>JARQOD010000003.1:226356140-226432451 GCA_033576555.1 Oophaga sylvatica | reverse complement strand
ACAGAAGCAGGAGACACAGCAGGCCAGAGTAATCTAAGTTCATCAATAACTCTCCACAACAGATTCAGATCTTCTTCTCTGTTACCGCAAGTCCATGCAAACGTGAGGCTTTCAAGAGCAGAGTTCAGAGTCCACAAGTGCTTCAGAGTTTCTCAGTAGAAATGGCTGGAGTACAAGGTCCAAGGCTTCAGGAGTCAGAACACAGGTTCACTGCAGGCTAGATTCTGAAGCACTGATTGCTCAGGTGTGGCTGTTTAAGAAGCAAACGGAGAGAATCAGGGCGGGAACATGCAAGCTGGAAAACTCCATTTTAACTGAGGGCAAGATAGCTGCAGCAAAACAGAAAGCAAAATGGCCGACGAACAAACTGAGTTTCAGAAACAGATACACAGAACCTTACACTCATATTGCCCGTCCTCCACCACCAGGGGAACAGTGGCCGAGACGTCTCCATCTGAGACCTCAGCTTTTTTCAAGAGAGAAACATGAAACACCGGATTAATCTTCCAGGAGGTGGGAAGCTCCAACTTAACAGCAGATTGGTTAATAACCTGAAGCACCTTAAAGGGCCCTACAAACTTGGGACCCAATTTCTTAGACGGAATCCTCAAGCGCAGATTCTTAGAGGACAACCAGACCATGTCACCAATAGCAAACAAAACCTCTTGTCGTTTTCTATCAAAATACACTTTGGATCTTTTGTTAGCCTCCTGAAGATTACCACGCACATCAGTCCAAACTCTCTGCAACACACCAGAAAAATTCTCCTCTTCAGGTACAGCCGATCCCAACTTGGAAAATGACCCAAAAGACGGATGTCTCCCAGTACAACAAAAAAAAGGCGAACAACCAGCAGAAGCGGATGTATGATTGTTAAGAGCAAACTCAGCAAGTGGCAGAAACTCAGACCACCCCTCTTGATTATCAGTCACAAAACAACGCAAGAACTGCTCAACATCCTGGTTTTTCCTTTCTGTCTGGCCATTAGACTCAGGATGATATCCGGATGAAAACGACAAATGAACTCCCAACCTGTCACAAAAAGCGCGCCAAAAACGAGTCACAAACTGAGGTCCCCTATCAGAAACAATGTCAGTAGGAACATCATGTAGTCTGACTATTTCCTTGACAAAGGCCTTAGCGAGAGTCTTAGCGCAGGGCAATTTGATGAAAGGAACCAAGTGACACATCTTGCTAAAACGGTCCACGACCACCCAGATGACAGTGAAACCCTCAGAGGGGAGAAGGTCAGTAATAAAGTCCATAGCCAAATGTGTCCAAGGTGCACTAGGGACCTCCAGAGGGCAAAGCAACCCTGCAGCAGGAGTATGAGAAGACTTAGATCTAGCACACACAGTGCATTGACGCACCCACTTAATGACTTCCTTCTGCCATCCAGGCCACCAAAAGCTGCGACCCACAAGTCTCTTGGTCTCAGAGATTCCAGGAAGACCTGCCAACCGAGAGTCATGACATTCAACAAACAAATCTCTCCTCAGGGTACCAGGCACAAACAACCTCCCATGCGGCGTGTTAGATGGGGCATTCTCCTGTGCTTTAAGAATCTCATCTTCCAACACGGAGTCCAAAACCGCAATAACAACCCCCTCTTGCAAAATGTTTTCCTCCTCCTCAGTACCCACCATAGGAGAAAAGCTGCGAGACAAAGCATCAGCTTTAACATTTTTAGTACCTGGGATGTAAGTAACGGTAAAATTAAAGCGTGAGAAAAACAGTGCCCACCTAGCCTGACGGGCATTCAAGCGTTTGGCAGCATCAAGGTAGATCAGATTTTTATGATCGGTGAAGACTTGAACGGGAAATTCCGCTCCCTCCAAAAAATGACGCCAGTGTTCAAATGCGAGTTTAATTGCCAACAATTCCCGATTACCGATATCATAATTTAGTTCAGACTCAGAAAATTTCTTTGAAAAAAAAGCACAGGGATGTACTCCATCCGTCTTTTCCTGAGACAACACTGCGCCGACCCCCACAGAAGAAGCATCAACCTCAACCAAAAATGGTTTAGTCACATCAGGCTGCGTAAGGATGGGAGCAGAGCTGAACCTCTCCTTTAGCAACACAAAAGCCTCAATGGCCTCAGTAGTCCACTGAACCGCATCAGCACCTTTCCTGGTGAGATCGGTCAGAGGTTTGGCAATCACAGAAAATTTTTTTATGAATTTTCTATAATAATTGGCGAACCCCAAAAACCTCTGTATTGATTTCACACCAATAGGTCTAGGCCAATCCTGCACAGCTTGCACTTTCACAGGGTCCATCTCAAAACCTTCACTGGAGACAATGTAGCCCAAAAAACTAAGTCTCTGTACAGCGAACTCACATTTTTCTAGTTTGGCAAAAAGTGAATTATCACTCAGTAACTGTAATACTTCACGCACACTCCTCCAATGAGACTCCAAATCCGGTGAATAAATCAAAATGTCATCCAAATACACAACCACACTTCTGCCGATCAAAGGTCTAAGGATGTCATTAATAAGATTCTGAAAAAATGCCGGAGCACTGGAAAGTCCAAAAGGCATGACCAGATTCTCAAAATGACCCAGTGGAGTGTTAAACGCAGTCTTCCATTCATTCCCCTCCTTCATGCGCAACAAATTGTATGCCCCTCGAAGATCAATTTTCGAGAACCACTTGGCCCCCACTAACTGATTAAACAAATCAGGAATCAATGGCAGTGGGTAAGGATTGCGTACAGTAATCTTATTAATCTCACGAAAGTCTAGACAAGGCCGTAAACCGCCGTCCTTTTTTTTAACAAAAAAAAATCCAACCGCCACAGGAGATTTGGAAGGCCTAATGTGACCGGCGGCCAAGCTTGTCTGTATGTATTCCTCCAAAGCCTTTCTCTCAGGAATAGTCAAATTAAATAAACGACTTTTAGGAAGAGTTGCTCCAGGGACAAATTCAATCGCACAATCATAATCTCTATGTGGAGGCAATACCTGCGATTCCTTATCAGAAAAAACTTTCCAAAAATCCTGAATAGGTACAGGTAACTCCCCCTTAACTACAGCAGCAATACGCCCGTTACAACACTTGTCATAACACTTAGGACTCCAGGACTTAATTTCATTGGTAGACCAATCCAGTACCGGATTGTGCAATTTTAACCAGGGTAACCCCAAAATCACCGTGAGGGCAAATTATTCAAAACTACCAAATCCAAATTCTCTTGATGAACACCATTAATAGTAAGAGGACATTCACAGATATGGTGAGTAACATTTTTCAAGGGAGAGCCATCCACAGACACCACATTAATAGGAGAAGACAGAAGTTTGGGTTTTAATTTTAGTTTTTCCAAAAATTTCCCATCAATCACATTGAGAGTTGAACCACAATCCACAAATACCTGAAACTCCATTAATTCCTCCTCAACACCAGTGGTAGCAGAAAGAAAGACACCTTTATTGTTTAAACAAGCTATGCGGGCGACACTGACCTCATTTTTTTTTTCTCTTTATTCATTCGAAGCGCACAGTTCTTAATGAAATGCTCAGATTTACCACAGTAGAAACACAAACCTTGAGCAAATCTGCGTTCTTTTTCCCGAGAGTGAGGTGCCATTGCTCCAATTTCCATCGGCTCTGCAATGTCAGTACATTCCTTCTCCAAACCTGGAGCTGACAAAGCAGACTTACTCTCATTAACCCTTGCATGCAGTCTCCTATCCACCCGTATGGCCAATTGCATAGCCTCTTGCAAGTTACCAGGTATAGGATAAGCAATCAGCAAATCTTTAACCCTTTCACTTAATCCTGCAAGAAATAAACTTTTCAAAGCTGAATCGTTCCAGCCCACCTGAGTGGACCACCTACGGAAGTGAGTACAATATTTTTCCACATTACCCGATCCCTGTCTCAAACGTCTCAACTCTGTCTCAGCTGATGAAACACGATCCGGATCGTCATACAACAACCCCAAAGCAGAAAAAAAAACATCCACTGATCCAAAGCATGGATCACTAGGCTGCAGAGAAAAGGTCCAGTCCTGAGGTTCTTTGCGCAAAAGTGACATTATGAACCCTATGCGCTGTGATTCATCACCAGAGGATCTGGGTCTCAAACGAAAATACAACAAGCAAGCATTTTTAAAAGAAAAAAAATCTTGTTGTTCACCAAAAAATAAATCAGGCAAACGTACCTTTGGCTCCACGAAATGTGCTCCAGAACAACTACTCACGTGTTGCTGGATTTCAGCCACCTCCAGAGAGAGACCCTGCAGGCGTTCAGCCAAATCCCCAACCGACACCATGATGAAAACAGAAAATCTTTCCTTAGAGATTTTTTTTTTTTTATTTCTTGGCTGGACTTACTGTTATGAACTGCTACAAGCACTAAGGAAAGATGGGAACTCTGTCCCTAACATAAAACTGAGCTTGATCCCTACGATGTAACGGGGAACCTGATCCTGCGACCAGACCCGCTAAAGTCCTCAGCTAGTCTGAACGAAGACCTATAGTTGGGAGGGAGGAATCCCTACAAGATCTAGGGACTGAGAGAAAAGGTGGACACCTCCTAACAGAAATTGTAACAGGGAAAATTAAACAGAAAACAAATTACTACGAGATCCTAAGATTAAGCAAAACTGACAGAGTAAGGCACCTAAGCACCCGGCTAGCTTAAGAGTAGATAATACAATGAAGTCCAGCAAAGCCAGAAGGGCGGAGCCAGACTAAATAGGGAAAAAAGGTCATGTGACCAGCAAACTGAAACAAAATCTAACAAGAGGGTTCTAACAGAAACCTATAGTTGCAGAAGAACGGGGAAGTACCAGTGGACTGATTCACATGATTATTGAACACAAATTCTGCCATGGGTACCGCAGAGCACCAATCATCTTGTCTGGAAGTAGCAAGACACCACAATATCTGCTCCAAAGACTGATTAGTCCTTTCAGCCTGACCGTTGGTTTTGGGATGGTGGGCCGATGAAAAGGTCAGACTGATACTCAGACTTTTACAAAATGCCCTCTCAGAATTTTGCCACAAATTGCACCCCTCTATCAGACACCACACTGACAGGCACACCATGCAATCGGACCACATGCTCAATGAACAGTTTAGATTGAGTTTCAGCATTATGGAAGCCTGCCAAAGGTACAAAATGCGCCTGTTTGCTGAACCTATCAACAACTACCCAGATCACGGTTTTGCCATTAGAGGGAGGTAGATCGGTGATAAAATCCATGGACAGATGAGTCCACGATCTATCTGGAATTGGCAGTGGCACCAATTCCCGGCCGGCTGGTTTCGAGAGGATTTAGCGTGAGCACACGTTTCACAGGAAGACATAAACCCAGTGACGTCAGAAGCCAATGAAAGCCACAACCTAGTAATGGCTTTACGCGTGGCTGAGACTCCAGGATGCCCACTCAGAGCAAAGTCATGGAACTCCCAAAGCACCCTTAACCGATACTGAACAGGCAAAAAGAGCTTATCAGGTATGGATGAAGGAGCAAGAGGACTCACGAATCTCTCGTTCCAATGCCGCGCTGAAGAATGGAGGAAGGAGGTTCAGGAGGTGAACAACACAGGGAGATGGAAAGCAACAATACAGAAAAAAGAAAAAAATAGAATTTAACACTGTACCAGCTGAAAAGCACCACACAGCTGAGGATATGGCACCGAGACCAAGAACTCTACGAAAACAGCAGAAGCACCACTGCAACCAGAGAGGTCTTTACCCCAGGCTTGGTCAACATAGATTACTTTATCACTGACAGTCAGCTGATGGGTCATGTGACTTTTTAAAGGATGGTGGAAGTGGTCCCCACCCACATCAGCTGACTAGCAATCAAAACAGCTGCCAGCAAGGAAATTGACATTTAACCCTTGCTGGCCTGAAAGGAAAAAAGCTACATTTAAATTGTAGCGGAGTCAGAGCTGCCACGAATTCAAAATTAATCGTGACAGTACCCCCTTTCAGCGAGGGGCCCCTGGACCCTCAATACCAGACTTCACCGGAAATGACGTCTTCACCCACTAGGATTCACCTCCGCAGTCGCCTGATCCTCAAAGTTATAGGAAACGCAGCCTGATGGAGATGGCAATAATGTAGGCTCCAGAGGCATCACAAATCTCCAGAGCGCCGACCTGTGGAATACGTTGTGTAACTGGATTAATAGGTGTAATTCCAGCAGGAGAGTCCTCGGGCTGAGAATAGCGGACACCCGATATAGCTTGATCACACTAGAACTCCAGGTCCCAGATGCGGACATCAACCTGATGTTTTTGGTGGACACCCACACGTATTCATTCACACACAGGTCTGGCCCTGAATGTTTATTTCCACGCATGTGTTTGCCAAAAGATGGCGAACTCTTTGAGGAACAGACAACAGAGACGTCCCCCTGTGTCATCAAACTCATACCCTTGCTATACACAGAGGGAACCATCACCCTCCCCTGATACCTCCCCCTGAGAGGACTCAGACTCAGGGTTTACTTGTGGTGAGGGTTGAGTCTTGCCCCTACTCCCTGGTAGCACCTTAGCTACCACCTCTGGAGATAAAGGGGAAGGTTTGAGAAGGACGGTTGAGATTGTAGCTCCCAGGCAGCAGTCCGTACAATACTGGTTCCAACTGACTACTTCCTTGGACTGCCAATTTATAACTGGGTTCTGTTCAACCAGGGAAGGCCTAAGACGATGGGAGTTGGCATACTCTCCAAGATGTACCATGACAGGGACTCCTCATGAAGAGTCCCTATACGCAAGTTAATATTATCTACGACTTGGGTCACACTCTCCTGGCTGAAAGAAGCAGAGTCAATGGCCAGAACAGTAATGGGCTTCGCCAAAGTCCTACCGATCAGACCATGGGTCTGAAGAAAGTGACTAAATTGACTCCAGCTCCACTATCCACAAGCACCGGCATAGTCTCAGTTTCCCCACCAACCACCACTTCAGCCGGAATGGTACACTAAGATGTAAAGATGGAGAAAATGTACATAGCCTGGTCGTCTCCCTCCACACAACCAGGAGAAAACAGCTTTTGAGATGGAGTAAATACTTTGGCGCAAGCTAAGCAGACATTGATGTAATGATCAGTCAAACCACAGAAAAAACATGCAAAAAATGGGAAAATCCAGCAACCGCAAACATCATAAAACATCACATTTATTAGAGGATTAAAACATGAAAAGGAAAAATTTTAAAAACATGATAACGATAGACACATTTCGAGCTACACTAGCTCTTAATCATGACAACTAACATGCAGGAGCTATGATATTATATAATATATAGCATAGAAAATAGTTGGGGAATAGACAAATCACAAATGTGCTTAATTGTTAACCCTGTTAACCTTGTGGGGCTCCACTACATTACAATACATCAATAAGAAAATGATCCCGAGAGGACTAAGGATTAAAAAGACCTCGACTACATCATTCAACGGAGACTTCACCAGTGAGTGGAAAGATATTTTGAGTGACTGTTCACATAACTTAACGACATTAATTATAAAATATGAACCAAAAAAATTACAAGAACTTGAAACTGCTATTAATAAGTTGCAGGATTCTCTTAAAAGTTTTTCAGGCAACACCCAATATAAGTCTATGAAAGAAAAATTACAGGCTAAAGTTAATGAAAATGAACAATCCATTATGTAAACTAAATGAAAAAAATTCAATAGAGATCTTAAGATTACAAAGAAAATTTAGTATATACGTGGCAAACTAATACCTATAAATTTTCTCCCAAGTCAATTTTAAAACCATTGTATGGTATTAAAAAACATGCATATAAAGCAGCAGCACGTGTTAGTTTCAGTTCATCTGAACAGGACTCGTGCGAGGATCTTTCTGTATACACTGATGCAACTGGTTCAGACAAGAGTCAGATGGCTCCCCTGCATTATCCAAGGTCGAGCTCTGATAATACTTTTCAGAGCACTAATCACTCTAATTTTTCAAAAAACAACCAGTGCACAGGGCAGGGAAGAAACAAAAGGAAAAACAACCACTACTCAACTTACAACAGGAGATAGGTGCGTGTATTTCTGACCAATCCCATACAGCTGGGAGTTTTACAGTTCTGAATTTATCAGCGAACATCCTTACATTAGACCAAATAGACATTTTTTCCAAAGGTCTAAATTTGGTACCTTCTAATAATATCAATATATTTAATACTACTGTGGATATCAATAAATTTATGAGGCTCTGAACAGTCAAACGTCATTTTTTTAATGAAGATCTCAACTAATAATGACATTCACAATTGGATAATCTATCCTGTGAAATTTTGTCCTTTTAAGAGCAATGCTCCATTAACACTCTAACAGATTTGAGCAATCAACATAATGATGATGTGGATAATAATCTTCCATTTTTTCATGTTCCCAATCCCAAATTTTACCCTATTAATACCAGGGTACCAGCCATGGACAATTTCTAACACATTACAGAAAGGGACTTGAAGGAATATTTTTCCACACAAAAAAAGACAGAATCTAATATGATTTACAAACAAACAAAGGAGAACCCAAATATCACAATACGAGCAGCTGATAAAGGAGGATCACTTGTCATTATGGATAATATGTTGTATCATAAGTCAGTTATGGATCTTCTTTCAGATTCTTCTACCTATCAGGAACTTTCCTCTGATCCCACTGACCGTATATCTGCAAAGATGTCTAAATTGTTGGAAGAAGGAATCACTCTGAGATTTCTTTCCAAAAAGGAACAGGAATTTATTATGAACGAAGCACCCACATGCCCTATTTTCCACGCACTCCCAAAAACACACACATAGCGTTTTTCCACTCCTCTCCGACCCATTGTGGCTGGTATAAAAACACTGACTGAGAACTCGTGGCTTGATAACACTCTGCAGCCCTTTGTGATACAAGCAAGCAGCCATATACAGTAAAAGACACCAAACATCTATTACAAATTATGGACAAAATCACATGGTATGAACAATACAACTGGGTCACATGTGATGTGATATCATTATATTCATTATCCCACATGATGCAGCACTTACTGCACTGTCATAACACCTGCATAAGTACAGCTCCTTCCCAGATGATCTAATCATGTATATTTTGTCTGTAATTTATTTCTTCTAACCAATAATTATTTCTCTTTTGACAGTAGGTATTATTTGCAGGTTCTGCAAATAATACCTACTGGGCTGTCCAATGGGAGCTAAATTTTCCTCATCTCTTGTGAATCTCTACATGGCGTGGTGGGAGGAGACAATATTATATTCACCGTCCAATACCCTGCACAATAATATTACATACTATGCAAGATATATTGATGACCTGATCTTTATTTTCTCTTCTAATCATTCTTCTTATAATGCGTCCTCATTCTCCAAATATCTGAATGAGAACAACATAAATCTGAATTTGACAGTAAGCTGCCATAGCAATATAACACCTTTTTTGGATGTAATTCTGGTAGGTAATGTGCATACTGGCAGAATTGACACAGAACTTTACAGAAAACCAGTGAGTGGTAATTCCATCCTGCACACAACTAGTTGTCATCCTCCGCATGTAATAAAATACCTACCCTACCAGCTGGAGAATTTATAAGAGCGCGGCATGCGTGCTCTGAGGAAACTAATTTTGTAAGAGAATGTGCAGTGTTGGACGACAGACTTCTCTCCCGTGGGTATAGGAAACCACTGCTAACCAGAGCACCGGCCATCACCCGCTCCAGAGACAGGCACAATCTCCTGGATGGTAAAAAAGTGGGAAATAAAAAAGAAGCAGCAAAGAGATATTCTTCTAATGGTATCACATTTACCACCACATATAGCTCGAATTACTATGATATCCTAAATATTATTCGAAAAAAATCTCCCACTACTATACCAAGATGAAGTCCTGTCTAAAACACTATCCTCTAGGTTGAACTTCTCAGCTTGCAGAGCTGTTACCCTTGGCAGCCTCTTATCACTCAGCATGTTTCACAGTCATGGGACCAAAAAATGCCAGCACATGGCTGTCGTGTAAAGGTACGGTAATTATAAATGTGGGCAGAATAGATGTGGTTTGTGCAAATATATGAACAAGACATCCGTGTTTACATCTTCAGATTACAAACACACATATGACATTGTAACTTTCATAAACAACACATGTAATATATTCAGCCACGTGCTCCAACCCTAACCCCAACAAACCCCTAACCCTAATCCCAACCATAACCGTAATCCCAATCATAACCACAACCCTAACCCTATCCCAACCCTAACCCTAGCCCAACCTTAACTTTAGTCCAACACTAACTTTAGCACACTAACTTTAGCCCAACCTTAACTTTAGCCCAATCCTAACCCTAGCCCAATCCTAACCCTAACTTTAGCCCAACCCTAACATTAGCCCAACCCTAACCCTAATGGAAAAATGGAAATAAATACATTTTTAATTTTATTATTTTTACCTAATTAAGGGGGTAATAAAGAGGGGTTTGATTTAGTATTTTTTTATTTTGATCACTGTGATAGTGTCTATCACAGTGATCAAAATGAACCAATAGCAAAAGTTTCCTATTGTTGCCAGGTGCCTGCCAGCAGATCTCGGTGAGCACACTGCACATGCACCCATCATTTTCTTCCCGGAAGAAGATGCCGGCAGCCGGGGGACAGGATTGGGGATGCAGGAGGGTCCAGGGACACAGGAGGTACTGGGGGGAATCGTGGGACCTCATTTCTCTCTCCTCTGATGTGTGATCACAGCTGGGAGAATCCAGGTCGCAGAAAGGACTCGGCCCTAGACTAGTGGAAGAACTTTATGATTCAGCTAGCGAACCGACTGCTGTGATAACTTTAGGGATCACAGTCACATCCGCAAGTATCTTCTCCGGGAAGGAATGCTATATAGGATCAAGGGAACGCAGAAATAAGACGTTGTCCAACAGGATCCGCAGCTTCTAGACTGGGACACTGCTTAGCGAAGGTGCTGGAAGGAAGAAAGGAGTGGGAAATCAGCACAGGGAGACGGCCAGAGAAGGCATATACTGACAGGGAGCTTTGGACTAGTGTTCTTCATCCACCTGGGAGTTGGCTGGACTCCTCACCTGAAGGACGTGGCACCAAGCGGGCATCTGTACTGCTAGCACTTGAACTGTGAGTAAAGCTTTGGAAACTGCAACTCGCTGATTGTTTCTCAATTTCTTCCTACATCACCTACTACACTCAGCTACATCTCCCAGCAACATTGCTACCTTTTACTACATCTACCTGCCCTGGGATCCCATAGCCTCACCTGTGGGAGGCTGTACCAACTCTGCTGCATCTCACCATCTATCCCAGAGAATCTGCAGCGCTGGTCACCATTGACCGGATACCACAGGTGGCGTCAGAATACCTTACTGCAAACTCTAAACATCCCCTGTTAATAATTCCCCTTTCATTGGACGCCCAGGGCTACGGACCGGGTCACTGCCGCTGTGACACATCCCTTCTATACACCAGCCCGGTACCGAGTATCCCACTGCTCTGGTGGGCGACACAGTAACAATTAAAGGAAACCTGTCAGCAGGATTATGCATAGTAACCTACACACAGTGTCAGGTCGGCGCCATTGTACTGAATAAAATGATACCTTGGTTGATGAAATCTGTCTTGTGGCTGTTTCTTAATCTTTATTTTCAGTTTTGTGTTAATGACGTCACGAACAGGATGAACCGACCCTTGAATAGGGGTCCTGTGTGCCTAAAAGAATGTGTAAAGGATTAAACCCATTGATGTGTGATTTGGACTGTAAAGATGGCGGATATGGCCGTACCACGAGGAGTGCAGAGAGGTGTGCCATCGTGGGCGGCACCCAAAGAAAAGTAGCGAACCTCACCTGCCTGTATTTCTATGCAACAGCATCGTGGCCGACTGCTAGGGGAGTTCGTGTCCTAGCATGGTATGGTGGCAAAGGAAAAAGACACCGCCCCTCGGGGGTGGAGAGACGCTCAGAAGTGGGAAAGAGAGCTAGGAAGAAGAATGCACTTGACCAGGCAGCCATGATGGAGAGCGGAGGGAGGCCTGAGGAGTGCAGGAAGCATGAGAAGAGGAGGTTGACCTGGTCACTGTGGAGCAGGAGATCAAGGAGCTGGATCGGCTTCAGGAGGAAAAGCAGACGCTGCTGGAGAAGAAGAGGCAGGCCGCCAGACAGCAAGCTATGGAAGCACGGGCACTCTCGTCACCGGTACCCGAAGCTCCTGGATCATTACCATCAGAAACCGCTGCCACCGGATCCGGTTCCCCAGTGTCTTCATCGCCGGTCCCCTCAGATCACGCCACCATATCACCGGAGGCAACATCAGAGGATGGTGAACCCAGGAGCGCAGGTACGGATAGTGCCCCTGGGTCGTGGGACGACTGGCTGGGACCCATAGGGATGCCGCCAACCCCTAAGGCAGGCCAGCTAGTGCTAGACATCGCCTGGGACCTTAACATCATTCCACAGGGGGGGGATTCTAGAGTCGGTTCCAATCCCGCAACCACCAGCACTAGTGAAGCAAAAGCCGGAGTCTTAGAATGGGGAGACCAGGGCAGAGCAGAATTGATGGGGTTTCCCTTGATGACTGAAGAAATATGCCACCGGCAAATCCAGCAGTTCGCGCAGGAGGAGAGAGACTGGCAGGCCCGACGAGAGGCCCTGCAGAAAAGAGATTTGGCAGGCAAGAGTCAGGCCAGGGAAAGGTCTCTGGAACATCTGGATCCGTTGGGATGGGGCCGGGTTCTTAGCTTCGATCTGGAGCAGGGATACGGCTTCATCCAAGATTCCCTCAAAGCCCCTGATCTGTTTGTTAACAGGAGGGATATTGAGGCCCATCTTATCCGGGGGCATCCTGAACGGGACCTGTTTCCGGGAGAGCTCATCTCCTTCACCCGCCATCTTGGTGCGAGGGGATGGTACGCTCTTCACGTGCGCAGGATCCCAGATGAGCTTACACCACACCATCGCCTGGGGGCAGGAAACATGACAGCCTCAACCAACTCAACAGCGACACCAGTGGCGGGCACGCCACAATCTACGGCTCCTAACCAGGTAGCCTCTGCAAAGGAAATAACGGAAGTGACTCAGGTAGCTGTGCAAGCTACTGCAACTATTACCAAGGGAGTGTCACCTTGTGCAACAGCTCCCATTGCAAAAGATAGAAATGGCAAACAGCTTCTACCCTGGAAGCAACAAAGGAAAGATGTGTCCACTCAGACCGGAGATAATGCTGCTCTGTCTCCAAAAGAGTGAAGACAAATTTCTGCTATTTAACCCTTCAGGTAAAGGACTGTACATAGTTTACCCCAGGAGGGGTCCTGCAAAAGTGTTCTACTTGTTTAAATTGTGTTGCACTTTAACCACTGACAGAACGCGAGAGTATGGATGAAGGGCTGATCCAGAACTCTTGTTGTAAATAGTTCTTGCACCTATTTAGGTGCTCCATCTTGGTTTTACATGTACTTTAGGAAGATGTTTTAAGTCCCATCATTGCAACCACAGATTCGAAGAAAAACCCGTTAGGTGTGGCTGAAGACAGGGTCTACTGGGCCAGGCTTATGTCTTGCAGCCCACCAAAGACCAACGTTGGGGGTTTTGAGCGGGTCCCCCACAAGCCACAAGGACACTTGAAGATACCCCGGCTGGGCTAGAATCTGCCACTTACCTCATTTGATGACCATTATGATTGTGTATTAATAAAAATGTTATTATATTTGCTCAATATGCTTAGAGTGAAGTAAGAATTGTTTTATCTTGAAGAAGTGTTTTAGATAGCAGACTTGTTTTATATGGCAGAACCATAGAAGAATACTTGTAGACAATGTGTTAACTAGTTTTTGGGTAATAGATATCACTTAAGGGTATGCCACACTAAACAACATCGCTAACGGGATCGCTAAAAAACGTCACTATTTAGCGATCCCGTTAGCGATGTTGTGTGCGGCATCTACCAGCGACGAGCTTCCTGCTGTGATCTCGCTCGTCGCTGGAATCGTTCCGGACCCTATTTTATCGTTGGCGCTCCCGCTGGGTAAGTATTATCGCTGTGTGTGGCACCTTTTATTTAGCGATTTAGCGGTATTTTGTACCGCTAAAGTCGTTAAGGAGATCGCTAACCGCAATAGTGTCCTAACGACATCGCTAAATAAAGCCGCTACTAGCGATATTAAAACGATCCCGTTAGCGATCGCATTAGTATACGTCTTTATCGTGATCGCTAGCGGGATAGTTTAGTGTGGCAGTACCTTTAGTGTAAATATGTACAGACAGATAGTTGAGAACTGAAAGCATTTTTGTAAAAACTGTTTTAATAGAATTTAGAGAAGTATTATCGCAGGGACAAAGAAGTCCAGAGTAGGTAGCGAACCACCTAGCAACGGTTGCTACCAAGAAAACACCCAGGATGGGGTTTGCACTATAAGTGTTAATGTAGTGACAGTACTTTAATAGGCAAAGAAGTTAGTGTAAATATGGTAGTATCTTTTATAGAGAAGAGAAGCAAATGTAAATAATATAGTATTTTTGGTAGGAAAAATTATGCTCTATCCTGGTAGCGAACTTGATAGCTTGTAACAGTCGCTACACGGAAAACACCCCAGAGGGGGATTGCACTCATAGAGCAGAATGAGTGTTAGTATGGTCACATTATCTTTGTAGGAAAGGAAACTAATGTGAATATAATGTTGTGACTGTAGGGATAGAAGGCCCTATCTTGGTGGCGAACTTGGAAGTTTCGACGGTTGCCGCCACAAGCACTTTTAGAGTAAATAATGCCAAAGAATGTTGTATTTTTATTTTTTATCAGGTAATTTTTTATTAAACATTTTCAAAAACTGAAAAAACAGGTAATCACATACAGAATAATTCCAAAATAGTGTATTACATAAACACAATAGAACCCCACAAAAATCCCTCCCATCTTACCCCCCACCCTCACCCGACAAAGAAAAACTCTCTTCTCTCTCGATGCATTTGGTCTCTCACAGCCAGAATTCTCCAGTTATATCCTCCCCAACGCTCTCATCCATGTTAATCTAAAAGGAGCCAACCCGGGTGTGTCCAACCAAGGCGCCCATATATCCTCCCATTTCTTAATTCTTCTCTTTTGGTACACATATTTCTCCATATCTGTGTTATTATTAACTGCATCAGTAACTTCCGTGATTGTGGGTACAGAAGATCCCTTCCAATGAGCCCCCACTCTCTTACGAGCTTGATATAATATTCGTGAGACTGCCAGCTGGTGTCCCTCCGAGAGCAGCAAATTCTCCACTTGACCCAGGAGAGCCATTTTGGGGTCTAGTACCATTTGACATTGATAGACAGTATTAAGTAAATCAGTCACATCTCCCCAAAACCTACGTAGCCGGGGACAGTTCCAGGTCATGTGTATCAGATCCGCATTGGGCATTCCACACTTCCAACAATCAGACTCTCTAGCATATACCATTTTCAACAGCCGTACAGGAGTTTGATAAACTCGATGAAGCAAAAAAAGATGTGACTCTCTCTGCACCTCGCTAACCGAGATTTTTGTGACTTCTTGCAATGTATCTTCCCATTCATCATCTGTTAAATCACCTACATCAACTTGCCACTTCTTCAATGCCTCCAAGCTTGCCACTTTCTTTTCCAACATTGTTGCATATATCATGATATAATACCTCTTGATCCTCCTCCCCCCACTACTCTATCCAACAGCGGAGTTTTGGCTAGGTTACCTAGTGGAATGAGTCGCTGTTGTGTTTCACAAGCATGTCTCAGCTGGAGATATTGAAAAAATCTTGCATTGGGATTGGAAAATGTCTGTTTAAGATCCTCAAAAGATTGAAACTCACCTTCCGAATAAAGCTGTGATATTAGTTTAATCCCTTTCCTCTCCCATAGCTCAAAACCCTCCAATTTATTTAGCTCTGTACATGTCAAGTTTCTCCAAATCAGGGAATGCCCCGTGACTCCCTGTATACCCAATATTTCTTTGGCCGTGTTCCATACCTTGTCCATGCACTTCATTGTCGGACTATTGATAGCTCGACCCTGACGGAACCGCCCCGAGTCTAGCGCATGCACCAGTAAGTCCTTTCCCACTACACATGTAAGCATACATCCCGAGGAACTTCGCATAAAAGAATCCTCCTCCCCATCCTCTAAAATGCTGCAACTGCGCTGCAAGATAATACAGAAACGGGTCAGGAACCACTAAGCCCCCCAGTTCTTTAGATCTACGCAAAACTTCTAACCGAATACTAGGAACACTCCTCTTCCAGATAAGCTCTCTAAATATTCTATTTATCTGATAAAAGACTCGACCAGGAATCCAAATGGGCGCACTGTGGAGGACATACAAAGCTTGTGGCATGAGAACCATTTTAACTAGGTTTGCCCTTCCCGCCATACTCAGTGGTAGCCTGCACCAGTCCTTTACTTTTTGCTGAAATTTAGCAAGTAGAGGGGTAAAGTTTAAAGGCTCAAAATCTTGTATATTATGCCCAATATGGATTCCCAAGTATTTAAACTCTTTGACTACATTTAAGCGTCCGGCCGATCCCAGGGAGTTCTCGGGGGCCTCTCCCACCGGCATAATTGAAGATTTCTCCAGTTAATACATAGACCAGAGATCGCTGCGAAGGATCCAAAGACTTCCATTGCCACGCTCAAAGAGGACGGCCAATCTCCCAAAAACAAAAGCATATCATCAGCATACAACGCTATTTTTTCTTGCAAAGACTTATATTCAAATCCTTTAATTTCAGGTGTCGCCCGAATTACTACTGCCAAGAGCTCAATTACCAGAGCAAACAGTAGGGGAGACAAGGGGCACCCCTGTCTGGTACCTCTGTGTAAGTTAATTGTATTTGAAATCTCCCCATTTACTCTAATTTTGGCCTCTGGATTCGAATACAGCAGCTGTATCAAAGGCAATAAAATTTTTACGGAAGCCCATGTTGGCTAATATAGCCCACAGGTATGGCCATTCGACGCTGTCAAATGCTTTGGCAGCATCCAAAGATGCAAAAGCTCTAGGTTCCTTTTCATTTGATGGCATCTGTAGATTTAAATACAACCGACGGATATTAATTGCAGTCGATTTCTCCGGCATAAAACCAGTTTAATCTGGATGAATAATATTAGATATTACTCTAGACAGCCGCATTGGCAGAATTTTTGCCAAAATCTTCACATCAACATTTAAAAGGGAGATAGGTCGGTATGACTCTGGAAGACAAGGATCCTTATCAGCCTTAGGGATCACCACTATGATTGCTTCATTCAAGGACCGGGGCAAGTGCCCATCTTCCCTAGCCACTTCAAACACCTTCAGCAGCTGTGGAAGTATTATATTTGAGTACTGTTTATATACCTCCACAGGTAGCCAATAAGACCCTGGTGTCTTATTCCCTGCCATAGAATTTAGAGCCTCCTCTAATTCCTCCAGACTAATTGGTGCCTCCAGCCCAACAGCTTCCGATTCCGGCAGAGTAGGCAAACTAGTAGTCCCCAAAAAGCTACTGAGCAACTCATCAGAGAACCCCCCTTGTGAATTATATAATGTCTCAAAAAACTCACTAAAAGTTGCTGGAATTGCCCCAGAAGTTCTTTCTAGCTCCCCGTTTTTATTTTTTATCTCCACCACCATTGCAGAGCCAGATTGAGTCTTGATCAGGGTAGCTAGCAGATGTCCAGTACCCTCTCCCTCCCCAAAATAAACCTGTCACCGAAAATATCGTTTATCTGCAGCTTTTGAAAGCTTTTGTTGGGCTGATCTTTTTTCCACGTCCTTTAATACGTTGAAATGTGTATCAGATGGAGTTTTCAAGTATTGCAGTTCTGCAGAGATAACTTCCTTCTGTTGGAGTTCCCCATATTCTCTAGACTTAGTTTTAACTCTATTCACTTCCGAGATCAACAATCCTCTCAGGTAGGCTTTAGACGCATCCCATATTATTTCCCTGGGGGCTGTACCCTCATTAATAACAAAAAATTATTTTAGCAAGTCAGGAATCCTAGCATCTGCCTGAATAATAGGTAACCAGAATGCGTTAAACAACCATAGTGCCCGTTCCCCCCTCCCGCCATTTTCCCAGTTGAATGTCACCATAACAGGGGAGTGATCCGACAAGGCTCTAGGTTGATACTCGACTCCTCTGGACAGTCGAACTGCGTGTGAGTTACCCAGTATCATATCAATCCTGGACAGCGAGCCATGAGAGAGGGACATGCATGAGTACAATCTTGTTCGTGGATTATCTCGTAGCCATAAATCCACCAGTTCCACCTCATCCAACAATCTCCCAAAGGGTGTCTGATCTCTTAATGATCCCCCTGACCCCTGTGATCTATCTAATGTGTTATCCAGTACATTGTTAAAATCACCCAGTATTATCGTCGGGACTCCCGGATGTCTCTCCACAAACCGAAGACTCTCCTTCAACACTGTTCCAGAGTACGGAGGAGGGACATAAAAAGATACAATCAAACATTCAATTTCATTCAATCTGCCCCTCAAACATACAAACTAACCATCCACGTCTATTTTGGAATCAGATTCACAGAACGTAGTATTTTTTCTAAACAGTACACTCACTCCCCTAGGATAAGTGGAAAAGGTAGAATGAAAACACTTCCCAACCCATCGAGGACGCATAGATTGAAGTCTATCCTTTGTCATATGTGTTTCCTGCAAACATATCACTTCCTCCTGCGAAGATTTTACATAGTCAAGCATTGCTTTACGCTTAGTCGGCTCGTTCAGGCGCCGGACATTCCACGTCAATATTTTAAGGTTTCGAGCCATAGTACCTGCTTATGAAACATAAAAGCAATAGAGCAGCGTGAGGAAGCATTTCTCGCATATACCTAGCCGCAATAGCCCCATACATCAAGAGACAATTGAGAGAAAGTAGAAACAATTCCCAACATGCCCACCCCCCCTTCCCAACCAGTTCAATACCCCATTTAACCATAGTACTGGAGGCCGGGGGTCTTCTTCTCCACTTAGCACGAGAGTCCAGACCACGAACCATCAGCTCTCCAGAAAAAGGGAAGCGTTGCTAGCAGCTTATCACCACCAGCAATCAGGAGCTACAAAAACAAGGGAAAAGAAAACAAATCCTTTCCATACCACAGTCCCAGTTTGCTCCTCATATTGCCGAAGTCCTAGTTATCCAAATATTTTTGCATATTCATGGACATAATGCAGAATGGAGGGAAGAAAAAAGAAGGGGAGATCCATCATTTCTCCGCCGACAGTCAATCCAATGGGAGGTATCCTAAAAAACTCCCAAAGGCATTTAGTGCAGATCCATTATCATGAAGTAAATCATACATAAGGATAAACAGACTCAAGTCTCCGAATGACGCAATGTTTTCTCATTTATCCCGTGCATCCCTCGGAGACTCAAAGAAATGGGTAGCTCCCATAGCAGCCACTCGCAGCTTGGCCGGATACAGCATCGAGTAAGGCACCTTTAAGGATCGCAACCGGCGTTTAACATCTTGAAATTGCCGTCGCTTATTTTGAACTTCAATGGAGAAATCCGGATACAAAGAAATTTGTTGCCCATTTATGGTTAGGTCAGTCATGTCTCTGGCCTCTCTCAAGATGGCGTCTCTATCCATATAATGAAGAATTCAGATCAAAACAGTGCGTGGCTGTGCCCCAGGCAGCTGAGGTTTAGTGGGGACCCTATGGGCTCTTTCTATTGCAAACAATGGGGACAGCACATTATTCCCAAACGATTTGCGAATACAATTCTCAAAATATTCCACAGCTCTATTTCCTTCTGCCTTTTCTGGGACCGCCACTATATGCACATTATTGCGGCGCATCCGATTTTCCAAGTCATCCTGCTTGGCTCTGAGTGCTTCTATTACTTTGCCGTATTGTTCAACTTGTGTTCTGACAGGCCATAATACATCTTCCACCTTACTCTGTCTCTCCTCCAGCTCAGTGGTTTAGTCATTTAGGGATCTAATGTCCTGCCTCACATTCCTCAACTCATCTTTAATGTCTTTCATCTGCAGGGCCAGCGCTGCATTCCCCTTTGACACAGCATTCAGAACATCAGTGAGGGTGGGAGGATTATCAGCCTGTTCCGCAGTGGCCATGAGCACAGGGTCCTGCATATGTTCCCCAGCCTGAGACTTTATGATGTCCCCTGCCCCCTGCGTCTCCAGGGAGCCTTCCATCTCCATCTGTCACACATCTCTCTCTAATCCAGCTTTTACTTGCTGGCAGTGTGTAGGAGAGCCATTGGTGGGGGATCGCACATATTTCTGCAGCCTGGCTGCTGTCTCCCTCCTCCTCTCCTCCGCACGCCTGCCGGCTGTCAGCCCACGCTGCTGTGCAGCGCCATCTTGAATTCCTCTCTCCTCACCTCTCACCAGCCGTGTCTTCCTCATAATGACGGAGATCTCTGCCTCTGACCTCCCGGTCACCGCCTGTCAACACCACGGGTCCCAGAGGAAGACAGTGAGATTGTCCAGACCCCTCAGAGCTCAGGATAATGAAAGATAACAGGATAATTTCACCGGTGCTCCTGGGTCCTGCTTCTTCTCACATTGCCAGCTAGCTCCGCCCCCCAAGAATGTTGTATTTAATAGCATCAGTATTATTCATGCTCATGTTGTTATCTGTGTACTTGTTCTGTAATGTTCGTGAAGTACGGCTTCCCCTACTGGGGAGCTGTGTGGTAAAATAGTCTTTCTATTTGTTGCTATGCATAACTAAAAATTTTTGTATGTTTCCTGTAACATCATTTACTCTGTTTCAGCCTGTGGACTTGCTGCATTTAACGGGGGGGTATGTGGCGCCCCTGAGGGTCCAGTCACCACAGAGGTATTGCATCTCAGCCAGGGATGTGGTATTTCAACTCTCAGGTAAGGTGGAGACATTACACCTGGCTCTGGCAACACTGCATCCATCACACACACACTAGTTGAGTTGCTATGCTATGCCTCAGCTAGCAAAGGGTGTAGATGGTGGGTGGAGTTTGTGGGTCAGAGCAGGAGGTAGAGGGAAGTTAGAGGGGAGTTCCCCCTTGGGGGAGGAAGAGAGCAGACGTGTTGAAGACTGCTCTCCCATAGGGGAGAGGAGAAGGGGAGAGGATTGTGGAGCAGGCTCCAGTCCTAAGGAGCTGCTCATAGAAAGAAAGAAGAGATGTTCCCTAGGAGGGACAAGGGATTCTTAGAGAGAGACACGGCTGAGCTGAAAGCTACAGGTGGCTCATTCCAGGACTGGCGGTCGCCGGCTGGGAGAATACAGGTCGCAGAAGGGACTCGGCGCTAAACTAGTGGAAGAACTTTATGATTCAGCTAGCGAACCGACTGCTGTGATAACTTTAGAGATCACGGTCACATCCGCAAGTATCTTCTCCGGGAAGGAATGCTATATAGGATCAAGGGAACGCAGAAATAAGACGTTGTCCAACAGGATCCGCAGCTTCTAGCCTTGGACACTGCTTAGCGAAGGTGCTGGAAGGAAGAAAGGAGTGGGAAATCAGCACAGGGAGACGGCCAGAGAAGGCATATACTGACAGGGAGCTTTGGACTAGTGTTCTTCATCCACCTGGGAGTTGGCTGGACTCCTCACCTGAAGGACGTGGCACCAAGCGGGCATCTGTACTGCTAGCACTTGAACTGTGAGTAAAGCTTTGGAAACTGCAACTCGCTGATTGTTTCTCAGTTTCTTCCTGCGTCACCTACTACACTCAGCTACATCTCCCAGCACCATTACCACCTTTTACTACATCTACCTGCCCTGGGATCCCACAGCCTCACCTATGGGAGGCTGTACCAACTGTGCTGCATCTCACCATCTATCCCAGAGGATCTGCACTGCAGCGCTGGTCACCAAGGACCAGATACCACAGGTGGCATCACGAATACCTTTCTACAAACTCTAAACATCCCCTGTAAATAATTCCCCTTTCATTGGACGCCCAGGGCTACGGACCGGGTCACTGCCACTGTGACACATCTCTTCTATACACCAGCCCGGTACCGAGTATCCCACTGCCCTGGCGGGCGACACAGTAACAATTAAAGGAAACCTGTCAGCAGGATTATGCATAGTAACCTACACACAGTGTCAGGTCGGCGCCATTGTACTGAATAAAATGATACCTTGGTTGATGAAATCTGTCTTGTGGCTGTTTCTTAATCTTTATTTTCAGTTTTGTGTTAATGATACGCTCGTGTCCTAAGGCAGGGTTCATGTATGTGGTGCTGAAATTAGAACCATCACAAACTGAATAAAATTTTAAAAAAAAGCTTCTGCAGGCAGATGCCGGCTATAGCACCTGGGCTGCAACATAATCGCATGGTTACTGTGCCCTTAATCCCTTTTGCAGATTTACTTGAGCGAGGAAAAAAAAGGTAATTTTAAAAATTGTGCCCGCAGCGCCTGTGCAGTAGCAGCTATCGGTTTGTATAGAGATCCGATAGCTGCAGTTGCGCAGGTGCCGGTGGCGCCATCTTGCTGGAGAGGAAAAAAAAAGTTATCCTCCAAGATGGTGCCACACGCGTCTGCGAAGTAGCAGCTCTTGGAGTGGCAGCACCAGAGTGTCCTCCTCCCTAGACAGAACATCAGGGGGTAGATTTGGGGTATATCTCTCCCTGAGGCTTCTATCCACCTGGATAGCAAAGGTCATGGCGGCTTCCAACGACCCAGGAGTAGCATACTGCACCAGAGTATCTTGAAGCCTGACAGAAATGGCTCCTAAAAGCAGAGTTATTCCACTGCGTGTCAGTGGCCCATCACCGAAACTCCGAGCAGTACTCCTCAGCTGGTCAGCCCCGATGCTTGTTTTTACAGAGTCTAGACTCAGCCAGGGAGATGCCATTGGGATCCCCATACACCAGCGCCAATTTCGTGAAAAATTCGTCCACCGACTGCAAAGATGGTGAATCAGTCAACAGAAAGAAGGCCCAGGATTGGGGATCACCCTTGAGAAGGGAGACTATAATCCCCACACGCTGTTCCTCACTCCCTGAAGAATGAGAGCGGAGCCTGAAATACAATTTACAGGTTTCTTTGAAGACCATAAATTTATCTCTCACTCCAGAAAATCTGTCAGGGCGAAACACTTTATGTTCCTGTTGAGCCAGGAATTTAATCAAGACCAAGAACCCCGTCACCTGCTGAAACTGTTGCACCACCTGAGTCCGCAACTCGGAAACCTCATCCATGAGGGACTGGATCAGGCGAGCAAAGGTCTCAGAATGAGCCATGGGTTCACCAGGAAAAAGTATGGGTCTGTGATAATGTCACGAACCAATACGGTTAAATCCAGATACGACAGAACTTACACCAACAGGATGGAATGGGGAGAGGAATGCCCTCACAGTAGGCAACAAGGGATGGGGCACCTTCTGAGCTGTAACCTATGTCTGTCCCTAAGCTCTCCTAACGTCCCAAGCAAGTCCTTCCCCCCGCCGCCGTCACGTGCCTAAACCCTATTTGTCTCCTCACTATTCCCTGGCTACTTTGAAAAGGAGAAATTTCATCTGGCACTCCAACCCGGTAAGTAAAACACGGATTTTGGTAAGAACTTACCTGTAAAATCCTTTTCAGCGAAGAAGGAAGGGAGACACAGTCATTACTAGTGGGTAGGCGGAGCCCACACAGGATAAACACACCTCAGATTAAAAAAGTGTTGACCGGCCCCTCCAGCTATATAGGGCTCCTCCTACTCCAGCTCTCCAGTCGTACCCAAGCTTAAGGAAGAGCAAATATCACCAGCGTAGCAACATAACTCCTTCTGAAGGACTTCAGAAAAAAACAAGAAGACAGGTTATGCATATAGCCGAAACAATCACACAGTCCAGGTACTACTCACTGAACCTGACCACTGCGATGAGCTGGCAATGCTGGAACAGAGCCTTAGCGCACCGACCTCAGCCCAGATAATCGCTATCAGAGAAGGGTCACGCCGCATCTGAAAACAACAACACACTTCTGCCATGGAGGGGGATCTGTGTCTCCCTTCCTTCTTCGCTGAAAAGGATTTTACTGGTAAGTTCTTACCAAAATCCGTGTTTCAGCTGCAGATGAAGGAAGGGAGACACAGTCATTACTAGTGGGACGTCCCAAAGCAGTCCAAAAATAAGGGTGGGCAGGAAAGCAAAAAAAGGCAGATACCCACAACCTAGATTAATGCGCAAATAGCGCTAACTATAAGTTCACAAGAACTTTTAAACTACAGCCGCCTGCAGGACCCTACGTCCTAAGGCCGCATCAGCAGAAGCACTAACGTCCACCTTATAAAATTTTGTAAATGTGTGGACGGAATGCCAGGTCGCCGCCCGGCAGAGCTGAGCTGCCGAGGCTCCTTGATGAAAAGCCACGATGAACCCACAGCCCTTGTGGAGTGAGCTCGAATCTTAATCGGGCAAGGTTCGCCCTTAAGTCGGTAAGCCTCTAAAATGGCTGACCGAATCCAACGAGCTATAGAATCCTTGGAAGCTCGTTGCCCACGTCGATGACCTGCTGGAATCACAAACAGAGAATCCGACTTCCGAAAATTTTGAGTAATGGACAAATAGAACTTTAAAGCCCGCACCAAATCCAATGTGTGCAAGGCTCGTTCTTTCGCATTCCTTGGCTCCGGACAGAGCGAGGGCAACACAATATCCTGGTTAACATGAAACTGTGGTACTACTTTAGGTAGAAAGTCACCACGTGTGCGAAGCACTACGCGATCTGGGAGAAACTCCAGAAAAGGAGGCGAGCAAGAGAGAGCCGCCAACTCAGAAACCCTTCTCAAAGAAGTGACCGCCACTAAGAAGGCAACCTTCCAAGAAAGCAAAGAAAGGCTAGCAGAGTCCATAGGTTCAAAAGGCCCATGTTGAAGAGCCTCCAAGACAAGATTGAGCCGCCAGGTAGACACAGGCGCCTTCCGCGGCGGAAACTGACGGGTTACTCCGCGAAAAAAGGAACGTACGTCCCTATGCGAAGCGATAGCCTTCCGAAATAGCAAGGACAGAGCAGAAACTTGCCCCTTCAAAGTGCTAACTGCCAAACCCCTGTCCAGCCCGTACTGCAAAAAGGTCAACAAATTGGGAATGGAAAAACTCCTCGGGTTCCTAGAAGAACCCGAACACCATGAAAAGAAGGCTTCCCAAGTCTTATGATAAATTCTAGTGGTAGCCGGACCTCTGGCAGCTCGCAGAGTGGCAATGACTTCGGCTGAAAAACCTTGACGGGTCAAGATTTCGGTCTCAAGAGCCACGCCGTCAAACGCAGAGACTTCAGGTTCGGGTGCCGAACGGGCCCTTGGGTTAACAGGTCCGGACGAAGAGGGAGTGGAAGTGGAGGCGCTGCCAGAAGCGACACCAGCGTTGAGAACCACGTCCTCCTTGGCCAATCTGGGGCTATCAATATAGCCGGGACTCTCTCCAGTCTGATCCGACGCAAAACCAGAGGAAGTAAGGATATCGGCGGGAACACATAAATTAGCTCGAAATGGTCCCAAGGAGCCACCAGAGCATCCACCGCCACAGCCTTCGAGTCCTTGTACCTGGACATGAATGTCGGTAACTTGGCATTGACCCTGGATGCCACCACATCCACTTGGGGAGTCCCCCAACGGGAGCACAGCAGCGCAAAAATTTCCGGATGAAGACTCCATTCTCCGTGATCCATCTTTTCGCGACTCAGGAAGTCCGCTGTGATATTCTGAACTCCAGGAATGTGAATCGACAGAGATGGCTGGCACCCTGGCCTCGGCCCATACCAGGATTCGGGACACTTCCATCATGAGCCTGAAGCTCCTCGTTCCACCTTGATGGTTGATATACGCGACCGCCGTCGCGTTGTCTGTCTGCACTCGGACTGGTAGACCACTTAAAGGGACCGTCCAGTGTTGGAGGCAAAGGAAAATTGCCCTCAATTCCAGGATGTTGATCGGCAAGACAGACTCTTCCAATGACCATACTCCCTGAATCCAGAGACCGTTCCAGATGCCCCCCCAGCCCGTCAGGCTGGCATCGGTGGTTATGATCGACCACCTTGGAGGAAGGAAGGACTTCCCCAGGGATAACGCTTCCGGACGTAACCACCATTCTAGCGACTCTCTCACCCTGTGGGAGATGATGACACTGCAATCCAGTGAAAACCGTGATCGATCCCAACGGTTCAAGATGAGCATTTGGAGAGCCCTGAAATGAAATTGGGCAAACGGAATTGCTTCCATTGACGCCACCATCAAACCCAGAAGGCGCATACACCTTCGAAGGGACATTGCTGTCGCAGACTTCATACCCTGCACATGGTGAAGAAGACTCGCTTGCTTGTCTGAGGGCAGAGACACCACTGCTCGTACCGTGTCGAACTGCATTCCCAAAAACAGGATTTACTGCGACGGTTCCAGGGACGACTTCTCCCAATTGATCAGCCACCCGAAGTCCTCCAGGAGCTGAAGGGATAAATCGCGAGCCGTCACCGCCTCCTCCTTTGAGGACGCCACAATCAAAAGGTCGTCCAGATAGGGAAGAATCGTAATCCCCTGTCTTCGCAGAATCGCCATGAGAGGAGCCAGAATTTTTGTAAAAACTCTGGGTGCTGAGGCCAGACCGAATGGCAGGGCCACAAACTGGTAATGGTCCTGACCTATGGCAAAACGCAGGAAGCGTTGGTGGGCCCTTCCGATGGGGACATGCAAATAAGCGTCGCGAATGTCGATTGACACCAAAAAATCGTTCTGTGACAAGGCCGCCACAACGGAGCGAAGTGATTCCATGCGGAATTTTCGGGTGCGGACATGCCGATTCAATCTTTTGAGATCCAGAATGGGACGAAATTTGTCCTCCTTTTTGGGGACTACAAAGAGGTAGGAATAAAACCCTCTTCCCCGGTCCTCCGGTGGAACTGGTACCACCACACCCTTCTGTAGAAGGGAATCGACCTCCCGCAGTAGAGCGGCAATTAGCCCGGGCTCTGACGGAATGCGGGATAGGCAAAAACTGTCTGGGGGTCGAGAAAGAAACTCTATGAAGTAACCTGCCGACATGACCCGCGTCACCCAGGTGTCCGACACTCGGAAGCCCAAGTCGGCTTGAATTGGAGTAGGCAACCTCCCACTCGAGAGCCCTCGAGTGAGACCCTGGCGTCAGTCCGCTTTAGCGGGCTTTTTGTCAGCTTCCCGCTTGTCTTGGCGGAAGCTCTGTTTCCAGGGAGTGACGAGATTTCTGAGCGCTCTTTTTTCCTGAAAAAGAGGGACGACCCGATCCCCAAGAGGGCTGACCAAACCGTCCCCTGGACCGAAAGGACCGCCGACTACCACCAGCACTAGGCCTGCCAGACGCAGAAGCCACAGCTCTTCGTTGCGGTAAAGCCGTTTCTTTTGCCTTTGCTTTGGCAATCAGGTCCGTGAGGCCAGATCCAAACAGCTGACCACCTTTGTAAGCTAAAGAAAGCAAACCTTGCTTGGAAACCGCGTCTCCGGTCCACTGTCTAAGCCACAGAGCTCTCCTGACTGTGATCGCGAGGATTGTGCCCTGGACAGCATGGAGGCAGTATCCAAACCTGCATCACTGCCATATCGAGCTGCATCCTCCAATGACTTGAAAAGCCCCTCTACCTCGGATAGTGGGGATCCATCTTGCCACGCCGTCCGTAGACGGTCTAACCAGCTCAAGGAGGCTTTACAAGCACACATGGATCCTAGCACAGCTCTGAATCCATGACCCGCGGCCTCGTAGATGGATTTCGCCGCCATCTCCGTTTTTTCTGTCCAGCGGATCCTGCAGACTCGCCTTCCCTTTAACAGGAAGTAATGAGGATTTGCTAAGCTGGGATAAAGGACGTCCACTTCAGGAGAAGGAATCCAATTAGCAATCAACTCCGTAGTACACGGATACAGCGTCTCAAAAAACCGTGTCCCCTGAAAACGTTTATCTGGACACAGGCGTTCCTTCTCCACTGCCTCATTAAGCTCATCCAGAGATGGTAAGGCTGATCACGACCTATGCGGCTCCTGAAACATCCGGGCCGACTTACCAGGACGTCTAGTTACCTCCTCCGGTAACTGTAACGCCTCCCTCATGGCTCCAATAAAAGCCTCTGTACGGCTCAAAAGAGAGGCAGAGTGTCCCTGCCGATCCTCTTTATCCGAATCGGATATCTCACCATCTGAGCTTGGAGGGGAACCCTCCATATCAGAAATCTCTGAGTCGCTACGCGAGAAAGATGGCACCGGCCTGTGTCGCTTCCTGCCATGAGAGGATCTAGCTGACACCCAATAACCTAGAAGGTCAGACAGGCCATCAATAGAACGAGCGAGGGCATCCATTTTGGCGTCACTGTAACCTCCGACCGCTGCGCTTGACGCCGACGAGGTCTGCGTGTCAGATACGCGAGGCTGATCCTGTAGCGGATCTGGGAGACGGTCCGCTCCTGGACCCTGATCCGACATGCCCTCACACAGTATATGGCAGGTAAAAACCTGTCAGCACCAGAACAGTGTGGTTTTCAAAGGCAAAAATGAACGCTGAAGGGTTAAGCTTCTTAAATAGAGAGCTACCCCAGCTTTTGTCTCCCAATAAAGGGTTAACCACCAAAGAAGGGGTTAATGTTGCAGACTCTCCACAACCCTTATTTAATGAAAAGGGTGTGCGAGCCGCAGGTGCCTCTTATGAGGTAACAGCTGCAGGACAGTGTTCAAAAATATGCCACATTAAACAAGAACGCCAAAGAGATCACTAACATATTGCGCTGAATTGTATATCGCAATACCAAAGTCGCTAAAGAGATCGCTAACCACTTATGCGTCGTCAATAAGATCGCCCACCGTGGAAGCTACTAGCGACATAAAAAAAAAAAAAACGATCACAAAAGAAAAAAACGACCGCAAAACTATGCGTCGCCATTGTGATCGCAGCGGGTGCGTTCTGTGTGACAATACCTTGTCCTGCGCTGAGGGGGTCAAGCTTCTGCCGTGACAGGTAGAGGCGACTCACCCAGCTGGCCGTGGTGTAGTGTCTCCTTTCGGTCGGTCGGGGAGAGCGGAGAGTGAGGAGCCCGAGGAGGCCGTCTGTAATGGCCGCCGCGCTTGAGGAGATCTGAACCGGAAGAAAAAAGACAGGATAAGGCGTGCGCTCAGAGCGCTTCCTGCTCGTGAAAAAATGGGAGAGTGCGAAGCCACGCCCCCGCCAGTTTCAAAAAAGCGCGTGACTCACTCCCTCTCCGCTCCCATGTCCTGCAGGCATCCACCTGCGGACAAAAGTACACAATCACCATACCGAATACATGTAGCAGCGGCTGCCGCAGCGGCCGCTGAAGCACTCAAACACATTAAAATGTGGAGTACTCACCCAGCTGAGCGCCACAGGGACCCCTCAGAGATTTGTGGCGCTGTGCCCGTAGCTTCCCCCCAGGGCGGGGAACGCAGTGACCCCAGAAGCGCGGTTTGCGTCCCCACCAGGGAAGCAATCCTCATCCCCCAGGGCCGCAGGGTTCTGCAGGGACCACCTTATAGGGTAATACAGATCCGCCAAGGGAGAGGTGGGAGTCCAGCAGCGCTGAGACCCCTGAGACTTCTAGACCATTGGCGGTCCAAGTCTCTGTCCGACTAAAATAAAAAAATCTTCTGAGGAGCTGCTTCCAGCAGCGACTATCCTCTGTGACCTCAAATTTTAGACTGGAGAGCTGGAGTAGGAGGAGCCCTATATAGCTGGAGGGGCCGGTCAACACTTTTTTAATCTGAGGTGTGTTTATCCTGTGTGGGCTCCGCCTACCCACTAGTAATGACTGTGTCTCCCTTCCTTCATCTGCAGCTGAAATCAAAAACCTTTATCGGGGCATGTCAAGCCATAGTTAAAAACACAGCATAAAATTCCTTACGCGTTTCTGGCGCAGGACCGCCCCTTAGTCGTAAGATGCCATAATGGCAATGCATGCATACATATATAAGAACAATTAACCAATCCAAATTATTATACTTGATTGCATTAGACATGCACAAGAAATGCACCATGTTGGCATAGCAAAAACAGATGTGCGAAATGGGAAACACATGGTTAATATATGTAAGACAAGACATTATGAGAATTCATCCCTTTGGGGTATTTTGTATCTAATTTTAAAATCCAGAAGGCTTCTGTAATGGTGAGCTGTTTCTGCCTATTACCTATTTGCCTATTGCCTATTTCTGCTAGCCTCACTACTGCAGATGGTGAACAACACAGGGTGAGGGACAATAGCAAGACAGAAAAAGAGAAAATAGATCTTAACACTGTCCCCACTGAAAAGCACCACACAGCTGAGGATACGGCACCAGGACCACGAACTCCACGAACACATCAGAAGCACCACTGCAACCAGAGAGCTCCTTACTTCAGGCTTGGTCAACATAGATTACTCTATCACCAACAGTCAGCTGATGCATCAAGTGACTTTTTAAAAGTAGGTGGGAGTGGTCACCACCCACATCAGCTGACTAGCAATCAAAGCAGCTGCCAGCAAGGAAACTGACGTTTAACCATTGCTGGCCTTAAAGGAAAAAACTACATTTAAATTATAGCAGAGCCAGAGCTGCCACAAATCCAAAATGAATTGTGACAATAACTGGGGCGGGACGGGGTCTGACAGGGCGTGGCAATCTCTGCTCTTCAAATTCATGAAAACTGACAGCGGCATTTGCTATACCACAAATCTTACTCCAGCGGCACCTAGAGTAAGATTTGTGTGAGGCACACCTAGGGTGCACTCCACTATGCGCCTCGCCTAATTCATTAAGAGACGCGCAAATCATCATGAATCAGGAGCGTCCGCTCAAACAGGCCCCTCATCTAGACTGGTGAGAGAATTGCTGGTCTTGATAAATCGCCCCACACAGGCCCTTTTATTTAGTGCGACTTTTTATCGTCAGTTATCAAGGAGACGTGACTCACAGGATAAAATGCAGAAGAGCCTAAAAGCATGCCCCCTGAAAATCCTGAGCCACGCCCCTTTGGTAAAGACTATAAATAGAAAACCGTTAATAATCGATAAAGTGCATGACTAAATTAATGATGAGAATGAATAAAACATACCATATATACTCGAGTATAAGCCGACCCGAGTATAAGCCGACCCCCCTAATTTTGCCACAAAAATCTGGGAAAACTTACTGACTCGAGTATAAGCCTAGGTGGAAAATAGATTATGCCCTATATGCTGCCCATGTATTATGCCCCCATAGATGCTCCATAGATTGTGCCCCCATAGATGCTCCATAGATTATGCCCCCATAGATGCTCCATAGATTGTGCCCCCATATATGATCCATAGATTATGCCCCCATAGATGCTCCACAGATTGTGCCCCCATATATGATCCATAGATTATGCCCCCATAGATGCTCCATAGATTGTGCCCAGGGCCGGCTCCAGGTTTTTTATGGGCCCCGGGCGAAAGAGCCTCAGTGGGCCCCTTTAACACAGACCACGATTCATGATGCACAGATACGGCAGAGAAATATGGGTATAGTACAATGCCAAATACTTCACTTCTTCCATTACATGAGTGATATCTATTGTAAATTGTACAATAGCTCAAAAACTGCCAAATCCTCACAGCGCACAGTACAGACCGGACAGTACAGTCCTCCATACAATATTATGGGCAACACAGTCTCCCCCTCATCACCCATATAATACCCCATGCAGGATGTCACCCCCCATATAATGCTCCATACAGAATACTGGACCCAAAATAATGCTCCATACAGAATACTGGACCCAATATAATGCTCCATACAGGATACTGGTCCCCATATAATGCTCCATACAGGATACTGGTCCCCATATAATGCTCCATACAGGATACTGGTCCCCATATAATGCTCCATACAAAATATGGAGCTCTCCTCTGCGCTGTACTGCGTTCTGCACTGTTACAGCTCAGGAAAGGGCGCTGTGGAAAGACTCCCCATTATCATCATGATTGCCTCCCCATCATCATCAATGCCTGCCCATCATCATCATCTTCTCCCCATCATCAATGCCTGCCCATTATCATCAATGCCTGCCCATTATCATCATCTTCTCCCCATCATCATCAATGCCTCCCCATTATCAGCAATGCCTGCCCATCATCATCTCCTCTCCTCCCCATCATCATCAATGTCTGCCCATCATCATCTTCTCCCCATCATCAATGCCTGCCCATTATCATCATCTTCTCCCCATCATCATCAATGCCTCCCCATTATCAGCAATGCCTGCCCATCATCATCTTCTCCCCATCATCAATGCCTCCCCATTATCAGCAATGCCTGCCCATCATCATCTTCTCCCCATCATCAATGCCTCCCCATTATCAGCAATGCCTGCCCATCATCACACACAGACAGCACACAAGCACTCTCTCACATACATACATACATACATACACACACACACACACACATACATACACACACAAAGCACTGCACTACATACACACACAGAGACACACACACAGAGACGTCTTACCTGTTCAGCGTCCCCGCGCTCTGTGCCACAGCCGGCCGCTGAATGATGACGTCATTCAGCGGCCGGCTGTGAGAGGAAGCGCCGGCGCCCCCTGGAGCCCGGAGCTGCGGCAGCGGAGGCACGGGAGAGGTAAGTATTGTTGCCAGCTGCTGCCGGGGCCCTGAGCAGGCGGGGGAGGCCCAGTGGCGGCGCTGACACCGCTCTCCGCGCGGGGGTGCCAGACTGTGAGTGGGCCCCCCCGCCTGCTCAGGGCCCCGGCACTGGCCCGGGTGTGCCGGGTGCTGACGCCGGCCCTGATTGTGCCCCCATATATGATCCATAGATTATGCCCCCATAGATGCTCCACAGATTGTGCCCCCATAGATGATCCATAGATTATGCCCCCATAGATGCTCCACAGATTGTGCCCCCATATATGATCCATAGATTATGCCCCCATAGATGCTCCATAGATTGTGCCCCCATATAAGATCCATAGATTATGCCCCCATAGATGCTCCATAAGATAGTGCCCCCTTAGATTATTCCCCCATAGATGCTCCATAGATTGTGCCCCATATTTGATCCATAGATTATGCCCCCATAGATGCTCCACAGATTGTGCCCCCATATATGATCCATAGATTATGCCCCCATAGATGCTCCATAGATTGTGCCCCCATATATGATCCATAGATTATGCCCCATAGATGCTCCATAAGATATTGCCCCCATAGATTATTCCCCATAGATGCTCCATAGATTATGCCCCCATAGATTATGCCCCCATAGATTATTCCCCCATAGATGCTCCATAGATTATGCCCCCATAGATTATTCCCCCATAGATGCTCCATAGTATAGGCCTCAATTGCTGCTGCAACCGAAAAAAAAAAAAAGACATACTCACCTCTCGTCGCTGAGGGCCAGGTGCCGGTGTCCTGAGCAGGCGGGGACACCGGCGCGCTATGGGGGAAAGGTGCCGGTGTCACCGCTCGCTCAGGGCCCTGGCACCTGTGATATTTACCTGCCACTGGGTAAACCGCTGCTCGCCGCTGTCTTCCGGCTCCTCCAGCAGTCAATGATCAGGCAGAGGACGCTGCGTACAGTAACTACGTCATCGCGCCCTTTGCCTGAACATCGCAGCAAGAGGACCCGAGGACACAGCGGAACGGGACAGGTAAGTATCGCTTATACTTACCCTTCCGCCGCGCGTCTCTGCCCTGCTCTTCCCATGGTCCCGGCGCCTGTGTTCAGCGGTCACGTGATTACCGCTCATTAAGTCATGAATATGTGCATATCATGACTTTAATGAGCGGGTACACTGATGGATGAATACTGCGCCGGGACGTGGGAGAAGAGCAGGGGCTGCAGGACCGGCCGGCGGAGGGGTGAGTATACACGGACAGCTGCGCTCCTCCTCCTCTGCCGACACCCGGTATATGACTCGAAATAAGCCGAGGAGGGGACTTTCAGACCCTAAAAAATGGGCTGCAAAATCTCGGCTTAATTCGAGTTCATAGCGCGCTAATTATATTAACAGATTAATTAAAAAACATGTGTATATATGATCCACAGTAGACACAAAAAAGACTGTTAAATGGGCTGAACCCATAGGGAAAACCCCGATAAACATAGTGTCACAAAGCCCATCTTATGTTCTGATCAAATGCTATAAAAATAATAATTAATACCCATAAAAGAAATCACAATGGTTACCAGACCGAAAAAAAAATAACCTATAGATAAAATAAATTTATGCTGGCCACGTGATACGAAATAGCGGCTCATAAGAGTTGGCGATACTTTCCGTTCCAAATATCGGATCGAATGGTAGACGCCGATATCACTAAAATCGGCCCATATCCATTGATACCGAAGTCCCTGGTAAGTCTATGGGAACAAACATCGCAACAAAAACACACTTTCTTTCCTTGTAAACCAACTATACTCACCCGAGCATTCTGCCATGACTATCCATGTCGATAGTGTCACGTCACTTGTTCGACATTAAGTATGATATGTATATCATATAATGACGTAACTGATGATAATACTTCACCTAGTGAGAAGAGCTCTGCATAGACCTCGGCGAGGGTGGTATACAGGCAGCTGGCTTCCTGACAAGCGAGCCGACCCCTGACATGATCGAATATACCTTGGGGGTACATTAGCTAAAAACATGGCTTTCATGGCTTATTGCTATTACGGTATTTAATCAAACAATTACAATCAGTCTATATTGTGTGACAAAATTCACACCTGTTGATGGGTTTACCAATAGGGAAAAATCTACAAAAAAGTTGGTTTTTACAAGCAATTTTGATCATTAAATTAGCCCTTACATGAAATATTAGCACACATAAATAATGAAATTAATTGGCAAATCAGATAGAAAGACAATTAACCCTATGATAAAAAAAAGTCGCACAGTATCAGTCGGTCTCTGCATTATACACGAAAGCCGACAATTGATTCGGATATTCATATCATTAAACGTGTATGTTGATCCGCATCTTAGTCCAGGGCAAAAAGCGTATTTTTCTGAAGACCATAAATCATAGGAGTTTTCAGTCATGGTATACGTGTCTCGGATTCCGATGGACCTTGGGGCATCATCCAATGGGAATATTTTACAGGTGGAATAAAATTAATGGATTAGGTTAAATTAACGTGAATCCACAACTGTGTATATCGGTTACATATGATAACCACATGCTAAAGGCATTCACGGGTATGATTAATGGGGCAAGCTGTATAGTCTACAGGTAGTGTCTATTATAAGGGCAATGTATGGGGGATAGTAGTGCTCGTCACTACACAAGGTATTTATTTATAATACTATGTGTTGTAACAGATTGTGAGCATGGTTACGGGAAGATGCACATGTAACAGTGAGAGGTTGGGATGTAATAAAAGAATATAGTCACAACATGTCCTGATACAATTTATACTGATGTGCAGTTCAATAGCGATCCAGAGCCAGGTGAGATGACATTCCTACAGTGATGCAATTAAGCTCCTTAACTTCAATTGTGCCACCTGACGAAAACTGAACTCAAGCTTTCAATACCTGACTGCCGGCCACGTTGTGAATGGGCCTTCTAAGGATGAAACCAAGCCCCGATTTTCTGCGCTTTCAAACTGTCAACCTGACCGGTTCGTGAACTTAGGGGCTATCCTGACCTAGAAGCCGTTTCTATACTACTGAAACTGTGCCGCTTCGGCCCGTGTCCGTACTTTTAAACATACCAGCACTGTCAACTTCTCCAGTGCTTCTCTTAGCTTTTCATAGCCTGTGTATTGCACTGCGATATTCCTAGTGCTGAGATTATTTAGCCCACTTGGACTGACACTGAGCTGATCCGTACAAAGACAGGAGCCAGATTCACTACTCTCCTCCTAGGTTGGCTGACTGACTAACCACCTAAGCCACGTGTCACTCCTCCTATATCTCAGATGGGTGTGTCTGAAAGAGTGAGTGACAGTGAATGAATATCAAGCGTTGCTGTTACTTTCCTGTGCACTCTCCTGGATTTTCATGTGTGCCTGCGTAGCTGTGCTACACATCCCCCCTTGGTAAAACACAGCTCTCCCGGGCTGTAAAAGACAAAAAGAACATTTTGCTTTGCATTAACATAAACATTATAACTCTTCCCATCCGGGAGGTGAGGATTTCTTAAACGTTACATTTTGTACAATGGAAAAAATACAAAAGTATCAAAATATCAAACATTCGCATATATACAAGATACTTGTGGAGGACCCGCACCAAAAACCTCCCACGTGGGTCCTGGGTGGGCTGCAGGACTTCTGACTGCAGACCTCACTCTAGGCCCACCATACGGGTTTTTCTTCAGAAGTAGATAGTAGTAGTGGTTTCATGTAAAACCAAGATAATGCACCGAAGCGCAACTATTTACAGGATAAGTTCTTGGGCTGGCACAGTCCACAGCCACGCAGTCCATGCATGGTTAAAACACATTTCAAATAATTACATTAATACTTTTTCAAACTTTATACATTTTTTTCAGATGCAATAAACCCTATCTGGGTCTTGCTAACTAGTTTACTAGGACTACTCCTGATAGCGAATAGGTAGTTTACCTTTAGTGATACGTTCTGACCTACGTGGGGTAGCGTCAGGTATGGTAGTCTCTAACCTTTCTGTTCTGCGTAACGGCAAACTATAGACACGACTCCACCTCTCTAGGGACCTGGCAAGCATGCTAGCGACTGGAGGAGGCGGTACTGCTTCACCAGCTTCACCAGAGGACTCCACTTCTTGTGGTGCTGCTTCTTGCGGGTCCGCTGCTTGGGGTTCTGATGGTTGAGGGTCTGCCGGAACAGGTTCTTCTGGAACTGGCTCAACTGGCACAATTGGTATGACCGGTTGTAGAGACTCCTCTTGCGGTTGATAAAACTGCAGCACAGGAATAATTACAGCGTCTCCCAATCTGGGCCAATCCGCAGGTAAATCTCCCAAATCCGTGTGTATGACCGCTTCAGCATTTTCTTTCTGATTGACAACAGGGTTTTCTTCACGGAGCTTTAATGGGCCAGGACACAACTTTAAATGATCTCTAGACACGGTTGCCGTCGTTTTTCCTCCATCCTTGCTGATGGTACAGACCTTGCTGTTATCAAAATTGGAATTTTGCACGACATATGGCTCCTGTTCCCACTGATCATCCAACTTGTGTGTTCTTCTTTTCCTTTTGAGCACCATTTCTCCAGGCATAAAAGGCTTAGCGGGAGCATTTTTGTTATAGTTCTTCTCTTGCTTTTCTCTTACTTTGTTGAGACTGTCTTCTACGCAGGCTTGTACTCGCTTGTACTGTTCCTGTCGAGTTGTGTCCCAATCTTCAACACTGTCATCAGCCTCTGGTTCTACCACTCCCAGCTCCAAATCCATTGGCAGTCTTCCAGGTCTTGCTCTCATAAGGTAAGCTGGAGTGCAGTTAGTGGAACTTACTGGTATGTGGTTGTACAAGTCAACCAGGTCAGGTAACAAGTCGGGCCACCGATTTCTTTCTTCCAGGGGTACAGTTTTCAGTAAATCCATGACAATGTGATTCATCTTTTCACAAAGGCCGTTGGTCTGAGGGTGGTATGGCGTCGTTCTGATCTTTTTACATCCATACAATTGACAGAATTCCTGAAACAGTTCAGCTTCAAAGGCTGGACCTCGATCAGTCAGTACCTGCTCGGGATATCCGTGTGGTCTGCAGAAACTGGCTTGGAAGGTTCTTGCTGCTGTCTCTGCTGTCATATCTTTGACAGGGGCGACCACCAGAAACCTGGAATAGTGATCCACCATGGTCAGGGCATATGAGTATCCTGACCTGCTTGGGGACAACTTGACGTGATCCAATGCTACGATCTCCAGGGGACGAGTCGTCCGGATAGGCTGCAGGGGTGCTCTCTGACTATGATAGTCTTTTCGTCTGAGACCACAGGGTCCACAGTTCCGGCACCACTTCTCGATGGAGCTGCGCATCCCTACCCAGTAGAACCGGCACCTCAACAGGGTCTCCAGCTTTTTCCAGCCAAAGTGTCCTGCTTGATCGTGGTAAGCTTCCAACACCATTTGGATGTCTGCTTTGGGGACCACTATCTGCCAAACCATTTCATGGGTCCTTGGGTTGACGTATCTCCTGCAAACTTCTCTCGGTATATGAACAACCGGCTTCTTTCATTCCACAGGAGCTTTGCTGGTATGGGTGCGTCTTTCTCCAAGGAGGAACCTTCTTGTCTTATCAACTCCTTGATACGGCTGACCACTGGATCGCTGTCTTGAGTCTCCTTCCAGCTGTGATGGGGTAAAGGGTTCAACATCTCACCACACCGCTTTCTGTAGACTCGTTGCTCTTGAACCATCCCATTTCGGTGGAACGCAGGTAGCTCGATTTCTTCCAGATCATCTGATTCTTCCTCCGTGTCGGATTCATGCGGCATTCTGGACAAGGCGTCCGCGTTAGCATTTTTACGGCCCGCTCTGTATTTGATGGTAAACTGATAGTTTGACAACCGAGCCATCCAACGTTGCTCCATGGCTCCCAGCTTGGCTGTTTCCAGATGCGTCAAGGGGTTGTTGTCTGTAAACGCAGTGAACCTGTTGGAGGCAAGGTAATGTTTAAATCTTTCGGTAATGGCCCAGACCAGCGCCAGGAACTCCAGTTTGAAGCTGCTATAGTTTTCCGGATTCCTCTCAGTTGGCCTGAGTTTTCGGCTGGCATATGCGATGACTTTTTCTTGGCCGTTCTGCTTCTGACTGAGGACCACTCCTAATCCTTCGTTACTGGCATCTGTGTATAGCAGGAACGGTTGGCTGTAATCTGGGTAGGCTAAGATTTCATCGCCGGTAAGGATCTCTTTCATCTCTTTGAATGCCTCAGCTTGTTCTTTTCCCCAATTAAATGGAAGGTTTCTGCTCTTAAGAGGTTGTCCTACCAGGAGGTCCTGTAAAGGCGCCGCCTTCTTAGTGTAATCTTTCACGAACCTCCTGTAGTAACCTGTTAATCCCAGGAACTGACGCACCTCCTTTAAGTTCTTCGGCTCTGGCCATTTCTGAATAGCTGTGACCTTCTCGGGGTCCGGCGCTACTCCTTCGGAACTGACAATGTGTCCCAAGTACTGTACCTTCCGTTTGAGCAGGTGGCATTTAGAGGGCTTTAGTTTCATCCCAAACTTGGACAATGACTCAAATACCTCCGCCAGGTGCTTCAGATGATCTTCATATGTCTTAGAGTACACAATTACGTCGTCCAAGTACAGCAGCACAGTTTCGAAGTTGAGATGTCCCAGACAGCTCTCCATCACCCTCTGGAATGTTCCTGGGGCACTGCTGAGACCAAACGGCATCCTGTCGAACTCGCAGAGTCCCATTGGGGTGGTGAAAGCAGTTTTCTCCCGGTCCTCCTCAGCCACAGCCACTTGCCAGTACCCACTAGTAAGGTCGAGGGTAGAAAAGTAGTTAGCCGTTTTCAGAGCAGCTAAGGATTCCTCTATACGTGGTAATGGGTATGCATCTTTATGTGTTATACGATTTACTTGCCTATAATCTACACACATTCGCATGCTACCATCCTTTTTCTTCACTAGAACCAGAGGTGCTGCCCAGGGGCTACAACTATCCCTTATCACCCCGGCTTTCTTCATGTCATGCAGCATTTCCTTAGCTTTCTGATAGTGGGCTGGAGGAATAGGCCTGTACCGCTCTTTGATGGGAGGATGACTGCCTGTAGGGATATGATGCTGTACTCCCTTAATGGTCCCAAAATCAAGTGGGTGCTTGCTAAATACTTGTGCGTACTCTTGTACCACCCGTAGTACCCCCTGTTTCTGGTGGACGGAAATGGTGTCTGTCCCTATATGAAGCTGCTGACACCAGTCCGCTACCGGGGTTGCCGGATCATTATCCTCCGCTGGTTGGCGGGAGGCTAAGGACTCGGTTGTGAGGATAGAATTATTATCTACGGCATGTAATTTAGCAACTGTAGCATAACGTGGCAAATTTACTTCATCGTCCCCCCAGTTGAGAAGTCGTACTGGTACTCTCCCATTTACTACTTCCACTACCCCTCTAGCAATCATGAGTGTAGGTCTGTGTTCTGAGCGATGGGGTTCTACTACTGCTTGGTAGTTCTGTCCCCTCAGACCTATGGCTGCTCTACACCATATTAACATTTCACTCATTGGGGGTATTACAATGGGGTTCGAGTCTGTGACCCGTACATTACCGATTTCACCATCTGTAAGCTTCGCTTGCTGCTGGCACATCAGGGCCCGGATCTCCCTCTGGATCACTCCCTTCTGCTTTGGCTTGGCAACTTCAGCGAGCTGTTGGAGCAAAAACACAACTTCTCCCAGACAGTTACTGATAATGTTAGTACCTAGTATCACATTTAGACCATTTTCCTCATTTACAGTCCTGACTACTAGGAGTCCCTGATCCTTCAGCTCCACCCTGCCCACTTTTACATTTACGTTTTTGGCTCCAATTACTTCAACAGGGAGACCATTGGTAGCGTACACTGTCAAGTCAGGGCTCGGGGGCTGGAGGCTGTCCATGGACCAAAATTTATTGTAAAGGACATCAGGTATGATGGTCACCTGAGATCCAGTGTCCAGCAGTGCAGGGATTGCAATCCCGTCCAGAATCATGGACAGGTAGGGCCGTCCACCCACGAACCTGCGGTTCCAGTCCAAGGGGCCTGATGAGTCTACTCCTGGGTGTTGGCCCTCTGACCCAGGATCGGCTCGTTTAAAGGACATTGCTGTGCCATATGACCTTTTTGGTTGCAGCGGTAGCAGACGATCTCCCGGCGAGGATGGTGTTGCTCCGGAGTCGCTCCTGGGGGTGGCGTGGTCCTCCTCCGGTGTGGCGACGTCCTCCATTTCCTCCGGTTCATCCAAGGGACATCCTCCGGACAGTCGGCTAGTAGGATCTTCCCTCCTTCCTCTTTCCGCAGTTGCAGGGCCTCCATTACAGTGGCCAAGTTCTTAGTCAGCTGGCGCACTTCTGAGCGCAGACATTCCAACTCACTAGGGGGCGCCACCTGCATTGTAGCTTCTGCCACCTGCGGGGAAAAGGTGGGTACTGCCGGCTTTAGAATGGCTTCACCCGGGTGATACTGATTTGCCACCTCAGGCTTTTCCAGGGGTCGCAGTCCCTTTATTGCCATGTCCTTTAGAGCATCAAAAGTGGCATCTGGATGATCCAAGGACCACCAGTTTACAGTCCTCCTTTCCTCTGGAGACCTCAGTCCCCGCACGAATTGCTCTTTTAACATTTGGCTCTCATCAATGGGACTTGTGGGGTTAGCCTGTTTAAGAGCTCGCAGGGCCCCCTGTAGTCGGCAGGCGTAGTCCCTAATACTGTCACCCGGTCCCTGGAAGCACTGATAAAATGCCATCCGGAGATCCGTTTCTGTGCGGTCCTCAAAGATGGCCTGTAGCTTTAAGAGTATCGCAGGTACCGACTCCTGGTCTGCAGTGGGTCAAGTCTCTACTTCTCTCTCAGCCGCACCAGCTAACTGTCCTATTACCACAGCAGCTTTTTGCTTTTCAGTCATTGAGTACATATCCAAGATGCTACATATTTTCCTTTTAAATCCTGGCAGGGTGTCTGGCTCGCCGCTGTACTGGGGAAGCCACTTCGCTCCAGGCATGTATGGGAGGGTTAGCGGCATGAGCGGGACCACCGGGCCAGGTGAGGGGCCTGCACCCCCATCCTGCGGCACGACGCCAAGCGGTGGGCTATAAGGGCCTCCAGCGGGGGCCGCTCCGTCTGCCAGTTGCTGCGACATATTGATGCCCCCTTGGTTAATCTGAGCCTACCTCTTTTACAGGCTGCAGCGTCGCAGGCACAGCGGTGGAGACAGGACCTTTTCACTGGCGCTCGGATGATGCCGCTCTATTTTGCGATGCAGTTTGCGATGCGGATTGCAATGCAGATTGTGATGCAGTTTGCTATGCGGATTGTGATGCAGATTGCGATGCAGTTTGCGATGCGGTTTGCGATGCAGATTGCTATGCAGTTCGCGATGTGGCTTGCGATGCAGTTTGGGGTGCAGGCTGGGGGCATGTCCAAGCAACAGCGCGCTTTTTCAGGTACGCCCCCCTTCTTCACCAGCGCCTGAGGGCGCGAACATGGCGGTAAAATGGCGGAATTTGGCGCCAAATACAGCAAACAGTCTTTTTCACCAAACAGTTCAACATAGGCACACAGGACTCACAATTGCAAGTTTCCCATCCTGTTCGTGACGCCAAAGATTGAGTCGCACTTAGTACCAGGGCAATGGGGTACTCGGAGCCGAGCCCATGGAAATCTATGGGAGTTGTCACTGGTAGCGGTGGCTCGGTCCGTGGCCCTGGCGCTCATCCAATGGGGAATATTTACAGGGGATATTTAGGATAGGTAGTTCGTGACGCCACCTGTGGTATCTGGTTAATTGAACCAGCGCTGCTATAAGGACTTTCACAGGGGATGTTATGGGGGCAGCTGGGTGGTAGTCTCCCACAGGTGAGACGGGTCCCTGGAAGTCTATGGTGAAGATGATGCAGGGTGTAGTAAGAATTCAGTCACACACAAGGTAGTTCCTTTTCATACCTTTTACTGATGGTGGTTCAAGCAGATCCCGGGGAGCTGGTCGGGGTGGAGAGTGCACATTCCGGTAACAGCTGAGCAGGTTAGAGGCCTCCTTAACTTCAATTGTAGGTGAGTCCAACTTGCCTGAAGTGAAGTTAACTCTGAATCTCCAGCTTTCTCAATAGCTGTACTGCCCGGCCAACGTTGTGGTGGAGCCTTCTAAGTGATGAAACTAAGTCCTTACTTTTGTCTGCGCTTGACTCAAAGTCCCTGTTCCACCTGACTCCGGTTACGTATTGACACTTAGGGCTGCTCTCTGCGACCTGTAGTCCAGATGCCTCCGGTTTTCTTGTCACTAAGCTTGAAACTGTAGCAACGCTTCGGACCCCGGTGTCCGGCAACTTAGTGCAGGCAATCCAATACCTAAAGCACTTCTCTAACTTCTCCACTGTGCCCTTCGCCCTGCTTCCCGCTTTTAACATAAGCACTTGTAACCTTCAATGGCGAGGTCAGCTTTCTCTAGGGCTCGCTGAGTAGCCCTCAGTATCCTCTAAGTCCCACTTGGACTGACACTGAGCTGATCCGTACAAAGACAGGAGCCAGATTCCACTACTCTCCCTCCTAGGTTGGCTGACTGACTAACCACCTAAGCCACGTGTCACTCCCTCCTATATCTCAGATGGGTGTGTCTGAAAGAGTGAGTGACAGTGAATGAATATCAAGCGTTGCTGTTACTTTCCTGTGCACTCTCCTGGATTTTCATGTGTGCCTGCGTAGCTGGGCTACACATCTGAACTATAAATATAAATATATATATATATATATATATATATATGTGTCACAAATTCAATGACATGTATATATATATATATGAGGTGTAAAATTGTTTAAAAAAAATGCGTGGGCTCCCGCCCTATTTTCGCAACCAGACAAAGCCAGCGAATGGGGGCAGATAATAATAGCCCAGAGAGGGACCATTATTTTTGCCCCCCCCTGGCTACTAACATCTGCCCCCAGACACCCCAGAAAAGACAAATCTATAATTAGATTTGCCCTTTCTGGCACTTTGCCCGTCTATTCCCATTGCCCTGTAGCGGTGGCGAATGGGTTAATATGGGGTTAAAGCCACCTTGCAATTGAAAGGTGACCTTAAGCCAGGTTAATAATTGAGAGCTGTCAATTAGACAACTATCAATTATTAATCGTATTGCATGAAATAAAGTAAAACACACACACTTTAATTAAAAATCATTTTAATGAAATAAAGACACATGTTTTTGACCATCTTTTATTTGACTGCAAAAACCATTTCCTGTAATAAAAATAAAATAAAAAAGCAAAATTATTCTTACCTATCCCATGCACAGTCAGGTCCCACTTTGTAATCCTTCAGAAAGGGTTAATGTTTACTGCAGGGACCGCAGCTAATGCTGCAGCCCATGGGCGTACCCACCGAGGGGCAGGGGGGGGCAAGTGCCCCCCCCCCTAGAAGCAGGGGCGCACGGTGCTTGATCCGGCCCGTCGGCCCCGCCGACATTGAACTGACAGTTCATTGCCGGCGGGCGGCGGGCCCTTTAATCGCGGGCGCAATGTGCTGAGTTAGGAAGGCCTTGCGGCCTTCCATATGCAGCACAGGCGACGTGATCGTCATCACGCCGCCTGCGCCCTGATGACGTCACGCCGCCTGTGCCAGGAGAAGACGGAGTCCAGAGCGCGCTTCTTCAGAGCAGCGGTGGAGATAGGTGAGTACTGGCTTTTTTTTTTTGACGCCGGGCCCGGGCCTGTGGGGGATTATGCTGGCTATAGGGGGATTATGCTGGCTATGGGGATTATGCTGACTATAGGGGGATTATGCTGGCTATAGGTGATTATGCTGGCTATTGGGGGATTATGCTGGCTATAGGGGGATTATGCTGGCTATTGGGGGATTATGCTGGCTATAGGTGATTATGCTGGCTATTGGGGGATTATGCTGGCTATTGGGGATTATGCTGGCTATAGGGGGATTATGCTGGCTATAGGTGATTATGCTGCTTATGGGGGATTATGCTGGCTATTGGGGATTATGCTGGCTATAGGTGATTATGCTGCTTATGGGGGATTATGCTGGCTATTGGGGGATTATGCTGGCTATTGGGGGATTATGCTGGCTATAGGGGGATTATGCTGGCTATGGGGGGATTATGCTGGCTATAGGTGATTATGCTGGCTATTGGGGGATTATGCTGGCTATAGGGGGATTATGCTGGCTATAGGTGATTATGCTGCTTATGGGGGATTATGCTGGCTATTGGGGGATTATGCTGGCTATAGGTGATTATGCTGCTTATGGGGGATTATGCTGGCTATTGGGGATTATGCTGGCTATTGGGGGATTATGCTGGCTATAGGGGGATTATGCTGGCTATGGGGGGATTACGCTGGCTATTGGGGATTATGCTGGCTATAGGTGATTATGCTGCTTATGGGGGATTATGCTGGCTATAGGTGATTATGCTGCTTATGGGGGATTATGCTGGCTATTGGGGGATTATGCTGGCTATTGGGGGATTATGCTGGCTATTGGGGGATTATGCTGGCTATAGGGGGATTATGCTGGCTATTGGGGGATTATGCTGGCTATGGGGGATTATGCTGGCTATAGGGGATTATGCTGGCTATGGGGGGATTATGCTGGCTATGGGGGGATTATGCTGGCTATGGGGATTATTCTGGCTATGGGGGGATTACGCTGGCTATTGGGGGATTACGCTGGCTATTGGGGGATTTTGCTGGCTATTGGGGGATAATGCTGGCTATTGGGGGATTATGCTGGCTATTGGGGACTATGCTGCTTATGCGGGATTATGCTGCCTACTGGGGACTACTATGCTGCTTATGGGGGATTATGCTGCCTATTGAGGACATATGCTGCGTATTAGGGACCTATGCTGCCTATTGGGGACCTATGCTGCCTATTGGGACATTTACCTGCCTATTGGGGACCTATGCTGTCTATTGGGGACCTATGCTGTCTATTGAGGACATATGCTGCCTATTGAGGACATATGCTGCCTATTGGGGATCAATGCTGCCTATAGGGGACATTTACCTGCCTATTAGGGACTTTGGCACCACACCAGTCTGAGCCTGAGCTAAAAGCGGAGTTGCGCCACTATGTGCACTGATGAGGATGAAATGATATGGATTGGCAAGGCTGCAGTGATGGGCAGTGCAGGCTGTATGTCTCTGTGTGGGCAGTTTTATTGCTGGTATATTGTTTTTGTAGCGCTGTATATATATTGGTATTTTACTAATAGCAATTTGGAATCCCTAGGAAATAATGATATCAAGAAAGAGAAAAATTGCTTCACTTGTGACAAATATGGAACTGAACATTGACCATCTCATTAGCCAAAAGCAGGCCCGTAGTTCCCACTGAAATACCAGTAAGTTTGTTGATTTTTAACTTTACTTGTTCTTTATTTTAAGTATTGTGTTTGTTCCTGTTTATTTTTATTTTTTTTACTTCAAAATAAGAGTGTAGTATATGGTGTATACAGGGTCATACACATCATGTGCGGTATATAGAGTGTAGTATATGGTGTATACAGGGTCATACACATCGTGTGCTGTTGTGAATGGGTTTGAGATGAGTTCTGAGCAGAGGCTCCCTCTGGTGGTTACAAGCGGTACTAGTGAGGATTGTGAGGACTGGGAATCAGGTGTTACTGATTGGTCTTATTTAAGGGAATCATTTTCCCATCAGGGTTGCCGGTGATCAATTGTTCTGGTCTGAATCCTTCTTTCCGGTTTCCCTTGTAGCCTGCTGTGTCGTGTCTGCATCTCCTGCTATCAGATAAGACAATTTCTTATTTTGTGTTTTTGCTATATTTTTGCATTTTGTCCTGCACTTCTGTGGGGGCCTTCTGGGTCCCCTCCGGGGGCTTTTGCCCTCTCAGTTTAGTTCAGCCACTGTGTTTTGTACTTTTGCTTTTTCCAGTTTTTTCAGTGGCTGCTGTTTTTGTTACACCAGAGAACTAATTTAGGTGGTAGAGGTCGTGTGATCTCAGGTGATTTTGAAATTAGTAGAGTTGGTGTTTTTCAGGGTTTTCTGGGATTGCAGTAAGTACCCTTCCTGTCCTTTTCTATTTAGATAGTTTGGGCCCCAGCGTTTGCTCATACTATTTTCTTTCTGTGTCAGTATTTCCTCTTGTCTAACCGCCATTACATGTTTGGGGGCTTTCTATTATCTTTGGGGTTCTGCTACGGGGCAGATAGCTTTCCTATTTCTATCTTTAGGTGTAGTTAGTTTCTCAGGCTGTGACGAGGCGTCTAGGACCAACGTAGGAACGCTCCACGGCTGCCTCTAGTTGCGGTGGTTAGTCAGGGTACTGCAATCTCATAGATTCCAACTGCTCTGGTGTATTTCCTTTTTTGCCTGCACTCCTCAGCTACCGTAACATAACAGTATCACCGGCCATAAAAATTGTATGGTACTCACAGAAGGGAAAAAATATTTTGAAGGAAGAAAAGTTGTCAGAGATATTTTTCTGTTTGTTGCATTTTTTTTTTTTTTCCCTCTGTATCTCTGGGTGCTGGGGAGGATCTTTTCTCCCAATGGAGTTTGCACAGTTGTCTGGCCGTGTGGATCAGCTTGCCACTGAGGTTCAGAGTATTGCTGCATATCTTGCTAGGTTGCCTGTTGTGGAACATAGGATCCCCATGCCAGATTTGTTTTTAGGGGATCGAGCTAAGTTTCAGAATTTCAAAAATAATTGTAAATTGTTTCTTGCCTTAAAATCTAAGTCCTCAGGAAACGCAGCGCAGCAGGTTCAAATTGTCATCTCTCTCCTGCGCGGCGATCCTCAGGATTGGGCTTTTTCCCTGATACCTGGGGATCCTGTTTTGAGTGATGTTGATGCATTTTTTCAGGCTTTGGGGTTATTGTACGATGAGCCTAATGTCACTGATCAAGCTGAAAAAGCCTTGTTGGCATTAAATCAGGGGCTTGATGACGCTGAGTTATACTGTCAGAGATTCCGTAGGTGGGCAGTCCTGACCAAATGGAATGACGACGCTTTGGCGGCCCTTTTCCGGAAGGGTCTGTCGGATAATGTAAAGGATGTTATGGTGGGATTCCCTGTCCCCTCTGGTCTCAATGATTCTATGTCATTGGCGATTCAAATTGACAGACGTTTGCATGAGCGGAGAAGTATGCATGGAGTGGTGTTGCCTTGTGAGCCAGCTGCTGAGCCCATGCAGTGTGATAGAGTGGTGTCTGGGGCACAGCGTCATGAGTTTCGAAAGCGCAATGGGTTATGTTTCTACTGTGGTGATGCCTCTCATGCTATTTCAGTCTGCCCTAAGCGGGGAAGACATTTTGCACGCTCAGTTGTCTTGGGTAGTGTTCAGACTAAGTTTTTATTAACTGTCACTCTGATATGCTCTCTGTCCTCATTTTCTGCTCAGGCTTTCGTTGATTCTGGAGCAGCTATTAACCTGATGGATTATGATTTTGCTAAACGTTGTGGGTTTTCCTTGATACCCCTACAGAAGTCTATTCCTTTACTGGGGATCGATTCTACCCCTTTGGCTGAGAATAAACCCCAGTTTTCTACTCAGGTGATAATGAGGGTTGAACCTGATCACCAGGAGTGCTGCAAATTTTTGGTTCTATATAATCTGCATGACATTATAGTGCTGGGTTTCCCTTGGTTACAGTCTCATAATCCTGTTTTGGATTGGAAATCTGTGTCTGTAACCAGTTGGGGCTGCCAATGTGTTAGTGCCAACACTCCTGTTTTTTCTGCCTCCCCCCAGGCTGAGGATGTTCCTGACTTTTTGTTTGATTTTTCTGATGTGTTTAGCGAAAGTAAATCTGCATCCTTGCCTCCCCATAGGAGCTATGACTGCGCTATTGAATTAGTGCCTGGTAGTAAATTCCCTAAGGGTCGCCTTTTTAACTTGTCTGTACCTGAACATGACGCTATGCGGTCTTATATCAAGGAATCATTGGAGAAGGGTCATATCAGACCATCCTCTTCACCCTTAGGTGCCGGTTTTTTCTTTGTGGCCAAAAAGATGGTTCATTAAGGCCGTGTATTGATTATCGTCTCTTGAACAATATTACTGTGAAATATCAATACCCGTTACCCTTGATTTCTGACCTGTTTTCCAGGGTGAAAAACGCTACTTGGTTTACCAAGCTTGACCTCAGGGGGGCGTATAACCTTATTCGCATTAAGCACGGGATGAATGGAAGACGGCATTTAACACCCCTGAAGGGCATTTTGAGTACCTTGTGATGCCCTTTGGGCTCACTAATGCTCCTTCCGTCTTCCAGTCCTTCATGAATGACATTTTCAGGGATTTTGTGGACAAGTTTCTGATTGTTTATTTGGATGATATCTTGATTTTTTCTAATGACTGGGACTCTCATGTGAAACATGTTCGAACTGTATTCCAGATTTTGAGAGAGAATGCTCTGTATGTGAAGGGATCAAAGTGTCTTTTTGGCGTACAGAAGATCTCATTTCTGGGATTCATTTTGTCCCCATCTGTTATTGAAATGGACCCGGTCAAGGTTCAGGCCATCTGTGATTGGGTCCAACCTACTTCATTAAAGGCTCTTCAGAGATTTTTGGGTTTTGCCAATTTTTATCGTAAATTTATTGGTAATTTCTCTGTTATTGTTAAACCATTAACTGATTTGACCAGAAAGGGTTCTGATGTGGTGAATTGGCCTCCTGAGGCAGTCTCTGCGTTTCAGGAACTTAAGCAGAGATTCACTTCTGCTCCTGTTCTACGGCAGCCTGATGTTTCTCTGCCATTTCAGGTGGAGGTTGATGCCTCTGAAATTGGGGCAGGTGCCGTTTTGTCCCAAAAAGATCCAGAGACCTCTAAAAGTAACCCTTGTGCCTTTTTCTCTCGAAAATTTTCTCCTACTGAACGTAATTATGACGTGGGTAATCGGGAGTTATTGGCCATGAAGTGGGCTTTTGAAGAGTGGAGACATTGGCTGGAGGGAGCCAAACATCAGGTGGTGGTCCTTACGGACCATAAGAATCTGGTCTATCTGGAATCTGCCAAGCGACTCAATCCTAGACAGGCCAGGTGGGCCTTGTTTTTCACACGTTTTAATTTTGTGGTTTCCTTTCTTCCTGGCACTAAGAATGTTAAGGCGGATGCCCTCTCGAGGAGTTTCCTTGCGGACTCTCCTGAGCTATCTGATCCCTCTGTTATTTTGAAGGAGGGTGTAGTTCTTTCCGCCATCTCGCCCAATTTGAGACTTGCTCTGGAGGGGTGTCAGGGATGGGCCCGAGCGCTGTTGGAAAATTGTTTGTCCCGGACCAATGGAAGAAGAGTGTGATGTCTGGGATTCATTGTTCCGCATTGGCTGGGCATCCCGGAATTTTTGGTACCAAGGACTTGGTTAGTCGGTCCTTTTGGTGGCCTACCTTGTCTCGCGATGTCAGGGAATTTGTGCAGTCCTGCGGGACTTGCTCTCGCTCCAAGCCTTGCTCTCGCTCTAGTGGTTTGTTGATGCCATTGCCTGTGCCCAAGAGACCATGGACCCATATCTCTATGGATTTCATTTCCGATCTTCCTGTTTCTCAGAGAATGACCACCATCTGGGTAATTTGTGATAGGTTTTCCAAAATGATACATCTTGTGCCATTACCTAAGTTGCCTTCCTCCTCTGAATTGGTGCCGTTGTTCCTTCAGCACGTGGTTCGTTTACACGGCATTCCTGAGAACATTGTGTCTGACAGAGGAGTCCAGTTTGTTTCCAGATTTTGGAGGACTTTTTGTTCTAAACTGGGTGTTCAATTGTCTTTCTCCTCGGCATTTCATCCTCAGACCAATGGTCAAACTGAGAGAACAAACCAGACATTGGAGACTTATCTAAGATGCTTTGTGTCTGCTGATCAGGATGACTGGGTCTCTTTTTTGCCTTTGGCTGAGTTTGCTCTTAATAATAGGGCTAGCTCTGCCACTTTGATGTCTCCGTTTTTCTGTAATTCTGGGTTTCACCCTCGATTTTCTTCAGGACAGACGGAGGCTTCTGTCTGTCCAGGTGTTGACTCTGTTGTTGAGCGTATGCAGCAGATTTGGGACCAGGTAGTGGAGAGGTTGTCCCTCTCTCAGGAGAAGGCCCAGCGGTTTGCTAACCGGCATAGGACTGATGGTCCTCGGTTTAAAGTGGGGGACTTGGTCTGGTTGTCCTCAAAGAATATTCCTATGAGAGTATCATCTCCTAAATTTAAGCCTAGGTTCATTGGACCTTATAAGATCATGGAGATTATTAATCCTGTTTCTTTTCGTCTGCTTCTTCCAGGGACATTTAAGATCCATAACGTGTTCCACAAGTCCTTGTTGAAGAGGTTTGTTGAGCCAGTGGTTCCTGCTGCTGTGCCTCCTGACCCTGTTTTGGTTGAGGGCAATCTGGAGTATGTGGTTGAGAAAATATTGGATTCTCGTTTTTCTAGACGAAGACTCCAGTATTTGGTTAAATGGAGAGGTTATGGTCAGGAAGATAATTCTTGGGTGTTTGCTTCGGACATCCATGCTAGGAGACTTATCCGTGCGTATCATAGAACTCATCCTGACCGACCTGGTTGCTCAAATGAGGGTTCGGTGACCCTCCTCAAGGGGGGGTACTGTTGTGAATGGGTTTGAGATGAGTTCTGAGCAGAGGCTCCCTCTGGTGGTTACAAGCGATACTAGTGAGGATTGTGAGGACTGGGAATCAGGTGTTACTGATTGGTCTTATTTAAGGGAATCATTTTCCCATCAGGGTTGCCGTGATCAATTGTTCTGGTCTGAATCCTTCTTTCCGGTTTCCCTTGTAGCCTGCTGTGTCGTGTCTGCATCTCCTGCTATCAGATAAGACAATTTCTTATTTTGTGTTTTTGCTATATTTTTGCATTTTGTCCTGCACTTCTGTGGGGGCCTTCTGGGTCCCCTCCGGGGGCTTTTGCCCTCTCAGTTTAGTTCAGCCACTGTGTTTTGTAATTTTGCTTTTTCCAGTTTTTTCAGTGGCTGCTGTTTTTGTTACACCAGAGAACTAATTTAGGTGGTAGAGGTCGTGTGATCTCAGGTGATTTTGAAATTAGTAGAGTTGGTGTTTTTCAGGGTTTTCTGGGATTGCAGTAAGTACCCTTCCTGTCCTTTTCTATTTAGATAGTTTGGGCCCCAGCGTTTGCTCATACTATTTTCTTTCTGTGTCAGTATTTCCTCTTGTCTAACCGCCATTACATGTTTGGGGCTTTCTATTATCTTTGGGGTTCTGCTACGGGGCAGATAGCTTTCCTATTTCTATCTTTAGGTGTAGTTAGTTTCTCAGGCTGTGACGAGGCGTCTAGGACCAACGTAGGAACGCTCCACGGCTGCCTCTAGTTGCGGTGGTTAGTCAGGGTACTGCAATCTCATAGATTCCAACTGCTCTGGTGTATTTCCTTTTTTGCCTGCACTCCTCAGCTACCGTAACATAACAGTGTGCCGTATATAGAGTGTAGTATATGGTGTATACAGGGTCATACACATTGTGTGCGGTATATAGAGTGTATATACACTGCTGTATTATACTTTTCATATACAGGTTATAATGCCTCTTATTCTTTGTATAGAGGTTAGTGTGCCATGTATAATATATGGTATATACAGCGTAGTGTCGCATACACTGCTGTATTATACAATATACAACAGTTCTAATGCTCCACACCTGATATGCAGTATAATGTACAGTGTATATGATGTAACCTGTATAAAATGCGACATTGGCTTGCCCCCCCTAGTTTTGATCCTGGGTACGCCCATGCTGCAGCCTCACAGTAAACCCCCAAATGAATGAGTTCCTCTCCTGGCTGACAGGAGAGGAAGTGGAAAGCTTAATTGATTGCTTTCCACTTTCACTTCAGGTCAGCCAGGGACACAATCAGTGACGTCAGAGGGAACTGATTAACAAAAATAGGGGTTCCCTTCGAAAAAAAAATGGCGTCGGGTCCCCCCTATTTTTGTTAACCAGCCTGATGAAGCAGACTGCTGAGCAGTGGCTTACCGTGAATGAAGCAAACCAAGCAGCTGCTATGGGGCCCGGACAGGTGAGGGGGCCCTCGACGGTCGGGTAGCTGTGCTGACACAGTACTACCAGGGGGTCGGCGGGGGAGGGGGAGCGCAGCTCTTCTATATACTCACCCCTCCTGGTGCGGTCTCTGCAGCCCCTGCTCTTCTCCCACGGTCTCCGACGCCTGTGTTCAGCGGTCAGGTGGTACCGCTCATTACAGTCATGAATACGCACATATTCATAACTTTAATGAGCTGTCCCGCGTGACCGCTGAACACTGGCGGCGGAGACCGTGGGAGAAGAGCAGGGGCTGCACAGACCGCGCCGGCGGAAGGGTGAGTATAAGGGATATTTACCTGTCCCGTTCCACCGTTGCTCGCGTCCTCTTGCTGCAATGTTCAGGTCAGAGGGCGCGATGACGTCGTTAGTGCGCGCCGCGCCCTCTGCCTGATCGTTCACTGCTGGAGGACCCCGAAGACAGCGGCACTCAGCAGTGGAGAGAGGACAGGTAAATATCTCAGGTGCCGGGGCCCTGAGCGAGCGGTGACATCGGCACCTGGTGTCACCCCCTGCTCAGGACACCGGCACCTGGCCCCCAGCGACGAAAGGTGAGTATGTCTTTTTTTTTTTTTTGGTTGCAGCAGCTGCGGCAGCATAAGGGCCTATACTATGGAGCATCTATGGGGGCACAATCTATGGGGGCATAATACATTTTTTTGTTTAATGTGTCCCCTCACTGTGCTGGCACTTTACATTTACAATGGCTCTGGGTTTTTTTTTTTGGGGGGGGGGCCCATTCAGACTTTTGCTATGGGGCCCCATGATTTCTATGTACGCCCCTGCTGCTGAGGCATGGTATTTAAGGCTGTTAAGGAGCCAATATCCATGGACCTTGCCAGCAGCGTCGGACTGGAGTACCTTGGGCCCACCAGAGAAAAAATATTCTTGGGGCCCACCATCATACTTCCCAACCTTTGAAGAAGGGAAAGAGGGACAAAGGCTGTGGCACGCTGTGCCTGCTGCAGCAAATTTTAGGCCATGCCACGTTGCACCACAGACTGTCCAGGAGTTGGTGGATGCTTTAGTCCAGGTGTGGGAGGAGATCCCTCAGGAGACCATCCGTCGCGCTCATCAGGAGCATGGCCAGAAGTTGTAGTGAGGTCATACAGCATACCTCCCAAATTTTGAAGACAGGAAAGAGGGTTAAAGGCTGCGGCGCGCGTAGGGCGTCGCTGCAAATTTTAGGCCACGCCCCGACCACACCCATTTAACAGCTAATCACACCCATATCCTGGCCCCAAGCGTACCCATTTAGCACTGCTGATCACACTGACTGGTAATGAGGGCACAGTGGCTGGTACTGAGGAAAAGAAAGAAAGAGCAGCGAGAGAGAAAGAACAAACAGAGAAAGAAAGAGAGGAAAGAAAGAAAAGAGAGAGAGAAAGAACAGAGAGAAAAAAGAACAGAGAGCGAGAAAGAAAGAACAGAGAGCGAGAAAGACTAGAGAGAGAAAGAAAGACTAGAGAGAGAGCCAGAGGCGTAGCTAGGGTTTTGGTTTAGTGGGGGCGAAACTTCTGAGTGGGCCCCTAATCAGAGAACCTCAGCAAATTACCGCGCTGTTGCCAAAAATAATCTATATATAAAAAGACCAATATTGATATTACCGCCATATGGTCTGTGGTAAATAATACCAGTCCTACAGAACATATAATAGATTACAGCACAGGTACAGATAATGACTTACCGCTGATGTTCTTTCTAATGGAATTGTTCACTTTTCATTTCTTTTCCATCTGGCCCAGACCGACATGACGACTTCTCCAGCCAGGACTCGACTGCAGAGATTACAACAAAGACACATTTCACTTCTCTATTTTTAGCACTGTCTTGGTCACCAATTGGACTATTCTCAACCTGCACAAACTCCTCATCCTGCTGATACCCCAATACTGAGCCGCTACTGCCATATGTGTCCCTATTTCTGCACCTGATACCCCAATACTGAGCCGCTGCTGCCGTATGTGTCCCTATTACTGCACGTGATACCCCAATACTGAGCTGCTGCTGCTGCCGTATGTGTCCCTATTACTGCACCTGCTGTGTGGTTCTGTGTGACCTCTAAATTTTAAAGCACCCCTCTAGAATATAGTAATGCCGGGTGCAAGTGCCCTAGAAAACAGTGACCACATTTTGTCCCCTAGACTGTAATAATGCCCTGTGTGCCCCTTTGACAGTCACAGTAACCCGAGTTCCCCTATAACAATAAGTGTCCACTTTACATTTAATAATGTCCCAAGTCTCCCCCTGTACATCTCCCCTATACACAGAATAATGCCCCTCACTGGATATATACTGACCCCTTAATGTCCCCAAACTATTTAATGGGTCCAACACTGTATGATGGCCCCTAGATAGCATCCATACAGCATAATACACCAGATAGTCCTCAATATAGTATAATGCACCCCCATAGGCAGCCTCTATATTATAATAAACCCCCATAGGTAGAGTCTATAATATAATGCACCACCATAGGCAGCCGCTATATTATAATGCACCCCCATAGGCAGCCTCTGTAGTATAATGCATCCCCATAGGGAGTCTCTGTAGTATAATGCACCCCAATATGGAGCCTCTGTAGTATAATGCAGCCCCCATATACAGCCTCTGTAGTATAATGCACCCCCCATATACAGCCTCTGTAGTATAATGCACCCCATTAAAAAAAAAAAAAAAACAATACTCACCTCCCGGCTCCTGTGCTGCTCACTGTTCCCCCTCTCAGCGTCTGACAGCGGGCGCCGGCAGGTGATGTCATCGCGCCTGCTGTCAGACGCTGAGAGGGGGATTATGGGAGAGAAGGAGCGCTCGCTCCTTCTCTCTCTATGCGGTCAGCTGTATCGGCTGGATGCCGATACAGCTGACCCTCCGATGACGGGTGGGGGGCCCACTGCTGGCACCGGGCCCCCCCAAACGCTGTTCAGGCCCCATAGCTTCTGGGCGGCAGAGCAGGAAGATTGATTCTCCCTGCTCTGCCGCAGAATGTAACTGTATCGGCGTGCTGTGCACGCCGATACAGTTACTGTAGCGTAGCTCCGGGTGGGCCCCCTCAGAGCGCGGGGCCCGGGGCCACCGCCCCCTCTGCCCCGCGACCTATCCTTTCAAATCAGGGCCCACCACGCAGGAGCTGCTTGGCTCCGACCCTGCTTGCCAGCCTGATAATACCAGGCCACAGCAGTCTGCTTATCTTTGCTGGTTAACAAAAATAGGGGATCCCATCGAAAAAATTTGGCGTGTGGTCCCCCTATTTTTGTTAACCAGCCAGATGAAGCAGACTGCTGAGGCCTGGTTTTTCAGGCTGGTAAGGAGCCAAGATCCATGGACCTTGCCAGCCTGATAATACCAGGCCACAGCAGTCTGCATATCTTGGCTGGTTAACAAAAATAGGGGATCCCCTCGAAAAAAATTTGGCGTGGGGTCCCCCTATTTTTGTTAACCTGCCAGATGAAGCAGACTGCTGAGGCCTGGTTTTTCAGGCTGGTAAGGAGCCAAGATCCATGGACCTTGCCAGCCTGATAATACCAGGCCACAGCAGTCTGCATATCTTGGCTGGTTAACAAAATAGGGGATCCCCTCGAAAAAAAATTGGCGTGGGGTCCCCCCTATTTTTGTTAACCAGCCAGATGAAGCAGACTGCTGAGGCCTGGTTTTTCAGGCTGGTAAGGAGCCAAGATCCATGGACCTTGCCAGCCTGATAATACCAGGCCACAGCAGTCTGCATATCTTGGCTGGTTAACAAAATAGGGGATCCCCTCAAAAAAAATTGGCGTGGGGTCCCCCCTATTTTTGTTAACCAGCCAGATGAAGCAGACTGCTGAGGCCTGGTTTTTCAGGCTGGTAAGGATCCAATATCCATGGACCTTGCCAGCCTGATAATACCAGGCCACAGCAGTCTGCTTAGCTTGGCTGGTTAACAAAAATAGGGGATCCCCTCGAAAAAAAAACGGCGTAGGGGTCCCCTATTTTTGTTAACCAGCCAAGTAAAATGCAGACTGCTGCGGCCTGGTATTAAAAGACTGTCAAGGCCCATGGATTTTGGCCCTCAACAGCCTGATAATACCAGGCTACAGCAGCCCCACATTTGGCACATCAAAAGATGTGCCAATTGTGGCACTTTACCCGGCTCTTCCCACTGCCCTGTAGCGGTGGCAAGTGGGGTAATAAGGGGTTAATGTCACCGTTGATTGCACGGTGACAATAAGCCCGGTTAATAATGGATAGGCGTCAATAAGACACCGATCCATTATTAATCCCAAAGTTTTTAAATGTATAAAAAAAAGACAAAGCAAGAAAAAAGTATTTTAATGAAATAAAAGACAACACAGTTTTCATTTCTTTTATTGTACAGTCATGGCCAAAAGTTTTGAGAATGACACATATATTATATTTTCACATGATCTGCTGCCCTCTGGTTTTTATGTGTGTTTGACAGATGTTTTTATCACAGACAGAAATATAATAATTGCAAACATATGAGTAACAAAAGCTTATATTGACAGTTAGAATGAGTTAATGCAGCAAGTCAATATTTGCAGTGTTGACCCTTCTTCTTCAGGACCTCTGCAATTCTCCCTGGCATGCTCTCAATCAACTTCTGGACCAAATCCTGACTGATAGCAGTCCATTCTTGCACAATCAATGCTTTCATTTTGTCAGAATGTTTAGGTTTTTGTTTGTCCACCCGTCTCTTGATGATTGACCACAAGTTCTCAATGGGATTAAGATCTGGGGAGTTTCCAGGCCATAGACCCAAATTCTCTATGATTTGTTCCCTGAGCCATTTAGTTATCACCTTTGCTTTATGGCAAGGTGCTCCATCATGCTGGAAAAGGCATTGTTGATCACCAAACTGCTCTTGGAGGGTTGGGAGAAGTTGCTCTTGGAGGACATTCTGGTACAATTCTTTATTCATGGCTGTGTTTTTAGGCAAGACTGTGAGAGAGCCGATTCCCTTGGCTGAGAAGCAACCCCACACATGAATGGTTTCAGGATGCTTAACAGTTGGCATGAGACAAGACTGGTGGTAGCGCTCACCTTGTCTTCTCCGAATGAGGCGTTTTCCTGATGTCCCAAACAATCGAAAAGGGGATTGATCAGAGAAAATAACTTTACCCCAGTCCTCAGCAGTCCACTGCCTGTACCTTTTGCAGAATATCAGTCTGTCCATGATGTTTTTTCTGGAGAGAAGTGGCTTCTTTGCTGCCCTCCTTGAGACCAGGCCTTGCTCCAAGAGTCTCCGCCTCACAGTGCGTGCAGATGCACTCACACCTGCCTGCTGCCATTCCTGAGCAAGCTCTGCACTGCTGGTAGCCCGATCCCGCAGCTGAAACACTTTTAAGACACGGTCCTGGCGCTTGCTGGTCTTTCTTGGGCGCCCTGAAGCCTTTTTGGCAACAATGGAACCTCTCTGCTTGAAGTTCTTGATGATGCGATAGATTGTTGACTGAGGTGCAATCTTTCTAGCTGCGATACTCTTCCCTGTTAGGCCATTTTTGTGCATTGCAATGATGACTGCACGTGTTTCTTTAGAGATAACCATGGTTAACAGAAGAGAAACAATGATGCCAAGCACCAGCCTCCTTTTAAAGTGTCCAGTGGTGTCATTCTTACTTAATCATGACAGATTGATCTCCAGCCATGTCCTCATCAACACCCACACCTGTGTTAATGGAGCAATCACTGAAAAGAGGTTAGCTGGTCCTTTTAAGGCAGGGCTGCAATGATGTTGAAATGTGTTTTGGGGGATAAAGTTCATTTTCTAGCCAAATATTGACTTTGCAAGTAATTGCTGTTAAGCTGATCACTCTTTATAACATTCTGGAGTATATGCAAATTGCCATTAGAAAAAGTGAAGCAGTAGACTTTGTAAAAATTAATATTTGTGTCATTCTCAAAACTTTTGGCCATGACTGTACTCTCATTCCTGCGACGCCATCGATCTCCTGTAAAAAAAGGAAAAAAACAAACCAACAGTATACCACCTGTCCGACGCAGTCCATAGTAACGACTGTCCCACGACGATCCAGCTCTGCTACATCGCAATGACAGGCAGAGCCTGTCATCGCGACGCAGCACAGCTGATTACCTGCTTCCCCGGCGGTGACGTCATCGGACTGACTGCTTTACGGCCGGGATTACCCAGCAGTCACTGCAGTTATCGCGAGAAACTGCATGTGACCGCCGGGGAAAGATGATGGCGGCCATCAAGCAGTCCAGGCCGTGACCGCCGGAGATCTTCTGCCAGGTAAGTGCCGCTGACTCCTGACAGACCCGACCGATGGACACTGACAGTGACAGTGACAATTCCGATTCCGGTATCCGATAAGACAACAATATCGGAACTCGGAATCGAAAGTCCGATACAGCTAATATCGGCCGATACCCGATATTTGCAGTATCGTATCGCTCAACACTACTCACTCACCAAACTCACCAGATGCGTGTTTCACCAATGCTTCATCAGGGGCTGAACATAAATATTACCACTGAATAAATAGGTCCAGAAAACTGTAACTATATGCTTAGTCAAGGAGATTGAGGTGATACATTTAATGTTTATTCTTAGGATACCAAGTTTTGGTATTTTTTTTTTCAAGTAACAAATTCCAGACAAATCCATGCTGTCAAGCCAGAAATGAAATGTTACCATTTGCCTTCCCAGACTTATAGGATTTAAGGTCACTAGCATCTTCAAATACCTGTTAGCAGAAAACTAGCTTAGGCCTCTTTCACACATCCGTTTTGCGCCTGACGGCGCGATCTGGCCTTTTTTTGTAAAACCCGATCCGGCGAAATGTAATGCCGGATCAGGTTTTTTCCCATTGACTAACATTAGCACCGGATCGCACCGCATGGCCTTGCGGCGCGTCCGGTTTTTGCAAGATCCGGTGTCTGGTCTCATTCTGGCATCTGGAAAAAACGGCAACTGTAACGTTTTTTGTCTCCTGCGAAAAAGCCGGCGCTTCCGGCTTTTGTCACAATAAAAGTCTATGAGCGCCGGATCCGTTTTTTTTAATTGATAGCCCAGCCCACAGCAAACAAATATAAAACATGCAGTGGGACACTCAACCATTAGGATGCAGCCAGCAAAGAGAACAAGATCCAGGAGAACACTACCACCGCCAAGACCTATAGAAGACATGGAGGAGAGGACATCAGACAGCAGACGGTAAATATCACATTCCCCATTTCCAAAAAATGTAACCATTTTTTTCTTTTTCAGCCAGGGCTATGGAATATACATATATTCCATGGCCCTTTTTGTGTCTTTATTCCACAGCAGATGACGTCAAATACAGGCAGCAGAAAGGGGAGAGGAGCAGCAGCAGCAGTAGGAAGACACAGAGGAGAGGAGATCGGACAGCAGACGGTAAATATCACATCCCACCTTCCCAAAAAATGTAATCAATTTTTTCTTTTTGAGCCAGGGTTATGGAATATACATATATTCCATGGCCCTTTTTGTGTCTTTATTCCACAGCAGACGCCAAAGACAGGCACCGGAAAGGGGAGAGGAGCAGCAGCAGCGAGACCAAGAGGAGGAGAGGAGATCGGCCAGAAGACGGTAAATATCACATCCCCCATTCCCAAAAAATGTAATCAATTTTTTCTTTTTCAGCCAGGGCCATAGAATATACATATATTCCATGGCCCTTTTTGTCTCTTTATTCCACAGCAGAGAACGGCAAACAGAGGCAGCAGCAGCTGCATTAGCAGCATTAGCTGTTGAAGCAGCAGCGGAAGCAGCAGCAGCTCCACCACCAGAAATGGAGTCAAGGGAGCTGCTGCCTCAGGAAGACACATCTTCTTCTGGGAGCCCTCCCTCTCATCGTCAGCATTTGGTGGTAAAAAATTATGTATTTTTTTTCACAATCCATCTGTGGGATATATGTATTCATTGTCTTTTTTTTAATAACAGGAATCGCAAGATGAAGAGGAGCTCCCAGAAGAAGGACGGTGTGGAGAGTGGGCTCACAAATCATAAGTATCCTGCATCAATCGCAGAAACACAACATCACACTACAAACAACACATAGAAAACCATTTAGTACATACATCACACAGCACCCAACACATATGCCTATATCCCAATTTTTTATTTTAGTCTCTTGGATCTGGTGCTCGCCAAAGAGGTCCTCACAGTGCCTCCCAGAGTCGTCGGCATGAGAGACGTGGCGGTCACCATCGTGTAAGTATATACATTTTTTTTTTTACTTGTTGGTGTTGAGGCTAATGTTCTTTTTTTCTCTTTTTCTTTAACAGGCTTCACAGCGTGCTCCCGAATCGGGCAGTGAGGAGGAGGAGGGGATAGATGTCGACCTCCTCATCGATCTGGTCCGAGAAAGGGAGCCGCTGTGGAACATGGGGGACCGCCACCATTCTGATCTGATAGTGACCCGACGGCTCTGGGAGGAAGTCGCATCGCTAATGGTGGACCGCTGGGAGGACCTCGATGTTTGGGCCCAGACTCAACACCGTAAGTATATACAATTCAGGTTGCTGAATGTAAAGCTGTGTTTCCCAAACTTCAGTCCTCGTGGCCCCCACGGGTCATGTTTTCAGGATTTCCTTTTGTGCAGCACTATGGAAATCCTGAAAACATGACCCGTGTGGTCCATGAGGACTGTGGTTTGGGAAACACTGATATTGTATACTAACCAATTTGTGCTATCTCGTTTCAGGGGAGAGAATTGTGAAGCCGTGGCGGTCTGTGAGGGATCGCTTCAAGAAGGAGTTCAACAAGGAGATGCGGGCCCCGAGTGGATCTGCAGGACACCAGAAGCAAGTACAAGTACGCATGAGCCCTGGTGTTCCTGCGGGCAACAATGGTCACCAGAAGGTAAATATTACAAGAAAATGTTAACATGTCTAACTACATTTTTTATTTCAGCCAGGGCCATTCCATATCACGATACTAATTGTATTTTTTTCTCTTTATTCCACAGCACGGTGACCAGCACTCGGGCGCCCGCAGAGTTGAACCCTTCTGGGGCGATCCCTCAGGAGACTGACACCGCGGGACACTTAGACCGCCCCGTTACATCTGCACCTTCCCAGCCTTCCCTCACATCCGATCCCGCAGTCCCATCCACCAGCACTGGAGCATCGTTGTCGCCTGCATTCCATGAATCTGCTGGTGAGGAGATAGCATTCCCTTTACCCCACCCTTATGCCACTGCCACCTCTAGTACACCTGTGGCTACTGGGCGGCAGCGGCAGAGGGGTCAGGAAAGGAGCTATGCGCCCGAGTTCTTGCATTTGAATGCATCTTTCCAGAACTGTCTGAAAGTATTATCTGAACAACTTGCCGCAGGCATTAATCAGATAAACACCAACATTTTGGAGGTGAAGATACTTCTGCAAACCATGCATTCAGAAGCAAGAACTTCTCCAAATCACAGCTTTTTTAGGTCTGTAGCCAAGCGCATGGATACGCTATCTACTGACCAGCAGATGTATGTAATGCATACGTGCCACGCTGCTCTAGTGCAGGCTACCACCAAACCTCCTCCATCCACCCCAGTCGTTCCTCCACCTGCCCTCCTCCAGCCACCGTCCCTCCTCCCCCTCCTATTCAATACCAGCCACCTCCCAGTTCCAGCAACCACCCCAGTACCAGCCACCTCCCCAGTTCCAGCAACCTCCCCAACTCCAGCCACCTCCCAAACTCCAGTCACCTCACCAACTCCAGTCCCCTCCCCAGTACCAGCAACCTCCCAGTACCAGCCACCTACCTCGTACCACACTCCTGCCTCTTACCAACCTCCTTCCCCGTTCCAATTCCCTACCATATCACCTGCTCCTGCAGTCCCTGTCCCACCCTCCACTCCACCACCCATCACCTGTTCTGCCTCCAATTCTATTACTCTTTCCACCCCTTCACCTCTTACTGTTCCTTCCCCACCACCATCCCAGTCCTCTCTCCACACTCTCTCCACACTCCCACCGTCGAAGTGTCCCGCAGCCCCTCCAGCAGTATTTCCACCCCACACTATACTCAGCTGTAAATAATGTAAATATTTTTTTCCTAATAATAAAGACTTTGAATAAAAAGAAAATTTATTACAAAATTCAACATTTACAAAGTTTATATTAAAAAAAATTTTTTTTTTAATAAAAGTTACATTTGATTATTACAATTGTTGTCTGTCATTTATTTATAAGATGTTAAGTTAAAAATGTTGTGAAACAGGTAAACATATTTGGGTACACAAACACCAACATCACTTAGGGTAATAGGTAAAAAACACCTACATAACTTTGGGTAAAAGGTACATAAATTTAACCTTTTGGCCTCAGTTGTGTCCCTGGTAGGGTTTTTTTACCCAAAGTATTTTACCTTTTTCCAAAACTTGTGTACTTTGTTAGGTTATCCCCAACAAGGTACACAATTTTTGAAAAAAGGTGAAATACTTTGGGTAAAAAAACCCTACCAGGCACACAACTGAGGCCAAAAGGTTAAATACAGTAGAAAACCCACAAGAAGGTAGACAAGTTTGCTTTTAAAAGGTTTACTGTGGGTACAGAAGGTACATGAGTTTTCAAAGAACAAATCAATTTATCACACTCTGTCATCCTGCCAGTCTAGTCTACCTTCTGGTGACAGAAAGTATTGGGCAAAATGGTCCCTCATTCGTGAAACCGCCAGTGTACTTCGATTGTTAATGTTGCTGTAGTCGTGCAAGGTGGTATCTTCATAGTGGTCCTCAATAGAAATCGGTTCCTTGCTGATCACAAAATTGTGCAGGACAACGCACGCTTTTATAACGTCATCCACAGTCTCTGTCTTTACGTTGATCGCAGTCAATAGGACACGACATTTGGCTGTCATAATCCCAAACGCATACTCCACCATCCGTCTGGCTCTTTTGAGGCGGTGATTAAAAATGCGCTTTGTTTGGGTCAATCCTCTGCTGGAGTACGGTTTCAAGAGGTGTTCGGACAGCTGGAATGCCTCATCACCTACACAGACAAAAGGCATAGGTGGCCCAGAGGTTTGAGGCAGCGGCCTAGGGGGTGGGAACTGAAAAGTGTTTCCGTACAAGTCTCTGACCCATTGCAGAAAGTTTGAACACTTGTGAGTCATTGGACCATCCATAAGCCCCAATGTCCACAGCAATAAATTTGTACTCTGCATCAGCAATAGCCATCAGGACGACCGAAAAATATTTTTTGTAGTTGAAGAACTCCGATCTGGTTCCTGCAGGCTTTAGAATGCGGATGTGTTTGCCATCAACAGCGCCCAGGCAATTTGGAAACTGGCAGATCTGCAGAAACTGGTCCGCTATTTCAATCCACCGGTCTGTAGTCGACTCTGGAACAAATTTTCCAACCAAAGAGTCCCACAGAGCACGACAAGTGTACTTGATAATGCCTGATAGCGTTGAAATTCCCAGCCGATACTGGAAATGTAGCGATGACAGCGATTCTCCTGTTGCCAGGAATCTGTAAAAAAAAACAAAAAAGAAATAAAAAATTAGTTCACAATCACAGCATTACATAGCAGAACTCAGCTATAACAATTGGAGATACTATAAAAAAAAAGGTTAAAAACTACCAGCAACAACATTCCAGTTACAAGTGTGCTCTCAAGCAAGCAGATCCAATACATATAGCTTACCTTATAGTGACCATGAGACGCTCCGCCAGAGAAATTGAGAAGTGGCAATAGGTGTCGGATCTTCGGATTTGGTCTCCAATACGCTCCAGCAAAAAATCAAAATTTTCTTTCTTCAACCGAAGGTATGAAAAAAATTTCTCCGGATTTTCTCTCAGCTCCATGCACAATGTTGAATACACACCACGAGTGTCTGTGCTGTGATGGGGTGGGTCCACATACGGCGTCGTCGGTGGCGCTGACGCATAATGCGCTGCTGTATCTTTCTCTCCTTCTCCATAACTATCACCTTCAAGCGATTCGCCTCTGCTGTAAAATCCACCAGATTCTTCAATATATTTCCAATAATAACATCCATCTTCTCTCCAAAGTGTACTTGCTCCTCTACAACCTGTCAAAGATGGGCTGTATATACAGTGTATATATAGGATTACAGTAGCCAATCACGTTTTTAGGGGGCGTTTTTAAAAAAACGGATCCGTCGTAATCCGGCGAAAAACGGATAAAAAACCGGATGAAACGGATGGGACGGATCCGGTTTTTGGTCAGATGCCCGAGACGGATCCGTCGAAAAACCGGATCCGTCTCATCCGGTTTTACATACTAGTTGCCGGATCTGTGCGAGGCCTTAGCTGAATTCTATATCCACAAGTACATTTGTTTTCAGCTGAGCATTTACAATACCCGAATTCTTCTTTCATCTACCATCATCTTTAGGCCTGGGTCAGACTAGCGTATGGCATCTGATGCAAGGGCATCGGATGCGATATGCTAATGACCCTCGGCTCCTGCTCTGCTGCGTGCGGGAGCCGAGTGTCATTCAACTGTGCACAGAGCGGATCAGAGCACAGCTGCGGAGGAGGCAGAGAGACTAATTTCTCTATCTCCTCCATTGCCGGAGTCAGCGTATATCGCACAGCACTCAGATGATATCCGAGTGATGTGCGCTGTGTCACTCGCACCAATAGTGTTGGTGACAATCGCAGCATGCTGCGATTTCACTCGCAAGTAGAAAACAGCCGAGAAAAAAACGCTGATGGGAGCTGCCCCATAGATTAATACTGGTCCGAGTGCTATGCGATGTTTTATCGCATAGCACTCGTCTGTATTCATCGCTAGTGTGACCCCGGCCTTAGGGGGAGATCTCTATGCACATTAAATAGACATTACCTAGGGAAAATCAATGAGCAAATATCCTCCAGTAAATAAGTAAATAAATAGTAGTAACACATGTAAATAACATAGGGTACTAAGTTAACACTATTTTGATCAAAAAGTGTAAAGGTCAGTATAGACACTAGAGGAGGTGAAATAACCATAGATTATGTGAGCTTCTAAAATTTGATTTTTATTTAACACTAGCTGAAGAGCCCGGCGCTGCCCGGGCATAGAAACTAACTAAGGTTAGTTATAACAAATTATAATGATTATATCTATATATATATATAAAGCTGAGTGTAGAGCCCCGCCCACTCCACATAGCCACATTCACTATAATATCCCACACAATCATGTCAGCCAGAGCTACCGGACTACTACCCCTAATATCCCACATCATCCCGTCAGCCATAGTCACCGGACTACTAATATCCCACATCATCCCGTCAAAGCCACCGGACTACTACCCCTAATAGCCCACATCGTCCCGTCAGCCAGAGCCACCGGACTACTACCACTAATATCCCACATCATCCCGTCAAAGCAACCGGACTACTACCCCTAATATCCCACATCATCCCGTCAGCCATAGCCACCGGACAACTACCACTAATATCCTACATCATCCCGTCACAGCCGCCAAACTACTAAACCTAATATCCCACATCATCCCGTCAGCCAGAGCCACCGGACGACTACCACTAATATCCCACATCATCCCGTCAGCCAGAGCCACCAGACTACTACCCCTAATATCCCACATCATCCCGTCAGCCAGAGCCACTGGACGACTACCCCTAATATCCCACATCATCCCGTCAGCCTGGGGTCAGAACCAGTGCACTCAGTGGAATGGCCCTAACTTCCATACCGGGGATCCCTTTAAGAGAGGCTTGGCATCTGAACCAGAGCGCTGTGTGGATTTGCCCTGACTTCCATACCAATGATCCCTTTAATAGAAGCTTGGGGTCAGAACCATAGCGCTGAGTGGAATTGCCCTCACTTCCATACCGGGGATCCCTTTAAGAGGTGCCTGGGGTCAGAACCACAGCGCAGAGTGGATTTGCCCTCACTTCCGTACCGGGGATCCCTTTAAGAGGGGCCTGGGGTCAGAACCATAGCGCTGAGTGGAATTGCCCCAACTTCCATACCAATGATCCCTTTTAGAGGCCCTGGGGTCAGAACCAGAGCGCTGAGTGGAACGGTCCTAACGTCCATACTAGGGATCCCTTTAAGAGAGGCCTGGGGTCAGTACCAAAGCGCTGGATGGATTTGCCCTGATTTCCATACCAATGATTCCTTTAATAGAGGCCTGGGGTCAGTACCAGAACGCTGAGTGGAATTGCCCTAACTTCCATACCGGGGATCCCTTTAAGAGAGGCCAGGCGTCAGAACCAAAGCGCTGGATGAATTTGCCATGACTTCCATACCAATGATCCCTTTAAGAGAGGCCTGGGGTCAGTACCAAAGCGCAGAGTGGATTTGCCCTCACTTCTGTACCTGGGATCCCTTTAAGAGAGACCTGGGGTCAGAACCAGAGCGCTTAGTGGAATTGCCCTAACTTCAATATTAATGATCCCTTTAAGAGACTCTGGGGTCAGAACCACAGCGCTGAGTGGAACAGTCCTAACTTCCATACCAGGGATCCCTTTAAGTGGGAAGATGCTCCTTTCTGGGGGGCAGACAATGGCTGGGAACTTATGTTCCCGGGGATGCTAGATTTCTCCCACCCACTCACTGTCTGCTGAGGTGTTGTCGTGGAGTGAGAAAACTGTTGCTCATAGCAACCAATCACAGCTCAGCTTCTTTTAAACAGCTCTGGTGAAATGAAAGATGCTTCGTGATTGGTTGGTGATACACACACACACACATTCAGTTTTATATATATAGATTTTAACACCAACATAAAATAGAATGGAGACAAAGAGGCTGCTGAACTGACATAAATGGAGACGCTATGTGATACAAGCTACATAAAGTAATTTGCATTTCATGACTATGTCTATCCTGGAGACTACTGATGCCCTGTGGTCACACCCAGGGCCTACGTGGGGGGTTTGAGACGGGTCCCCCATATTGTACTGTGAATGATGAAAATGTACACCTCATTTCAGAATTTCACTGAATTGATGTTAATATCTTGTAAATAGTTTTGGTTGTTTGCTTGTTAAAATGTTTCTTTTGTGTTTCCTCAGTTCAGGAGTACTGAATTTAACTAGGGGGGAGTGTGGCACCCCAGGAGTCCGGTTGCCACAGTGGCGTTGCTTCCTTCACAGGGGGTGATGCCATGCCTGGAAACAAAGAGGAAAACCCTTGCCAGGTAACACACAGCATGCAACACTTTTCCTACTCCAGACCAGAAGGTGGAGCTCTAACATCTGATTTCAGGGGAGCTTCCTTGGAACATTCTGACTTGGGGAGGAGTTAGGGAGTCTGTCAGTAGACAGGGACCAGAGAGGATGTGTGGAGAGAAGCTTGTGGGAAAGGAGCTGTATGCTACAGCTTACCCAGAGCAGATGTCATGTATAGTGTACAGTTCCTATAGCATCTTGTGCTTGGGTGCGAGGGAAACACATGAGACATAGGTTGGTATGAAATGACTTGTATTACTTCATACAAGCAAGCAGAAAAGGTCACACAGTTTGCAGGAAACAGAGGCAGAAGACACAGCAGGCCAGAGTAACTTCAAGCTCTACATAACTCTCCAAAGCAGGTTCAGGATCTCTTCTCTGTACCGTAATTCCTCTGCAAACATGGATTCACCAGACAGCAGGTTTCCAAAGTCCAATAGTGTTCCAAAGTTCCTCAGTAGGAAATAGCTGGAGTCCAAAATCCTAGGTTTCCAGGAGTCAGGTCACAGGCTGACTGAGGCTTGATTCAGGAGCACTGATTGTTCAGCTGAAGCTGCTTAAGAAGCAAGAGGGAGAGAATCAGGGCGGGAACATGAAAACTGGAAACTCCATATTAACTGAGGGCAAGAGCTGCAGAAAGACAGAAAGCAAAATGGCAGACGGAAAACTGAGTTTCAAGGAACATGTCAAAAGAGACAAAGAACCTTACATTACTCCCCCCTTAGGACATCCTCCGGATGACCTCAGACCAGGCTTGTCAGGGTACCTCTGATGAAACTGGCGGAGCAGGCGAGGAGCATTTACATTATTGACTGGTTCCCATGAGTTGTCCTCCACTGGGTAGCCCTGCCATTTAATCAAATATTGCAACTGATTTCTGTACAACATGGAATCTAGAATCCTTTCCACCATAAATTCTTCCTGACCATCGACCAGCACTGGGTCAGGGCAAGGAGAAGAGCGTCCAGGAAACGTATTGGGTGTTGCAGCCTTTAGTAGGGATACATGAAAGACAGGGTGGATTCTCATAGTTCTGGGCAGTTGAAGACGACAAGCAACCGCACTTATAATCTTACTGATCTTATAAGGTCCAATGTACTTATGTCCCAATTTAGACGATGGAATCTTTATTTTAAGATTTCTGGTTGACAGCCAGACCAAATCTCCTACCTTGAAAGCTGGTGCAGGTTTACGAAATTTATCTGCTGCTTTCTTGTACCTTTCCTGAGCCAATTCTAGATTTTCCTTTAGAAGATCCATATTCTTTTGTAAAGAAGTGATTCTTTCAGCTACTGCCGGCAAGGGCGTATCTATGGGAAATCGAGGAAGAATGTTAGGATGATAACCTAGATTGGAGTAAAAAGGAGACTGCTTAGTGGAGGCGCTCTGAGAGTTGTTATAAGAGAACTCAGCCAGTGGAAGTAGATCCACCCAATCATCTTGTAGGTGGCAGATAAAGCAGCGGAGATACTGCTCCAGGGTCTGATTGGTTCGTTCTGTCTGTCCATTAGTCTGGGGATGAAAAGCAGAAGAAAGGTTTACTTTAATGTCCAATGCGGCACAGAAATTTTGCCAAAACCTTGAAGTGAATTGCACCCCTCGATCCGAAATGACCTCATCCGGTACTCCATGTAAGCGAAACACATTCTTAATCATCAAGTCTGATGTCTGTTTTGCAGTGGGTAAGCCGACACAAGGGATAAAATGAGCTGCCTTTGTTAGACGATCAACCACCACTAGAATGGTGTTCTTCCCGTGAGAGGTTGGTAACTCCACAATGAAGTCCATAGAAATGGATCCCCACGGGCGGGACGGGGTGGGAAGAGGTTGTAACAGACCAGTTGGTGAGGAGCGAGGTGTTTTGCATCTTGCACAGACTTCACATGAAGTGACATAGTTTAAAACATCTTTCCTGTAAGTGGGCCACCAAAAGAAACGAGAAAGAAATTCTTGTGTCTTTAGAATTCCTCTATGCCCAGCTATCTTGGAATCGTGGATGAGTTGCAAAACTCTCAATCTGACTGTTTCAGGTATATACAGACGTTGTCCCTGAATCCACACACCATTCTTAAAGACAAGACTTACGTCCCTTGGGGGTTGAGCCAACAAAGAATCCGCATGGTATTCCTTGATGTCCTTAAGTAGGTCTTGTGTTATGTTACGGTAGCTGAGGAGTGCAGGTAAAAAAGGCAATACACCAGAGCAGTTGGAATCTATGAAATTGCAGTACCCTGACTAACCACCACAACTAGAGGCAGCCGTGGAGCGTTCCTACGTTGGTCCTAGACGCCTCGTCACAGCCTGAGAAACTAACTACACCTAAAGATAGAAATAGGAAAGCTATCTGCCCCGGAGCAGAACCCCAAAGATAACAGAAAGCCCCCAAACATGTAATGGCGGTTAGACAAGAGGAAATACTGACACAGAAAGAAAATAGTATGAGCAAACGCTGGGGCCCAAACTATCTAAATAGAAAAGGATAGGAAGGGTACTTACTGCAATCCCAGAAAACCCTGAAAAGCACCAACTCTACTAATTTCAAAATCACCTGAGATCACACGACCTCTACCACCTAAATTAGTTCTCTGGTGTAACAAAATCAAAACAGCAGCCACTGAAAAAACTGGAAAAAGCAAAAAACAAAACTCAGTGGCTGAACTAAACTGAGAGGGTAGAAGCCCCGGAGGGGACCCTGAAGGCCCCCACAGAAGTGCAGGACAAAATGCAAAAATAAAGCAAAAACATAAAAGAAGCAAAAGTCTTATCTGTTAGCAGGAGATGCAGACACGACACAGCAGGCTACAAGGGAAACTGGAATGAAGGATTCAGACCAGAACAATTGATCACCGGCAACCCTGATGGGAAAATGACTCCCTTATATAAGACCAGTCAGTAACACCTGATTCCCAGTCCTCACAATCCTCACTAGCACCGCTTGTAACCACCAGAGGGAGCCTCTGCTCAGAACTCATCTCAAACCCATTCACAACAGTACCCCCCCTTGAGGAGGGGTCACCGAACCCTCATTTGAGCAACCAGGTCGGTCAGGATGAGTTCTATGATACGCACGGATAAGTCTCCTAGCATGGATGTCCGAAGTAAACACCCAAGAATTGTCTTCCTGACCATAACCTCTCCATTTAACCAAATACTGGAGTTTCCGTCTAGAAAAACGAGAATCCAATATTTTCTCAACCACATACTCCAGATTGCCCTCAACCAAAACAGGGTCAGGAGGCACAGCAGCAGGAACCACTGGCTCAACAAACCTCTTCAACAAGGACTTGTGGAACACGTTATGGATCTTAAATGTCCCTGGAAGAAGCAAACGAAAAGAAACAGGATTAATAATCTCCATGATCTTATAAGGTCCAATGAACCTAGGCTTAAATTTAGGAGATGCTACTCTCATAGGAATATTCTTTGAGGACAACCAGACCAAGTCCCCCACTTTAAACCGAGGACCATCAGTCCTATGCCGGTTAGCAAACCGCTGGGCCTTCTCCTGAGAGAGGGACAACCTCTCCACTACCTGGTCCCAAATCTGTTGCATACGCTCCACAACAGAGTCAACACCTGGACAGACAGAAGCCTCCGTCTGTCCTGAAGAAAATCGAGGGTGAAACCCAGAATTACAGAAAACGGAGACATCAAAGTGGCAGAGCTAGCCCTATTATTAAGAGCAAACTCAGCCAAAGGCAAAAAAGAGACCCAGTCATCCTGATCAGCAGACACAAAGCATCTTAGATAAGTCTCCAATGTCTGGTTTCTCTCCAGTTTGACCATTGGTCTGAGGATGAAATGCCGAGGAGAAAGACAATTGAACACCCAGTTTAGAACAAAAAGTCCTCCAAAATCTGGAAACAAACTGGACTCCTCTGTCAGACACAATGTTCTCAGGAATGCCGTGTAAACGAACCACGTGCTGAAGGAACAACGGCACCAATTCAGAGGAGGAAGGCAACTTAGGTAATGGCACAAGATGTATCATTTTGGAAAACCTATCACAAATTACCCAGATGGTGGTCATTCTCTGAGAAACAGGAAGATCGGAAATGAAATCCATAGAGATATGGGTCCATGGTCTCTTGGGCACAGGCAATGGCATCAACAAACCACTAGAGCGAGAGCAAGGCTTGGAGCGAGAGCAAGTCCCGCAGGACTGCACAAATTCCCTGACATCACGAGACAAGGTAGGCCACCAAAAGGACCGACTAACCAAGTCTCTGGTACCAAAAATTCCGGGATGCCCAGCCAATGCGGAACAATGAATCTCAGACATCACACTCTTTTTCCATTGGTCCGGGACAAACAATTTTCCAACAGGGCAGCGCTCGGGCCTATCCTCCTGACACCCCTCCAGAGCAAGTCTCAAATTGGGCGAGATGGCAGAAAGAACTACACCCTCTTTCAAAATAACAGAAGGATCAGATAACTCAGGAGAGTCCGCAAGGAAACTCCTCGAGAGGGCATCCGCCTTAACATTCTTAGTGCCAGGAAGAAAGGAAACCACAAAATTAAAACGTGTGAAAAACAAGGCCCACCTGGCCTGTCTAGGATTGAGTCGCTTGGCAGATTCCAGATAGACCAGATTCTTATGGTCCGTAAGGACCACCACCTGATGTTTGGCTCCCTCCAGCCAATGTCTCCACTCTTCAAAAGCCCACTTCATGGCCAACAACTCCCAATTACCCACGTCATAATAACGTTCAGTAGGAGAAAATTTTCGAGAGAAAAAGGCACAAGGGTTACTTTTAGAGGTCTCTGGATCTTTTTGGGACAAAACGGCACCTGCCCCAATTTCAGAGGCATCAACCTCCACCTGAAATGGCAGAGAAACATCAGGCTGCCGTAGAACAGGAGCAGAAGTGAATCTCTGCTTAAGTTCCTGAAATGCAGAGACTGCCTCAGGAGGCCAATTCACCACATCAGAACCCTTTCTGGTCAAATCAGTTAATGGTTTAACAATAACCGAGAAATTACCAATAAATTTATGATAAAAATTGGCAAAACCCAAAAATCTCTGAAGAGCCTTTAATGAAGTAGGTTGGACCCAATCACAGATGGCCTGAACCTTGACCGGGTCCATTTCAATAACAGATGGGGACAAAATGAATCCCAGAAATGAGATCCTCTGTACGCCAAAAAGACACTTTGATCCCTTCACATACAGAGCATTCTCTCTCAAAATCTGGAATACAGTTCGAACATGTTTCACATGAGAGTCCCAGTCATTAGAAAAAATCAAGATATCATCCAAATAAACAATCAGAAATTTGTCCACAAAATCCCTGAAAATGTCATTCATGAAGGACTGGAAGACGGAAGGAGCATTAGTGAGCCCAAAGGGCATCACTAGGTACTCAAAATGCCCTTCAGGGGTATTGAATGCCGTCTTCCATTCATCCCCGTGTTTAATGCGAATAAGGTTATACGCCCCCTGAGGTCAAGCTTGGTAAACCAAGTAGCGTTTTTCACCTGGAAAACAGGTCAGAAATCAAGGGTAACGGGTATTGATATTTCACAGTAATATTGTTCAAGAGACGATAATCAATACACGGCCTTAATGAACCATCTTTTTTGGCCACAAAGAAAAAACCGGCACCTAAGGGTGAAGAGGATGGTCTGATATGACCCTTCTCCAATGATTCCTTGATATAAGACCGCATAGCGTCATGTTCAGGTACAGACAAGTTAAAAAGGCGACCTTTAGGGAATTTACTACCCGGCACTAATTCAATAGCGCAGTCATAGCTCCTATGGGGAGGCAGAAAAAACAGGAGTGTTGGTATTAACACATTGGCAGCCCCAACTGGTTACAGACACAGATTTCCAATCCAAAACAGGATTATGAGACTGTAAACCAAGGGAAACCAGCACGATAATGTCATGCAGATTATATAGAACCAAAAATTTGCAGCACTCCTGGTGATCAGGTTCAACCCTCATTATCACCTGAGTAGAAAACTGGGGTTTATTCTCAGCCAAAGGGGTAGAATCGATGCCCAGTAGGGGAATAGACTTCTGTAGGGGTATCAAGGGAAACCCACAACGTTTAGCAAAATCATAATCCATCAGGTTAATAGCTGCTCCAGAATCAACGAAAGCCTGAGCAGAAAATGAGGACAGAGAGCATATCAGAGTGACAGTTAATAAAAACTTAGTCTGAACACTACCCAAGACAACTGAGCGTGCAAAACGTCTTCCCCGCTTAGGGCAGACTGAAATAGCATGAGAGGCATCACCACAGTAGAAACATAACCCATTGCGCTTTCGAAACTCATGACGCTGTGCCCCAGACACCACTCTATCACACTGCATGGGTTCAGAAGCTGGTTCACAAGGCAACACCATTCCACGCATACTTCTCCGCTCACACAAACGTCTGTCAATTTGAATCGCTAATGACATAGAATCATTGAGACCAGAGGGGACAGGGAATCCCACCATAACATCCTTTACATTATCTGACAGACCCTTCCGGAAAAGGGCCGCCAAAGCGTCGTCATTCCATTGGTCAGGACTGCCCACCTACGGAATCTCTGACAGTATAACTCAGCGTCATCAAGCCCCTGATTTAATGCCAACAAGGTTTTTTCAGCTTGATCAGTGACATTAGGCTCATCGTACAATAACCCCAAAGCCTGAAAAAACGCATCAACATCACTCAAAACAGGATCCCCAGGTATCAGGGAAAAAGCCCAATCCTGAGGATCGCTGCGCAGGAGAGAGATGATAATTTGAACCTGCTGTGCTGCGTTTCCTGAGGACTTAGATTTTAAGGCAAAAAACAATTTACAATTATTTTTGAAATTCTGAAACTTAGCTCGATCCCCCAAAAACAAATCCGGCATGGGGATCCTAGGTTCCACAACAGGCAACCTAGCAAGATATGCAGCAATACTCTGAACCTCAGTGGCAAGCTGATCCACACGGCCAGACAACTGTGCAAACTCCATTGGGAGAAAAGATCCTCCCCAGCACCCAGAGATACAGAGGAAAAAAAAAAAAATGCAACAAACAGAAAAATATCTCTGACAACTTGACAACCTTTTTCTTTCACAATATTTTTTTTCCTTCTGTGAGTACCATACAATTTTCAATTTTTTGGGCCGGTGATACTGTTATGTTACGGTAGCTGAGGAGTGCAGGTAAAAAAGGCAATACACCAGAGCAGTTGGAATCTATGAGATTGCAGTACCCTGACTAACCACCACAACTAGAGGCAGCCGTGAGCGTTCCTACGTTGGTCCTAGACGCCTCGTCACAGCCTGAGAAACTAACTACACCTAAAGATAGAAATAGGAAAGCTATCTGCCCCGGAGCAGAAACCCCAAAGATAACAGAAAGCCCCAAACATGTAATGGCGGTTAGACAAGAGGAAATACTGACACAGAAAGAAAATAGTATGAGCAAACGCTGGGGCCCAAACTATCTAAATAGAAAAGGATAGGAAGGGTACTTACTGCAATCCCAGAAAACCCTGAAAAGCACCAACTCTACTAATTTCAAAATCACCTGAGATCACACGACCTCTACCACCTAAATTAGTTCTCTGGTGTAACAAAATCAAAACAGCAGCCACTGAAAAAACTGGAAAAAGCAAAAGAACAAAACTCAGTGGCTGAACTAAAACTGAGAGGGTAGAAGCCCCCGGAGGGACCCTGAAGGCCCCCACAGAAGTGCAGGACAAAATGCAAAAATAAAGCAAAAACACAAAAGAAGCAAAAGTCTTATCTGTTAGCAGGAGATGCAGACACGACACAGCAGGCTACAAGGGAAACTGGAATGAAGGATTCAGACCAGAACAATTGATCACCGGCAACCCTGATGGAAAATGACTCCCTTATATAAGACCAGTCAGTAACACCTGATTCCCAGTCCTCACAATCCTCACTAGCACCGCTTGTAACCACCAGAGGGAGCCTCTGCTCAGAACTCATCTCAAACCCATTCACAACAGTCTTGATTATGAATCACTCCCAGGAATCTAGAGTCAGGAAGAATAGTCTTAGGAGAGTAAGTGGACGTGACTCTGCTGAATGAATCCTAGAGAGTGCATCAGCCTTTCATTGCGCGATCCTGGTCTATAAGAAATTACAAAATTAAATTGGTTTAAGAAAAGATTCCAGCGAGCCTGGCGAGGAGTCAGGCACTTAGCCGACCTGATAAATTCAAGGTTACGATGGTCTGTCAGGACGACTATTTGCTGTGCAGCTCCCTGAAGAAGGTGTCTCCATTCCTTGAAGGCGGCAATAATGGCCAACAATTCTCTATTGCCCACATCGTAGTTCCTCTCAGCCGAAGACAACTGCTGGGAAAAGAAGGCACAGGGATGCAAGACATTCTTCTCACCTGTTCTCTGAGAGAGTATAGCTCCAACGGCACAGTCTGAAGCATCCACCTCTATTATGAAGGCAAGCTCGGGTTGGGATGTACTAAGATAGGTGCGGTGGTAAATTTATCCTTTAAACAGGAAAATGCTTCCTGCGCTTGCGGGGGTCCAGGAGAACCTAGACTGTTTCTGGGTATGTTGGGTGATAGGTAACACTACCTCAGAGAAA
>JARQOD010000003.1:226306070-226356040 GCA_033576555.1 Oophaga sylvatica | reverse complement strand
AACCAGACAGCTCCCATTTAAATCAATGTGGCCGATGTGCTTCTATATGAAACTGGAGAGCACAGGATCCTATTCCCATTTGTGTGTTGTAAATGATAAAATAGAATAGTAAAACAGTCATGTTAACGCTGCCTAAAATGAGTGTCATCAGGAAAGATCACCTTTAGACAAACAATGCTATAAGAGATTAATATCGGTAGGATGACCGCTCACCTATTTCAAACGTTTATTTTCTATGTTACATCCCAAAACGAACCCATCCAGGGTGAGATCCCAAATATAGATTTATGCTCCTTGCTTAGTTTAGGGGTCTAGAGTATTTTATGCAGTAAAATCATAGAGTAAGAGACATCTGTCATGTTTGTTTTAAAGGGCTTGTCCCCTTTCAAGAAATCTTGCTCCCCAGGTGCAGTCTGCTGTGTGTTTGTGTATATATAGAAATGTGCTTGACTCACCATCCCCAGGTCCACCAAGGGAGTCTCTGCTTCCGGTGTCTGGATTGGCCGCTATGCTGACATCACAGCCAACTAATGAGCTCAGCAGCTCTGCCACTGTAGACAAAACATTCTGCTAAGAGCTCACGATTTGGCCTCCATGCTATTGATGCCAGTCTGCGGCAGCAGCGGCGGTCGAGATTTGACACTGAGTAAAACTTTTTATTTATTTATTTTTTAAATTGAACTGTGCACGAGGAGCAAGGTTTCATGAAAGGAGGACACTCTTTTCTTAAGTGAGAAACATTCCAGTCTTTGCTGCACCGCAAAAGGAAGAAAAGGCAATCTTTATTTTTCATCCTCACTTTTATCCAGATGATTGTACTGTAGAGAAGGAAACAGAGGACGTCTCCAACATGGACTCTATAAATCCCCGAAGTCCTACCATTGTAAGACTGAGAAGTACTGTAATATTTGTTGTGTGAACATGTTGTCACCAAGTCCAGATCTAATGTGCGACTGTCACTTTAACCCTTGAGCATGCATGTTTAATAAAGTTTTTGTTTGTTCTCAAGTTGTCATTACTATTATATTACAGAAAGTGAAGAAGTAGAGTACATATACTTTCTTTCACATTGTTCCTGAATTTCCTCTGTGGAATCTGCAGCAAATAAGTATAGTGCAATATAATATAGGGTTTAAAAATGTGCAGTATTTCTACAGTATTCCTGTGGTGGACTTTCTAGTGTATATTTCAGGAATGGTTATTATAGGGAATTTCTCGGGCGCTTCATTGGGGAATACAGGAACCATGGGTGAAAGCTTCTGCCAACAGGAGGCTGACACTAAGGCTGGAGTCACATTAGCATATAAAAAAAATCGGTCTGATGTTGATCCAGAAAAGTAGGACAAGCAGGGGCCCACTGATGCCAAAAAAACTTCAACTGGATGTGTGTCCTCTGACTCACATCCAGCTGAGGTGTATTGCGGCACACAGACACATCGGGTCAATGCGTGACAATGCACGGACCCGGCCAATCAGGCCAGCAGCTGACTGCATGCATGTGATAGTGCGCATGGCAGTGATGTCATACACTCCCGTCGCACTCTGCAGTCAGGGAAGGTGAGTTTTTATTTAAAATCAGTGGCCATCCTAGTACATGGATGACTATGGGGTGCAGTACATTATACTTTATGGATGACTATGGGCTGTGCATTAGGGAGCATTATACTTTATAGCTAACTATGGGGGTGCATTATACTACATGGATGAATTTGAGGTGCATTATACTTTATGTATAACTGGAGTGCATTATACTCTATCGATGGCTATTGGGTTGCAATTTACTTTATTGATGACTATGGGCCATAAATTATACTTTATGGATGACTGTGGGCTGTGTATTATACTACAAGAATGACTATGGGCTGTGCAGTATATTATATGGAGGGCTATTGGGGGGTGCATTATACGTCTGCTATGGAGCCCCATGACTTCTATGTATGCCCCTGGTGAATATAATGGTTTATTTCTCCAGTAGCCTTCCACGACAGCATAGGAGGTTGTCTCCTTTCCCTATTGGGGGACAGGAACACAGAGAGGTTAAAAACCCCTCCCACCTCCCATTCGTCAGTGTATTCCTGTCCCCCTTGGGGCACGGAGAGAACATCGTATGCTGCGTGGCCAGCTTTTTTTGCAGCTGTACCTAAGTAGAAATTTTCACCCTCTTGCCGGGCAGCGGTGGTCGGGGCCTCGCGCCTCCCTCCTCCGGTCCTGCTCCCGTCTCCTGGATTCGGGACCACGATGAGCCGGCTTCCCTGCGCCCTCTCAGGGGGTAAAGCGTGCCGGCTCCCCCCGCCGGAGGCCTCCCGCAGCCCTCCGGCGTCTCCCCCTCCTTGCGCGTCGCTTGACCCGGAAGTAGGAGGCAGAGGCTCCTGACACTTCCGGGTCATACACTCCACATGGAGCCCTGATGATTTCCGGGCGAACGCAGGCACTCGCTCCATCGGCCTGTGCTGGGACCGGAGGGGGAGGGGGATTTTGAAGCGCTGGGCAGCCGCTATACAAATGTATAAAAAGCTGCCAGAAGACGTCCGCAGGTAAGCGCCTTTTGGGCTGAAACCTGCCATGGAGACGTCCAGCCCTGCAGCTGCAGAGCCCAGCGCTCCCCCAGCTACTGTAGGTATTGGGATGGGTCCCCCTTTAAGAGGCTCCTGGTACTTTAGTAAAATATACCCCTCTCCCTCTAATTTTAGGGAGAAGGTTCCGTCCAGAGATCCTCAGTAAAAAGGAATAAGTGCATTATGTGTTCACTAAAATTACCACCGAATTGGGATAAAAAGCTCTGCCAAAAATGTACTGACAAGGTGGTCAGAGCAGAGCACCCCTCGCTATTAGAGGAAATGCGTGTCCTAATTAAACAGGAGGTTCAAACCTCCATAGCCGCACTAACACCTCCACCGCCTAATCCACCCTCACCTGGTCCGCCTCCTCAAAAAAGAGGAAATTCCAGCCAGAGCTTTCAGATTCCGACGTTTCACAAGGATCATCTGCATCTAAATGGGAGAATCCCTTACTACATAATGTGGCGGAAATCAGGAAATTTCTGTTTTCCTCCGAATATACTGAAGAGCTCGTAAATGCTGTGCGGAGTACCATGGGGTTAGAGGACCAACCAGTTTCTCATTCAGTACAGGATGAATTCTTTGGCGGGTCTCATGCGGAGAAGTCGGTGGGTTTTCCAGTGCATAAAAGCATATCGGAAATGATAGAGCAGGAGTGGGACCTTCCGGAAAAACGTCTCACGACCCCTACAGAATTGAAAAATCGTTTTCCCCTTGATAAAAATCTAATCAAGTGGGATATTCCCAAGTGGCAAGAGTGGCAAAAAAGACGGTACTTCCTTTTGAGGATTCTCTCAGTTAAAGGACCCCATGGATAGGAAGATTGAAAGTCTCCTTAAAAAATCTTGGGAGACCTCCACTTCATCCCTGAAATGTAATATAGCGTCCACCTACGTTGCCAGATCTCTCCATCGCTGGCTCCAGGAAATGGAAAACCACATTTCCCAGGGTACTCCGCGAGCTGATATATTAGACTCCCTGCCTATTCTCCATAAGGCAGCGGGGTTCCTAGCTGATTCCTCAATGGAGTCCATTCGTATTGCGGCAAGAAATTTGGTCCAAACAAACTCAGCTCGGAGAGCGCTCTGGCTTAAAATGTGGAGTGGAGATGTCACCTCCAAAATAAAACTGTGCTCCATCCCCTTCAAGGGGGACTACGTTTTTGGGCCGGTCCTGGACGAAATCTTGGACAAAGCCACTGATAGAAAGAAAGCTCTTCCAGAGCAAAGACCTCCGAAAAAGCGTGTTTTTCGACCCTTCCAGACTCAACCCCCTCAGTATAGGGGTGAGGGGAAGACAGGAAGATGGAGTCATACCAAGGGGAAGCCTAAAAACATCCTTGTGCCCAATCAGGGTCAACAAGAAAAACAATGACTCCGAGCCGGTGGGGGGGAGACTCTCGAGATTTTGGCGCAGTTGGCAAAAAATTACCAACAGCCGCTGGGTACTAAATGTATTAAAAGAAGGTCTTCTGATAGATTTCGAGACTTCCCCTCCTCCATTGTTCAGAGTAACCTCCCTTCCTTCGCAGGAGAATCAAACCCTAGTTGCTACGGAGTTACGACGATTGATAGCCTCCGGTGCAATTTCACCAGTTCCGGCGAACGAACGAGGAAAAGGCCATTACTCCAGTATCTTCATTGTGAAGAAACCATCAGGGAAGGCAAGGTTATAATAAACCTGAAAACCCTAAACCCAATCAGTAACCTATCAGAGGTTCAAGATGGAATCCGTAAAATCAGCAATTCCCCTGATAACTCCTCACTCGTTCATGGCAACCATAGATCTCAAAGACGCCTATTTCCACATCCCGATACACCCTCTTCATCAGAAGTATCTGAGATTTGCAGTCCAGCTAGGTCTCGAAACAGTACATTACCAATTCATTGTGCTTCCCTTCAGGATCTCTTCTGCTCCAAGAGTATTTTCAAGAATTATGTCGGAAGCAGTGGCGCATATCCGGGAGCAGGATGTAGCTATAGTCCCTTATCTGGACGACCTGTTAATCATCGGTCCCTCAGCCGAGACCCTCGATTTACGGGTAGCCAAAACTTTACACATCCTGCAGAACTTAGGGTGGATCGTGAACTTAAAGAAGTCTCAGCTCCAACCCTCAAAAGTGATAAGATTTCTTGGAATTCTTTTAGACTCAGACAGTCAAAGATCTTGTCTGCCGGACGACCACTGCCAAATCCTGATAACCAAAGCCTTGTCTTTCAGGAAGCAGAGAACCCTACGCTGCGAACAGCCATGTCCCTGTTGGGTTCCATGACGGCCTGCATACAATCGGTGGCATGGGCCGAACTTCTACAGGCGCACATTCTACAGAATTGGAATGGAAACACAGCTTTGTTGAACAAGAAGATTCTGACACCAGGGAATGTCAATGCCTCCCTAGTCTGGTGGACAAATCCATCAAACTTGCGCAAAGGGATAGACTGGATTCAGACTCCATTGTTAACAGTAACTACAGACGCAAGCTCAGAGGATGGGGCGCTGTAATTCTACAAATTCCCTTTCAGGGGCTATGGAGTCAGCAAGACAGCCTCAGATCCTCCAACTACAGGGAACTAAAGGCAGTATACAAAGCCTTCCAGGCAGCAGGTTCTCTAATTTCGGGACATCATGTCAAAGTCCTCTCGGACAACATGACTACTGTGGCTCACCTCAAACACCAAGGAAGCCCCAAATTCAACTGTCTGAGGAGCATTTCGAACCTTATCCTCAACTGGGCAGAATCCCATCTTCTTTCACTATCAGCGATACATTTAAAAGGTTCGGAAAATTCCCAGGCAGACCTTCTGAGCCGCCAAGACATACAGCCAGGGGAATGGAGTCTGAAGAGGAAAATCTTCACCTCACTCACAGAAATGTGGGGTCTTCCCGAGGTAGACCTGATGGCTTCGGGCCAAAATGCCCAGGTCAAAACATTTTTTTCCCTAAATCCAGGGGATGGGTGTCAAGGAGTGGATGCCTTCAATCATCCCTGGAAATTTCGACTGGCCTATGTGTTTCCTCCGATACCTCTATTAGCAAGAACTCTGCGGAAAATTCTGGACGATCAAGTTCCGGTTATTTTAGTGGCTCCAATGTGGCCAAAAAGAAGTTGGTTCCACCTCCTACTACAACTTCGGGTGGAAGGACCAATTTTTCTACAACCGGAAGGCGATCTCCTCCAACAGGGTCATCTTCATCATCCAGATCCTCGAAGGCTCAATCTAGCAGCTTGGTTGTTGAAGCCCAGGTCCTCAGAACAAAGGGTCTTTCGGATCAAGTAATCGTTACTTTACAAAAATCCAGGAAACCAGTAACAAATGCTATTTACAGTAAAATATGGAAAAAGTTTTCCTCCTGGTATCATCCTGATACGCCAGACCCACTTCGTCCCAACATTTCTAAGATTTTGGATTTTTTACAAAAAGGTTTAGACCTAGGTCTCAAGCCAAACACGTTAAAGGTCCAGGTGTCCGCGCTAAGTTCGGTATTCGACCGGGACTTAGCATACCATAAATGGATTAAAAGATTCATGATCTCGGCTCACAGACTGCACCCTAAGAAACAGTCCATTGTCCCACCTTGGGACCTAAACATAGTGCTCAAAGGACTCACAGGACCTCCCTTTGAACCTCTATCCTCATGTTCCCCCTACCTACTTTCATGTAAAACTGCCTTTCTAATTGCCATTTCTACAGCTAGAAGGGTAGGGGAGTTACAGGCTCTCTCAATTAGAGAACCCTATCTGTCAATAAAAGAAGACTCTATTATATTTCACCCTGATCCATCATTTCTACCCAAAGTGGTATCAGACTTTCATCGCTCGCAGGACATAATTTTGCCTTCGTTCTGTCAGAACCCAGCGAACCCTAAAGAACAAGAGTTCCACACGCTGGATGTCAGAAGAATTGTTCTTCATTACTTAGAACTCGCATCATCCTTTAGAGTTGACCAGAACCTCTTTGTACACTTATACGGTAAAAATAGAGGTAAAAAAGTGGCGAAAAACACGATTGCCGCCTGGATAAGGAAAGCCATAACAGAGGCATACCTAGTCCAGAATTTAGATCCGCCAGCGGCCCTAAAGGCCCACTCAACCCGGTCCATGGCAGCTTCCTGGGCTGAAAGAGCTGGAGCTTCGTCCGAGCAGATTTGCAGGGCTGCAACTTGGTCTTCCCTGCATACCTTCACGAAACACTACAGATTGGACTTCTGGTCCAATCGAGATTTGTCTTTGGCCGGAAAGTCCTCCAGGCCATAACCCCCCTTAAAATTGAATTGGTTGGTATACCTCCTATGCTGTCGTGGAAGGCTACTGGAGAAAAAAGAATTATTCTTACCGTTAATTCGGTTTCTAGTAGCATTCCACGACAGCGCCAATTCCCTCCCGAAATTCTTGGATTAAGTTCTAAGAGTACTAAAGGTAACCGTTCCTAAATGTGGTGGTAAAACACTGACGAATGGGAGGTGGGAGGGGTTTTTAACCTCTCTGTGTTCCTGTCCCCCAATAGGGAAAGGAGACAACCTCCTATGCTGTCGTGGAATGCTACTAGAAACCGAATTAACGGTAAGAATAATTCTTTTTTTTTTTCTTTACATTAAAGAACAGTGGCAGAACGAGGGTTATGTATACCAGGATGGGACATATGATAAGGGACATATACTAGAATGGGTAAGATATATATACGCGTATATCTAGATGAGGGACATGTACATATAAATTTTTTCCATCGCCTCATTGGGGGACACAAGACCATGGGGTGTTATGCTGCTGCCACTAGGAGGACACTAAGCAATACATAAGCAAAGAAGTATAACCCCTCTGTGCAGTATACACCCTCTGTTGGCTCAATCTTGAACCAGTTCTTGCTTAGTGTCTGTAGGAGGCACTAGGGTCTGCTCCCAGACCCCACTTTTTTCATTTTTTACCTTTTTTATTATTTTTCTCTCTTCACGCACAGAAGGGTGACGGGGCTTAATGAAAAGTCCCGATCTCCCAAAAACCATCAACAGGCGGCATCGTGGAGTGTCGCCTCCACGTACCCCTGCTGCTACGCTACCATGGGGCGACAGATCCCTTGAATGGGCCCGCTCTCCCCATGAGATACCCCTCGATGAGGGCGATGTGATATGGCGTGGAACATTGGATGGAACCCCTCACCACATCTACGGAAAGCGGTGGCGGTATGGAGGCAGATTAAGACCCCTCTCCATCCCCCTATCAAAGGGGACGGTGGATTGAGGAAGTACGGCCAAATCTGCCGTAGTCCCTGCGGAGGCCCCCCTTCTTCATCTTCGGGGGTTTGTTTCTTCTCTCCCCGCAGTGAGTACAAGCACCTGAGGTATGCGGCTCCTATATCTAGGCCCAACGCGACTGCTTCTCTGTGCAGGGCCGTCTGTCACCGCGGCCACCTCTGCGTTGCGCCACGGCCGTTTCTGCGTCGCGCCGCGGCTGCAGCCATAAATTTAGTCCCTGGATTCAGCCCGGGACAGGCCGCAACCATAAGTTTAGTCCCCGGCTTCGGCCCGGGATAGGCCGCAGCCAGAAATTTAGTCCCCGGGATAGGCCTCAATGGGGGAGGGCTGGCCGCGTGACTCTGCCCACATCGCACGCCATTGGCCGGCTTCAGATAGCATGGGATCCCTCCTGGTCCTCCCCCTCTCCTCCCACTGCTTCTGGCGCTTCTCGTGTCATACGAGAAGCGCTATTCTAATCTCGGGCGCCATCTTCCCAGTGGGACAGCGCTGCAGACGCCATTTCCCTTTACCTGGTTCAGACACAGGACCTGGGTAAGTGCACGCTGCGACTAGGTCTACACAGTGCTTATTGCACTCTACTCTTTGGTCAGACCTCATCTGGAATACTGTGTCCAGTTTTGGGCACTACATTTTAAAAAAGACATCAACAAACTGGAGCAAGTTCAGAGAAGAGCGACCAGAATGGTGTTCGGTCTGCAAACCATGTCCTATGAGGAACGGTTGCAGGATTTGGGAATGTTTAGCTTGCAAAAAAGAAGACTGAGAGGTGACTTAATAGCTGTATACAAATATCTCAAGGGCTGTCACATTGTACAGTCATCGCCAAAAGTTTTGAGAATGACACAAATATTAATTTTTACAAAGTCTACTGCTTCACTTTTTCTAATGGCAATTTGCATATACTCCAGAATGTTATAAAGAGTGATCAGCTTAACAGCAATTACTTGCAAAGTCAATATTTGGCTAGAAAATTAACTTTATCCCCCAAAACACATTTCAACATTCTTGGAGAACAGGAGAAGTCCCAGAAGACTGGAGAAGAGCAGATGTTGTTCCTATCTTCAAAAAGGGGAAGAAGGTGGACCCAGGGAACTACAGGCCGGTGAGTCTGACTTCTATACCAGGAAAGATCTTTGAACAAATTATTAAAGAACATGTATGCAAGTACCTGGATAAGAATGAAGTGATTAAACAGAGTCAGCATGGGTTTGTAACTAATAAGTCATGTCAGACTAACTTAATTTCCTTCTATGACAGAATCACTGACTGGGTGGATCAGGGAAATGCTGTAGATATAGTATATCTTGACTTCAGCAAAGCATTTGACAAAGTATCTCACACAATCCTTATTGAAAAAATGACTAAGTATGGAATGGACAAGGCAACTGTTAGGTGGATTCATAACTGGCTTAGTGATCGGACCCAAAGAGTGGTTGTAAATGGCTGCACATCCAGTTGGAAGAATGTCTCAAGTGGGGTACCACAAGGCTCTGTTTTGGGCCCTGTATTGTTCAACATCTTTATCAATGATTTAGATGAAGGAATTGAGGGTAAACTGATCAAATTTGCTGATGACACAAAGCTAGGAGGGGTAGCTAATACTAGAGAAGAGAGAGAGAGGATTCAAAAAGATATACATAAACTGGAGCAGTGGGCAGCAACTAACAGAATGGATTTTAACAGGGAAAAATGCAAAGTACTACATCTGGGCAATAAAAATGAAAAAAGCATATACAAAATGGGAGGAATAGGACTAAGTAACAGCACATGTGAAAAAGACTTGGGTATACTAATTGATCACAGACTTAACATGAGTCAACAGTGTGATGCAGCAGCAAAAAAGGCAAATGCAATTCTAGGATGTATCAACAGAAGCATACAGTCTAGATCACGTGAGGTCATTATTGCCCTCTACTCCTCTTTGGTCAGACCTCATCTGGAATACTGTGTCCAGTTTTGGGCACCACATTTTAAAAAAGACATCAACAAACTGGAGCAAGTTCAGAGAAGAGCCACCAGAATGGTGACCGGTCTGCAAACCATGTCCTATGAGGAACGGTTGCAGGATTTGGGAATGTTTAGCTTGCAAAAAAGAAGACTGAGAGGAGACTTAATAGCTGTCTACAAATATCTCAAGGGCTGTCACATTGTAGAAGGATCATCTTTATTCTCATTTGCGCAAGGAAAGACTAGAAGCAATGGGATGAAACTGAATGGGAGGAGACACAGATTAGATATTAGAAAAAACTTTTTGACAGTTAGGGTGATCAATGAGTGGAACAGGCTGCCACAAGAGGTGGTGAGTTCTCCTTCAATGGAAGTCTTCAAACAGAGGCTGGATAGACATCTGTCTGGGATGATTTAGAGAATCCTGCTTTGAGCAGGGGGTTGGACCAGATGACCCAGGAGGTCCCTTCCAACTCTACCATTCTATGATTCTATGATTCTAACATCATTGCAGCCCTGCCTTAAAAGGACCAGCTAACCTCTTTTCAGTGATTGTCCATTAACACAGGTGTGGGTGTTGATGAGGACATGGCTGGAGATCAATTTGTCATGATTAAGTAAGAATGAGACCACTGGACACTTTAAAAGGAGGCTGGTGCTTGGCATCATTGTTTATCTTCTGTTAACCATGGTTATCTCTAAAGAAACATGTGCAGTCATCATTGCAATGCACAAAAATGGCCTAACAGGGAAGAGTATCGCAGCTAGAAAGATTGCACCTCAGTCAACAATCTATTGCATCATCAAGAACTTCAAGGAGAGAGGTTTCATTGTTGCCAAAAAGGCTCCAGGGCGCCCAAGAAAGACCAGCAAGCGCCAGTACCGTCTCTTAAAAGTGTTTCAGCTGCGGGATCGGGCTACCAGCAGTGCAGAGCTTGCTCAGGAATGGCAGCAGACAGGTGTGAGTGCATCTGCACGCACTGTGAGGCGGAGACTCTTGGAGCAAGGCCTGGTCTCAAGAAGGGCAGCAAAGAAGCCACTTCTCTCCAGAAAAAACATCATGGACAGACTGATATTCTGCAAAAGGTACAGGCAGTGGACTGCTGAGGACTGGGGTAAAGTTATTTTCTCTGATGAATCCCCTTTTCGATTGTTTGGGACATCAGGAAAACGCCTCATTCGGAGAAGACAAGGTGAGCGCTACCACCAGTCTTGTCTCATGCCAACTGTTAAGCTTCCTGAAACCATTCATGTGTGGGGTTGCTTCTCAGCCAAGGGAATCGGCTCTCTCACAGTCTTGCCTAAAAACACAGCCATGAATAAAGAATGGTACCAGAATGTCCTCCAAGAGCAACTTCTCTGAACCCTCCAAGAGCAGTTTGGCGATCAACAATGCCTTTTCCAGCATGATGGAGCACCTTGCCATAAAGCAAAGGTGATAACTAAATGGCTCAGGGAACAAAACATAGAGATTTTGGGTCCATGGCCTGGAAACTCCCCAGATCTTAACCCCATTGAGAACTTGTGGTCAATCATCAAGAGATGGGTGGACAAACAAAAACCTAAAAATTCTGACAAAAAGAAAGCATTGATTGTGCAAGAATGGACTGCTATCAGTCAGGATTTGGTCCAGAAGTTGATTGACAGCATGCCAGGGAGAATTGCAGAGGTCCTGAAGAAGAAGGGTCAACACTGCAAATATTGACTTGCTGCATTAACTCATTCTAACTGTCAATATAAGCTTTTGTTACTCATATGTTTGCAATTATATTTCTGTCTGTGATAAAAACATCTGTCAAACACACACATAAAAACCAGAGGGCAGCAGATCATGTGAAAATATAATATTTGTGTCATTCTCAAAACTTTTGGCCATGACTGTAGAAGGATTATCTTTATTCTCATTTGCACACGGAAAGACTAGAAGCAATGGGATGAAACTGAATGGGAGGAGACACAGATTAGATATTAGAAATAACTTTTTGACAGAGTGATCAATGAGTGGAACAGGCTGCCACGAGAGGTGGTGAGTTCTTCAATGGAAGTCTTCAAACAGAGGCTGGACAGACATCTGTCTGGGATGATTTAGTGAATCCTGCTTTGAGCAGGGGGTTGGACCAGATGACCCAAGAGGTCCCTTCCAACTCTACCATTCTATGATTCTATGACCTTTCTCCTGCAGCAGGCTCTCAGGACAGAAATATGTCGCAATCTAAGGGTGCTAAAAAGGCTGACAAAAACTACACTGTAGTATATGCCGCCTGCGTTTCATGCAACGCTTCCCTGCCGTCAAAGCATGGCTCCCAATTCTGTGCATCATGTACCCAAGAGCCCACTGCTTCTACCGCTCAGGAGCCTCCTACTACCGTTCAGGAGCCCCTACCTATTCCTGATCCCAATGAGCCGGGTCCTTTAGGGTGGCCTGCATTTCTGGCGCAGTCCATGGATTCTCTGACTAGGGCCTTGGATACCTTCCGTGGCTCCTCTTCTAGCCAGGGCGTCCCTTTTCCAGACAGGGGCCCGTTAGCCTTCAGAGAGACCTCATCAGACAGGGGCCGACCCACGGCGTCAGCAAAGCGGTCGTCTAGAAAACGCCGCCATAATGCATCTCCCAATCCATCTAGTGGTTCGGCATCGGCGAGCTCAGGCTCTCGTTCCCCCTCTCCCAGAGATCTTAGTGATCATGATTCTGAGTACGAGTCGGATACTGGTGATGACCCCAACTCGCCAGAGTTTCAAGAGTCTCTAGATTCTCTCATTGAGGCGATTAATAAAATCCTCAAGCTAGATGAAGAACCCGGGTCTCAACCGAATCATCCTATCTCTTTCAAAAGAGCCAAACGTCCTCACAAGGTGTTTGGTAACCACCCAGAGTTTACGGACATTGTTCAGGGACATAGAGATCGTCCAGACAGACGTTTTTCAGGACTGAAGTCTCTGAAAGCACGATACCCATTTTCAGCAACTGTAGAAAAAGAGTGGACTGAATCTCCAGTAGTAGATCCACCAGTATCTCGCTTAGCTTCAAAAACCCTGCTCTCTGTTTCAGATGGTTCATCCATTAAGAACCCCTCAGATAAACAGATCGACAACCTCGCCAAATCGATTTTTGAGGCTGCTGGAGCATCTCTCTCTCCTTCATTTGCGGCCACCTGGGTGGCAAGGGCCATGGTGGCTTGGGCTGAGAATCTAGTTAAAATTACTAGTGATATCCCTCTTCCCCCCGAGGCACGTAATCTGGCCTATCAGATTACTCGGGCAGGCGACTACATGGTTCATGCGTCTCTAGATGCAGCTAATTGCGCTGCACTCACTGCCGCCAATGCTATCGCCATTCGGAGGTCCCTTTGGCTCCGAGAGTGGAGTGCAGACTCTGCCTCAAAGAGGACTTTGACTTCGCTGCCTTATCTTTCAGGGCGTCTCTTTGGAGATCGTCTTGATCAGATTATTTCTGATGCTACAGGTGGCAAACGTAAATTTCTTCCGCAGCGCAGAATCAATCGGCCTTTTCGGTCTCAATACCAAAGTCGTTCCCGGCCATTTTGTAGCTCCTTTAATTGGTCCTCTGCCTCAACCTCGTCTCGAGCACCCCGTTCTTCTCGCAGAGACAGGGGCTCACAACCATCTTTCAGGTCCTCTCAGCCCTAGAGAAACAGATTCTCCCAGGCGGGAAATAAGAGCTCCTCCTCTCGCAAATTATCTTCCCAATGACTCCTTGCTGGGGACGGGGGACCCAAACAAGGTAGGCGGCCGCCTACTCTTGTTCCGCGAGGTCTGGGGGTCGGTCGTTCAAGACCGGTGGGTCCGAGATCTTGTACAATCCGGCTACAAGATCGAATTCTTGTCTCTTCCCCAAGGCGTTTCTTCCAGTCTCGCCCCCCAAAGTCCAAGGATCTCGCAATTCCCTTTCTTCATGCCCTGAACATACTTCGTACCAGCGGGGTCATCGTCCCAGTTCCTCACAAGGAAAGATTGAAAGGGTTTTACTCAAACCTCTTTGTGGTTCCCAAGAAGGACGGCTCCTTGCGTCCTATTCTGGACCTAAAATTGCTGAACAAATTCATCAGAGTCTGCCATTTCAGAATGGAATCCCTCCGTTCTGTTGTCACATCCCTAGAAAGAAAAGAATACTTGGCGTCTATCGACATCAAGGATGCGTATCTACACATTCCGATTTTCAGAGGCCATCAAAGGTTTCTGCGTTTTGCAGTCAGAGAGGATAATTTTCAATTTGCCGCCCTGCCCTTCGGACTCGCAACCGCCCCCAGAGTGTTCACAAAAGTCATGGCGGCCGCCATGTCAATTTTACACTCTCGGGGTGTGGTGGTCCTCCCGTACCTGGACGACATGCTCATCAATGGTCCGACTTTTCGGGCCTGCGCAGAGAGTGTCGAGATCACTATCGACACCCTCTCCCGCCTGGGTTGGCTAGTCAATCTGGACAAGTCTTCTCCCATTCCCTTTCAGAGGATTCCTTTTCTGGGAATGATTCTGGACACCTCCCAAGGGTTGGTATCTCTCCCTCCAGAGAAGATTGCTTCTCTGAGGCGGGGAGTGCTCCTGTTGTCTCTAGGCCGCTCCCACTCTCTGCGGGGCGCCATGCAGGTCCTCGGAAAAATGGTAGCCTCCATCGAGGCAGTACCGTTTGCCCAGTTCCATCTTCGACCTCTTCAACAGCAGCTAATATCAGTCTGGGACAGGAATCCAGCGTCCCTAAGTCGCCGCTTTCGTCTTTCTCCCAGAGTCAAAGGCTCCCTGAAATGGTGGACAAATGCTTCATCGCTGAATCAAGGGAAATCTTTCCTGCCTGTCCATTGGCTGGTGGTGAGCACCGATGCCAGTCTCCTCGGATGGGGAACGGTGTTCCTTCACCACACGGCTCAAGGCCGCTGGTCTCTCCCAGAGACCCGTCTCCGAATCAACATCCTGGAGATCAGAGCTATCAAACTAGCTCTCTTGCAGTTCCATCATCTTCTGGCCGGTCGTCCCCTCCGGATCCAGCCAGACAACGCCACGGCCGTGGCGTACATCAACCATCAGGGAGGCACTCTGAGCAGAACAGTGATGCTCGAGGTATCACACATCCTGCCCTGGGCCGAGGAAAACCGCTCGCCCATCTCAGAGGTTCACATCCCAGGAGTGGACAATTGGGAGGCCGACTTCCTCAGTCGCCAAGGCTTAGACTCAGGGAAATGGTCCCTGCACCCGGAAATGTTTCAACTCATTTGCCAGCGTTGGGGCATGCGGATGTGGATCTCATGGCATCCAGGCTGAATGCCAAAGTTCAGACTTTCATAAGTCGATCTCGCGATCCACTAGCCATCGGCTCGGATGCGCTAGTCCTTCCTTGGAGTCAATTTCGCCTTCCTTACATCTTTCCACCTCTTCCGTTAATCCCCAGGGTGATTCGGAAGATCAAGGCGGAAGGCGTTACTCTCATTCTTGACGCTCCGGACTGGCCTCGCCGTCCGTGGTATGCGGAACTAGTGCGTCTGGTCGCAGACATCCCTTGGAAATTACCAGACCGTCCGGACCTTCTTTCACAGGGTCCGATTTACCATCACAATTCGAAAGCACTGAATTTGACGGTATGGCCATTGAAGCCTGGATCTTAGGTCAGGCTGGTTTTTCTCACAAAGTTGTCTCCACAATGGTCAATGCCAGGAAGCCGGCTTCCGCCCGAATTTATCATCGTGTCTGGAAAACATTCTTTTCCTGGTGTAAGGACAAAGGTCGTTCCCTTTGGTTTTCTCTATCCCTTCCATTCTGGAATTTCTCCAAGCAGGAATGGACTCGGGTTAGCACTCTCCTCCCTCAAGGGGCAGATTTCCGCTTTGTCCGTCCTTTTCCAGCGACGGATCGCATCTAAGTCTCAGGTCAGGACTTTTATTCAAGGAGTGTCACATCTTGCTCCGCCCTACAAGAGGCCTTTGGAGCCTTGGGATCTTAATCTGGTCCTCAGTGCCTTACAGGAATTTCCCTTCGAGCCTTTGCCGGAAGTGCCTTTATCTCTTCTTTCCTGGAAGGTTGTCTTCCTAGTGGCAATTATCTCTATCAGGCGAGTATCGGAGTTGGCAGCTTTGTCTTGTAAACCTCCTTTTCTCATTTTTCACCAGGACAAGGTAGTCCTTAGGACTTCTCCTTCTTTCATACCAAAAGTCGTTTCAGCTTTTCATATCAATGAAGAGATAGTCTTGCCCTCGTTTTGTCCGACGCCGATTCACCGTACTGAAAAAGCCCTTCACACCTTGGATTTGGTGAGGGCTCTCCGAAGGTACATTTCGAGAACTGCATCTTTCCCTAAATCGGACGCCCTGTTTTGTGCTTCCGGAAGGACGCAGACAGGGTCTTCCTGCTTCCAAGGCCACGTTAGCCAGATGGATCCGTTCAGCGATCCAAGAGACGTATCGTGTAAAAGGTCAGCCTATCCCGACTGGGATTAAGGCACCTTCCACTCGATCTGTGGGGGCCTCCTGGGCCATTCGGCACCAGGCTTCGGCACAGCAAGTGTGCAAGGCTGCGACTTGGTCCAGTCTTCATACTTTCGTCAAGCATTACCAAATCCATTCTCAAGTTTCTTCAGATGCGGCACTTGGCAGACAAATTCTGCAATCAGCTGTTGCGCATCTGTAAGTTGTCCGTTGACTATTTAAACGTTTTATGCATCTGGTTCACGAGGCTTCATCTACTGTTATGGCTTCCCACCCAGGGACTACTTTGGGACGTCCCATGGTCTTGTGTCCCCCAATGAGGCGATGGAGAAAAGGAGATTTTTGTGTACTCACCGTAAAATCCTTTTCTCCGAGACGCTCATTGGGGGACACAGCTCCCACCCTTGTTTAGCCTGTAGCCTCGTTGTTTCTTTGAATTGTTGACATATTGCATTCTGTTATGAGCTCCTACTGCTTTGGCACCAAACTGCTTCAGGATTGAGCCAACAGAGGGTGTAAACTGCAGGAGGAGGAGTTAATCTTCTTTGCTTAAGTATTGCTTAGTGTCCTCCTAGTGGCAGCACCATAACACCCCATGGTCTTGTGTCCCCAATGAGCGTCTCGGAGAAAAGGATTTTACGGTGAGTACGCAAAAATCTCCTTATTCAGGATGGGGGGGGGCATATCCAAATCTTGCACCGGAGCACATCAGCCTATAGTTACGCTACAGAGGACTAGTGTCATGCGAGAAACAATATTTTTCTCAACTAACATCCATATAACATGTGTTTTTAACAAAATCTTTTACATACTATTATTCTCTATGTAATTTAAAGGGTTGTCCGCTACTAGGACAACCCCTTCTTAAACTAAATGTTCGGCCCCAATAAAATAGGGTTTATAGGGTTGAAGTCAGGTTTGTAATGTCAGCTGGTATCAAGCCCTGGGGTTAGTAATAGAGAGGTATCCATCAGAGACCCCACATTACCAGCCTAGAAACTAAAAATACACAAAACAGAAAAAAAGGTTTATTTTTTTAAAACGCCCTCCCACACCTCGTTCACTAATTTAATAAAACAAAAAAAAAAATCATGAAGATTCGAAGTAGTCCAGAAATGGGAACATGAAACACATAAAAAGAGAAAATTAAAGATAAGAAACACTCCCTCATTTACAAATTTTTTATTAAAAAGAAAAAAAATCCCTGCAGCTCCAACGTAATAAATTGCATGCCCACTCCATCCAGCGATTCAGTACTGCAACCTATGGAGCATCGTTCAGTGCGATTTAGTTACAGATGTCACTTCTGTTTAGAGCAGCTAGGTCTCGCGGCACCTGGCAGCTCTGATTCAGTACTGCGAACATAGGTTACTCCCGTCATGTCTAACATGCAATGATGTTACGTCATTGAGTGTGAGACATGACCAGGAGTGAGCTATGAAGCGTCGTTCTCAGAACGACGCTCCAAAGGTTGCAGTATTGAATTGCTGGACGTCATGGGAACGCGATGGATTACGCTGGAGCTGTGGGGATTTTTTTTTTAATTAATTGGTGAATGAGGGAGTGTTTTTTGTCTTTATTGAATTCTCTCTTTTCATGTCTTTCGGGTTCCCATTTCTGGACTACTTTGGATTCCCAGGACTATTTAGGATTATATGGGTTTTTTTGTACTGGGTTAGTAATGAGGTGTGTCTGATAGACACTTATCCATTACTAACCCCTAGGATTGATGACAGCTGACATCAACCCCATAAGTTATTACCTCGATTGCCACCGCACTAGGGCAATCGGGAGGAGCCGAGGCAAAAAGCCAGAATTGGCGGGCTGGTATTTTTAGGCTGGGAAGGACCAGATGACAATGAACCTTCCCAGCCTATTATTATCGGCTCACAGCTGTCTGCTGGTTATTAGAAATGTGGGGGAACCATGTCATATATTTTTTTTTAAGAATCCCCCATTGTTATAGCCAGAAGAGGCAAAGCGGATTGCTGTGAGCTGATATTAATAGGCTAGGAATGTCCATGGTTATCTGGCCCTTCCCAGCCTGATAATTAAGTTTGCAGCTGTCTGCTTTCCCTTAGCTAGTTATTAAATATAGGAGGGACCCAATGTCATTTTCTTTTAAAATACTTTAATATGTTTAATAATACTAAACAACCTTTAGTGCCATATAAAGAAACTGAAAGGTGTTGGTTTATTATATGTAGGGTTCTTGTGACATTAAATTTCTACATTACATTATCTATTCTTATCTATCTATATTTATCTTGACGGTTTGGGCTCTGAATTTACTTTATTTGGCAGATAATATGTCTGGTTTCCTTTTGAGATGTGTGCGTAAAAATCGGATGGCACATGCATGGTCCATGTGATTTTTTTTTTTTTTCTGCACCCATTGACTTGCATTGGCAAGTGCGATCCGATTCTCGCATCCACTTGCAGTATACTGCGATTTTTTTCCTTAGTCCGATTAGAGTTCAGGAAATAATCGCAGATGACCACTGACTGATTTATTAACATTGGTCAGAGTGCAAGTCGATGTTTTCTCACATTGCACTCGCCCGATTTATATGTTCGTGTGAGAGAGTCCTTTGAATTACAATATAAAGAAAAAAAAGTTGTCACCGCCTCAGCAGGACCCGCCTGCTGGCATTAAAGGTGTTTTGCCCACGAACAAAAATTAATTTTAATCAATAGATCTTAAGTCCCACAATTGGATGTGTTTAAATAAAATGTTCCTCTGCTGAGATTCTTAAAAATGTCTCCCTGCTGTGTATTGGCTGTGTCGGACCATACCAAACCTCCTGAGAAAAGGTGGTGGCCCCCTTTGTAGTCCCAACCCAAAAGACTGAGAGCACAGTCTGCCAGGGGTCAGGCCATATCCTCTTTCGTCTGGATGGCAGGACCATTTCTTATAATGCAGTCAGTGTTCAGGTACAAGTGCGGATGGTTCTTGCCATTGGTCTCCTGCCCGCCTCGTCCCAGGCCATGGTGCACTGCATGGAGTGAGGCTAAGCCAAACACCTGCACCATGAAATGGATCAAGCCTCTTCAGGACAGGTGAGTAGATTTTCTCCCCACCTCCCACTGGATAGTGCTACCACCTGGCTCACTTCCTCTCATTTGCCCATCTTTTTTTCCCCCTCTCTGAGGTCTTCATTGTTTTTTTTTCTGACTTCTATCCTTCTCTTGGGTTCTCCTTGGCTTTGCCACCTCTCCAGTCTTTACCACAGCTTCCGTAGCTACTTCGTTCCTCAGCTGTGACCAAGGCTCAAATTTTGTTCCCGCTTCTGTTGTGACCAAATTATCACCTTTCTCTTAACCAATCAGGCACTGATCTTGACTTTTTCCTGCTTTGTAGTGTCCACACACCGTTCTCCTTTCTGAGCACCACCATTTTCTCACTCTGCATCGTCCCTTTGCCACACCAGCAGTCTCCGCATGATACCATGTGGATTTCACAATTTCTGGGGTTAGGGCCATACATCCAGCACTCCTCAGACCAGGACTCAAGGACTGGTTGGCTGCCTGCTGCTGGGAACAGACACTACAGTATCTCAGCAAGGCTTGCCTCCTAGCCTCTATTAATCCTTTTCATCCCAGTGCACACAAATTCCTGTGAGGCCAACCCAGTTGCAACTTGCATTCCATTACCCTTGCCCTCTGGACCTCCCTGTGGCTTGCAACCAGAGCGTGCCCACTGCCCTAGCTAAGAAGATTAACCTCTCTGTCCGTTGCAGTCTTGACCAAGGTATCCCATACATTTGTCACTACCAATGTCTAGTACTGCACCGTGTACTACGACCACTACCCAGTGAGTCAGACCCATCAGTTTCTCCTTACCACCATGGCAGATTGTGTCAGTCTAAGTAGTTTGGAGTGAGCTCATCATTCCTCTCTTGATGACTCATCATCACTCTTTCTCCCTGGAGGCTCAGTCACCTAAGATATTGGACCACAATTCTTCTCAAGTTGAGAGACATGGTTGACAGCCTTGTCTATGCTGTGAACCAATCCCTTAACCTGGATATCTCTCACCTCTTGCAGACTCTATCTCCTTCTGGAGGGCCAAACGTACAGTCAAATGTTTATCTAACCACTCAGCGTAAGTGACATACTGGACAAGGATTTGGTTTATTCTGACAAACTATTCTTAAAGACAAAAAACACATGGAGGTTGTGTTTCCTTTTTCAGTGGATCGCGTTTTCACTTTGCATTCCTTTGATGCAGTGGACCCTCCAATATCTAGATAATCAAGCCCAAATTCTACAACTCTGCAGAAGTCTCTCAACAGGACCCCCAAAGCACTGTCGAGTGAAATCCATCTCCAAGTCTGTGTTTGATGCCACCGGGGCGGCCATGTGCCCAGCCTTTGCTGCTACTTGGCTTGCCAAAGCTGATACTGCTTAGGCAAAACACCTGAGTCAAGGCATCATATTCGGGTCCCCTGCATCCAGGTTGGCAGACCTCGTAGATCAGATTGCTGTATGTATCTTGGCTATGCCTCTCTTCAGCTTGTTCCGCTCAAACAATACTGTAGCGATCAGCCGTATCATCTGCCTCAAATCCTGAAATGCAGACTGTGCATCCAAATGCCTTTTGCAGGAAAGATCACCCCAGAGATGGGTAGAGCACCCAGTTCCCACAGCCGAGACCTGCTTGATATTTTTTTTCTAGCCCATCCCCCATGGACACACTTCCTGGCAGACATTTTTCTCTATCCTTTCACCGGGCGGCACGGTGGCTCAGTGGTTAGCACTGCAGCCTTGAAGTGTTGGGATCTTGGGTTCAAATCCCACCAAGCACAACTTCTGCAAGGAGTTTGTATGTTCTCCCTGTGTTCGCGTAGGTTTCCTCCGAGTTCTCCAGTTTCCTCCCACATTCCAAAGACATACTGATAGGGAATTTAGATTGTGAGCCCTATCGGGGACAGTGCCAATAATGTCTGCAAAACGCTGTAAATTAATGGTGCTATATAAATGAGTAAAATAAATAAGTAAAAAATAAATTGGGTCCTGCAGGATTAAAGAGAGACACTTATCTACATAAAAATAGAGCTTCATGCCCTATAGTCCATGATTATGTTACAAGGACAGGGATGAGGTCTCTCCAGGACATTTTTCGAGACAAAGCACCGCCAACAGGTGCATGGTTGTTTTATGAACAAATAAAAAGTTTTATTTTTAATTAGCCAAACAATCCGATCCATACAGAATATTATCTCCGTTTGAGACTTTGTTTATTAACAAACTCTTTAGATCACACTATCTCTTTATTATACAGAACCTTCCAAGAAGGGCAGACCACATCGCGAGATTTCCCAGCATTTTTTTCAAAATGGGAGATTGATTTGGGTAGACCCTTATCAGTTGAAGAAAGAACAAAGATTCTCTTATGCACATTCAGTTCATCGCTCTGTTCGACATCACAGGAGAGGAGCTACAAAATCTTGTTGAGGTGGTACAGATGCCCATCAGATTTAAACTTAATTTATCCAACAACACCGGATACGTGTTGGAGATGGTTAACCCCTTTCTGCCATCGGACGTACTATCCCGTCCATGGTACCTGGGCCCGTATGACCATGGACAGGATAGTACGTCACATGCGATCGGACGCGCTCCCGGGGAGTGCGTCCGGGTGTCAGCTGATTATCACAGCTGACACCCGGCACTATGTGCCAGGAGCGGTCACAGACCACTCCCGACACATTAACCCCTGGCACACTGCGATCAAACATGATCGCAGTGTACCGGGGGCACAGGGAAGCATCGCGCAGGGAGGGGGCTCCCTTCATGCTTCCGAGACTCTCAGAACAGCGCGATGTGACCGTGCTGTTCTGAGGGCTTCCTTGCTGCAGGACCCCGGATCCAAGATGGCTGCGGGGTTCTGCAGGGAGGCGTCTTCCTCAGTGCCTGCTGAGAGCAGGAGCTGAGAAAGCCTGCAGCACTGCCTGTGAGATCGCCAATCTGACAGTGCTGTGCACAGTGTCAGATCGGCGATCTGACCTTATACAGTGATGTACCACCTTGGGACAAAGAAAAAAAAATTCCCAAATAAAGAAAAAAAAATATTCCCCAATAAATTAATTTCTTCACGTAAATAAAAAAAAAAAAAACAATAAAAGTACACATAATTGGTATCGCCGCGTCCATAACGACCCGCCCTATAAAACTGTCCCACTAGTTAACCCCACTAGTTAACCCGTTTAGTGAACCCCTTAAAAAAAAAAAAAAAAAAAAACAATGCTTTATCATCATACCGCCGAATAAAAAGTGGAATAACACTCGATCAAAAAGACCGATATGAATAAACATGGTACCGCTGAAAACGTCATCTTGTCCCGCAAAAAAAAAAGCCGTCATACAGCATCAGCGAAAAAATAAAAGTTATAGCTCGCAGAATAAAGCGATGCAAAAATAATTTTTTTATATGAAGTTGTTTTTATTGTATAAAAGCGCCAAAACATAAAAAATGATATAAATGAGTTATCACCGCAATCGTACTGACCCGAAGAATAAAACTACTTTATCAATTTTACCACACACGGAACGGTATAAACGCCCCCCTAAAAGAAATTCATGAATTGCTGATTTTTGTTCAATAACCTCCCAAAAATCGTAATAAAAAGCGATCAAAAAATGTCAAGTGCACAAAAATGGTACCAATAAAAACGTCAATTCGTCCTGCAAAAAATAAGACCTCACATGACTCTGTGGGCCAAAATATGCAAAAATTATAGTTCTCAAAATGTGGTGACGCAAAAATAATAATAATAATCTTTATTTATATAGCGCCATCATATTCCGCAGCGCTTTACAGTTTAACAGTTTCAGAACACAAGTCATAAGTAACAACGTTAACAATACAGTAATTAAAGCAAAATAAGACGGCCCTGCTCGTGAGAGCTTACAATCTACAATGAGGTGGGGGAGATACAAAGTACAGGTGTGGATATACAATGGTGCATTTACAATGATGGTCCAGCCATCTTGAGGGAGTGAGGGATGGATGGAGATAGTGAATGGGCTACACACACACTCACTTACACAGAGAATGACTTTGATTAGTGAATGTGATAGGCCGCTCTGAACAGATGTGTTTTGAGGGAGCGCCTGAAACCATGCAAATTGTGGATAGTCCTAATTTCTTGGGGTAGAGCATTCCGAGGATTGGCGCAGTGCGGGAGAAGTCTTGGAGTCGGGAGTGGGAGGTACGGATTAGTGCAGAGGTTAGTCGAAAGTCGTTTGCAGAGCGCAGCAGTCGGTTAGGCCGATTGATAGAAATGAGGGAGGAGATGTAGGGGGGTGCTGCAGTGTGGAGAGCTTTGTGGGTGAGAACAAGTACTTTGAATTGGATCCTATAATGAATGGGCAGCCAGTGTAAGGACTGGCGAAGAGCGGACGCGTCCGAGTACCGATTAGCCAGATGGATGACCCTGGCTGCTGCATTAAGGATGGACTGGAGAGGGGATAGTCGAGTAATGGGGAGGCCAAGTAATAGAGCGTTGCAGTAGTCCAGGCGGGAGTGGACCAATGCTACAGTGAGGGTTTTTGTTGTTTCCATGGTGAGAAAAGGGCGGATTCTAGAGATGTTCTTTAGGTGTAGGCGGCAAGAGCGGGCAAGAGATTGTATATGGGAGGTGAAGGAGAGATTGGTGTCAAACATAACACCCAGACAGCGAGCCTGCTGCCGGGGTGTTATTATGGTGCCGCCCACTGAGAGGGAAATGCAGATTTAGGGAGGTTAGTAGACGGCGGGAGCAGAAGAAGTTCAGATTTGGAGAGGTTAAGTTTCAGATAGAGAGCAGACATGATGTTGGAGACTGCGGACAGACAGTCGGTGGCGTTCTGTAGTACAGCGGGGGTAAGGTCGGGGATGACGTGTATAATTGTGTGTCATCAGCATAAAGATGGTACTGAAAGCCAAATCTGCTGATGGTCTGTCCAATTGGGGCGGTGTAGAGAGAGAAGAGAAGGGGGCCAAGGACTGAGCCCTGGGGTACACCGACCGTGAGAGGAAGAGGAGATGAAGTGGAGCCAGAGAACGAAACACTGAAGGAGCGGTCAGAAAGATAGGAGGAGAACCAGGAGAGAACAGTGTCCTTAATACCTAGTGACTGGAGCCTAGACAGTAGGAGACAGTGGTCAACAGTGTCGAAAGCTGCAGAAAGGTCGAGTAGAATGAGCAGAGAGTGGTCGCCGTTACGTTTTGCTGTCAGAAGGTCATTGGTCACTTTGATGAGTGCAGTTTCAGTCGAATGTAGGGGTCGGAAGCCGGACTGTGAAGTGTCTAGGAGGGAGTGAGTGGAGAGGTAACGGGTGAGGCGGGAGTAGACTAGGCGCTCCAAAAGTTTAGAGATGAAGGGGAGATTGGAGGATTGGAGACCGGTCTGTAGTTGTTTGTGCAGGAAGGGTCGAGAGCGGGTTTCTTTAGTAGTGGAGTAATGATGGAGTGTTTGAAGGAGGATGGGAAAATGCCAGAGGAGAGTGAGAGATTGAAGATTGTAGTTAGGTGAGTTGTGACAACAGGAGAGAGAGACTGGAGGAGATGTGAGGGAATGGGGTCGGTAGTGCATGTAGTCGGACGAGAGGAAGAGAGGAGTCTGGAGACTTCTTCTTCTGTGATGGGATCAAATGTGGAAATTGAGAAAGGGGAAATGCAGGGAGGGATGGGAGTCACAGCACTTGGTGGTTGAGAGCAGATTTCCTGACGGATAGTATCTATTTTTTCTATAAAGTGGGAGGCCAGGTCATTAGCACAAATGTCAGTGATAGGGGCTTGTGCTTTTGGCCTGAGGAGGGAGTGAAAAGTGTCAAAAAGTTTCTTGGGGTTGTTGGCTAGTGAGGAGATCAGGGTGGTGAAGTAGGTCTGTTTGGCGAGGTGAAGGGCTGCATTATAAGATCTTAACATGAATTTAAAGTGGATGAAGTCTTCTGGTGTGCGGGTTTTTCTCCATAGGCGTTCAGCACTCCTAGAGCATCGCTGGCGAAGGTGAGTTTGCGATGTGAGCCAGGGCTGTTTTACTGTGTGTTTGGAAGTTCTGAGGGTGAGCGGTGCTACTTGGTCAAGGGTGCTTCTAAGAGTGTCATTGTAGTGATGAACAGCCAGATTAGGACAAGAAAAAGAGGAGATTGGGGACAGCGAAGAGTGTAGGGAGTCAGAGTGTCTGAGGGTTAATGGCTTGTAGATTTCTGAATGTGTGGCAGGTAGGAGTTCGCTGGGGTGGTGGAGGATTTGTGAGCGTGAAGGAGAGAATGTTGTGGTCAGAGAGTGGAAGCGGTGAGTTATTTAGGTGGGAGATTGAACAGAGGCGGACAAAGACCAGGTCAAGGGTGTTGCCATCCTTGTGTGTCTCAGAGGTTGAAAGCTGTGAGAGGCCTAGAGAAGTGGTTAGTGATAGAAGCTGAGATGCAGATGTGGAAGTAGGACTGTTAATGGGGATGTTGAAGTCTCCAAGGATAAGGGTTGGTAGTTCTGAGGACATGAAGTGCGGCAGCCAGGCTGAGAAGTGGTCAAGGAACTGGGTGGGCGAGCCTGGGGGCCGATATATGACCGCTACTCTGAGGGAGAGGGGATGGAAGAGCCTGATGGTGTGGACCTCAAAAGAAGGGAATGAGAGTGATGGAATTGGGGGGATGACCTGGAAAGTGCATTGTGAGGACAGGAGTATGCCAACTCCACCACCATGTCTGTTTGTGGGTCTCGGGGAATGGGAGAACTGTAAGCCACCAAAGGAAATGGCAGCAGGGGAGACCGTGTCAGAATCCTGAATCCAGGTTTCAGTGAGGGCCAACAGATGAAGAGAGTTGTTCAGAAAGTAGTTGTGCAGGAAAGATAGTTTGTTGCATGCAGACCGTGGATTCCAGAGGGCACAATTGAAAGAAGGAGATGAGGGAGTGCAAGTAATATTAACAAGATTATTATGGTTTCGACATGAGGTAGGGTAGGGATTGAGGTTGGGGGATGGTGGACCAGGGTTGGGGGAGATGTCCCCTGAAATCAGTAGGAGTAGGAAGATAAAGAGCAGGTACTTGTTGGAGTTGTAAGTAGGTTTTTTCTGTGATATGTTTGGGCAAGATGGGCTGAGGTTTCTCAGGAAGGTGAGGAGTGCATGGGAACTGTACATGGGAGAGGGAAGTATGGAGGGGCTGATGTATATGAGTCGTGATGGAGGGGGGATGGGGCAGTGAATGTGGATGGCGAGGGAACACAGGAGGATAGAGATAAAGAACATAATTTAAAAGAAAGCAAAGTGTGGGCTACCTGATTCCTGCCCTGATTAACTGCCTTTTACTCGATGCTTGTCTTTCGTGATGCTTTGCTTTCTGTGCTGCGTGCGCCCCCTTACTGCGTGCGCCCCTTAGACTACTCCTAAATATATAGCCCACACTACAGGGTCAGGAAAGTGGGATTGTGGGAGCTGTTTTGGGATAATTTGCCAGCTGGGGCCAGCACACCAGGGGGTGGTTAGATCATCAAAGGCAACCTGGCAACATCTATATGCTTTACCACCTTCCACCTGATAGGATCTAGAGAGGCCCAAGTCACCGGGATATAAAGCAGTAAGTATTTTAAACACAGTGCAAAAATGAATTATTCCAAAGCATTATTAACAGGCACATTAAACTATGTTGCAAGATGGTAAAGCAGTGCTTGGCAGCAAGCAGAAGTATGGAGTGCACACCATTAATATATAGTGCAGCATACAACACAGATAGCAGAGGTGGGGATTCTATCATTCAGCTGTTTGCTTCCACTGAATGCAGTTCATACCATTAATATATAGTGCAGCATACAACACAGATAGCAGAGGTGGGGATTCTATCATTCAGCTGTTTGCTTCCACTGAATGCAGTTCATACCATTAATATATAGTGCAGCATACAACACAGATAGCAGAGGTGGGGATTCTATCATTCAGCTGTTTGCTTCCACTGAATGCAGTTCATACCTGTGTGAACAGAGAAGATGAATGTTAATTCCTCGCCATGGATAACTGCCTTTTACTCGATGCTTGTCTTTTGTGATGCTTTGCTTTCTGTGATGCGTGCGCCCCCTTACTATTACAAAACTATGTTTTGCAATAAAAAGCGTCTTTTAGCGTGACAGTTGCCAACAAAAACCCGCTATAAATAGTAAATCAAACCCCCTTTATCACTCCCTTAGTTAGGGAAAAATAATAAAATTAAAAAAATTTATTTATTTCCATTTTCCCGTTAGGGTTAGAGTTGGGGCTAAAGTTAGAATTAGGGTTGGGATTAGGGTTATGGATGTGTTAGGGTTAGGTTTGTGGTTAGGGTTATGATTAGGATTGGGATTAGGGGTGTGTTGGGGTTAGGGTTGGAGTTAGAAATTGGGGGTTTCCACTGTTTAGGCACATCAGGGGTTCTCCAAATGTGGCATGGCGTCTGATCTAAATTCCAGCCAATTCTGCATTGAAAAAGGCAAACGGTGCTCCTTCCCTTCTGAGCTCTGCCATGCGCCCAAACAGTAGTTTACCCCCACATATAGGGTATCAGCGTACTCAGGTCAAATTGCACAATAACTCTTGGGTCTAATTTCTTCTGTTACCCTTTGGAAAATAAAAAATTGGGGGCAAAAATATAATTTTTGTGGAAAAAAATTATGATTTTTTTTATTTTTATGGCTCTACGTTATAAACTTCTGTGAAGCACTTTGGGGTTCAAAGTTCTCCCCACACATGTAGATAAGTTCCTTAGGGGGTCTAGTTTCCAAAAGGGGTTTCCACTGTTTAGGCACATCTGGGGCACTGCAAACGGAACATGACACCCATCAACGTCTGCATTCCAAAACGTTATTACTTCTTTTCCAAACCCTGCCGTGCGCCCAAACAGCATCAGCGTACTCAGACAAATTGGACAACAACTTTTGGGGTCAAATTTCCTTGGGAAATACAATATGCACAATATGTCACGAGAAAAGAATCTCAGAATCGCGAAGATGCGTTGAAGCGTTCCAGAATTATAACCTCATAGACAATGGTCAAAATTTTAAAAATTGGCCCAGTCATTAATGTCAAACCACCCTTGGGGGTAAAGGGGTTAAAAGACAGAGGCTCATTTGTACACATTTGGTGGCACTGCCCACTCATACAGAAACTGTGGTTAGCGTCCTTTGATCTCTTCAACAAACTGTCTATAACCAAAATTACACCCACAATGGAGGTGGCCCTGCTGTCCTTGTGTATCTCCTCGATTTAAGAAAGGTCTTCTTAGGCATATTCTCACTGCTACAAGGAAGGTGATTCCTAGATTTTGGAAACAGGAAAAGGTCCCCTCACGCTCTGATTTGGTGATGGAACTCAACTACATATATAGAATGGAACAACTGATAGAACAACTGAATGGTACCACAGGAAAGGTATATAACACTTGGGCCCCCTGGGTTATGTTTAGAGAATCATCAGAATTGGACTCTTGGTTGATAGACCCGTAGATGATGGGTCATATGAGTTTACCTACTGGATGGAGTCACATCTCCTATCCCACTCCTTAAAATCCTCCCCCCTCTTTTTTTTTCTCTTTCTACTCACTCTTCTTTCCCCTTGTTTCTTCTCTATCTTCTTTTCTTTTGTAGACCTAGAGTCTTAAGGTACTGCCACACTAAACAATCCCGCTAGCGATAGCGATAAAGACGCATACTAATGCGATCGCTAGCGGGATTGTTTCTATATCGCTAAGTGAGGCTTAACTTAGCGATATAGTTAACGACGCTATCGCGGTTAGCGATCTTCTTAACGACTTTAGCGGTACAAAAGTACCGCTAAATCGCTAAGAAAAGGTGCCACACTTAGCGATATATACTTACCTGCGGGGCGCCGACGATCTAAATAGGGTCCGGAACGATGTCAGCGACGAGCGAGATCACAGCAGGATCTCAGCAGGGAGCTCGTCGCTGACAGATGCCGCACACAACAACATCGCTAACGGGATCGCTAAATAGTGACGTTTTTTAGCGATCCCGTTAGCGATGTTGTTTAGTGTGGCATACCCTTTAGTCTAGGTACCTTCTTCTTTAAAATTTAATTCAATTATAAACAAAGTAATACTGATGTTAATTGCCTACATGCAGGGCTGTCGTCAGCACCCGGCACACCTGGGCAAGTGCCAGAGCCCTGAGCAGACGGGGGCCCACTCGCCATCGGGGACACCGGCGCAATATGGGAGCCTGGGGCCCATTATATATGGAGTATTATATTGGGCCCATGATACACTGGAGCATCATATATGGGGCCCATTATATATGGAGCATTATATAGGGAACACTATATATAGAGAATTACATGGGACCCATTGTTTGGAGCAATATTTGGGGCCCATCATATACTGGGAGATTATATGGGGCCCATTATATATGGAGAATTATATGGGGCCCATTATATATGGAGAATTATATGGGGCCCATCATATATGGGAACATATATGGGGCTCATTATACTGTAGCATTATATGGGGCTCAGTATACTGTTTGGAGCATTATATGGGTCTGATTATACTGTTTGGAGCATTATATGGGGCTCATTATACTGTATGGAGCAATATATGGGGCCTATTACCTACTCTATGGAGCAATATATGGGGCCTTTTATATACTGTACGGAGCAATATATGCGGCTCATTATACTGTATGGAGCATTATATGGGGTCCATTGTGATGAAACGAGCACACGGTCCGCCACACGGTAGCCCGGGGTATCACGGCTTGTGATCCCTCCGTGCCGCAAATGTGACGAAAACGCGCACACACACGACGGCTGCTGCCGTCCGACCCAGTAAACTGCAGGGATTTATAATTATCCCACTTCCACTTAGGAACTTGCAGCCCTCTGGCGCCCCCCTTACCCTCAGGTCAGTCAGGGAACTGCACCTAGGATAATTAGTCGCCAGCCGGGTCACTTGGATGTGTGCTGGCTATTGGGCACGCTGCAGTGAGGGAATTATAATTACTCCGGGCCGCAGCCAGGCAATACACGTATAAAACCCGCTCCGTCACTGCCAACGCCACCCCAAAGGTCAACACTTTATACCCCGTCTTTTAAGCTGCCACCAGCTACGGTTTACTTTAGGAACAATTTATCAAGAGGGTCCGTAGCAACCCTAAAACAGTAGCGTAGTACTTCAGGCACGTGCAAATTCGTTTATAGAGCAGGAGAATCAAACTAATAATTTTATAGGTTTATTCCTTAAAAACAGGCAGTGCTTATACAATATAAAAAGGATGTAACCAGCTGAGGCAATATAGTTATGTACAAGGCAGTTAGAAAATAAAATAGGATTAAAAGTGGAAAAACTCACATGGTAGTTACAGGCAAGGCTGGCTGGGGGAGGAGCCACATGTCATAGTTCATTTGCAGATCTCTTAGTCAGGACATCACAGCATGGACATCACAGCATGGACTGACCAAGGGGGGCTCACCACAAGACTTATACCTGTGGGCTGCTGACCTCACAAAAGGGGATGTTTTTTCTGGCCACCTCCCCAGGCTAAAAGTCATGGTTTAAGCTCTGGAAGATTATCAGGAGCATATTTCATCCTGAGAAACTCGCAGAAGAGTGGCAGACCTATCAATGAGCTTACTTTAAAATGACGGTTCAGATGAGCCCAAACTTGAGGGCGATAGTTCATGGGGCTTCCGAGAATTCAATTTCTCGGGTTCTGTTGGAGTTACGGGTTCACCAGTACCACGGGAACGATGCCTGTCGGCGCATGGTTCAAAACAGTGACTTTCAAGTTTCTGACGCAACTTTCCACCGTGTTATAAGCAAAAAGAATGAATCCTCATAATGGCTGCCACGGAGGGACAGCACATGTGAAGACAATGGAGACCCCCTACGGTGAGGCGGGGAAAACTCCAGCACTGGTAGCTTCAGATTACACTGAGCCTCAATGGGAGGGGGGAAGGGAAGCGCAGCTCTACACAGGCTGCTAAATGTAGTAGATGTCATCACACCTCCCCCCCTTAGAGGGCGCTACGGAGGCATGACCTCTCGGTAATCCGCCATGCGCACCTCAGCGGGTTCGCCATGTCGTGACAACCCATCAGCATTCCCATGATCGCTGCCTTTCTTGTGTTGTACGGCAAAATCATACTGCTGTAGGGCAAGGCTCCAGCGTAGCAACCTACCATTGGTTTCGGACACTGTGTGCAGCCAGCTCAGAGGGTTGTGGTCGGTGACCACCTTGAAGGTGCGCCCGTACAGGTAGGGCTGCAAACGTTGCAGTGCCCAGACCATGGCCAGGCACTCCTTCTCGATGGTGGAGTAGGCCACTTCCCTTGGCAGAAGTTTCCGGCTCAGATACAACACGGGGTGCTCCTGGTTCCCCGAATCAACCTGGCTGAGTACAGCACCGAGGCCAAATTCGCTGGCGTCAGTCTGTACCAGGAATGGCCGACTGCTGTCGACGGCTTTCAACACTGGAGAGCTGCACAGGGCTGTTTTCAAAGCTCGGAATGCCGCGTCACAGCCATCTGTCCAGCTGACTGTTTGGGGTAGACCGCCCTTGGTGAGGTCCATCAAGGGTTTTGCAATGGCGCTATAGTTCGGTACGAAACGCCTATAGTACCCTGCAGTGCCCAGGAAGGACTTCACCTGCTTTTTGGTCCTGGGGGTGGGCCAGGACACGATCGCGTCCACTTTCTCGGGCTCTGGACTCATGGAACCCCCGCCTACCCGGTGCCCCAGGTAGTGGACCTCCCTCATGCCCATCTGGCATTTTCCCGGCTTAATGGTCAGACCTGCCTGGCGAATACGCTTGAGCACCTCCTGGAGATGCTGAAGGTGTTCCTCCCAGGTGGAACTGAAGACGGCAATGTCGTCCAGGTACGCCACAGCGTACTCCTCCAGTCCCTGAAGCAGGTGGTTGACCATCCGCTGAAAAGTGGCAGGGGCATTCTTCATGCCGAAAGGCATGACCGTGGACTTGTACAGTCCAAAAGGGGTGATAAAGGCGGATTTCTCCTGCGCCGCAGGGCTCAGGGGAATCTGCCAGTATCCCGGCTTAAATCCATGATGGATATGTACTTGGCATTCGCCAACCGCTCCAGCAGATCCTCGATGCGTGGCATTGGGTGCGCATCAGAGGTAGTGATGGCGTTGAGCCCCCTGTAGTCCACGCAGAACCGGGTGGTCCGATCCTTTTTTGGCACAGAACTACAGGTGAGGCCCACGCGCTTTTGGACGGCCGGATCACCCCCAGCTGCAACATCTCCTGGCGCATAATCTGCTGCACTTCCTCAGAGATCCGATAAGGTGTCCGCCGTAACGGGGCGTGATTCCCGGTGTCCACCTCGTGGACTGCCAACTTGGTCCTTCCGGGTCGGTTAGTGAACTCGGCCCGGAAGGGTTCCAGAGTGGTCAGCAACTGCAACCGCTGGGAGGCGGTTAGCGAGGCATTTACCTCCAGGTCCTCAATGGACCCATTGGCCTTGGCTTGGGCCAGCATGTCCAGGAGGGGATCCTCCTCCCCGTCCAGGTTGCAGACCGGTAGGACGCAGGCTTCACGTTCGTGATGGGCCTTCATCATGTTGACGTGAAAGGCCTTGCGCCTACCCCGAGTGTGGTCAAGCGTGACCACGTAGGTGACTGGGTTGAGCCGTTGGTGCACGACGTACGGGCCTTCCCAGGCTGCCTGAAGCTTATCCTTTGGTACGGGTACCAGCACCCACACCTTTTGACCCACCTGGTAGGTCCGCTCCCGGGCGTTCTGGTCGTACCAGTGCTTCTGGTCAGCCTGAGCCTGCGTCATGTTGTCATGCACCAACTGCGTCAAGGTCTGCATCTTGTCGCGGAAGCGCATGACATAATCCACGATGGACACTTCTGTGGGGTTTGGCTCATCTTCCCAGGATTCTCTTATCAACCTAAGGGGTCCCCGGACTCGCCTGCCATACAGGAGCTCAAAGGGGGAGAACCCCGTCGAGGCCTGCGGGACTTCTCTGTAGGCAAACAGCAGGTGTGGGAGGTACCGCTCCCAATCGCGCCCCTGGGTCTCAACCAGCATGCGGAGCATCTGTTTGAGGGTACCGTTAAAGCGTTCACACAAACCATTGGTCTGTGGGTGATACGCACTCGATACCATACGCGTCACCTGCATTTTGCTGCAGAGAGCCTTCATTAGGCGAGACATAAATTGGGTCCCTCGATCGGTAAGCATCTCCCTGGGAAATCCTACCCGTGAAAAGATGGTCACCAGTGCATCCGCCACCTTATCTGCCTTAGTTGAGGACAGAGCTACTGCCTCCGGGTACCGGGTAGCGTAGTCTACCACAGTAAGGATGTATTGCTTTCTAGAGCGGCTGGGGACGGCCAGCGGGCCCACAATGTCCACCGCGATCCTCTGGAAAGGCTCCTCTATCACTGGCAACGGGATCAGGGGAGCCTTAAGCAGGCCCGCCTTCCCCACTCTTTGACAGGTGATACAGGAGCGGCAGTAGTTAGTCACATCTGTCCCCATCTTGGGCCAATAGAAGTGTTGAGACAGCCGTGCCTTAGTTTTGCTGACCCCCAAGTGTCCAGCGAGTGGAATCTCATGGGCAATCCTCAACAACTCACCTCGGAACTGGTGCGGGACGACCAGCTGTTTTTCCCTCAACCACTCCTTTTGGGAATCTCCGGGTACTGTCTCCCGGTACAACCTTCCTCGTTCCCAGAACACCCTCTCCTTATCAGTCACAGAGGTGGGCGTCTCGGCGAGGTGCCTCAAGTTCTCCAGGCTCGCATCTGAGTGCAGAGCGGCCTGGAACTCCTGGCTGGAGGCAGCCAGAAGTGACGTCAGGGTTCCTTCCTCACTGGGACCCTCTGGGACCGGCTCTGGGTCCACCTCTGGTTCAGTCTCTCCTGTAGCGGAGGAGGGTCCAGATGGCAGGGCGCTACCTGCGATCCGGGCACTCTGACTGCGGGTGACAGCAGCTACATATGCAGTCTCCCCGGGGATTTCTATAGACCCATCAGCCTGCGCTGCTATGGGCTCTACCTCCCCATCAACCCCCAACACTTCAGGAGCAGTGCTACTTATGGGCCAGTTACCTTCCTCGGTGGCACTGGTCAGTGTCATGGCATCACCTTCCTCACGGTTCCCATGCACCTCCCCATTTCCTTGAGCACTGTCGTTTGCCCCTGCTAGGGGTTCCTCAGCCGTCTCACTCCGCAGAGCGACGTGGCTGAACGCTCCTGTACCTGTGGAACATCTACCACTTCAGAGAAAGGGTTAACAGTGATGTATCTGTGCCATCTGAACCTATCAGCATCATTCCTAGGGAAAGAAAGGTTATCAGTTGCATAATCACTTCGCAAAGCATTGGCAGGTAACACAATCAGTTTCCCATCATCATCAACATCATGGTTAACGTTAACCTTATTATCAGATTGGGGAGGGGTGTCAGGGACATAGTACGCCACCATCCTCCCCAGATCAGTCCCCAGTAAAACATCAGTGGGCAGGTTTTCGGACACCCCCACTTCCTTCACCCCGCTCCCGGCACCCCAGTCGATGAAAACTCGGGCTATCGGCAAGGGGTAGTGGACGCCCCAATCCCTGTGACAGTTAGGGTTTTCCCCGGAATCAACTCTTCAGGGGCCGCCAGTTCGGGTCGGATGAGGGTTCGTTCAGCCCCGGTGTCCTTGAGGCCTGTAGCAAGACGGGCCCCCACGCGGACGGGCTGCACGTTGTCATCAACCCTCCCCACCACACCACCCACCAAAAGAACAGAGGCGTTGGGCCCGGAGGCCTTGGCTGGGGGGTTCTTCTGCCTCTCCGGACAGGTGGCGCTGATGTGTCCGGTCCTTTTACAGGAGAAACACTGGCGGGGGTCGGATGTAGGCCTGGCGCTGGCAAAGGGGATACTGCCTCCAGAGGGACGGCTGGCAGGGGCACTGGGGTTGGTTGCAGGCTTACCCCCTCCCCAGCGGGCGGCGACGGGCTTCCGCACCTCGGGTTTCCGGTTGGCCTCATAGCTGTCGGCGATCCGTGCTGTTAGGACCGCGTCCTCTGGTTCTCGGTCCAGGATGAACTGTCAGACCTCAGCTGGGCACAGATGCAGGAACTGGTCTTTGATCATCAGGTCTCTCAGCCCCTCAAAGGTGTCAACTGACAGTCCATGGATCCACTGGTCAAAGTGGTTCCTGAGTCCTTGCACCACATCGCTATAACTGTCGTGTGGGCCACGTTGGAGGTTCCGGAACTTCTTTCGGTATACCTCAGAGATTAGCTGGTACTTGGCGATCAGGGCCTGCTTGATGGCCTCATAGTCATCATCTTGATCTGACGTGAGTGAAGCAAACGCCTCCAGAGCTTTGCCCTTTAGCCCGGGGGTCTAGTATCTGGCCCATTGGTTGTCAGGCAGCCGGTACTGTCTGCAGACTTTCTCAAAGGCCCGCAGAAAAGTGTCCAAGTCTCCTCCTTTTCCAACACGGGAAAGTGCTCCGGCCGGGGCTTCGGACTCTGAGAGCTGCTGGTGTACCGCTCTGGGCTGTGGAGGGTATTGCCCCTTGTCTGAGCAGCTCCAGTTCATGGGCTCTCTGAGCTTCCCGCTCGGCTTGGTGCTCGGCTGGGCCTCCTGCTGGTATTGCTGGATCAGCTTCAGGCGCTCCTCCCGGTTGTCGGTGGGGAGTCCCTCCAGGGCCGCCTGCAGGTAAGGGTCCAACCCGCCCTGGGTGTAAGCATGCAGGGTTTGGGCCTCTGCTGCAGCACCACCTTGGCTTGGGCCGGCTCCTGTGCCCGCCACACTCTGATGCTCTTCCAGTTCCTTCAGGGCCTGGACCAGTCGGGCTTTGGTTTGGTTCTTGTGGTCAAGGCCGTGGTACACGCAGATTCCCACAAGAGTGTCCCTGTTCTGCTTTTCGAACCAACTTGCTCCTCTTGTAGCCATGTTTGCCAAATAAAAGATAGGATAGAAAAACAAAGAGAAGGGAGGGGTAACCGCAAGTACACACAATTGTCTCAGGACTAATAAACACTGAGTCTGTTCTCCAAAACTTTAGTTGCAGGGTCCCTGAAGAACCGTGCAAGTTTTTTAGTGAATGGAATGATTGCTCAAACCAGATCACTAATGCTCTATAATCCCACCGCTCTGCCACCACATGTGATGAAACGAGCACACGGTCCGCCACACGGTAGCCCGGGGTATCACGGCTTGTGATCCCTCCGTGCCGCAAATGTGACGAAAACGCGCACACACACGACGGCTGCTGCCGTCCGACCCAGTAAACTGCAGGGATTTATAATTATCCCACTTCCACTTAGGAACTTGCAGCCCTCTGGCGCCCCCCTTACCTCAGGTCAGTCAGGGAACTGCACCTAGGATAATTAGTCGCCAGCCGGGTCACTTGGATGTGTGCTGGCTATTGGGAACGCTGCAGTGAGGGAATTATAATTACTCCGGGCCGCAGCCAGGCAATACACGTATAAAACCCGCTCCGTCACTGCCAACGCCACCCCATAGGTCAACACTTTACACCCCGTCTTTTAAGCTGCCACCAGCTACGGTTTACTTTAGGAACAATTTATCAAGAGGGTCCGTAGCAACCCCAAAACAGTAGCGTAGTACTTCAGGCACGTGCAAATTCGTTTATAGAGCAGGAGAATCAAACTAATAATTTTATAGGTTTATTCCTTAAAAACAGGCAGTGCTTATACAATATAAAAAGGATGTAACCAGCTAAGGCAATATAGTTATGTACAAGGCAGTTAGAAAATAAAATAGGATTAAAAGTGGAAAAACTCACATGGTAGTTACAGGCAAGGCTGGCTGGGGGAGGAGCCACACGTCATAGTTCATTTGCAGATCTCTTAGTCAGGACATCACAGCATGGACTGACCAAGGGGGGCTCACCACAAGACTTATACCTGTGGGCTGCTGACCTCACAAAAGGGGATGGTTTTTCTGGCCACCTCCCCAGGCTAAAAGTCATGGTTTAAGCTCTGGAAGATTATCAGGAGCATATTTCATCCTGAGAACCTCGCAGAAGAGTGGCAGACCTATCAATGAGCTTACTTTAAAATGACGGTTCAGATGAGCCCAAACTTGAGGGCGATAGTTCATGGGGCTTCCGAGAATTCCATTTCTCGGGTTCTGTTGGAGTTACGGGTTCACCAGTACCACGGGAACGATGCCTGTCGGCGCATGGTTCAAAACAGTGACTTTCAAGTTTTCTGACGCAACTTTCCACCGTGTTATAATCAAAAAGAATGAATCCTCATAATGCTGCCACGGAGGGACAGCACATGTGAAGACAATGGAGACCCCCTACGGTGAGGCGGGAAAACTCCAGCACTGGTAGCTTCAGATTACACTGAGCCTCAATGGGAGGGGGGGAAGGGAAGCGCAGCTCTACACAGGCTGCTAAATGGGGCCTATTACCTACTGTATGGAGCAATATATGGGGCCTATTATATACTGTACGGAGCAATATATGCGGCTCATTATACTGTATGGAGCATTATATGGGGTCCATTATACTGTATGGAGCAATATCTGGGGCTCATTATTCTGTATGGAGCACTATATGGTGCCCATAATACTGTATGGAGTACTATACTGTCTGGTTTCTGAACTATTGTAGAATTTATAATAGATATTACTCATGTAATGTAAGAAGTAAGTGAAATCTTTGTGATTGTACTACATCTATAGTTTTCTGCCATATCTGTGCATCATGAATTGTGATATGTGTTAAAGGGGCCCTCTTAAGGGTATGCCACACTAAACAACATCGCTAACGGGATCGCTAAAAAACGTCACTATTTAGCGATCCCGTTAGCGATGTTGTTGTGTGCGGCATCTACCAGCGACTGTGGCCCCTGCTGTGATCTCGTCCGTCGTCCTGATCGTTCCGGACCCTATTTTCATCGCTGGCGTCCCGCTGGTAAGTATCTAATCGCTGAGTGTGGCACCTTTTTTAGCGATTTAGCGGTACTTTTGTACCGCTAAAGTCGTTAAGGAGATCGCTAACCGCGATAGCGTCCTTAACGATATCGCTAAATTAGGTAGCTACTAGCGATTTAGAAACAATCCCGCTAGCGATCTCATTAGTATGCGACGCTAACGAGATCGCTAGCGGGATTGTGTAGTGTGGCAGTACCTTGAGACTCTATCGCCCAGGGCCCACGAAAATCTGGAGCCGACCCTGCCTACATGAGCAAACACCTCAGGCGCTCATTCAACATTTGTTTTATATGTATGACTTTCTGGGGAAAAGTTATCATAGTTGCTATATAACTTTTTTTGCATGTGATAGTAAAAGAGGTATGTTCTTTTCTCTTCCTGTTAATAATGATTGATGTGTATAAATACCTCAATAAACTTGATTTACACAAAAAAAATAAATTGGGGGACACAGGAACCATTGGTGTATGCTGCTGCCACTAGGAGGCTGACACTATGTACAAAAAAGTTAGCTCCTCCTCTGCACTGTACACCCCACCAACTGGCACTAGGTTAATAAGCTTTAGCTTAGTGTCAGTTGGAGGTGGACACGGGTCTTTCATTTCGGCGTTTTCCAGTCACGTCTCTTCTTTTTCAGATGGATTTTCTCCGCTACCTCTGGAGGGATACAGTGTGAACAGTCACAACTGTACTCCCACGTAGAGACTATGAGGACAGCGTGTACTGCCACCCTGTATCCTCATATGTTTAAGCGGCAGTACCCTACCTAACCCCTAACACGGAAGAGTGTTCAGGTGATCCAGATTCGGTCGGTGCCCCCTGTCTCCTGCCCACTCACCCACCAGGGTCTGTCGGTTTTAGGAGATGTGGACGTCCCGCAAAACAGGAATTTTGGACGTCTGACATTTCCTAGAGGGAGAGGTACATCTTTTTCCCTCTCTTCCCCAGGTTACTTTCGGAGGCGACAAGAAGTTCCACGTAAAGATTCAGGTAAAGAAGATATGAAGAACAAGGGATGAAAATTCTTGGAGAACAGGAGAAGTCCCAGAAGACTGGAGAAGAGCAAATGTTGTTCCTATCTTCAAAAAGGGGAAGAAGGTGGACCCAGGGAACTACAGGCCGGTGAGTCTGATTTCTATACCAGGAAAGATCTTTGAACAAATTATTAAAGAACATGTATGCAAGTACCGGGATAAGAATGAAGTGATTAAACAGAGTCATCATGGGTTTGTAACTAATAAGTCATGTCAGACTAACTTAATTTCCTATAACAGAATCACTGGCTGGGTGGATCAGGGAAATGCTGTAGATATAGTATATCTTGACTTCAGCAAAGTATTTGAGAAAGTATCTCACACAATCCTTAATGAAAAAATGGATGGAATGGACAAGGCAACTGTTAGGTGGATTCATAACTGGCTTAGTGATCGGACCCAAAGAGTGGTCGTAAATGGCTGCACATCCAGTTGGAATAATGTATCAAGTGGGGTACCACAAGGCTCTGTTTTGGGCCCTGTATTGTTCAACATCTTTATCAATGATTTAGATGAAGGAATTGAGGGTAAACTGATCAAATTTGCTGATGACACAAAGCCAGGAGGGGTAGCTAATACTAGAGAAGAGAGAGAGAGGATTCAAAAAGATATAAATAAACTGGAGCAGTGGGCAGCAACTAACAGAATGGATTTTAACAGGGAAAAATGCAAAGTACTACATCTAGGCAATAGAAATGAAAAAAGCATATACAAAATGGGAGGAATAGGGCTAAGTAACAGCACATGTGAAAAAGACTTGGGTATACTAATTGATCACAGACTAACATGAGTCAACAGTGTGATGCAGCAGCAAAAAAGGCAAATGCAATTCTAGGATGTATCAACAGAAGCATACAGTCTAGATCACGTGAGGTCATTATTGCCCTCTACTCCTCTTTGGTCAGACCTCATCTGGAATACTGTGTCCAGTTTTGGGCACCTCATTTTAAAAAAGACATCAACAAACTGAAGCAAGTTAGAGAAGAGCCACCAGAATGGTGACCGGTCTGCAAACCATGCCCTATGAGGAACGGTTGCAGGATTTGGGAATGTTTAGCTTGCAAAAAAAGAAGACTGAGAGGAGACTTAATAGCTGTCTACAAATATCTCAAGGGCTGTCACATTGTAGAAGGATCATCTTTATTCTCATTTGCACAAGGAAAGACTAGAAGCAATGGGATGAAACTGAATGGAGGAGACACAGATTAGATATTAGAAAAAACGTTTTGACAGTTAGGGTGATCAATGAGTGGAACAGGCTGCCACGAGAGGTGGTGCGTTCTCCTTCAATGGAAGTCTTCAAACAGAGGCTGGACAGACATCTGTCTGGGATGATTTAGAGAATCCTGCTTTGAGCAGGGGGTTGGACCAGATGGCCCAGGAGGTCCCTTCCAACTCTACTATTCTATGATTCTATGATTTTAAGACAGAAGGAATATGATGATTATTTTCTCCCACCATACCCTCACTTTATTTCTAGGGCTTTAGTGTATTGTGGTCCTTTTGAGGTCAATATGTGGCCGTTACCCTTTGTTCCCCTATGGATTGTGGCACGAGGCTAACTTTTGCTGCGCTTTTAGGTCCTCCGCGTCAATCCCCCCTGTTCTGGCGGTCACTGGCTTTAATCTAGGTCCCGGCTTCTCTCGGGCCTAGTCTCGGCGTTTGCTCTGCCTCCCTTATGTTCAGCACTTCAGACAAGCTTTTCTCCCGCCCGTCACTTCCACATTTCCTCTTTCTGCCCCCGGCAGTTAGCTCCGCCGACTCCTCCCAGCTTCATCAGGAAAGCTATGCAGTCATTGCCATCTTTCTCCACCTGGACCTGGCGGTTAGCTCCACCCCTTCCTCCGGCCTCAGAGAGCGGGCTTTTTTCTTCAGCGTTCGCCCTCTGCAGCGCGCGCTTTTACTGCTGGTTCCTTTCATCCTCCTTGCGGTCGCCATTTTCCGCCTTGTGGATCCGGATGGTGAATTTTTCCTGCAGGACCTGAATCTTTTCTACCTATCATCTCACTGCAGCCCTCTACAGCCTGAAAGCAGACTACAGGACAATTGCATCCTACTGTGAGTAGCTCTGCTCTGCAGACTGACACTCTCCTTGGCATTCTCTTCCTGTCCTCTAACCTTCTGGCATTAGTTCGTGGGTCTGCTCATCATGCCTAATCCGAAAGGAGAGCATTACCGTCCTCCTGCTTCCTCCTCTTCTTCCTCTGCTCTTATCAGACACTTTGTTTGCTCTTCGTATAAATGCAAGGTCCCATCAGGTCAGTCCTCTCCCTTCTGTCAGGACTGCTGCAGCTTCCCTGTATCCCCACCCAGAAGCCCCCTTTTGCCCCCGGAGAGAGCGGTGCCCCTATCCCAGTGTGAGCATCCTCTCTGTCACAGTCCGTGGCAGACCTTATTAAGGTGTCGCAGACCTTGGTGTCCGTTGTTGACAAGTTGCCCCTTTCGAACTCCACCGTTGCTAGTGGGTCGCAGGACTCACCGACTGTGCCTACCAGCATAGGCCGTAAGAGATTCAGGCAGGCTCGTCGTTCTAGGTCCTCTTCCGACTCCATATTTCCCCCCAGTCTCTCCCGGCGGTCTGCCTCTTCCCGATTCTCCTCTCCCGGTGGCGGTCAACCAGACCTTTAGCATTAAGGATACCTTTACGGAACCTGCAGAACAGGCAGTTTTGTTTAAACGGTCGAAACCAGCTCCCAAGGCCTTTGCCCCACAAAGAATTTGGGGAGGTACTTGCCAGGAAAGGGAGAACACGACCAGACACTTCCAAAGAGGGAAGCGCCTCAGCATCCTATATCCCTTCTCCCCTGAGCTCACTGCTAACTGGACAGCCTCTCCAACTGTGGACCCTCCAGTTTCCAGACTGTCCACCAACACAGTCCTCCCCCTTACAAAGGGAGCATCCCTCAAAGACTCCAATGACCGGCTCATAGAATCTTTCGCAAAGTCAGCATTTGAAGCGGCCACTTCTACATTGTGCCTGGTCAATGCCTCTACTTGGGTGTCAAAGTCCATAGTAAAATGGGCTAATCAAGTTTGTCAGGGCATTCTTGCTGGAGCTCGAGGGGAGGAATTGGCTGACCTTGCGGACCAGATTTCTTATGCAGGAAGTACATGGTATCTGCCTCCCTGGACGCCGCTTCATGCGTGACTCAGGCATCCACGAATATTGTGGCCATCCGACAGATTATTAGGCTTAAGAGTCGTCGGTTTTGGCAGTATCTGCAGTGCATATCCCCGGCGTGGACAATTGGGCCACTGATTTCCTCAGCCGCAAGGGTCTCGCGGCAGGAGAGTGGTCCCTGCATCAGGAAGTCTTTCATCAGATTTGCCTTCGATGAGGACCTCATGGTGTCCCAGCTGAACAGGCAGGTTCCATGGTTCGTTTCCAGGTCCTGCGATTCTCTCGCGGTGGGAGCCGACGCTCTGGCGATTCCCTGGTCACATTTTGCTCTTTTCTATCTGTTTCCCCGCCCCTCCCCATTCTTCCCAGGCTGTTGAAGAAGATCAAGGTGGTCATTCTGATTGCACCGGATTTTCCCAGAAGGTCTTGGTTTGCAGAGATTGTCAGTCTTCTCGCGGATGCCTCCTGGAGGCTCCCAGACAGACCAGATCTTCTGTCCCAAGGACCGATCAGCCAAAAGAATTCTCAGTCGCTCAATTTCCAGGGTCTATTATCGGACTTGGAAAGCCTATTTCAGCTGGTATGAGTCTATTACTTCTTTGAGAGCAAGTGAAAAATTTTGCTGAAATATGGGCAGTTTTCTATGGAAGTGGAATCTTTTTCCCTGCAGCAAAGCTTTGCCTGCTCCATGTTGTCCAAATACTTGTCGAAATCAAACTCCTCATCTGATGACGATGAAGAAACTGCAGCAGCAGCACTGGCAGGACTCGAGTCCTCTTGCCCGTCCTGTAGCCCACTCATCCTAACTGCTACCTCAATCAGAGCTTCTTTTCCTTTAGTAAGCTGTTGATCATCCAGCAATATACGATGACTCGGGTCCACATAAACAGCTGCCAGAAGAGTTTTATTTTCTAATAGCAGTGTCTCTCTCTGTTTCATTGAAGCAGCAATGCCATCTGCGATTAAACCTCCTCTTTGGGATAGGCAAAACAACAAGTTCTTCCACGCCTTTATAAAAAAGACCAGGAGTTAAATCCTCAGCTTGTAACTTTTTAGTCACTGTAAATGGGTGATGAATTCCTTCAATTCAGCCATCTGTGTCCATTGCCCTTCATGTAATGTTAACTGAGGGTTGGCCATATCTACAAAGGAAGGGTTTCAGCTCAAGCAATCGCTCAATCATTAAATAGGTGCTGCCCCACCGAGTGGCTTGATTCACAATTGCCCCTTTTCCCAGCACGTCTCTTCAAAATAGAATCAATTTTAGGGGTTCTGGCAGCAATAGCCACTTTGCTAATCAGAGTTCCAGCATGTCCCTCTTGCAGACTATCTCTTATTGCCAGTTGAAACGTGTGCACAACACAGCGCATGTGATGAATAGGAAAGAGGTGTGAATTAGCTTCAACAAAATCATCTAATTGTAAAGAATCATTTTGCTGTTCTTCTGTAGAAATATGTTTGTTCCTCTGTTATGGGAACAGGACTGTGGCCTTCCATCTACAACATACTGAATGTGAAATGTTCTTCTAGCTGCTGTTCACCTTCATTATTCTCATTCATCAGTTTAATTGTACTTATCATGTTTATAGCATTATCAGTTAGGCTAGGTTCACATTTGCGTATATGTGCGCAGCGTATCATCTGCATACGCAAACGCATGAAGACGCATGTCTACGCAGTGGTTTTTTATCCGCATCAGCTTACGCATGGCGCAAAAAAGCTGCGTGTGAATGCGTTTGCGTTTTTTGCATGCGTTTGCGTTGTTTATGCGCATGGGTTCAATATGGCAGACACCAAAAGGGCGTGTCTCATGAAGAACGCATGCGTAACGAATGCAACCGTACACATGTCCTTGCATACCAATGCGTTCCCATACACAGTAAATGCGTTTTTTGACGCATTCATCCGCATGACTGTGCATATTTGACAGATTTTTAACGCTTCAAAAAAATGCAACATGTTGCGATCGCCGGACACCGGCAAACAGCAAAATAGCGCATGCGTACGCCAAACGCATCTCTCTGCGTACACCATGTTAAAGATATGTAAGCATGACGCATGCGGATCTATGCGGATGAAACACTGCGCACACAGACGCAAATGTGAAACTAGCCTAACAATAGCAAGAACCTGTTATTTTTTTAGCTCAGAATCTTGCAGAACTTTTTCCACTAAGGTCTGGAGAAACTGGCTGCTGTGATGAACTTTAGTATCTTTTACTGCCAGCATCTTTGTGACAACAAAAAAATTGTTACTAACATATCGAACGTTGATAGCAAAATACTTCACTCTGTGACGTGTGCAGGCATCCATTTTAAGAAACACAAACCGTCTCTTGAGTCTTTTTAAGATCTTCATTTTGGTTAAGGGCTTCTTCAATCACTAATTTTCTAATAGTTTCTCTTTCCAGAGAAACGCCAAGCTTGCGGGCCATTTCTCCATTGAGAGCTGTAAAAGCTGGTTGTGCAAATAATGATAATGGTACACTGTCCTTCACAACAAATTTGAGGAGTTGTCTTTTAAACACATCTGTCATTGTTACAGTAACTTTGTCACTTACAAAATATATTGTAACTGATGTTTGAGACGCTCTTTCCTCCTCCTTTGCCTGGCGGGAAGTGCTGGTCTCTGGTTTCTTGGTGCTGCTGTGATCTTTTTCAATCACAGATTTGTAAACTTCTGGGTGGCACCGTTGTAAATGTTTTTTAGATTGAAAGCTCTTGAAGGAGAATTTATACCACTGCTTGAGTATGCACTGATTTTGGCAGCACAGCATTTGTTTTCATCTGGGTCACTTATACACAAAATGTTTTTTTTATCTTAAGGCACTGTGAAATGCTCAAATACAGCTGACTTCATAAGATGCTTCTTAGACATTTTGTAATTATGTAAATTCGCTCTCAAAATAATTTTGTCCTGTAAAAAAATAAGGTATATTGTAATTCTTGCAAGAATAGGGAATCATGCACTGTATAATTTGGGATAGAAATAAAACAATCTTTGCATAAATCAATAGGACAGATGAGAAGTATAAAGTTTGTAAAATATGTTGTTAGCTTTACTCTGAACGTTCAGTGTCAAGCTTGTCTCAGGGTACAGCTCACTAAATGCTTCACATCATATTTCTTCACAGTCTATGAAGAGGGGAGGAGGGAGGGAGCATATTCCAGAACACACACACAAAAAAAACCCAGGATTTTTGGTTGCTAACTGTAAAATCTGTTTCTCGGAGCCTTCATTGGGGGACACAGGAACCATGGGATGTCTCAAAGCAGTCCCTGGGGAGGGAAGAGCAGAAACTTCGTTCAGGTCAGAGAACTAATCACTGCCACCTGCAAGATCCTTCTGCGTAGACTGGCGTCCACTAAAGCGTAGGTATGGACCTTAAAAAATTTGGTGAACGTGTGGATGGAAGACTAGGTTGCCACTTTGCAAAGTTGTAGGGCAGATGCCCTATGGTGCACCGCCCAGGAGGCGCCCACTGCCCAGTTAGAATGAGCCCTAATCCTGGGGGAAGCACTCTGTTCTTGACCCGGTAAGCCCTCAAATTAGCCGTTCTGATCCAGCGAGCAATCGTAGCCTTGGAGGCCAGCAGGCATCTTCGCGCACCATCAGGAATGACAAAAAGAGAGTCCGTATTTCTAAAAGGAAAGGTCCTATCCAGTACAGTAATGGACAAAAGTTTTGAGAATGACACAAATATTAATTTTTACAAAGTCTACTGCTTCACTTTTTTTAATGGCAATTTGCATATACTCCATAATGTTATAAAGCGTGATCAGCTTAACAGCAATTACTTGCAAAGTCAATATTTGGCTAGAAAATGAACTTTATCCCCCAAAACACATTTCAACATCATTGCAGCCCTGCCTTAAAAGGACCAGCTAACCTCTTTTCAGTGATTGCTCCATTAACACAGGTGTGGGTGTTGATGAGGACATGGCTGGAGATCAATCTGTCATGATTAAGTAAGAATGACACCACTGGACACTTTAAAAGGAGGCTAGTGCTTGGCATCATTGTTTCTCTTCTGTTAACCATGGTTATCTCTAAAGAAACACGTGCAGTCATCATTGCAATGCACAAAAATGGCCTAACAGGGAAGAGTATCGCAGCTAGAAAGATTGCACCTCAGTCAACAATCTATCGCATCATCAAGAACTTCAAGGAGAGAGGTTCCATTGTTGCCAAAAAGGCTCCAGGGCGCCCAAGAAAGACCAGCAAGCGCCAGGACTGTCTCTTAAAAGTGTTTCAGCTGCGGGATCGGGCTACCAGCAGTGCAGAGCTTGCTCAGGAATGGCAGCAGGCAGGTGTGAGTGCATCTGCACGCACTGTGAGGCGGAGACTCTTGGAGCAAGGCCTGGTCTCAAGGAGGGCAGCAAAGAAGCCACTTCTCTCCAGAAAAAACATCATGGACAGACTGATATTCTGCAAAAGGTACAGGCAGTGGACTGCTGAGGACTGGGGTAAAGTTATTTTCTCTGATGAATCCCCTTTTCAATTGTTTGGGACATCAGGAAAACGCCTCATTCGGAGAAGACAAGGTGAGCGCTACCACCAGTCTTGTCTCATGCCAACTGTTAAGCATCCTGAAACCATTCATGTCTGGGGTTGCTTCTCAGCCAAGGGAATCGGCTCTCTCACAGTCTAGCCTAAAAACACAGCCATGAATAAAGAATGGTACCAGAATGTCCTCCAAGAGCAACTTCTCCCAACTCTCCAAGAGCAGTTTGGCGATCAACAATGCCTTTTCCAGCATGATGGCGCACCTTGCCATAAAGCAAAGGTGATAACTAAATGGCTCAGGGAACAAAACAGAGATTTTGGGTCCATGGCCTGGAAACTCCCCAGATCTTAATCCCATTGAGAACTTGTGGTCAATCATCAAGAGACGGGTGGACAAACAAAAACCTAAAAATTCTGACAAAATGAAAGCATTGATTGTGCAAGAATGGTCTGCTATCAGTCAGGATTTGGTCCAGAAGTTGATTGAGAGCATGCCAGGGAGAATTGCAGAGGTCCTGAAGAAGAAGGGTCAACACTGCAAATATTGACTTGCTGCATTAACTCATTCTGTCAATATAAGCTTTTGTTACTCATATGTTTACAATTATATTTCTGTCTGTGATAAAAAAAACATCTGTCAAACACACATAAAAACCAGAGGGCAGCAGATCATGTGAAAATATAATATTTGTGTCATTCTCAAAACTTTTGGCCATGACTGTAGACCCTCACCGCCCTGACCAGGTCTAGCCTGTTTAACGAACGCTACAGAGGATGAGTCAGAGCAGGACAATATGCTCATTTAGGTGAAAGGCGGCCACCACCTTGGGAAGGAAGGAAGGCGGAGGCCGCAAAACCACCTTATCCTGGTGAAGAACCAAGAAAGGAGGGCAACAGGAAAGGGCCAACTCCGAAATGCGCCTAATGGAGGTGATGGCCACCAGAAATGCCACCTTCCAAGACAGAAAGGACAGGGAAACCTCCCGAAGAGGTTCAAACTGAGAACTCAGGGCCTCCAAAACTAGATTGAGGTCACAGGGTTCCATGGGAGTCGGGTACGGGGAGCTGCATGCGCTACCCCTTGAAGAAAGGTTCTGCCCTGCGAGCAAGAGGATAAACTCTTCTGAAGAACGGAAAGTGGTGACACTTCAGCGAACTAAGCGCAAGACCAGCGTCAAGACCCGCCTGGAGAAACGTCAAAATAGAAGGAAGAGAAAATGACAGGCGGGATGTGATTAGACACCAGCTGAAATCGTCTTTTCAGGTTCGATAATAGACTCTGGAAGACGACAGCTTCCTAGCCTGGATCATGGTGTGAATCACCCGATCTGAAAATCCGGACGCTCTCAGCACGACGGTTTCAACAGCCACGCCATTAAATTGAGCGACCGAGAATTCTGGTGGCAGATCGGTCCTTGAGACAGAAGATCCGGTCTGTCTGGGAGCCTCCAGAGGGCATCCGCGAGATTGACAATGCGAACCAAGAACTTCTGGGCCAATCCGGCGAGATCCGTATGACTGGCACCCCTTCCGCCTTGATCTTCAACAGTCTGGGAAGAAGGGGAAGGGGAGGAAACATAGGGAAGCACAAACTGCGACCAGAGAATGACCAGAGCGTTGGTGCCCACCACGAGGGAATCGGGGGACCCGTGGGACCTTTGTGTTCAGTCAGGACGCCATGGGGTCCACATCCGGGAGTTCCCCAACAAAGGGAAATCTGATGGAAGACCTCCTGATGCAGGGACCACTCTCCTGCCGTGAGAACCTCGCAGCTGAGAAAATCGGCGGCCCAGTTGTCCACGACGGGGACATGCACTGTGGATATCGCTGGAACCGTCGCCTCTGCCCAAAGGAGAATCTAGGATCCCTCAGTCATCGCCAAGGGACTCAGAGTCCCTCCTTGATGATTGACATATGTCACCACTGTGGCATTGTCCGTCTGAACTCTAATTGGCAGACCCCTGAGAAGCCTTTCCCAGTGACGGAGAGACAGAAGGATGGCCCTTATCTCGAGGATGTTGAGCGGCAGAGAGGATTCCTGTGCCGACCAACGCCAATGTATCATCAGATGGCGAAATACCACACCCCAGCCGAGAAGGCTGGCATCCGTCGTCACCACCTGCCAATGAACGGGAAGGAAGGACCGGCCCTGGAGGATGAGAGGGGATGACAGCCACCAATTGAGAGACCGTTTGACTCGGGAAGAGAGCCGAATCGGACGATCTAGAGAACGAACAGACCTGTCCCACTGTGAAAGGATGGCCTGCTGAAGTGGTCTTGAATGGAACTGCGCATGGCTTCCCATGCTGCCATCATCCTCTCCAGGACCTTCACTGCTGAGCGGAAGGAAAGAAGCCAAGGGCCTTGCATAGCGAACTCCTTACTGGAGAATTGCTCTCTTCTCTTCGGTAAGAAAAACTCTGTGTCAAAGAGCATGTCCAAGAAAATGAGGCGCTGAGTTGGGACGAGGCTAGACTTTTGTCCTGTTGACTAGCCATTCGCAACGATACAGGGAGTCGAGGACGATGGCCAGTCTCTCCTGGGCCTGAGAAAAGGATGGAGCCTTGATGAGGATGTCGTCGAGGTACGGAAGGAGCATTAGGCCTCTGATGCTCAAAATGGCCATCAACGACACCATGATTTTCGGGAAAACCCTGGGAACGGTTGCGAGTCCAAACTGGAAATGGTCCTGCTGTACCGCGAAAAACAGGAATCTCTGATGTCCTGGGGAAAATCGGGACATGGAGATAGGTGTCTTGGATGTCTATGGAGCACAGGAATTCCTGCACCTCCATGGAAGCAATTACTGAATGAAGGGACTCCATCTTGAAATGTCGCAGGACCCTTTTGTTCAGTAACTTCAGATCCAGGATGGGCCGAACCACGCCGCCTCTCTTCGGCACCACAAACAGGTTTGAATAGCACCGTGTGAAGCGTTCCCGTTCTGGGACGGGAATGATTACCCCCGAACTGAGAAGGGAGGCGATGGTCACAAAGAAACCTGGATCCAGAGAAGGATCTCTTGGAGGATGTGATTCGAACAATCGATCTTGGGGTCACGAAGTGAACTCTATTTTGTATTCTGAGGATACCACCTCCCTGACCCATGCATCCTGCACTGAGAGCCAAACATCCCTGAAAAACAGGAAAATGACTGCTCAACCTGGGATCTTGATACGAGTCATGCCAAAGAGGATCTGCCAGGTTTAGGT
>JARQOD010000003.1:226277110-226305970 GCA_033576555.1 Oophaga sylvatica | reverse complement strand
TCAATATGATATCTACTACTACTGTGTGATACTGCCAGCACTGATTGGATTGGAATTGTGTAGGTACCTTAGGGTAATGATAATATCCATCCCCGCCCCCCCCCCCCCCCCCCCCCACTGCTGCTCTGGTCCTCAGGTTTTAATTACAGTGCTGACATCACATCAACAGCATGTCACCGCTCTGGCCAGTCACTGAGCTCAGCATTGCGTGCTGTCAGCCTCATTGAACAAACGCAGAGCTCAGTGACTGGCCAGAGCGGTGACATGCGCTGTTGGTGTGACATCACCTTGGTAGTCAAAATGCCGGCACTGGTCCATGGGACGGCGAGTACCTGCTTAGTTTGTGTACTCACCCAGTTTGGAGCCCATTTTCCTGCAATTAGACACCACCGTAAGGAGATTGTGCAGTCGCAGAAGAAAAGTGTATTCACTCCATGTAACTGCAGACTGCCAGATCATGGCAATATGCATACTATAGTGATTTTCCTGTATTCCCCATGTAGGTGGGCAAGCAGTTATGTGACCACATGTATGTAATTACATACTTGTGGTCACATGCCGAGTAGTCTCACCTGGCTTCTCGCCCGGGCTGAGTCATGAAGTCGGTCTAAAATGGACCGACTCCTAAAATATTTAATAAATTGGGTACAGTAATACAATGCAGGATTTGCGGTAAATGTTTTCATAAGAATTTGGGAAAGTTATGAAATGTCTTATAATTGTCTGTTCTGTTCCTGATCTAAGGATCTCGGCTTTTAGCTGAGATGAATCAGTGCTGCACTTTATGCACAGTAGTGAGGCAGTGCTGTGGGGTCGGAGTCAGAGAAATTGAGGAGTCGTAGGTTTGGCTTAGCAACTCCACAGCCCGCTTCTCACAGTAGAAGAGAAATGACCACCCACCCGCCCGCATGGGGGAATCGTGATTCGTTGCACACTGTCAAGACTTTGCAGTGTAAAGTCACATAGTGTGACTGCCAGCTTTTATTTTTAGACCGAACAACCCCTATACAGTTGACCAGTCAGCTGTCATGGTGTGTGTCTAGTATTTTCCATTAAATAGTAGTTCTTAGGCCGGTTTCACATTTGCGGTTGTCTGCAACGTTCCTGACGCATACATCAGCATGCGTCGTGTTTTCATATCTTTTACTTTGTGGACGCTTGTACATGCATTTGCATGCGTTCACCTGCGTTTGCTTACGCATGCTTTGTTTCGCGGTGTGTGTCAGGGCGCGGCTAACGCACCATGTTGCAATTTTGGAGGCGTCAAATTTACCCCGCCATACGCATGCAGACGCTTGCAGAAGGAGTGCGTCAAAACAACGCATTACAGTCTATGGGAACGCAAGGACATGCGTTCGTTTGCGTACGCATGCGTACAAGGGTCTACATACAGAAATCCCATGAGACATGCCCATTTCGCATGGCTTGTGTCAAGGAAATTCTCCTGGAAAATCTTTTTCCTATAGAATGCAAGCGCATAAAAAGCTCAAACGCAGCGTTTTTTTACCGTCGTGTGTAAGCTGATGCGGATAAAAAACCGCTGCGTTGGCATGCGGTTGCAGACGAAACGCTGCGGACTCAACCGCAAATGTGAACCTAGCCTTAGAAATCTGTGGTCTTTTATTCTTGGAAATATATGTATGGTATTTATCAATGTCTAGGCTTTGGCACAAACCAGAGTTTTAAGTAAAGATGCTCCTGAGTTGTCTTTTCACGTGGATTACTTGTATTTAGGATCAGACTTGTCAGGAGAACACACAATGTGCCTGGTCACTGTCCATTAGATATTCAGTCCTTTGCTTTGTAGCTATTTTGCCATCATTTGTGCTCTGCATGTATTGCCCAGCATGCCACTTCTTTTCAGTTCTGACACTTTTATCTAAAGCAACTATCATGTATTAAACAGAATTTTTAAATCATTTTTCAGGCTCCACACGAGACGGGCATCAAAGTGCCAAATACTCTGCACTGGTGAGGCAAATACTGTTTGTGTTTCCTTTCACGTTAAAAAGAAATTTTTTGTTCATTGTACCTAGTCATTTTAAAGCTTTCCTAACCGATGGTAGAGAGACCGATATACAGTGGGTATGGAAAATATTCAGACCCCTTTAAATTTTTCACTTTGTTTCATTGCAGCCATTTGGCAAGCTCAAAAAAGTTCATTTTTTTCTCATTAATGTGCACTCTGCACCCCATCTTGACTGTAAAAAAAAAAAAGCAAATGTAGAAATTTTTGCAAATTTATTAAAAAAAGAAAAACAGCAATATCACTTGGTCATAAGTATTCAGACCCTTTGCTCGGTATTGAGCAGAAACACCCTTTTGAGCTAGTACAGCCATGAGTCTTCTTGGGAATGATGCAACAAGTTTTTCATACTGGATTTGGGGATCTGCTGTCATTCTTCCTTGCAGATCCTCTCCAGATCCGTCAGGTTGGATGGTGAACGTTGGTGGACAGCCTTTTTCAGATCTCCAGAGATGCTCAATTGGGCTTAGGTCAGGGCTTTAGCTAGGCCAGTCAGGAATGGTTGTTCTGAAGCCACTCCTCGGTTATTTTAGCTGTGTGCTTAGGGTCATTGTCTTGTTGGAAGGTGAACCATCGGCCAAGTCTGAGGTCCAGAGCACTCTGGAAGAGGTTTTCATCCAGGATATCTCTGTACTTGGCCGGATTCTTGTTTCCTTCAATTGCAACCAGTCGTCCTGTCTCTGCAGCTGAAAAATACCCCCTCTGCAGCTGAAAAACACCCCCACAGCATGATGCTGCCACCACCATGTTTCACTGTTGGGATTGTATTGGGCAGGTGATGAGCAGTGCCTGGTTTTCTCCACTATACTGCTTAGAATTAGCACCAAAAATTTCCATCTTCGTCTCATCAGACCAGAGAATCTTATTTCTCATAGTCTGGGAGTCCTTCATGTGTTTTTTTTTAGCAAACTCTATGCTATGCGGTCTGACATGCACTGTGAACTGTGAGGTGTTATATAGAAAGGTGTGTGTCTTTACAAATCAAGTCCTATCAGTTTAATTACACACAGCTGGACTCCAATGAAGGAGTAGAACCATCTCAAGGAGGATCACAAGGAAATGGACAGCATGTGACATAAATATGAGTGTCTGAGCAAAGGGTGTGAATACTTATGACCATGTGATATTTCAGTTTTTCTTTTTACCCTTTGCCACGACAGCACCCACTGGAGAGAGGGATCCGCCCATAGGAACATGAAACCTACAGAAATAAAAGGGGCGGTCCGCCTCTCCTCAGTTGGTTTCCTGTTCCTATGGGAGCCGCAAGAAGAATTCCTACACAAGTGTACTTGGGCCAGCATGCGGCCTGCGCTGTGTTCGTGAGAACGGCAGGGGCTGCGGTCTGGAAGCAGCGTGGGGGGAGTGCTGTAATCCGGCTCTCCCTCGTCTGGTGAATGGCTGAACACTGGGTCCGGGGGAGGCCACCCGGGATTCACGCAGGAGACGCGCCGTCGGGGTTCGGGTAAGGCCATCCTGGCTCGCGTGGGAGCGGAGGAGGAGATGTCAAGGCCGCCGCTCCTCCTGGAACTCTGTTGGCAGCTGCGCGGTCCCGGAGGCATGGAACCGGCCCGCACATGTACAGGACACCATGAGCTCTCCTTCCCCGGAAGCGACTGAGGGACTTCCAGGGCAATCCGGAAGCTGTTCCTCAGAGATCGCTGGTGTCTGCGGCGCGGTCCTGGAGGCATCAGGCTGCACATGTGCAAGACACCACAGGTGCTCCTGCTCCGGAAATGACTGGAGGACATCCGGGGCAAACCAGAAGAGGCGGTACAGGTGACGGGCCGCAAAATTCGAATGAGAGGTGGCCATATAAAACCCCAGCGGAGCTGGGGAAAATCGGTGCCGTAATGTCTTCCCCAGGACAGAGTACGCATCCTCCGGCAGTGGATTCTGCAGGTGCTGGCACGTCCAGGGACCACTCCAGCAGGGGCTCCACGGACAGGAAGCGCAAGAGTGACACCAAAGATGCCACCAGGACTGTACCACGGCCTCTTGATCCGGTACCTATAGCTTCACTAGGTGAGTGTATGAACTCTGCCTATTAAGCTGACTCTTTCTCTCGCTATATGTCTCCCTCTTTCCAGACCAAGAAAAAGCAAAAATCCAAGCATAAGGAGTGTGCCCTATGCAGAAATCCTCTCCCTGACTCCTACCCCAAGAGGTTATGTCAGGGGTGTATCAGTGAGACCACGCAGGAGGCAACGGTGTCCGCTATGGACATACGTGCAATAATCAGGGAGGAACTGCAGGCCTTAAATCAGTCCAGTATGCCCACAGAGAAAAGGAGCAAAAGACTGATAATATCCATCTCAGAGTCTGATATGACCATGGAGTAGCCTCAGATTCCTCACTGACATCCTCATCGGATATGGAAGGACGCTCATGCTTCCCCCTAGATAGTGTGGATGCTCTAGTTAAATCCATTAGAAACACTATTGGGTGTACAGAGGCAAAGGGAGCTCAAACAACGCAGTACATAATGTTCACGGGATTGGCGGAGAGGAGAGGAGGAGAGCCTTCCCTGTAAATCCGGCAGTCAAACCTTGATTAAAAAAGAATGGGAAAAACAAGATCAGAGGGGCTACCTCCCTTCAGCCTCAAAAAGGAGGTATCCATTTAGCGATGAGGAATTGCTAACATGGACCAAGGTCCCTAAGGTGGATGCAGCAGTTGCCTCTACCTCGAAACAGTCAGCACTACCTGTAGAAGACGCATGCATGTTATCTGACCCACTTGACCGCAAGAATGATGCCTCACTAGAAAGATCATGGGAGGCAGCTACAGGCGTATTGTAGCCAGTACATGTACTGCCCGGTCCATTCTGGTATGGATTGATCAGCTAGACCAACAAATAGAAAAGAAGGTCTCCAGAGACAAAGGACAGGAAGGAAGAGGATTCTATTCCCCTTACTCCTGATTCCCAAGCCTGATGTCTCGTTCAGAACGATTATTAATTTAAAGAAATTAAATACATTAATTTATAACCGTAAATTTAAAATAGAATCAATCAGATCTACCATTAAGCTTCTCTTTCCTAGATGTATGATGGCCGGCTTAGATCTAAAGGATGCATATTATCTTTCCATCCGTAACAGATATCAGAGATACCTCAGAGTGGCAGTCTCCCTCGCCGGCGAGATCCATCTCTTCCAGTTTACAACAATGCCCTTCAGCCTCTCTGGCACCCCAAATCCTCACGAAGGTGATGTTGGAGGTGATGGCCTTCCTACGTCAGAAGGACTCTTTAATAATACCTTACCTTGATGACTTTTTAATAGTATGGAGCTCAGCTATCCAATGTAGTAATCGTCTAGCTGACACGGTCTCATCTTTACAGGCTCTAGGGTGGATCATCAATTTCAAGAAATCCAGGATTGTTCCACAAACTCTCCAGTCCTTTTTAGGTCTTCATCTAGACTCTACAAGTCAGAGGTGTCTGCTTCCGCAGGTAAAGATATCAATGATAAAAGCGAAGGTTAGAGCAGCAATGTGCAGACCATGCATGTCTTTGAGGGAAGCCATGTCCCTTTTAGGATCCCTTACTCTTTGTATCCCGGCAGTCCAGTGGGCCCAGTACCTTACCCGGAGATTGCAACATCAGGTTCCCCCAGAGGAGACAATTCTGCAGGGTCATCTGGAGAAGATGACCTTATCTCCAGTAGTCTTAACCTCTCTAGCGTGGTGGCTAGATGACAATCACCTATCGGGAGGTGTTCCATGGATAAGAGCATCCCGTATAGTGCCTACCGATGCTAGCCCTAGGGAATGGGGGATACCTTCTCCCGAGGTCGGTGGAATAGAGAAGAACTGCAGGATTCTTCGAACTTAAAGGAGTTGAATGCGGTTAGTTATGCATTATACCATATTCTTCCGCATCTTCGAGGAAAGCACGTGAGAATCTTATCAGGCAACACCACAGTGGTGGCATATCTGAACAACCAAGGCGGAACTTGATCGGAAGGTCTAATGTCTTCCGCAAGAAAATTTTTCGATCTGGCCGAAAAACATCTGCTATCCCTTTCCGTTCTTCACATCAGAGGGAAGGACAATTTAGAGGTGGATTTCCTAAGCCGACATACATTACGGCTAGGAGAATGGTGTCTGATTCACCAGATATTCAAAAAGATCGTGTCATTATGGGGCCTTCCTCAGATAGACCTTTTTGCCACTAGGAAAAACAGACAGGTGCGAAGATTCGCCTCCCTGAGTTTGGCAGACCACCCGGAAATAGTGGACGCCCTTCAAGCCCCATGGCAGTTCGAACTGATGTACGCCTTTCCTCCAATCATACTGTTGGCACAAGTCATCATGAAAATCAGAGATGAGAAGGCGAGGATAATCTTAATCTCACCCAAGAGAGGTCCTCCCTTCAGCCCCCAATCTTCTCTCCCAAGGTCCATTCTTCCATCCTCAAGTGGACAACCTCCACTTAATGGCTTGGAACTTGAGAGGCAGTTACTGAGATCCAAGGGATTTTCGGACGGGTTAGTTAATACGCTCCTACAGAGCAGAAAGTGATCTACACCAAGATATGGAAGAAGTTCCTAGAGTTCCATACAAACCCTGACTCTAGAGAAGTTCCAATTGCACCCATCCTAGAATTCCTACAAAAGGGAAGGGCTTATCTGTCAATACACTAAAGGTCCAGGTGTCCGCTCTAAGAGCCCTTTATGGCTATATAGCAGGAAACAGATGGATATCCAGATTCATCACGGCCTGTGAACGTATTAACCCTGTTCACATATCTAGGGTTCCCCCCTGGGACTTAAACCTGGTCCTGGATGCCCTAACAGGACCCCCCTTTGAACCATTAGATTCAGTGTCACCTAAATATGTCACTAAAAACGGCCCTTTTAGTGGCACTGACATCTGCAAGGAGAGTTAGTGAGATCCAAGCGCTGTCCATAGATCCACCCTTCCTGTTGACATTCCAGGATAGGTTGATCTGGATCCCTCATATCTTCCAAAAGTAGCAGGAAGATTTCACAGATCACAAGAAATCATTCTCCTCTCCTTCTTTAGTGACCCCTCCACTCAAGAAGAGGAGAAATTCCACACCCTAGACATGAGAAGAGTAGTGTTAAAATACATCGAAAGGTCTAGGAATTAGAGGCAGTGTAGGGCTCTGTTTATATCCTTTCAGAGGATTTCTTGCATGCGTATGAAAGCCAGTTTTCATTTTGGCTCCTTTTTTGCACTTAATGCACCTTATTGGATTCATATATTAATTTACAAGTGATATTTTTTACTGATATTCCAGTACTTATTTGTCTTAATAGTTTGTATATATAGAAGCTGCTCGATTTCGGCTCTATTTTGCACTGTCTGCACTTTACTTTAGTGAGATATATATTTTTCACTTGTTTATTTTATATACCAATTGATTACAGAATTGCATGCTTGATATTAATAATGGAACAGTGAATTATCCCTTCCTCCAGTGACTGTTTTGTTGCATTTGTCTGCCTCTATTTTTATCTTATTTTTGTACTTTTAATGGGTCATAGGTCATCCGTGTAAAAGTAGTGAATAACCTCTTTAAGCATAGTTAGCCTCAGATTTTGAATCACTTTATTGAAGTGTTGTGTTGTCTAATCAAATTGTCTCTTATGGACCTTAGCTGTCTATCCTTTCGGCCATGGAACTATGCTGGAACCTTTGTGAAATACTTTTCATTGAAGCTGCCACAGGTGAGCATTTTGGGGATTTTTTTTTTTTTAAACAGACATTTTTAAATGAATTCTAAACCTAGAAATTAACAAGAAGATTCTGACCTGAAGGACTTTTGCATAGAGAAATGTCAAGTGTTAAATGTTATGCATGTCCACATACTAAAATGCCAAGTGGGTCAAATGATTTTGTGTCCAACTGCAGACATGGTAAAGTGGTGGTGGTGGGTTGCTGCTGCTGTAAGTTGTTCTACAGGCACATATAAGATAGCGAGATTAAGGGGGAGACATGGCTGAAATCCGACAACAGAATTCCTGGCTTTGGCTCAAAAACTACATGGGTGATTTAAGTGTTGGGGTTGTTTAGAACATGCTGTTTTAAAGGCAATAATTCTACTTTAATTTTTTTTTTTAAATCCTTAGAAAAACTACAGTAAAATGGCACCTTAGTTTATTTAAAAAAACAAAACAAAAACAAAGTATAAAAATGCTGCAGATATTTCTACAAATGTAATCAACAGCCGATGTACTTGTAGAGTGGACAGTAGTATATGTGACCACGTAAACACTGCACAGAACAGTTATGATTATTTATCAAGAAAATTAATAATTCCTGATAAGTGACATAAATTTGCATATTTACTGGAGTAAACTTATTTAATTGCACTTTCAGCTGGTTCCCTCCTGGTACTACTTCTTGACTGGATACGTTTGCATGCAAGCGACATAGACAGCATAGCTGAAGAGGTACTACAGAGTGAAAATCCCCTACAGCATGACCGATTCTGGGATTTGGTGAGTGTTAACGTTAATAGTTGTTCGCTATGCTTGGTTACCATTGTTATCTTTACAGCCTTAAACCCCTTTTTGCATATGGACATAAAAGCTCATCTAGTTTAATTGTGCCTTTCTACAAATGGGTGGGGTACTGAAGGGTTGCCATTAGAAGCAGAGATTTAACAAATGCCTCCAGGCTTGGCAAAGCTGTATGCATTTTTTGGCAAATGGAGCGCCTGTCCATTATATACTCTCTATACCAAAGCATTAGATCAGTGATCGTATTGTGAAGTCTCAAAGTGGGACTTAAAAACGTTAAGGGCTATTCTGTCACTTTTCCATTGTGAGCACAGTACCTGTCAATCTTGCACAGACTCGCTCCAGCTCTGTAATCATGGTGTCACTGGCGCCATTCACCTCACAACGTAGACGTGAGCAACACACACAAATAATGCTTTACAATATATTAAAAAAAAGTGCACAGTAATGAAAGTATAGCAATAAAATAAAAAGTACAAATGTAGTGTGAAAGTAGTTAAAAAGCAAGCAGATTAGGTGACAGCATGACATAAAGCTTTTACTGATGAATATGAGAGACGGCACCTTAGAAGAGGTGGCTCTTGAGGTTGATATATTTCATACTGTCATTGAGTCTCTGTGTTGTAACTTTGACCCCGCTTTATCTTTTTAATTTTTGGAGGAATCTACAATGCTTGTCACGTATTTCAATATATGAAGTATATTGTGGAATTGTGTGTACTAGTTTACACCTGATTCCTTTGTGGGTTTTTTTTGTATTTTTTTTCATACGTTAGATTTTTAAATCCTTCCTTCCATTATACCTTCATTACAGATCACTGGATATGTCCTGCAGGCTCGTATGGATGAAGCCCGGCAACTGCTGGCCAGACAAGCGGCTGCTTCCACAAGCAACCGGAGCATGTGCCGAGTCCTAGACGATCTTCTCAAGAAAATGCCTACATTCAATGTATGTATGATGATTGATTAAAGAGTAGTATTGGATTATAGATTTCTGTTTGGCTGGAGCAGTGGAGTACGCATTGCAAGAAAGTGTGCTTTATTTTTCTGTTTTACCTGTTTTTCAGAGTACTTTATATATTACAGTAGTCATCTACAAGCTTAACCTAGTACCTACATTATTCATATTGTGTATTTGTTTTTTTAGAACTTAGATTTTTTTTATTTGTAGAAATAACAAAGCGGACAGTGTTTCATCCTTATATTATAAAGTAACTGCAGTAAAAGAGATCCAAAACTGATCTATTGCGGCAAAGCAAAAATTTACAAAACTGAACGTGAAGTTCTTAGTTTAACATTCTGACAGTATGAAACCTACTGCCACATCAGTGACCCTGTCAGCGAGTCACTGACCTTTAAAGGTGCAGCAACAATCACCAACATTTTTTTTTATTTTTTATTTTTTTTTTTTTTTTTACTCCCTTCACATGGTATTGGTGCTCTATGGCAGCCATTGTTGCTGTGCCTGTGGGATGGTGTGACCTAGAGCAATGGAGGCTTTGCCTTGCAGCATGGGTTCTGAGGGAGACCTAGTTGCTCTCCCTTTAAAACCAACCAAGAGGTTCGCCTTGACATGTCAGTGAGCTTCATACAGTATGATCAGAATGTTTAGAGCTTAGCCACAATAAATCAGTGTATAGGTTTTGAATGTGTGGTCCATTTCCATGATATTTTTTTTTTCTTTTTCCTTTTTTATAGTATCAGACACTGACAGAGTTTGAATTAAAGTGGCAGCACTGGCGAGAGGAATGTGAACGTCACTTACAGTGTGCAACCTTCTCATCCAGTCCTGAGATGGAGACTATCTGTAAGGTGTGTACCCCTAACGTGAGATGTTCTTATGAGGAGAAGAGGTCCGATGATGGGTCCATTATTACTGCAAGACAAGATTTTTTTTTTTACTGAAATTTAATGCATGACCTTTTGAGGTATTTGAGAATGTTAAATAACGCAATAATGTGAAGAAAACATTAAAAAGGTAGTTATGTATTTTAACCCCTTTCCGACATCAGGCGTAATAGTACCCCCATGTCGGACTCCCTCCCTTTGATGTGGGCTCTGGTGGTGAGCCCACATCTTTCTCGGGACATGTCAGCTGTTTTGAACAGCTGACATGTTCCCGCAATTGCAATCAACCCACAGCTATTAACCCGTTAAATGCTGCTGTCAAACGCTGACAGCAGCATTTAACTCGCGATTCCGCCCATTGGGCCAGAAATCCGCCCATCGGTGACCCTCGTCACGTGATTGCGGGTTACCGACCGGTTCGTTGGTATGACAACTAGAGGTCTCCTGGAGACCTCTATGATTGTCAGTGCCGGCTTGCTGTGAGTGCCACCCGGTGTTCGGCGCTCATAGCAAGTGAGTAATTCTAGAACCGATAGGGTTGTGGCAGCTTCTAGTCTCCCATGGAGGCTATTGAACCATGCCAAAAGTGAAAAAAAAAATAAAGTTTTTAAAAATATAAAAAAAATATAAGTTCAAATAACCCCCCTTCGCCCCATTCAAAATAAAACATACACATATTTGGTAATGCCGTGTTCAGAATCGCCCGATCTATGAATTAAAAGAAAGGATTAACCTGATCGCTAAACAGCGTAGCAGGAAAAAAGTTAAAACGCCAGAATTATGTTTTTTGGTCGCTGCGACATTGCATTAAAATGTAATAACTGGCGATCAAAAGGTCATATCTACACCAAAATGGTATCATTAAAAACGTCAACTCGGTGTGCAAAAAATGAGCCCTCACCCAACCTGAGATCACGAAAAATTGAGACGCTACGGGTCTCGGAAAATGGCGCAATTTATTTATTTTTTAACAAAGTTTGGAATCTTTTTTTTCACCACTTAGATAAAAGAGAACCTAGACATGTTTGGTGTCTATGAACTTGTAATAACCCGGAGAATCATAACGGCAGGTCAGTTTTAGCATTTAGTGAACCTAGTGAAAAAGCCAAACAAAAAACAAGAGTGGGATTGCACTTTTTTTTGCAATTTCACCGCACTTTGAATTTTTTCTTGTTTTCTAGTACACGACATGGTAAAACCAATGGTGTCATTTAAACGTACAACTCGTCCTGCAAAAAACAAGCCCTCACATGGCCATATTGATGGAAAAATATAAGTTATGGCTCTGAGAAGAAGGGGGAGCAAAAAACGAAAACAGAAAATACTCCGGTCATGAAGGGGTTAATGTCAGGCGGTGCGGGAAGAATTTCTGATTCCTGTTATATCCTGTGGGACTAGCGCACTTGTGACCACTGAGCTTCTTGAGTTACTAATAGGTTTTACTGGGATCTGAGGACATCATGCTTGAGAAGAAAGATCTGATGGGCACTTGGTATCATTTCCTGGTATCACAGCTGCTTTTTACACATCCGACGGTGACCCTGACAGAAATCCACACCTATGCTCAGGTGAGATGCAATCCGAAGATCACGTACTGATGAAATATATTGGCTGTATTGTTAGCAAATTAAATGTTACATTTGTAACATTTCATTTTGCCTTTTATCTTTTGTTCCTTTATTTTTTCTTCATTATGTTTTACTTTGATTGTTGTGGGCTTAAGAATAAAAAAAGAAATACTGAAAAAAAATTTGTTCGTATGCACAACCTAAATTCTACTATCCTGTCCTTGTCTAATAAATATCAGAGACTATTCAGTTTCTGCCATGTGAAAGTATTATTTTTTAAACACCGTTCTCTTTTGTAATGACTGCCCCTCTCTTCCCTCGCACCCTCAGTCCTGTCTGGACATTTTTAATGCTGGAGACAGTTCAGAGCCCCTGGACAACATTCTGCTAGCAGCTTTTGAGCTCGACATTCATCAAGTCATAAAGGAATTCAGGTAATCAGCCATGTTGTATTTCTTGGTCTCTCAATGTTACTCCAGTGTATGTTCAGTTTAATTCTATACACATTTTTCTTTCTCTGGTTTTCAGCATTGTGACAAATAACTGGTGGTTTGTGGCTCATCTTACTGACCTGCTGGATCACTGTCGGCTCTTTCAGTCCCACAATCTATAGTAAGCTGGAGTAATTTGGGAGAGGGGGAGAAGCAGAAAAACATACATGTGATATATTTTTCTTATTGGATGTGATTTATTATTATATATATTTTTTTTTTTTGAAACTGTACCTTTTATGCCATTTGGTAAATTCAAAAAAGTCCATTTTTTTCCAATTAATGTACGCACTGCACCCCATCTTGACAAATGTAGAAATTTTTGCAAATTTTAAAGGGGTCTGAATACTTTCCGTACCCACTGTATATAAATAGGTTGCCCAGGATTGTTCAAAAACAGCACCACACCAATCCACAGGTTTTGTCATTGCAGGTCAGCCCTCTTCACCCTCTGTGGAGCTGGACTCCAATGCCAGGCATTTATGGATAGGTCTTGGCATTGTTTTTGCAATAATTTGGTCATGTTCTAATTGTAGGCAATTGCCTAAAAGAAATACTAAATATAAAAAAACAAAATAATGAATTCTATCTTAAACTAATATTATGTTGTTTGAAATTGTAATTAGAGTTGAGATATCTGAAGAAGTACTGTGTCCCAAATCTGCCATCACCCTTTTATTCTAAGTCCTGCTGTAAGACAACTAGCTGCAGCAGAATCCACCCTTCTCATGCATTATAGCACTCAAATCATTAAGGATCAGGGTTATTCCTACTCCACTCTTCTGTATTAGGAGGTGAGCGAGTCTGGTGATGTCACTGCCAAGACACCTGTGCGATCAGGAGGTATTGTGCACATGTCCAATCATTTCCTGACAAGTATCAATAGCTGCAATGTCACAGGCCCTGCTCACCTGATATGCAAGTCAGAGGAGCCGGAATAACCCTTTCAGTTCTTCCCCTTGCCAAGCTCCACCCTTCAGCCAGTTACTAACAGGAAATTTTAAGCCAAATTTGCCCAGAATGCAGACTTTTCTTGCGGTTTCTTTTTATCATTGATTTCTAGTTGTTTAAGTCATAACCATATCTTAATTCCTGCTAAATTTTAGTTTTGGGTCCAACATGCGAGAACACTTACTACTGGAGTATGCAGCTGGCCTCTTCTCCCATCATAGGTATGATATCGCTTTTGATCTGCTTTACACCCTTTATATGGCCATTGTCATGTCTTTTCCTCTTTGTACCTTTTTGTCAGCAGCAGTTCATCGCTTGTATAATGAAGTTTGCGTTTTTTCTTTTACATCTTGTAATTGATGGGAAGGAATTTTTTTTGCAGCCTTTGGCAGCTCGGGGTTGACTATTTAGATCACTGTCCTGAATTGGGTCAAGTTTACCTGGAGCTTCACATGGAAAGGATTCCTTTGAGCACAGAGAAGAAAGCATTGAAGGCATTGCGCATCTGTGAGGAGCGGCAAATGACAGAGCAAGGTACGTGCGAGGGAATATTAAGGTAATTTATGTGGTTTATTGAGCATTTCAGTCATGTGGTGAAATCTCCAACTGTAAATAGGTAGGCTTTCATCTTTTTATGATGTCCTGAATGTTATAAGGTCCACAGCTTATTCCTCTTTTCTAGTTCGCAGTATTTGTAAGACAATGGCTATGAAAGCTATGCGCAATAAACGATTAGGATCAGCACTTTCATGGAGCATTCGAGCTAAAGACGCAGCATTTGCCACGCTCATATCTGATCGGTGAGTGCACACTAAGTTCTTTTAAGAAAGACCTTTCATTGGATTTTGTAATTTAAATTGAGTGTCTGCCCCAATTAATGCTGCTCCCATGTTTCTGAAACCGTTTTTTTTTTTTTTTTTTTTTTTAAACTGTGCCCCTCGGTTACAAATTTATTTCTGCTCCCCTGGTAATGAAGAGCACTCGATACGCAAGCTTTCTCTTCAACTAAGCAGGTGTATACATTGGAACTTCTATTTGGTCTTTTGTTTTTTCTTCTCTACGACGCTGGCCAATCAAATCACAGCGGTGTCATAGAGGGGAAAAGCAAATGCCCACAGAGACTGTCACAGCTGCAGCCTGGGTCAATATGTTTTCCTGAAACGAGGTGAGCTTTGTCACAAGTGAACACGTTGAGAACTTCAGTCACCGCTTCCCTTCTTCCTATTGAAGTGCAGGAGCAAAGGAGAGCAGCAGCGCATTGTACTTAACCAGGCTGCAACTGGGACCTTCACTGTGGGCGTTTTTTATTTTTTTATTCATTTTATGACATGGCAGTGTTTTACTTGGCTTTTCTCCTTTATTACATTTGCCAAACGCCCAGAGAAGCTCTATGATATACGACCACTTGGCTCAAGGAAAATGTGCTTCTTTATTACCAGTGGGCATAACTTTGCAACAGGGGCAAAGAAAAACTGTTTGAGAGTCAGGGAAATGGCGCCAATTGGAGACATTGTTCACTTAAAGAGGACCTTCCACTGGATGTTATATTTTAAAGTTAATCTGTCACCTGAAAATACACTAGTAACATGCAGATATGGGGTTAATGGCGTTATTAATCTGCCTAGTGCCCATAGCTGAACGCTGCAGGCAGAAAATTTAACTCCTCCCTACCCCATGGCAGTGTTCCGGTTTGTCACTCCGGTTTCATTCGCGCTGGTTGTCACCGAGTATACAGAGAGGTGGCTGTTACTGCGCCCCCGGCCCTGATACTGGCTCTGCATTAGGGCCGGCCGGCAGTCAGTCAGTTAGTGTAGGGGCACTATTACAGCCACTGTTCTGTATACTCAGAGCGGTGACTGAACCAGCGCTGCCCCCATGACTGAAACCGAAACACTATCAGGGAAATAAAGTTGATTTTCTCCTGGCAGCGTTCGGCTAAAGGTACTGCCACACTAAACAATCCCGCTAGCGATCACGATAACGACGCATACTAATGCGATCGCTAGCGGGATTGTTTCTATATCGCTAAATGCTGCCACATTTAGCGATATAGTTAACGACGCTATCGCCGTTAGCGATCTTCTTAACGACTTTAGCGGTACAAAAGTACCGCTAAATCGCTAAGAAAAGGTGCCACACAGCGATTAAATACTTACCCAGCGGGAGCGCCGACGAGAAAATAGGGTCCGGAGCGATTCCAGCGACGAGCGAGATCACAGCAGGAAGCTCGTCGCTGGAAGCTGCCGCACTGAACAATATCGCTAACGGATCGCTAAATAGTGACGTTTTTTAGCGATCCCGTTAGCGATATTGTTTAGTGTGGCATACCCTTAAGTGTAGGCGCCGAGTCGGTTAATAAATGTATTGACCTGAAGATTAACACCATATCTACAGGTTAATAGCATTTTTTTTTTCTCTTGACGGGTTCACATTAATAGCACTAAAGTAAATATTTTCGCTCTCTGGCTTGATTTGGCATTGTATAATTGTCATGAATCCGGAATCTCAATACAATGTAAGGGGCACTGAAAGCGTGATTTTGGTCTTGATCTTCAAGCCACTTAAGGCCATGTTCTTATGTCCAGTAGTTATTTCCTTTTTTAGATTATTTTTTTAGGGGGAATGACAAAATAGAAAGAAAATGATCCAGTTCGGAAATCCATTGATTTGACAGCCCTATTACCACAATACAAACTCTGATATCTGGGCCCGCTCTTGCTGTCATTGCAAAGCATTATCATCTTGTCTCCCTTTTTTGTTTTATTCAGACCTAATCATAGTTTCAACTGCTTCTGTTCCTTTCATCCCTGCATGGTATTCTCATCTTGTTGCCTTTTAACTTGTCCATATGTTTTGTTTTTTTTATGCTACTTTTATGGTTTCCAGTCATTGTCAGCCAGACCATTATCTAGGCAAGGAATCGGTCTGCTTCATAGATTCATGCCGGAGGGATGATCAGTAGATCTGCGCCATAACTAGTCCTTAGTCCTCAGAAGTAGCTGGACCCCACTCTATACTCCTGAAGCTGAAAGGGTGGGGGTGGAATAAATGTAATTAAGTGCATGCAGAACAGTAGGAAACGTAATATGATGGTGTATGGCTGAACCCAGGTCTACGTACCCCCATTCTTATATTGATAGGGGTGACAGTTGAAATGGCAAAAATATGAGTTGCAAGAAAAGCCATAGAGGGTTAATATTTGACTGTCCAGTATCCTGCCATCTGAGATCTGCCGGGTTAAAACACAAGCTTTTTTTTAATTTTATGAAGGTTTTTAAAGGATTACTGTGAACGAGGAAGATTCTCTGATTTGGATCTGATTGACAATCTTGGTTCTGCAATGTTGCTCAGTGATCGCCTGACATTCCTAGGTAGGTGTATTTATCAAAGCTGCAGTGTTGTACCAATGTTTAAGCCTAATTACTGTGGTAGGGCTGATCTAATGGTTGTGAATTTTTAATGAAGGAAAATACCGGAGTTTCACCGGATGTACCATGAACAGCAATATGAAGAAGCTGCCTACTTACTTCTTTCACTCATGACTGCTCGCATTGCTCCCTGTTCTTTTTGGCTTACTTTACTGCTGGATGCACTGCCTCTGCTTGAGGAGCAGCAGGTAAGTCATGTACAACGCACGCATATTAGCAAAAATGCCTGCACTAAGATGTTTCCCAGAATGAAACTACGCTTTTCAGATATCTATGGCAAATTCCATTACCTATGCCAAAATGTTTTATAGATGGTAATATTAGAATATTAGCTATCAACTGATACAAGATGTGAGTGCAATTTCCGGGGCACAGCTCACAAATCGAAATCAAGAGAAAAAAAAACATTTCTTTATTGCTTCATTGGGGGACACAGATAACCATAGGTGTATGCTGCTGCTGCTGCTAGGAGGCACACCCACCGACAGGCACAAAGTACCTCAGTTTGTGCTTAGTCTGTAGGAGGCGGATCTGGATCTGTCCCAGATCCGCAGCTAATCCATTTTCCTTTTCAGGTTTGTTGTTTTTTTATTAATCTTTTCCCTTTGTTTTTCAGATACAGCTTCTGAGAAACAGGGTGTAAATTCTCACCCTGCCTTCCCGTATTATGCGGCTGAGCGAGCAGTGTGGTGTCACCCACATCGCAACTCTCATGCCCACAGGCAGGACTCTATCCCCTGTCACCTCCACGGGTGCTCCATGGCTTATTCCGGTGACTGGTCCTTGCCATTTCCCTACTCACCCCTCTCCTCGGAGAGGGCTGAGAGGAAGACTGTGGTCGCCAGCGGTGACCTCCCCCCTTTTCCGAAGGGGTTGACGCCGTCTTCTGCACTGTCCGGACACAGTGCGGGAAGGAGAATCTTCATCCCCAGCGACCCTCTCCACCCAAGTGCCCCTGTGGTATCCTCTCCTCACCTTCAAAGGGAGCCGGACAACGTTCAGGTACTGCAGCAGAGTCCCATAGAAGTCGACTGTGTCTGCTTTCTTCCCTCAGCTCCCGGTGCTCTCTGCGCTCCTCTTAGGCTCTGCCCCCGCCCCCCCCCCCTTTCCTTCCGGGACCGTCCCCAATTTGAATCTCCCCTCCAGGGATCAGCGCGCCCTTTTTGACAGCGCGTCTCTTCACTGCCGGCCGGCTTTCACTTTCAGCAGGCCTTCTTTGTCATGCCCACTGCTTCACGCGCTCTCTCTCAGCGGCGCCCGCTTACGCTGACGTCGTGCTTCTTTGTGCCCGCCCTCCTTATCCCCGGCCTATCTCAGGGACACTTTCCTTTTCCAAGATGCTGCCTCCCCTGCCGTTCCGCACCCCCTTTCGGCGAGCAGCCTATCACGCTGCTCAGCAGATAAACCACGCCCCTCACGAGGTTCCTGGCGTTTTCTCCATCTTTGAAGCAGCACAGCATCCCGTGCACGCTTGCCTCAGCTGCCCTACGGACTCTCTGCTAGGGGGACACAGTGATCATCTAAGCTCCAGTTCGCCGGTACCAGGTAGGCTTGTCCTTCTCCCACTATCCTCCGTACCCTAAGTAGCTCTCCTCGGCAGTATCGACACTGATACTCCCTTTTCACCATATTGCATCAGGCTCACCTATGTCCAACTCTGCAGGGGCCTCTTACCCTAAGCCCACGGTGACCCATTATGCCTGCACACGTTGTAAGAAAAAGTGGACGTTAGGCCAGTCGTCGCCTTTCTGTCCGTCCTGCAGTCCTTCCACCATGTCTGCCCCACAGGAGCACTCCGACTCCCGGGATGAGACTACTCCCCCTCCCCCAGAGTGGGCTGTTGCCATGTCTCAGTCAGTCTCTGATGTGACTAAGGTATCCCAGTCCCTGGTCCAGGCCCTTGAACGCCTTCCACAGCTTTCCACAGCCACCAGTGCTCTGAACATCTCCCATGGTGGTTCGCACGCACCCGACCTCGACCTCCTAAGGGACAGACTGGGTAGGAGTTCTAGGAAAAGGACTCTGTCCAGCTCTCCTGGCCCCTCCGGAGCTTCCAGGCCGCACTTTCCCTCTTCAGAGGAGGACCTTAGGTCGGATGTAGACTCCCAGTCTGGGTCTGACTGATACGGACCAAACTTCCAGGATGCAGGACATGGTTAATAGCCTGATTTCGGCTATTTCTCAAACCCTCAAACTAAGAGAAGACGAGATTTCTTCCCAGGACTCCTCTGTTTCATTTAAACGGGTAAAGCGTCCCTCCCGCACCTTTCCCAACCACGAGGAGTTTGATTATACTCTGTCAAAACACTGGGAGCATCCTGAAAAGCGTTTTTCTGGAAGGAAGCACTTAGATGTCCTGTACTCCTTTAACCCCGATCTTCTCAGCAAATGGGCAGAGTCCCCTAAGGTGGACCTGTCGGTTTCTCGACTTTCCTCCAAGACGGTCCTGTCTCTACCGGATTGTGCGTCTCTTAAAGATGCGACAGACAGGCAGATTGAGTCTCTGGCCAAATCAGCCTTTGAGGCAACTGGCGCATCCCTTTGCCCCAGCTTCGCCTCCACCTGGGTGGCGAAAGCCATCTCTGCCTGGTCCAAGATACTTCGCAGCGGCATCTTAGCTTCTGCTCCTCTGAACGAGCTAGCTGAATTAGCAGACCAGATTGGCCATGCTGGCAAGTACATTCTGGCTGCTTCCTTGGACGTGGCAGGTTGTTCCGCCAGAGCAAGCAGCAACATCGTGGCTATATGCCGCATCCTTTGGTTGAAGGCCTGGAGTGCAGATACTACCTCCAAAAGATCTCTCACCAACCTAGCCTTCCAAGGTTCCAGGCTCTTTGGGGCTAGGATGGACCAGATAATTTCGGACGCTACTGGAGGCAAAGCACCTCAGTCCAGACCTAAGCGTCCTTTCAACAGGAAAGGCCCTTTAGGTCCTTTCGTCCTTTCCCATCATGAGCGTCCCTCCGCGTCAGGAGAACGGAGGAGCTTCAAACCCTCGCCCCACTGGAGATCAAAAGGCCGATCCTCTAAGCCCTCTGGGTCCTGTTCCAACAGATTCCGTTCTAAGTGACGGGTCACCCCCACCTGGAAGTCTTTCCAGGGTGGGAGGCAGGCTTCTTTCCTTCAGGGACGCTTGGTTGTCCATAGTCAATGACACCTGGGTCAGGGAGATCGTTATCTCCGGTTACAAGATCGAGTTTTCTCCCCCCTCCCCCCAGAAAGACGCTTCTTTCTTTCTCGCCCATCAAAACAGCCGTCCCAGACTCCAGGTTTCCTCCAGGCCATCTCTTCCCTTCTAGCCGCCAGAGTGGTCGTTCCCTTTCCTTCAAAAGAACGGTTTTTGGGGTTCTACTCGAATCTTTTCGTAGTCCCGAAAAAAGACGGTTCCCTCCGCCCAATTCTGGATCTCAAACTGCTGAATCGTCCCGTTCGGATCCGTCACTTCAGGATGGAGTCCTTGCGCTCGGTGATCGCCGCCATGGAGCCGGGGAATTTCTCTGCTCGGTAGACATTCAGGATGCGTATCTTCACATTCCTGTTTGTGTGCAGCACCAGAGATTCCTTCGGTTTGCAATCCAGGACGATCACTACCAATTTACAGCCCTTCCCTTCGGCCTGGCCTCTGCCCCCAGGGTCTTCACGAAGGTCTTGGCTGTCGTGGCAATTCTTCACTCCAGGGGGATGCTCATAATCCCTTTCCTGGACGATCTGCTAATCAAGGGCCCATCCCGCCGAAACTGTGCTCAGAGCCTCACTCTGGACACCCTCACCCGTCTCAGCTGGCTCATCAACAAGGAGAAGTCCACCCTAATCCCTTCCCAGCGTCTGACTTTCCTGGGCATGTAATTCGACACGAACTTGGCCCGGGTGTTTCTCCCGAAGGACAAGTTCTCAACAACTCGTAAGGGAGTCCAATCCCTAAAGCGTCCGGTCCTCCTTCCCCTTCGATCCTGCATGAGGGTCCTGGGGAAGATGATTGCCTCAATGGAAGCTGTGCCTTTTGCCCATTTCCACACTTGTCCTCTTCAGCTGTCCCTTCTGTCCATTTGGAACAATGTCATGTCCTTTCTAGACCGCCCGGTGCGCCTGCCCCTCCAAATGAGGCAGTCCCTGACCTGGTGGACTGTCTTCCTCAGTCCTGCGAGGGAGGTCCTTCCTTCCCCTTCGATGGCAGGTCATCACCACCGACGCCAGTCTCCTCGGGTGGGGAGCGGTCTTCCCCCGCACACAGCGCAAGGTCGCTGGAACGCCCAGGAAGCCTTTCTCCCCATCAATCTTCTGGAAATAAAGTCAATCTTCCTTGCTATTCTCCACTGGCAGCCTCTCCTGTCAGGCAAATCTGTCCGCATCCAGTCGGACAACGCCACGGCTGTGGCGTACATAAACCACCTAGGCGGGACTCGCAGCAAACAAGTGATGGTGGAAATGACAAAGATTTTACGCTGGGCGGAACGCCACGTTCCGGCCATATCAGCCGTTCATATTCCGAGGGTCGAAAATTCGGCAGCCGAGTTTCTGAGCCGCCAAGGCTTAGCATCAGGCGAGTGGTCTCTCCATCCCTCAGTCTTCAATCAGATATGTCAGCGTTGGGGCTCTCCGGACGTCGACCTCATGGCATCTCGGATGAACCACAAAGTTCCTCGGTTCATGGCCAGGTCCCAGTACCCTCTGTCCATCGGCTTCGACGCACTGGTGATTCCGTGGTCACAGTTTCAGCTCCCCTACCTCTTCCCTCCTCTTCCCTTGATCCCAAGGGTCGTAAGAAAGATAGTCAGAGGGGATTCCGGTAATCCTGATAGTGCCAGACTGGCCAAGGCGTCCTTGGTATGCGGAACTGGTCAACATGCTCTTGGACACTCCCTGTAGGCTTCCTGACCGTCCGGATCTGCTCTCGCAAGGTCCCCTCTTCCACCAGAGTTCTCAGTCTTTGAGTTTAATGGCATGGCCGTTGAGGCTGCGGTCCTAAGGGAGTCGGGTTTTTCTCACCAGGTCATTCAGACCATCATCAGAGCTAGAAAACCAGCTTCTTCCTGCATTTACCACAGGTACTGGAAGCCTTTCTTCAGATGGTGTGAGGAAATCGATGTGTTTCCAATGTCTTTCTCCCATCCTTCCTTCCTTGGTTTCCTTCAAGTAGGCCCCGACTTGGGACTGTCCCTCAGTACTGTAAAAGGACAGGTCTCCGCCCTGTCCATCCTTTTCCAGAGGGATCTGTTGTCCATTCCTCAGGTGAAGACCTTTCTCCAGGGAGTTGCTCACCTGGTTCCTCTTTACCATTCCCTGTTGGACCCGTGGGACCTTAACCTGGTCCTAAGTGCTCTGCAAGCTGCGCCTTTCGAACCCCTTCAGGACATTTCTTTTTCCTTCCTCTCTTGGAAGGTGGCCTTTCTTATTGCAATTACGTCCATTAGGAGGGTCTCTGAGTTGGCAGCTTTATCCTGTTGCTCCCTGTTCCTGATTCTTCATCAGGACAAGGTAGTTCTCAGACCTGTTCCCACTTTCCTTCCCAAGGTGGTATCTTCTTTCCACATCAATGAGGACATCATTCTTCCCTCATTTTGTCCTTCCCCGTTTCACCCTCTGGAGAAGTCCCTTCACAAACTGGACGTGGTCAGGGCCATTCGGGTTCATCTCTCTAGAACCGCCCCTCTTCGTCAATCCGATTCCCTGTTTGTCATCTCTGAAAGTCGTCGGAAGGGTCTCTTGACCTCCAAGTCCACGATCGCTTGCTGGATTCGTTCAGCAATACTGGAGGCTTACCGCGTTCAAGAAAAGCGGCCTCCGGGAGTGAGAGCTCACTCCACCCGGCTGTCGGAGCCTCTTGGGCCGTTCGTCACCAAGCTTTTGCCCTACAATTTGCAAAGCCGCGACCTTGTCGTCCTTGCACACCTTTGCGCGGTTCTATAGGGTTCATACCCAGGCCTTGTCCGAATCAGGCTTGGGTAGGAAGGTTCTGCAGGCGGCGGTGACACACCGGCCGACCTAAGTCCTTTCTTCACGTTTGCCTAGTTTTATTTTCCCACCCTTGGGGACTGTTTTGGACATCCCATGGTTATCTGTGTCCCCCAATGAAGCGATAAAGAAAGAGGGATTTTTCTGGTACTCACCGTAAAATCTCTTTCTTGGAGCCTTCATTGGGGGACACGGCACCCTCCCTGCTTGTTTCTTGTACCGTGTTTGGGTCTAAGCACCCCTGGTTGAGTTGGCACATTTATGTTCTGAGTTGTTTGCTTCTCTTACTGCTTTTTTCACCAACTGAGGTACTTTGTGCCTGTCGGTGGTGTATACTGCCGGGGAGGAGCTATCTTTTTTTCCTTTTTTGCATAGCGTCAGCCTCCTAGCAGCAGTAGCAGCATACACCCATGGTTATCTGTGTCCCCCAATGAAGGCTCCAAGAAAGATTTTATGGTGAGTACCAGAAAATCCCTCTTTCTGTATTTCTATAGGGGAGTGGGTCCTTGCTGTGTCCCCAGGGAAGGGGTGGGAGCATACAGAACATTTTTTTTTTTTTTTTTTCATGTAAACTCAATCTCTTACCAGTTGCCAATTCCATGTGCTCTTTTATTACATTTAGGAGGATTTGCTTATTTCAAGTACTACTTGGGTTAGATTCTTAAGGGTATGCCACACTAAACGAGATCGCAAACGCAGATCACTAAAACGTCACTATTTTGCGATCTCGTTAGCGACCTCGTTGTGTGTGGCATGTAGCAACGATGTGGCCCCTGCTGTGATGTCGCTGATCGTTCACTAGAGTTCTGGACCGTTTTTTGATTGTTGGTGTCCCACTGGTGAGCCTGAATCGCTGTGTTTGGCACCTTTTGCGAACGACTAGCGACCTCGTTTGTGACGCATATGACTGTTTTGCGTCACGGAGTGGATCGCAATATCTGTAAGTTCTCTTTTGCGTCACAGAGAGGATCGCAGAAGTTGCAAAGCAGGCTAGCAGGACGCAGAGAGCAGGAGCGATGCTGGAAATTCCTATGAATCAGAAGTGCTCAGTACATGCTAATGACGTCCTAACGACCGCCAAAGTCGTTAAAGAGATCGCTGACCGCTGATGAGTCGTTTTTGAGATCTCCTGTTTGGCAGCTACTAGCGACCTAAAAGATCACAAAAACGATCTCGTTAGCTTGCGTCGTTATTGAGATCGCTAAGTGTGGCAGTACCTTTAGTCAAAAATGTCATTATTTTTTCCATACAAAATGCTGCACTTGGATGCATAATTCCAAAAAAGTGCTCATGCATTTTAGAATGTGCTAAGTGTCTAATTTCAGAAAATCCCCAGCTCCCTTAACAAACTGTCTCCTATAGGTGGTCTTTTCTGCTGAGCAGACATACCAGCTAATGAGCTGCTTGGAGGAAAGAATGACGGTAAAGCTGGAACCTCTCCAGTCAGAGGAGAGCCTAGGAGCCCAGGTAACTTGCATTGGGTAACAGAATAAGAAGCTTCTACTGTAGGGCATGTCAGGAAGCAGTTATGACTGACAACCATATGGTCTGTGCTGTTTTCTTCCACAGGACAGCAGCAATGAACACAAAAAGCTTGAGATGCTTAGGCTGGCTCTTGCACGAAACCTTGCCCGGCCATTGTTAAAGAAGGAACTGCTCAAGTGTAAAAAGAGAAAATATCTCATGTAAATATTTTTTGCAAATAAACAACTTTTCCTTATTTTCTGGTTGAGCTTACTGATGTCTGTGCAATTAAAAAAAATGAAAATACACCAAAACAGCTGGTATCGCATGTATTAGTGGGTACAATATACCACAATGCCAAATCAGATATATTCTATACACACATTACAGAAAAAACCTCATTCAGAGATATGGAGCGAATTCATGCAACAAATCTCATGGAAGGAGCACAGCATTCTCAACTGCATTGCTAATACATAAAGGCAGTCATCAGTTCTTTGCATAACCAAGTTGTCATGGAGCAAAGGAAAAACTGTAAAGAGCTTTATTACTTCATTCTTCAGTTTCTATATGATTCACTTATGAGATGAGAAAAGGATTTTTACTAAAATTCCTTTTTCGTAGACTTCATTTGGGGACACGGAACCATGGTGCTGTTGCCAACATGAAACTGACTATGATAATTATAACCAAAGAAAAAAAAGTCTGCTCCTACTCAGCAGGTTACACCCACTTGCTGGCAATTAAGCTATTCAGTAAGTGAGAAAAACAGTAGGAACAGCAGAAAATAATGACCAAAAGGTCCAATGGAGCAACAAGTATTAAAGGGTGGGTGCTGCCTTCCCCTAAAATGAAGGCTCACATTGTAAACTCGACTTCTTCAGCATGCTCTAGGAGTGCTGAATGCCTCTGGAGAAAAACCCGCACACTAGAAGACTTCATCCACTTTAAATTCATGTTAAGAACTTATAATGCTGCCCTTCACCTCGCCAAACAGACCTACTTCACCACCCTGATCTCCTCACTAGCCAACAACCCCAAGAAACTTTTTGACACTTTTCACTCCCTCCTCAGGCCAAAAGCACAAGCCCCTATCACACATTTGTGCTGACGACCTGGCCTCCCACTTTATAGAAAAAATAGATACTATCCGTCAGGAAATCTGCTCTCAACCACCAAGTGCTGTGACTCCCATCCCACCCTGCATTTCCCCTGGCTCACTTTCCACATTTGATCCCATCACAGAAGAAGTCTCCAGACTCCTCTCGTCCGACTACATGCACTACCGACCCCATCCCCTCACATCTCCTCCAGTCTCTCCAGTTGTCACAACTCACCTAACTACAATCTTTAATCTCTCACTCTCCTCTGGCATTTTCCCATCCTCCTTCAAACACTCCATTTACTCCGCTACTAAAGAAACCCGCTCTCGACCCTTCCTGCACAAACAACTACAGACCGGTCTCCAATCTCCCCTTCATCTCTAAACTTTTGGAGCGCCTAGTCTACTTCCGCCTTACCTGTTACCTCTCCACTCACTCCCTCCTAGACCCTTCACAGTCCGGCTTCCGCCCCCTACATTTGACTGAAACTGCACTCATCAATTGACCAATGACCTTCTGACAGCAAAACGTAACGGCAACCACTCTGCTCATTCTTCTCGACCTTTCTGCAGCTTTTGACACTGTTGACCACTGTCTCCTACTGTTTAGGCTCCAGTCACTAGGTATTAAGGACACTGTTCTCTCCTGGTTCTCCTATCTTTCTGACCGCTCCTTCAGTGTTTCGTTCTCTAGCTCCACGTCATCTCCTCTTCCTCTCACTGTCGGTGTACCCCAGGGCTCAGTCCTTGGCCCCCTTCTCTTCTCTCTCTACACGGCCCCAATTGGACAGACCATCAGCAGATTTGGCTTTCAGTACCATCTTTATGCTGATGACACACAACTATACACGTCATCCCCAGACCTTACCCCCGCTGTTCTACAGAACGCCACCGACTGTCCGCAGTCCCCAACATCATGTCCGCTCTCTATCTGAAACTCAACCTCTCCAAAACTGAACTCCTTCTGCTCCCGCCGTCTACTAACCTCCCTAAATCTGACATTTCCCTCTCTGTGGGTGGCACCATAATAACAGCCCGGCAGCAGGCTCGCTGTCTGGGTGTTATGTTTGACACCAATCTCTCCTTCACCTCCCATATACAATCTCTTCCCCGCTCTTGCCGTCTACACCTAAAGAACATCTCTAGAATCTGCCCTTTTCTCACCATGGAAACAACAAAAACCCTCACTGTAGCATTGATCCACTCCCGCCTGGACTTCTGCAACGCTCTATTACTTGGCCTCCCCATTACTCGACTATCCCCTCTCCAGTCCATCCTTAATGCAGCAGCCAGGGTCATCCATCTGGCTAATCGTACTCGGACGCGTCCGCTCTTCGCCAGTCCTTACACTGGCTGCCCATTCATTATAGGATCCAATTCAAAGTATGGTTCTCACCCACGAAGCTCTCCACAGTGCAGCACCCCCCTACATCTCCTCCCTCATTTCTATCAATCGGCCTAACCGACTGCTGCGCTCTGCAAACGACTTTTGACTAACCTCTGCACTAATCCGTACCGCCCACTCCCGACTCCAAGACTTCTCCGCGCTGCACCAATCCTCTGGAATGCTCTACCCCAAGAAATTAGGACTATCCACAATTTGCATGGTTTCAGGCACTCCCTCAAAACACATTTGTTCAGAGTGGCCTATCACATTCACTAATCAAAGTCGTTCTATGTTTAAGTGTGTATGTGTAGCCCATTCACTATCTCCATCCATCCCTCACTCCCTCAAGATGGCTGGACCATCATTGTAAATGCACCATTGTATATACACACTGTACTTTGTATCTCCCCCACCTCATTGTAGATTGTAAGCTCTCACGAGCAGGGTCGGCTTATTTTGCTTTAATTATTGTATGTTAACGTTGTTACTTATGACTTATGTTTTGAAACTGTTAAACTGTAAAGCGCTGCGGAATATGTTGGCGCTATATAAATAAAGATTATTATTAAGGCTATGAGAGAGGGATTTTACTGTTAAGTCCAAAAATCCTTTATTCTCTGGTGTGTCATTAGAGGACACTGTATCCATGGGATGTCCCATAGGTGGGAAATTTAGAGTGGCTTGTGAAAGTATTCACCGCCTTGTGTTTAAATATTTTTGTAATTCGATTTGTGTGTGATATATCAGCACTAAATAATCTAAGTTGGTGAAGTGAGAAAAATGAAGGGCGATCGTATTCTTAAATGATGCTGCAACCAGTCCATGGTTCTTTGGGCCGGGTTATCCATGACTTACCATATATACTCAAGTATAAGACGACCCGAGTATAAGCCGACCCCCTCCCTAATTTTGCCACAAAAAACTGGGAAAACTTGTTGACTCGAGTATAAGCCTAGGGTGGAAATGCAGCAGCTGCTGGTAAATTTCAAAAACAAAAATAGATACCAATAAAAGTAAAATTAATTGAGACATCAGTAGGTAAATGTTTTTGAATAGCCATATTGAATCAGGAGCCCCACATAATGCTCCATACAGTTCATGATTTGGCCCCATAAGATGCTCCATACAAAATACGCCCCATATAATGCTGCACAAAGGTTAATAATGGCCCCATAAGATGCTCCATAGAATAGGCCCCATATGCTGCTCCATAAAGGTTATGGCCCTAAACTCATAGATTAACCATAAATGCTCCGTATATTATGCACCATAAGATGCTCCGTATATTATGTCCCATATGATGCTCCGTATATTATACCCATAAGATGCTCCATATATTATGCCCCATATGATGCTCTATATATTATGCCCCATATCCTGCCCCATAAGATGGTACGTATATTATACCCCATAAGATGGTACGTATTATACCCCATAAGATGCTCCATATATATACCCATAAGATGCTCCATATATATGCCCATGCGCCCATAAGATGCTCCGTATATTATACCCAATAAATGCTCCGTATATTATATCGCATAAATTGCTCCGTATATTATATTGCATAGGATGCTCTGTATATGTGCCATAGCTCCTATTTGCCTTGCTGCTCCGTATATTATGCCCCATATGCTGCCCCATAAGATGCTCCGTATATTATACCCCATATGCTGCCCATAAGATGCTCCATATGCTGCTGCGAATAATAATAATAAAAAAAAAACTCACCTCTCGTGCTGGCGGCCAGGTGCCGGTGTCCTGAGCAGGCGGGGACACCGGTGCGCTAATGGGGGCCAGGTGCCGGTGTCACCGCTGTCTCAGTCCCCGCACCTGCGATATTCACTTGTCCCCGTTCCCAACCGCTGCGCGCCGCTGTCTTCCGGGTCCTCTGTCAGTGACTGCTCAGGCATAGGGCGCAGCGCGCACTAACATGTCATCGCGCCCTCTGACCTGAACGTCACAGCCAGAGGACGCAGAGGACAGCGGAGCGCAGCAGTGGAACGGGGACAGGTGAATATTGCATATACTTACCCACTCCTGGCGCGGTCTCTGCAGCCCCGCCCTTCTCCCATGGCCCCCGGCAGCTCTTTCCCTTTTTTCAGCGGGGGACAGGGACGCTCATTAATCATGAATGCACATAGGGGCCAAAACA
>JARQOD010000003.1:226199447-226277010 GCA_033576555.1 Oophaga sylvatica | reverse complement strand
TACTCCAGCTTACTATAGATTGTGGGACTGAAAGAGCCGACAGTGATCCAGCAGGTCAGTAAGATGAGCCACAAACCACCAGTTATTTGTCACAATGCTGAAAACCAGAGAAAGAAAAATGTGTATAGAATTAAACTGAACATACACTGGAGTAACATTGAGAGACCAAGAAAATACAACATGGCTGATTACCTGAATTCCTTTATGACTTGATGAATGTCGAGCTCAAAAGCTGCTAGCAGAATGTTGTCCAGGGGCTCTGAACTGTCTCCAGCATTAAAAATGTCCAGACAGGACTGAGGGTGCGAGGGAAGAGAGGGGCAGTCATTACAAAAGAGAACGGTGTTTAAAAAATAATACTTTCACATGGCAGAAACTGAATAGTCTCTGATATTTATTAGACAAGGACAGGATAGTAGAATTTAGGTTGTGCATACGAACAAATTTTTTTTCAGTATTTCTTTTTTTATTCTTAAGCCCACAACAATCAAAGTAAAACATAATGAAGAAAAAATAAAGGAACAAAAGATAAAAGGCAAAATGAAATGTTACAAATGTAACATTTAATTTGCTAACAATACAGCCAATATATTTCATCAGTACGTGATCTTCGGATTGCATCTCACCTGAGCATAGGTGTGGATTTCTGTCAGGGTCACCGTCGGATGTGTAAAAAGCAGCTGTGATACCAGGAAATGATACCAAGTGCCCATCAGATCTTTCTTCTCAAGCATGATGTCCTCAGATCCCAGTAAAACCTATTAGTAACTCAAGAAGCTCAGTGGTCACAAGTGCGCTAGTCCCACAGGATATAACAGGAATCAGAAATTCTTCCCGCACCGCCTGACATTAACCCCTTCATGACCGGAGTTATTTTCTGTTTTCGTTTTTTGCTCCCCTTCTTCTCAGAGCCATAACTTATATTTTTCCATCAATATGGCCATGTGAGGGCTTGTTTTTTGCAGGACGAGTTGTACGTTTAAATGACACCATTGGTTTTACCATGTCGTGTACTAGAAAACAAGAAAAATTCAAAGTGCGGTGAAATTGCAAAAAAAGTGCAATCCCACTCTTGTTTTTTGTTTGGCTTTTTCACTAGGTTCACTAAATGCTAAAACTGACCTGCCGTTATGATTCTCCGGGTTATTACAAGTTCATAGACACCAAACATGTCTAGGTTCTCTTTTATCTAAGTGGTGAAAAAAAAGATTCCAAACTTTGTTAAAAAATAAATAAATTGCGCCATTTTCCGAGACCCGTAGCGTCTCAATTTTTCGTGATCTCAGGTTGGGTGAGGGCTCATTTTTTGCACACCGAGTTGACGTTTTTAATGATACCATTTTGGTGTAGATATGACCTTTTGATCGCCAGTTATTACATTTTAATGCAATGTCGCAGCGACCAAAAACATAATTCTGGCGTTTTAACTTTTTTCCTGCTACGCTGTTTAGCGATCAGGTTAATCCTTTCTTTTAATTCATAGATCGGGCGATTCTGAACACGGCATTACCAAATATGTGTATGTTTTATTTTGAATGGGGCGAAGGGGGGTTATTTGAACTTATATTTTTTTTATATTTTTAAAAACTTTATTTTTTTTTTCACTTTTGGCATGGTTCAATAGCCTCCATGGGAGACTAGAAGCTGCCACAACCCTATCGGTTCTAGAATTACTCACTTGCTATGAGCGCCGAACACCGGGTGGCACTCACAGCAAGCCGGCACTGACAATCATAGAGGTCTCCAGGAGACCTCTAGTTGTCATACCAACGAACCGGTCGGTAACCCGCAATCACGTGACGAGGGTCACCGATGGGCGGATTTCTGGCCCAATGGGCGGAATCGCGAGTTAAATGCTGCTGTCAGCGTTTGACAGCAGCATTTAACGGGTTAATAGCTGTGGGTTGATTGCAATTGCGGGAACATGTCAGCTGTTCAAAACAGCTGACATGTCCCGAGAAAGATGTGGGCTCACCACCAGAGCCCACATCAAAGGGAGGGAGTCCGACATGGGGGTACTATTACGCCTGATGTCGGAAAGGGGTTAAAATACATAACTACCTTTTTAATGTTTTCTTCACATTATTGCGTTATTTAACATTCTCAAATACCTCAAAAGGTCATGCATTAAATTTCAGTAAAAAAAAAAATCTTGTCTTGCAGTAATAATGGACCCATCATCGGACCTCTTCTCCTCATAAGAACATCTCACGTTAGGGGTACACACCTTACAGATAGTCTCCATCTCAGGACTGGATGAGAAGGTTGCACACTGTAAGTGACGTTCACATTCCTCTCGCCAGTGCTGCCACTTTAATTCAAACTCTGTCAGTGTCTGATACTATAAAAAAGGAAAAAGAAAAAAAAAATATCATGGAAATGGACCACACATTCAAAACCTATACACTGATTTATTGTGGCTAAGCTCTAAACATTCTGATCATACTGTATGAAGCTCACTGACATGTCAAGGCGAACCTCTTGGTTGGTTTTAAAGGGAGAGCAACTAGGTCTCCCTCAGAACCCATGCTGCAAGGCAAAGCCTCCATTGCTCTAGGTCACACCATCCCACAGGCACAGCAACAATGGCTGCCATAGAGCACCAATACCATGTGAAGGGAGTTAAAAAAAAAAAAAATAAAATAAAAAAAATAAAAAAAAATGTTGGTGATTGTTGCTGCACCTTTAAAGGTCAGTGACTCGCTGACAGGGTCACTGATGTGGCAGTAGGTTTCATACTGTCAGAATGTTAAACTAAGAACTTCACGTTCAGTTTTGTAAATTTTTGCTTTGCCGCAATAGATCAGTTTTGGATCTCTTTTACTGCAGTTACTTTATAATATAAGGATGAAACACTGTCCGCTTTGTTATTTCTACAATAAAAAAAATCTAAGTTCTAAAAAACAAATACACAATATGAATAATGTAGGTACTAGGTTAAGCTTGTAGATGACTACTGTAATATATAAAGTACTCTGAAAAACAGGTAAAACAGAAAAATAAAGCACACTTTCTTGCAATGCGTACTCCACTGCTCCAGCCAAACAAAATCTATAATCCAATACTACTCTTTAATCAATCATCATACATACATTGAATGTAGGCATTTTCTTGAGAAGATCGTCTAGGACTCGGCACATGCTCCGGTTGCTTGTGGAAGCAGCCGCTTGTCTGGCCAGCAGTTGCCGGGCTTCATCCATACGAGCCTGCAGGACATATCCAGTGATCTGTAATGAAGGTATAATGGAAGGAAGGATTTAAAAATCTAACGTATGAAAAAAAATACAAAAAAAAACCCACAAAGGAATCAGGTGTAAACTAGTACACACAATTCCACAATATACTTCATATATTGAAATACGTGACAAGCATTGTAGATTCCTCCAAAAATTAAAAAGATAAAGCGGGGTCAAAGTTACAACACAGAGACTCAATGACAGTATGAAATATATCAACCTCAAGAGCCACCTCTTCTAAGGTGCCGTCTCTCATATTCATCAGTAAAAGCTTTATGTCATGCTGTCACCTAATCTGCTTGCTTTTTAACTACTTTCACACTACATTTGTACTTTTTATTTTATTGCTATACTTTCATTACTGTGCACTTTTTTTTAATATATTGTAAAGCATTATTTGTGTGTGTTGCTCACGTCTACGTTGTGAGGTGAATGGCGCCAGTGACACCATGATTACAGAGCTGGAGCGAGTCTGTGCAAGATTGACAGGTACTGTGCTCACAATGGAAAAGTGACAGAATAGCCCTTAACGTTTTTAAGTCCCACTTTGAGACTTCACAATACGATCACTGATCTAATGCTTTGGTATAGAGAGTATATAATGGACAGGCGCTCCATTTGCCAAAAAATGCATACAGCTTTGCCAAGCCTGGAGGCATTTGTTAAATCTCTGCTTCTAATGGCAACCCTTCAGTACCCCACCCATTTGTAGAAAGGCACAATTAAACTAGATGAGCTTTTATGTCCATATGCAAAAAGGGGTTTAAGGCTGTAAAAGATAACAATGGTAACCAAGCATAGCGAACAACTATTAACGTTAACACTCACCAAATCCCAGAATCGGTCATGCTGTAGGGGATTTTCACTCTGTAGTACCTCTTCAGCTATGCTGTCTATGTCGCTTGCATGCAAACGTATCCAGTCAAGAAGTAGTACCAGGAGGGAACCAGCTGAAAGTGCAATTAAATAAGTTTACTCCAGTAAATATGCAAATTTATGTCACTTATCAGGAATTATTATTTTCTTGATAAATAATCATAACTGTTCTGTGCAGTGTTTACGTGGTCACATATACTACTGTCCACTCTACAAGTACATCGGCTGTTGATTACATTTGTAGAAATATCTGCAGCATTTTTATACTTTGTTTTTGTTTTGTTTTTTTAAATAAACTAAGGTGCCATTTTACTGTAGTTTTTCTAAGGATTTAAAAAAAAAAAATTAAAGTAGAATTATTGCCTTTAAAACAGCATGTTCTAAACAACCCCAACACTTAAATCACCCATGTAGTTTTTGAGCCAAAGCCAGGAATTCTGTTGTCGGATTTCAGCCATGTCTCCCCCTTAATCTCGCTATCTTATATGTGCCTGTAGAACAACTTACAGCAGCAGCAACCCACCACCACCACTTTACCATGTCTGCAGTTGGACACAAAATCATTTGACCCACTTGGCATTTTAGTATGTGGACATGCATAACATTTAACACTTGACATTTCTCTATGCAAAAGTCCTTCAGGTCAGAATCTTCTTGTTAATTTCTAGGTTTAGAATTCATTTAAAAATGTCTGTTTAAAAAAAAAAAAAAAATCCCCAAAATGCTCACCTGTGGCAGCTTCAATGAAAAGTATTTCACAAAGGTTCCAGCATAGTTCCATGGCCGAAAGGATAGACAGCTAAGGTCCATAAGAGACAATTTGATTAGACAACACAACACTTCAATAAAGTGATTCAAAATCTGAGGCTAACTATGCTTAAAGAGGTTATTCACTACTTTTACACGGATGACCTATGACCCATTAAAAGTACAAAAATAAGATAAAAATAGAGGCAGACAAATGCAACAAAACAGTCACTGGAGGAAGGGATAATTCACTGTTCCATTATTAATATCAAGCATGCAATTCTGTAATCAATTGGTATATAAAATAAACAAGTGAAAAATATATATCTCACTAAAGTAAAGTGCAGACAGTGCAAAATAGAGCCGAAATCGAGCAGCTTCTATATATACAACTATTAAGACAAATAAGTACTGGAATATCAGTAAAAAATATCACTTGTAAATTAATATATGAATCCAATAAGGTGCATTAAGTGCAAAAAAGGAGCCAAAATGAAAACTGGCTTTCATACGCATGCAAGAAATCCTCTGAAAGGATATAAACAGAGCCCTACACTGCCTCTAATTCCTAGACCTTTCGATGTATTTTAACACTACTCTTCTCATGTCTAGGGTGTGGAATTTCTCCTCTTCTTGAGTGGAGGGGTCACTAAAGAAGGAGAGGAGAATGATTTCTTGTGATCTGTGAAATCTTCCTGCTACTTTTGGAAGATATGAGGGATCCAGATCAACCTATCCTGGAATGTCAACAGGAAGGGTGGATCTATGGACAGCGCTTGGATCTCACTAACTCTCCTTGCAGATGTCAGTGCCACTAAAAGGGCCGTTTTTAGTGACATATTTAGGTGACACTGAATCTAATGGTTCAAAGGGGGGTCCTGTTAGGGCATCAGGACCAGGTTTAAGTCCCAGGGGGGAACCCTAGATATGTGAACAGGGTTAATACGTTCACAGGCCGTGATGAATCTGGATATCCATCTGTTTCCTGCTATATAGCCATAAAGGGCTCTTAGAGCGGACACCTGGACCTTTAGTGTATTGACAGATAAGCCCTTCCCTTTTGTAGGAATTCTAGGATGGGTGCAATTGGAACTTCTCTAGAGTCAGGGTTTGTATGGAACTCTAGGAACTTCTTCCATATCTTGGTGTAGATCACTTTCTGCTCTGTAGGAGCGTATTAACTAACCCGTCCGAAAATCCCTTGGATCTCAGTAACTGCCTCTCAAGTTCCAAGCCATTAAGTGGAGGTTGTCCACTTGAGGATGGAAGAATGGACCTTGGGAGAGAAGATTGGGGGCTGAAGGGAGGACCTCTCTTGGGTGAGATTAAGATTATCCTCGCCTTCTCATCTCTGATTTTCATGATGACTTGTGCCAACAGTATGATTGGAGGAAAGGCGTACATCAGTTCGAACTGCCATGGGGCTTGAAGGGCGTCCACTATTTCCGGGTGGTCTGCCAAACTCAGGGAGGCGAATCTTCGCACCTGTCTGTTTTTCCTAGTGGCAAAAAGGTCTATCTGAGGAAGGCCCCATAATGACACGATCTTTTTGAATATCTGGTGAATCAGACACCATTCTCCTAGCCGTAATGTATGTCGGCTTAGGAAATCCACCTCTAAATTGTCCTTCCCTCTGATGTGAAGAACGGAAAGGGATAGCAGATGTTTTTCGGCCAGATCGAAAAATTTTCTTGCGGAAGACATTAGACCTTCCGATCAAGTTCCGCCTTGGTTGTTCAGATATGCCACCACTGTGGTGTTGCCTGATAAGATTCTCACGTGCTTTCCTCGAAGATGCGGAAGAATATGGTATAATGCATAACTAACCGCATTCAACTCCTTTAAGTTCGAAGAATCCTGCAGTTCTTCTCTATTCCACCGACCTCGGGAGAAGGTATCCCCCATTCCCTAGGGCTAGCATCGGTAGGCACTATACGGGATGCTCTTATCCATGGAACACCTCCCGATAGGTGATTGTCATCTAGCCACCACGCTAGAGAGGTTAAGACTACTGGAGATAAGGTCATCTTCTCCAGATGACCCTGCAGAATTGTCTCCTCTGGGGGAACCTGATGTTGCAATCTCCGGGTAAGGTACTGGGCCCACTGGACCGCCGGGATACAAAGAGTAAGGGATCCTAAAAGGGACATGGCTTCCCTCAAAGACATGCATGGTCTGCACATTGCTGCTCTAACCTTCGCTTTTATCATTGATATCTTTACCTGCGGAAGCAGACACCTCTGACTTGTAGAGTCTAGATGAAGACCTAAAAAGGACTGGAGAGTTTGTGGAACAATCCTGGATTTCTTGAAATTGATGATCCACCCTAGAGCCTGTAAAGATGAGACCGTGTCAGCTAGACGATTACTACATTGGATAGCTGAGCTCCATACTATTAAAAAGTCATCAAGGTAAGGTATTATTAAAGAGTCCTTCTGACGTAGGAAGGCCATCACCTCCAACATCACCTTCGTGAGGATTTGGGGTGCCAGAGAGGCTGAAGGGCATTGTTGTAAACTGGAAGAGATGGATCTCGCCGGCGAGGGAGACTGCCACTCTGAGGTATCTCTGATATCTGTTACGGATGGAAAGATAATATGCATCCTTTAGATCTAAGCCGGCCATCATACATCTAGGAAAGAGAAGCTTAATGGTAGATCTGATTGATTCTATTTTAAATTTACGGTTATAAATTAATGTATTTAATTTCTTTAAATTAATAATCGTTCTGAACGAGACATCAGGCTTGGGAATCAGGAGTAAGGGGAATAGAATCCTCTTCCTTCCTGTCCTTTGTCTCTGGAGACCTTCTTTTCTATTTGTTGGTCTAGCTGATCAATCCATACCAGAATGGACCGGGCAGTACATGTACTGGCTACAATACGCCTGTAGCTGCCTCCCATGATCTTTCTAGTGAGGCATCATTCTTGCGGTCAAGTGGGTCAGATAACATGCATGCGTCTTCTACAGGTAGTGCTGACTGTTTCGAGGTAGAGGCAACTGCTGCATCCACCTTAGGGACCTTGGTCCATGTTAGCAATTCCTCATCGCTAAATGGATACCTCCTTTTTGAGGCTGAAGGGAGGTAGCCCCTCTGATCTTGTTTTTCCCATTCTTTTTTAATCAAGGTTTGACTGCCGGATTTACAGGGAAGGCTCTCCTCCTCTCCTCTCCGCCAATCCCGTGAACATTATGTACTGCGTTGTTTGAGCTCCCTTTGCCTCTGTACACCCAATAGTGTTTCTAATGGATTTAACTAGAGCATCCACACTATCTAGGGGGAAGCATGAGCGTCCTTCCATATCCGATGAGGATGTCAGTGAGGAATCTGAGGCTACTCCATGGTCATCATCAGACTCTGAGATGGATATTATCAGTCTTTTGCTCCTTTTCTCTGTGGGCATACTGGACTGATTTAAGGCCTGCAGTTCCTCCCTGATTATTGCACGTATGTCCATAGCGGACACCGTTGCCTCCTGCGTGGTCTCACTGATACACCCCTGACATAACCTCTTGGGGTAGGAGTCAGGGAGAGGATTTCTGCATAGGGCACACTCCTTATGCTTGGATTTTTGCTTTTTCTTGGTCTGGAAAGAGGGAGACATATAGCGAGAGAAAGAGTCAGCTTAATAGGCAGAGTTCATACACTCACCTAGTGAAGCTATAGGTACCGGATCAAGAGGCCGTGGTACAGTCCTGGTGGCATCTTTGGTGTCACTCTTGCGCTTCCTGTCCGTGGAGCCCCTGCTGGAGTGGTCCCTGGACGTGCCAGCACCTGCAGAATCCACTGCCGGAGGATGCGTACTCTGTCCTGGGGAAGACATTACGGCACCGATTTTCCCCAGCTCCGCTGGGGTTTTATATGGCCACCTCTCATTCGAATTTTGCGGCCCGTCACCTGTACCGCCTCTTCTGGTTTGCCCCGGATGTCCTCCAGTCATTTCCGGAGCAGGAGCACCTGTGGTGTCTTGCACATGTGCAGCCTGATGCCTCCAGGACCGCGCCGCAGACACCAGCGATCTCTGAGGAACAGCTTCCGGATTGCCCTGGAAGTCCCTCAGTCGCTTCCGGGGAAGGAGAGCTCATGGTGTCCTGTACATGTGCGGGCCGGTTCCATGCCTCCGGGACCGCGCAGCTGCCAACAGAGTTCCAGGAGGAGCGGCGGCCTTGACATCTCCTCCTCCGCTCCCACGCGAGCCAGGATGGCCTTACCCGAACCCCGACGGCGCGTCTCCTGCGTGAATCCCGGGTGGCCTCCCCCGGACCCAGTGTTCAGCCATTCACCAGACGAGGGGAGAGCCGGATTACAGCACTCCCCCCACGCTGCTTCCAGACCGCAGCCCCTGCCGTTCTCACGAACACAGCGCAGGCCGCATGCTGGCCCAAGTACACTTGTGTAGGAATTCTTCTTGCGGCTCCCATAGGAACAGGAAACCAACTGAGGAGAGGCGGACCGCCCCTTTTATTTCTGTAGGTTTCATGTTCCTATGGGCGGATCCCTCTCTCCAGTGGGTGCTGTCGTGGCAAAGGGTAAAAAGAAAAACTGAAATATCACATGGTCATAAGTATTCACACCCTTTGCTCAGACACTCATATTTATGTCACATGCTGTCCATTTCCTTGTGATCCTCCTTGAGATGGTTCTACTCCTTCATTGGAGTCCAGCTGTGTGTAATTAAACTGATAGGACTTGATTTGTAAAGACACACACCTTTCTATATAACACCTCACAGTTCACAGTGCATGTCAGACCGCATAGCATAGAGTTTGCTAAAAAAAAACACATGAAGGACTCCCAGACTATGAGAAATAAGATTCTCTGGTCTGATGAGACGAAGATGGAAATTTTTGGTGCTAATTCTAAGCAGTATATGTGGAGAAAACCAGGCACTGCTCATCACCTGCCCAATACAATCCCAACAGTGAAACATGGTGGTGGCAGCATCATGCTGTGGGGGTGTTTTTCAGCTGCAGAGGGGGTATTTTTCAGCTGCAGAGACAGGACGACTGGTTGCAATTGAAGGAAACAAGAATCCGGCCAAGTACAGAGATATCCTGGATGAAAACCTCTTCCAGAGTGCTCTGGACCTCAGACTTGGCCGATGGTTCACCTTCCAACAAGACAATGACCCTAAGCACACAGCTAAAATAACCGAGGAGTGGCTTCAGAACAACCATTCCTGACTGGCCTAGCTAAAGCCCTGACCTAAGCCCAATTGAGCATCTCTGGAGATCTGAAAAAGGCTGTCCACCAACGTTCACCATCCAACCTGACGGATCTGGAGAGGATCTGCAAGGAAGAATGACAGCAGATCCCCAAATCCAGTATGAAAAACTTGTTGCATCATTCCCAAGAAGACTCATGGCTGTACTAGCTCAAAAGGGTGTTTCTGCTCAATACCGAGCAAAGGGTCTGAATACTTATGACCAAGTGATATTGCTGTTTTTCTTTTTTAATAAATTTGCAAAAATTTCTACATTTGCTTTTTTTTTTTTACAGTCAAGATGGGGTGCAGAGTGCACATTAATGAGAAAAAAATGAACTTTTTTGAGCTTGCCAAATGGCTGCAATGAAACAAAGTGAAAAATTTAAAGGGGTCTGAATATTTTCCATACCCACTGTATATCGGTCTCTCTACCATCGGTTAGGAAAGCTTTAAAATGACTAGGTACAATGAACAAAAAATTTCTTTTTAACGTGAAAGGAAACACAAACAGTATTTGCCTCACCAGTGCAGAGTATTTGGCACTTTGATGCCCGTCTCGTGTGGAGCCTGAAAAATGATTTAAAAATTCTGTTTAATACATGATAGTTGCTTTAGATAAAAGTGTCAGAACTGAAAAGAAGTGGCATGCTGGGCAATACATGCAGAGCACAAATGATGGCAAAATAGCTACAAAGCAAAGGACTGAATATCTAATGGACAGTGACCAGGCACATTGTGTGTTCTCCTGACAAGTCTGATCCTAAATACAAGTAATCCACGTGAAAAGACAACTCAGGAGCATCTTTACTTAAAACTCTGGTTTGTGCCAAAGCCTAGACATTGATAAATACCATACATATATTTCCAAGAATAAAAGACCACAGATTTCTAAGGCTAGGTTCACATTTGCGGTTGAGTCCGCAGCGTTTCGTCTGCAACCGCATGCCAACGCAGCGGTTTTTTATCCGCATCAGCTTACACACGACGGTAAAAAAACGCTGCGTTTGAGCTTTTTATGCGCTTGCATTCTATAGGAAAAAGATTTTCCAGGAGAATTTCCTTGACACAAGCCATGCGAAATGGGCATGTCTCATGGGATTTCTGTATGTAGACCCTTGTACGCATGCGTACGCAAACGAACGCATGTCCTTGCGTTCCCATAGACTGTAATGCGTTGTTTTGACGCACTCCTTCTGCAAGCGTCTGCATGCGTATGGCGGGGTAAATTTGACGCCTCCAAAATTGCAACATGGTGCGTTAGCCGCGCCCTGACACACCGCGAAACAAAGCATGCGTAAGCAAACGCAGGTGAACGCATGCAAATGCATGTACAAGCGTCCACAAAGTAAAAGATATGAAAACACGACGCATGCTGATGTATGCGTCAGGAACGTTGCAGACAACCGCAAATGTGAAACCGGCCTAAGAACTACTATTTAATGGAAAATACTAGACACACACCATGACAGCTGACTGGTCAACTGTATAGGGGTTGTTCGGTCTAAAAATAAAAGCTGGCAGTCACACTATGTGACTTTACACTGCAAAGTCTTGACAGTGTGCAACGAATCACGATTCCCCCATGCGGGCGGGTGGGTGGTCATTTCTCTTCTACTGTGAGAAGCGGGGCTGTGGAGTTGCTAAGCCAAACCTACGACTCCTCAATTTCTCTGACTCCGACCCCACAGCACTGCCTCACTACTGTGCATAAAGTGCAGCACTGATTCATCTCAGCTAAAAGCCGAGATCCTTAGATCAGGAACAGAACAGACAATTATAAGACATTTCATAACTTTCCCAAATTCTTATGAAAACATTTACCGCAAATCCTGCATTGTATTACTGTACCCAATTTATTAAATATTTTAGGAGTCGGTCCATTTTAGACCGACTTCATGACTCAGCCCGGGCGAGAAGCCAGGTGAGACTACTCGGCATGTGACCACAAGTATGTAATTACATACATGTGGTCACATAACTGCTTGCCCACCTACATGGGGAATACAGGAAAATCACTATAGTATGCATATTGCCATGATCTGGCAGTCTGCAGTTACATGGAGTGAATACACTTTTCTTCTGCGACTGCACAATCTCCTTACGGTGGTGTCTAATTGCAGGAAAATGGGCTCCAAACTGGGTGAGTACACAAACTAAGCAGGTACTCGCCGTCCCATGGACCAGTGCCGGCATTTTGACTACCAAGGTGATGTCACACCAACAGCGCATGTCACCGCTCTGGCCAGTCACTGAGCTCTGCGTTTGTTCAATGAGGCTGACAGCACGCAATGCTGAGCTCAGTGACTGGCCAGAGCGGTGACATGCTGTTGATGTGATGTCAGCACTGTAATTAAAACCTGAGGACCAGCAGCAGTGGTGTGGGGGGGGGGGGGGGGGGGCGGGGATGGATATTATCATTACCCTAAGGTACCTACACACCAATCCAATCCAATCAGTGCTGGCAGTATCACACAGTAGTAGTAGATATCATATTGACAACTGAAATGTTTTTACTATTTTTATACCATTATGCTTTCCTGACATGTTTGTTGCATTTCTTAAAACAAACATGTCAGGAAAGCATAATGTTAACAAGGGCTGAGCGTGCATGCGCAGAAGCAGCCAAGAGCTGGTGCCAATGGACTGCATGATTTGGTTTAGATTCGCAGCAGATGACCATTTTCCTTAAAGAGAATGATGTGGAAAATTCAGGAGTGTTTCACTTACTTGCCACTTTGTGCATTTCTTGCATACAAGCCTGGAGAAGTGAGCGATAATTCTTACTAACAAGAACCAACCTGTGAAATTAAATACCAATCACATTTAGTGCACGTATATAGTTCAACAGTAACTTACAAAAAGAGTCACCAAACATCAAGTGACATCAGAGGTGTCTGGCAACTAATGACCCTAAAAGGTTAAAGATTTATGGACAGGCTCCTCTAACGGCAATCACATACTGAGCTTTTCGTGTCTTGCCGGACGCTGCTTCGTCACTCTTTTGCAGACCCACAAATATTCCGTGTGACTCATTGAATAGCTTTCTCAGTACTGGAGAGTACAGATCTTCATCACTACGCATAAAAGCCAGGTGGCCTGTGGTTGGTAAATGCAAGTTGTCTGCAAGAAAAAAAATGAGTTGGCTCAGTTATTAATTTGCCAAGGGGACATAAATAGTCAAAAATGAATTGACAGGGGCTATAGAGAATTCCTAGCATATCCTTTTCATATCAGCCTAGCCTGTCTAAGGATGGTGCTCAAGCAGAGGACCTGAGTGTCAGTAGGATATTCAACCCTAACTAAAAGACTTGAGTGTAAAGCCCCTCTAATGCTTATTACCCTCATACTTTGCTAGTAGGGCATCGGGTGGGCACTTCACTCAAAAGCTTTGCTGCACTTCACCAACTTCTGGTCATTTATTGCCAAGGCACATCAATCCCTCAGTGAGCGGTCTCCCCTGCCTAGGTGCAGTCATTGCCCAGGTTTGTGTCATTAGAAGGGACAGCGCCAGATGAGCATGTGAGATCAATGTATTGACTGCCGCAACATCATTAAGAAGCACACTGCCTGGGTTCGTTGCAATGACGGCGCCTGCACAATGAGCTCCTAATGACCTTTTAGGATCTGGTACACTGATCTTGCAGTGTCATCAGGCGCTTACCACGCAGGTGCCACCTCTTGTGAGGACGTTAATCCAGGCGATGATGGCATCTGAGCAAGGAAGGCATGTCACCGAGGGAAGAGTTTCAAAAAAGCACTCCACCTGTTAGTCGCAGGCATTTTTAGTTACAACAGGGCCACTACCCCTCCACAGAGATGTAAATTTCAGTCTAAAGAGAGGATTCATATGTTCCCATACACATGGAGACTTTTCTAAGCAAGGATTGGCATTAGTTAGGACCTGTAAAACGAGAAACGCCTTAACGTGGCTTCCAGGTATACATAAATTGGGGATTTTATGTGCTAAGCTTTCTCAATTATTCATATTTCTAAGGCAGTGATGCAATTCATTTTTCATATCTCATGTTTGCAAGCTATGGCACTACAGTGTGCTTCCTTTTTTCTATGACAGAGGGAAGTGACCTGTCAATCAATGACCGGAGGCTGGCAGTGGGAACTAAAGTACAGCAGCACTGAGGAGTAAAGTGTCAGCCACACTGCATTTGAGCATAAAACGTCAAGACTAGATTTTTCAAAAATGCAACAAAATTGTATCAGTAAAGTATGAGTATAAAAAGGATTAAATGGGCTTTTCACACACCTTTAGTTAGGAGTCAGAAATCCTGCTAACAGGTTGTCTTTAACAATGTAATGTTTTCAGGTATACCAATTCCTAATCTTTTTTGTACGATTTGGGAGAAATAATACTGGTTATTTTCCATAAAGTATAAATGAACTTTCAAGGGACTTTTCGGGGTAATAAAATAATGTTATAGAAGCAGGTATAATTTGATCCCTCACTGCAGACAGATTTGTAGACAGATTTGAGCAGTTTGTGAATGAATGATCAAAGAAAAAAAATATACCGTATATACTCGTGTATAAGCCGAGATTTTCAGCCCATTTCTTAGGGCTGAAAGTCCCCCTCTCGGCTTATACGCGGGTCATATACGGGGTCGGCGGGGGAGGGGGAGCGGGGGTGTTGGATTATACTCACCCCTCAGCCAGCGCGGTCTCTGCAGCCCCCCTGCTTCTCCGGCTCCTTCCTGCAGCGGTCACATGGCACCGCTCATTAAAGTCATGAATATGCACATATTCATGACTTTAATGAGCGGTACCATGTGACCGCTGTAGTAAGGAAGCACTGTGGAGAGCACCGGGAGAAGAGGAGAGGCTGCAGGGACGCGCGGCGGAGGGGTGAGTACAGCGATATTTACCTGTCCCTCGGTCCACCGCAGCGCTGCTCCGACTCCTCTGGCTGTGAATGTTCAGGCAGAGGGCGCGATGACGTCATTAGTGAGCGCCGCGCCCCTGCCTGATCATTCACTGCCGAGGACCAGGAAGAGGGAGCAGCGCTGCAGTGCAAAGAGGACAGGTAAATATCTCAGGTGCCGGGGTCCTGAGCGATCGGTGACCATACGCCTGTCCGGACGAAGGGGTTGCATTTTTTTTTTTACTTGCGCAGCATATGGGGCATAATTGGGAACATATGGGGGCATAATATGGAGCATATGGGGGCAAATATGAGCTGTGGGCAAATATGGGAGCATATTGGGCTAAGCTGTGGAGCATATGGCATAATAGTGGCATATGGGGGCATAATATGGAGCATATGGGGGCATAATATGGAGCATATGGGGGCATAATATGGGCATATGGGGGCATAATATGGAGCATATGGGGCATAAGCTGTGGAACATATGGGGCATAATATGGGGGCATAAGTGTGGAACATATGGGGCATAATCTGGAGCATATGGGGGCATAATATGGGCATTGGGGCATATGCTGTGGAACATATGGGGGCATAAGCTCTGGAACATATGGGGGCATAATATGGAGCATATGGGGGCATAAGCTGTGGAACATATGGGGGCATAATATGGAGCATATGGGGCATAATCTGTGGAACATATGGGGGCATAATATGGAGCATATGGGGGCATAAGCTATGGAACATATGGGAGCATAATATGGAGCATATGGGGGCATAAGTTGGAACATATGGGGGCATAATATGGAGCATATGGGGGCATAATATGGAGCATATGGGGGCATAATATGGAGCATATGGGGCATAATATGGAGCATATGGGGGCAAATATGGCATATGGGGCATAAGCTGTGGAACTATGGGGCATAAGCTGTGGAACATATGGGGGCATATAAGGGCTGCTGGAACATATGGGCATATGGCTATATGGGGCATAAATGATGTGGAAGCATATGGGGCATAAGTCATGGAACATATGGGGCAATGACATGCATGTGGGAACATATGGGGGCATAATATGGAGCATATGGGGGCATAAGCTGTGGAACATATGGGGCATAATATGGAGCATATGGGGCATAAGTGTGGAACATATGGGGGCATAATATGGAACATATGGGGCATAATCTGGAGCATATGGGGGCATAATTGGAACATATGGGGCATAATCTGGAGCATTATGGGGGCATAACTGTGGACATATGGGGGCATAATCTGGAATATGGGGGCATAATCTGTGGAACATATGGGGGCATAATCTGGAGCATATGGGGGCATAATCTGGAGCATATGGGGGCATAATCTGGAGCATATGGGGGCATAATCTGGAGCATATGGGGCATAATCTGGAGCATATGGGGGCATAATTGGAGCATATGGGGCATAATCTGGAGCATATGGGGGCATATCTGGAATGGGCATATATGGGCATAATCTGGGAGGCATAATTGGGGCATAATCTGTGATATAGGGGAATAGCATATGGGGGCATAATCATTTTTCACCCTAGGCTTATACGCGAGTCAATAAGTTTTCCCAGTTTTTTGTGGCAAAATTAGGGGGGGTCGGCTTATACATGAGTATATAAGGTATATATATTTATAATTTAAAAACAAGCAACATATTTAATATATCTTTACAAGTATTGTTATTGTTCATTTATGTGAAAAAAGTGTAGTTACTATTTAAGGAAGTATTGTACATACCTCTTTTTGGGTAATGGGTTTCATAAAGAAGCAAATCTCCTGGTCCCCAATCGAACCCAATATGTGTGTTAGGTCTCCCAAGTCCTTCCACAATCTAAGTTTAAAAAATAAATGAAAATGACAAAAGGAACCCAATGACTCAGATTTAGATGACAAAACGAGGCAAATAAGAATATGTCCGCTTAATGTACATTAGTCACCCAAGAAAAAAAAAAAAATGTGTGTGTGTGTGTCAAGTGTAAACCTACGGCAAATGCTATATAGTGCCTTTTTATCACTCATAGGGTTCTGGAAGAACGGGACACGTGTGCGTTGTTGCACTGGTCAAAGTCTATGGGACTCATGGAAATAGCTGAAAACTGTACCAAAAATGCCACAGACAGCGATGTGAAGTGGCAGAGCACACAAGCAATGGCTGTTCTATCCAACACAGGAACACAAGTCCCCTAATCTGGTCTTAGTTTTTGGACTTTGACCGATCTGTTATTAGCTATTGCTTCTTCTAACAGGAACACACATCAGTATTTGGTGAGTTTTTTACCTCAGTATTTGAAAGCCAAAACCAGGAGTGGGACAGTCAGAGGAAAAGTATAATAGAAACATGTCACCTTTTCTAGATTTATCACCCACTCCCAATTTTGGCTTACAACTACTGAGGTAAAATACTGACCAAATACTGATAGTGTGAACATGGCCCAATTCCAGTAATTTAACAGGAAACATTTGATGGCAGTCTGGATTCTGTAATAAATACTACTTGCCTCAGTATCTGATCCATAATTTTCCTTTTAGCAGGTTATTACACCATTGGTTAGGATCATTCTCCCAGTGTTATGATTACTGTTCTCTATGCCCTGACCTCACATTTGTCCTTTATATGCAGCAGAGCTGCAGTGTAAAGCATGAGAGAATAATAAGTGAGAGTAGGTGGTTTTTAGGGTATGTGCACACGTTGCGGATTTGCCTGTAGGATTTTCTGTGCAGATTCTACCTCTCTTGGCAGAAAACGCCATTTATCTCCGCAAGATAAATAGACATGCTGCGGTCTGGAAAGATGTGCCGCATATCCGGTTACGCAGGGCAGTCGGGCCCTCCTCTATGTTGTAACATCTGGATGCTGCGGCTGTACGCAGCATCCAATCTGCAGCAAATCCAGACCAAATACGCCCAGTGGAAACACACCCGAACATGATACAAATGGCACATCCTGGGGCATCGTTGAATACGCGGCTTTCCCACGCGGACACAGGTATGGCCAGTGCATACACCCTAGGCGTTAGAAGCCGGAGAAGTAGGACCACAAGAGCTTACAGACTACATTTGATCATGGGGTCTCATTGGGGTGGTTTCCAACAAGGTAAAGAATAAAGGGACCCAAGGTCTGCAGGAGCTTTGCTTCCGCGCAGTGGTCCAACGCTCTGCCGGCCTGCTGTCATACTGATCCAAAGTGATGGCACAAACCAGTCACCGTGCAATGCTTCTGTGCTGGGCCTTGTCGCCATCCCTGGCACTCCGTGGCCCAATGTTTTACCATCCACTGAGGCTCAACGTGTTTATCATGGCATGCAGTGGCTGTCGGCAATGTTGTGCCTCTCCTAGCTCACAGCTGCCCACACTGTGATATCACACCCTGCCGTCATTGGCATGCAGTGCCCCCCTGCCAGGCTCCGCCACCCCTGTACGGGGGCACATGCCACACACACACCGGGGGCTGCCACTGCCCCCACAGACAGGAGGCGGCCCGGGTACAGGGGGAGCGGGCAGGTTACCGTGTCCGCCGGCTGCTCGTCCAGCTCCTCCATTATTCTCCACTTCCAGATTCCCGCTCGGTGTCTGAGGCCGGGGCTGTCCTCGTCACTGCCTGCGCCGGCCGTGCACTCACTGACAGGAAGTCCTGAGCCTGCAGCGCCGTCACTGGCCACGCCCGCCATTCCCCTGGCGGACAGCACTGAGGGCTAGCGCTGCTCCTCCGCCTGCTGTGTGTGCAGCCACAGTCCGTCTCTCAGGAACGTCCTGTACACCGGAAAGGACGCTCAGGGGCAGAGTTGGTGCTCTTTTATAAGTGCGCTGCGTTTTGCCACAAATTGCCTACAATTCACCAAGGAAGAATTGGCACCAGGAAGGCTGCGTTCACACCTGTGTGCGGCATTCAGAATAATGACTATAACTGATGCAGCGGAGGGCCCGTTCATTATTATGGGGTCTGTTTTTGTGTTATTTTTGGAATGGATGAAAGATGTCTTCCTGGATGCCCATTTTCTTCTATAATAAAAAGAGACACATAATGGAACCCAGACCGACCTACATTAACCTTCATGACCCAGCATATTTTGACCTTGCCATTTTTTGCAATTCTGACCAGTGTCCATTTATGAGGTAATAACTCAGGAACGCTTCAACGGATCCTAGCGATTCTGAGATTGTTTTTTCGTGACATATTGGGCTTCATGTTAGTGGTAAATTTAGGTCGATAATTTTTGCGTTTATTTGTGAAAAAAATGGAAATTTGGCGAAAATTTTGAAAATTTCACAATTTTCAAATTTTGAATTTTTATTCTGTTAAACCAGAGTTATGTGACACAAAATAGTTAATAAATAACATTTCCCACATGTCTACTTTACATCAGCACAATTTTGGGAACATTTTTTTTGTTAGGAAGTTATAAGGGTTAAAATTTGACCAGCGATTTCTCATTTTTACAGCAAAATTTACAAAACCATTTTTTTTTTGGGACCACCTCACATTTGAAGTCACTTTGAGGGGTCTATATGGTAGAAAATACCCAAAAGTGACACCATTATAAAAACTGCACCCCTCAAGCTACTCAAAACTATATTTAAGAAGATTATTAACCCTTCAAGTGCTTCACAGGAACTAAAGCAACGTGGAAGGAAAAAATGGACATTTTAATTTTTCCAACAAAAATTTTATTTTAGCATCAATTTTTTTCATTTTTACATGGGCAACAGGATAAAATGGATCCTAAAATTTGTTGCAAAATTTCTCCTGAGTACACAGATACCTCATATGTGGTCATAAACCACTGTTTGGGAGCACGGCAGGGCTCAGAAGGGAAGGAGCGCCATTTTGGAATGCAGACTTGATGGAATGTTCTGCGGGCGTCATGTTGCGTTTGCAGAGCCCCTGATGTGCCTAAACAGTAGAAACTCCCCACAAGTGACCCCATTTTGGAAACTAGACCCCCCAAGGAGCTTATCTAGATGTGTAGTGAGCACTTTGAACCCCCAAGTGCTTCACAGAAGTTTATAAACGCAGAGCAGTGAAAAAAAAAAATCATTTTTGTTTCTCAAAAATCATTTTTGAACCCGCTATTTTTTATTTTCCCAAGGGTAACAGGAGAAATTGGACCCCAAAAGTTGTTGTACAGTTTGTCCTGAGTACACTGATACCCCATATGTGGGGGGAACTACTGTTCGGGCACACGTTGGGGCTCGGAAGGGAAGTAGTGACGCTTTGAAATGCTGACTTTGATGGAATGGTCTGCGGGCATCATGTTACGTTTGCAGAGCCCCTGATGTGCCTAAACAGTAGAAACTCCCAACAAGTGACCCCATTTTGGAAACTAGATCCTCCAAGGAACTCCTCTAGATGTGTGGTGAGCACTTTGAATCTCCAAGTTCATCACAGAAGTTTATAACGCAAAGCCGTGAAAATAAAAAATCATTTTTTTTTCACAAAAATAATTTTTTTAGTCCCCAATTTTTTTCCCAAGGGTAACAGGAGAAATTAGACCTCCAAAGTTGTTGTGCAATTTTTCCTGAGTATGCTGATATCCCATATGTGGGGGTAAACCACTGTTTGGGCACACATCGGGGCTCGGAATAAAGGGAGCACTGTTTCACTTTTAACAGCCAATGAGAGCAATTGTAGCCACGTGGGGGTTAAGCCAACCCCACTGTGGTGAAGCACAAAGGGTCTTGTGCCTGCGGGTCGGGTGACCTTTCAGTGACCCCGGTCACCCGACCCGCAGGAACGCGATCCTTTCATGACACATACGCTGTGTCACAGGTCGGGAAGGGGTTAAAGGGGTTGTCAGGCCTTCTGATGAAAGTCTGCGGTCACTTATTTGACTGCAGACTTCTGAATCATTACCGTGTGCGCCCTGCCCGCTGTCAGGATTCTCGGGACGTACTAAACTGCATATTGGGATGATGGGCTGCAATGCTAGACTCGACCACTAGATGGCAGCACATTTTTCAAATGCAGAACAGGAAATGACTTCTGGCCTTGATACTGGATTAGAAGAAGCTGCAGTTTTTAACTCTTGACCTGTAATATAGAAAGAAATCAGAGGGAATTCAATGGAATTAAAGTTTAATAATAGAACCAGGGAAAAAAGACTGTAACTATTTAGGATTATGTGTAGACTATCGGGGTTACTCACGCCTGGTTATATATCTCATCAACATCTCATAGGAATATAGGTATAATTATTGTTCTGTATGGGGATTATGGGTGAAATATCACAACTACACATGCCCAGGAACATACTTCATCTACATTCAATAGGAATATGGGTATAACTATTGTTCTCTATTGGGATTATGGGTCAAATATCACAAATACACATGCCCAGGAACATATTTCATCTACATTCAATAGGAATATGGGTATAACTATTGTTCTGTATAGGGATTATGGGTGAAATATCACAAATACACATGCCCAGGAACATACTTCATCTACTTCTCATAGGAATATGGGTATAACTATTGTTCTGTATGGGGATTATGGGTGAAATATCACAAATACACATGCCCAGGAACATATTTCATCTATATTCAATAGGAATATGGGTATAACTATTTTTCTGTATAGGGATTATGGGTGAAATATCACAAATACACATGCCCAAGGAACATACTTCATCTACTTCTCATAGGAATATGGGTATAACTATTGTTCTGTATGGGGATTATGGGTGAAATATCACAAATACACATATCCAGTAACATATTTCTTGTCCTTCTGATAGGAATATTGGTATAATTCGTATTTTATATGGGGATTTTGGGTGACATCAGGAATGCATATGTGAACAATTTTCAAAAAGAATGATTTTCCCCGGACCTTCAGGTGGGGAATACACGGCATTATCTGGTGCCTTGTATTCGTCTGGTACTGAAGGGGTTAAATGGAGGGAAGATGTTTTCCCGCTATTTTTTTGTTAGGTCGCGTCAGCAAGGTGATAGGGTTAAGTGATTGGTGAGTGGGTCCGGCCACTCAGGGGTCAGTAGTAGGCAGACAGTATTTTTTGCCCTGGTGACTGCCCCTGATTGGTCTGGACTTTGGTTACCGGGGAAGTGCAGGGTGATATAAGTGGGCAGCGCCGGAGGTGTGTGTCTGTTCTCCGGCGCGGTCATACCTGGGAGCTGCCCCACCCTCCCAACCCTATTTTATGCGTTTAGTCACCACCGGGGTTAGTCATCCAGGGATCTGGATGGACAGGTAATTTTGGTTAACGGGCTTGAGCCTTATGGCTAAGCTGCGGGTTGATAAAGGTTTGAACTTGGTTTTTAATAAAGTTGAAATATTTATTGGTTTATACTTAAATTTATGAGTTTTTAATATTTTAAATATTTAAATAAAGGCCACGGCCAATTGTTTTCCATCTAATCAATGTGTCGAGTATGTTGTTTGTTGCGCTGTTTAGATAAAGGTTGGGGTAATAATGTATAATGCCATCTGAGTTGTGGCAGGTTGACCACAGTAATGATAGTTGTTTGCAGCTAGGAGGCCATATGGACACCCATCCCAGCAGCATAGGGGTTAATCTATTGGGTGGGGCAATTTGGACACTGTTGGGAGGGTTATTTGTTGGCCCTATGCCCTCACAGAAGTGTCGTGCATTGCTTCAGGAGGGAGCCGGATCCGGAAGTCTGAAGGGTCCCATGCAGGCGAGAGAGGCTTGTGGGCAAGGAAAATTATTGGGGCATGGGGCCCAAAAGTGTTTGAACAGTGCTGTAACTGAGCCGTATCTTTTTCTGTTGAAATAAACCTGGCAGGAGCCAGAATTCCCTTTAAAACCCATGTGAAGTGCCTTTAATTGAAGAGTGCAATGCGCCTGGAGACACTAGGCGGCGATCAAGAGACTGAAGTCGTCACAGGGTATAAATATTTTTATTGGGAATTATAGTTGAAATACAATGAATACACATGCCCAGTAACATATATGATTTACTTCTGCTAGGAATATGGGTATAATTGTTCTTTGTGGGTATTATAGGTGATATATCATGAATACACATGGCCAGTGTCATATTGGATCAATTCCCGGTAAGAATATGTGTACAATTATTGTTTTATATGTTGACTATTGGTAAAATATGATGTATTCACATGTTGAAATATTTCATTAACTTGCTGTAAGAATATGGGTATATTTATTATTCTATATGGGGTTATGGTCAGAATGCCATGGATATACAGATCCTGTAACCTATTTGCATCTGACGGGATTACATGTCCATTGACTTCTCCCACCCCTGGGAGATGTGAGCCCTGGCATCATAGCTTTTTGACCCAGTGTTCCCACCTCCTTAGATAGGCTGGCCATGTCAGAGTGATGAGCAGTCTTGCACCATACTTCTTGCTTATATACCTATATTATTCTCAATACATTGTTCATTATAGGATGTTGGATCTTTTGGAGGGTTTTATTGGTTACTTTGGTTTGTTGACATCAATAACTTTTAATGGAGATATATAGAATTTTTTTAAACAACTGTTAATAAAATAATAGGTTTTATCTTAACCAACAAATTTGGAAATGGAACATGTATTTTAGTGTATACCGGTCTCTAGGTTAATACGAAGGCCATCATAACAATACAACAAAATAGCTTTCATGGAACAATAAATTATCCTGCTTACGTTCACATGTCTGATATAGGACTCGGTATTGCTTCTTAGTCAGTAGGGCAGGCATAATTGAATCTTATGTGCCTGTTTTCCATCCAGGTTCACTTGAATGGGAATGGAAACTTTCATATTGTTTCCGCTATACAGGGCAGTTTTTTTTTGTGTGTGTCCGTTTCTGTGCTGCCACTATCATCCTCTGCTGTGCGTTGGAAACTCGGGTCCAGTGCGTGGCATATTTCCTTCTACTTCTTAAAGAGAATTCTGACCTCTGCTGGAACACTCATGTGGAGGGGTGGACATCAAGGGAGGATGATGTCTGCCTGACATAGATCACAGACATCATCCTCCCTCTCCACTGTAATAGGGATTGGCGTGGGGGCAGACCTACCCACCCTCTCCCTCTGCCCTCACTGCCTCCCTGATTGCACAGTTTAGCTGTGCCACCATCAAAAAGTCCTATGTTCAGCACATTCGTTCCTGATGTACAGAACACACATTATGCCAATTCAGAGCCTTTATACACTCTTTATTGTATTTTATGGGCACTTTTGGAAAATAGTGAAAGTCTAAAGCGCCCATAAAATACAAATTATTTGTAAAATTCTGGATTCCAAGCTAAAAATATCAATCTTCCTTGTTTTTGATCTGTTTAAAGAGTCTGTGTACCTTTTACTTACCTGTCATTTTCAGCTCCGTGCCGTCCTTCAGATGTTTTTGGACCCACGATGCCGGGTCTCCTCATGCTCCTTCACCGCTTCTGACCCACCGCAGCTCCGGAGTCCGGTCTCAGCACTGCGCTCCAACAATTGAGAAAAATCGGAGCGCAGCACTGAGACCATGTGCCTGATTGGCTGGCTGCTCGCAGCAGTTTGCAGCCAGCCAATCAGGATCGCTGTATTTGCGCTGGCACTTCCGTGTCATGTGACACAGCTTGCTCAGCGCTAATACAGGATCCGGGATCTTCAGCGGGTCAGAAGCGGGTGAAGCAACGCGAGGAGACCTGGCACCGCTGGATTGAGGAGGATCGGGAGGACAGCGCGGACCTGAAAATGAAAAGTTAGTAAAAAGGACAGTTACTCTTTACAAAGTAAGTCCACATTAAAATATAAAGTTTTTTTAATATCAAGTCTCTCACCGTAAACAAAATGGCAATAACATTTTGCACTAGTTTCTTTTACATTGTAAACATAGGAAATATTTTGGTGGTCGGCCCATCGGTCCAGCACACTTCTGGTGATACCAATTTCGACACATTACACACAGTATCTGTTTTTCTTCATGGTAAATGTCACCTGTGCAATAGCAAGACCTGCAAAATGTCCACCCTTCTGAATTGCTGTAGCTGGATGCAAGAGTACTTATTTCCTGCTCTGTTTCCTTTTCTATTATTTTGATCATTGATGGGCTGTAGGTCTTCATTTTCTCAGCCACAATTTTTTGTTGTGTTTGTTTGGAGCTGAAATGTGAATAACTAACTTCCATAATCTTGGTCTGTATCCACCTTCTAACATTATTGCTGTCAAAGCAATGAACATAGTTAATACCATTACATATCACATATGAATTTAGTATGACATGCACTCCACAGTTATATGAATTATTCTGTTTTGGGCAGTCGGCGCTCACAATAAAAGTCCATTCATCTTCAAAAAAACTCCAACTGAGGTACATGTAGAGTGGATGCCATAGAGAATTTTTTTGAGACAGCACAGTGTATGTTGTATTCGGAGATCATAGAGTCCATTATTGTCACTGTTTTTAGATTTTAGGTCTGCTTAAGCCAAAAACCAGTGGAAACCTCGTCCGTATAAAGTGTTTATTGGAAATAGCAAAATGTCATAGTTTAAAAGTGCTTAAGGAATCAGCAAATCTTAAAAAAGATGCGTGTTCTCCATTACTAACAGCATTGAAAAAATGTGGAGGAAACAGCCAAAACAACCACTGGAAATTCCAGATTCCTTAACCAACTGTATTATGGCACTGACTATTACTTCTCCTTCAAGCCAGGACTTTGGTTCTAGACATAGTGTAAGACCGTCAATTAGGTCTACTGGTTCATCCCAAGGCTTTCTGTCTATAAAGCTATCAGACTTTCTTGGTGTGCTTTCATACTTTGGAGATTGTAGTGTCACGCTGTCTAATGATATGTATACAATGTCAGTAAACTATTAATACAGGAACAACACTCTATACAACAACTAGTATAGCTACATCAGCATGTAAGTATAGAATAGATTTACCTGACACGATATCTGCTGAACCCAGGGTTAATCTTGAGGACTTGATGAGCTGAAACAGGAAAGAGGTGGACCGGGATCTAACCTGACCCTAAACTGGGGTCCTAACTAATCCCTCACCTTGGAGGTACTGATAATGGTTCAGAGGTCAAGTCACCAACCTAACCCTGTCTCCTATCAGACCCTGAACCCTGTAATCAGTCCTAAGAAGGATCCTGACTACCACCAAAGGGATATGGGCTGATCTTAGCTAAATACACAGATTAGACATATAAGACAGACAGGATAACACTCGCTTGCATACACACTCAAACACCAAAGGAACATAAATGGTCTGGAAATAAACTCTAACCAAGTTGAGCTTAGAACAACTAAGGAGCTCACAACTAAAGTCTATACAGATTCATTCCTATCTGTGGTCTGCATGAAGGTTTCACTGGCAACTCCCCAAGCAGACAACCAGGAATTTAAAGGAAACCAATCAACAAATAATCAATTGCAGCCGGGAGGAAACTGCACCCAGTCCAGCACCGAGCACAGACAGAATTAACTCCCTAGCTGCCAAACACAAAGAAACAGCAGCTCAGCTGTGAGAAGTCAAAATGTGCAACCGCGACGATCTTCGTGGAAAATGCACACATGACAGTACCCCCCCTTCTACGAGGGGCCTCCGGACCCTCAGGGCCAGGCCTGCCCGGGTGAGTTCTGTGGAAGGTCCGAACCAAACGATCTGCGTTAACATCAGACGCAGGGACCCACGTCCTCTCCTCTGGACCATACCCCTTCCAATGCACCAAGTACTGAAGGGACCGGCGATTCAGACGTGAGTCAATGATCTTTGATACTTGAAATTCCAAGTTACCATTGACCAACACAGGAGGAGGAGGTAGAGGTGACGGTATGACTGGTGCCACATACCTTTTAAGTAATGACTTGTGGAACACATTATGAATTTTAAACGTAGGAGGGAGGTCCAGACGAAATGCCACAGGATTAATTATGGAACTGATCCTGTACGGCCCGATGAATCTGGGACCCAGTTTCCAGGAGGGCACTTTAAGTTTTATATTCCTGGTAGACAACCATACCAGATCGTTCACATTCAGATCTGGACCAGAAACTCTCCTCCTATCAGCCATACGTTTGTAACGGTTCCCCATAGCACTCAGATTATTCAATACACCTCTCCACACAGAAGCAAGTGACGACTGAGAAACGCTCCTCCTCAGGAACCCCAGAAGGGCCCCCCCCATTGAAAGTACAAAACTGAGGATGAAAACCATATGCCCCAAAAAACGGGGACTTACCAGTGGACTCGCTCGCCTGTTGTTAAGAGCGAACTCTGCCAGAGGCAAGAAAGAAGACCGTCCTCTTGGTTCTCTGAGACAAAACACCGGAGATATGTCTCTAAGCTCTGATTCAGACGCTCTGTCTGACCATTGGTCTGCGGGTGAAAAGCCGAGGAAAATGACAATTGCATCCCCCGACGTAAACAAAATGCCCTCCAAAATTTGGACACAAACTGAGACCCCCTATCTGACACCACATCAGAAGGCAACCCATGAAGTCTAACGATCTCCTAATGAACACCTGCGCCAGAGTTTTAGCATTAGGGAGTGCAGGAAGAGCAACGAAATGTGCCATCTTACTGAACCTGTCAACAACCACTAGTATGACAGTATTCCCTGACGACGGAGGAAGGTCCGTAATGAAGTCCATAGATAAATGAGTCCATGGACGCTCCGGAAGTTTCAAGGGTAAAAGGGTCCCAGACGGACGGGTATGAGGGGTTTTAGAGCGAGCACACACCCCACATGACGCGACAAAAGTTATAACATCTTTATTAGCATTAGGCCACCAAAACCGGCGAGAAAGGAGATCTAAAGTAGCCTTACTCCCTGGATGTCCTGCTAGAGCAGAATTATGATGTGCCTCAATAATCTTTTGTCTCAACAGATTTGGGACAAACAGCCTCCCTGGAGGTCCTGCAGGGGCGTCCCCCTGAGCCTCTAACACCTCCTCTCAAGCTCAGAAAATACAGCCGACACTACCACCCCCTCCTGAAGGATAGGACTCGGGTCATCCGTTTTCCCGGCCCCTGGGAAACTGCGAGACAAGGCATCAGCCTTTACATTCTTAGACCCCGGGCGATAAGTGACGACAAAATTAAACCTGGTAAAAAACAACGACCATCGAGCTTGTCTGGAATTCAGACGCTTAGCGGATTCCAAATACAACAGGTTCTTGTGATCAGTAATAACGGTAACCGGGTGGACTGCCCCCTCCAAAAAGTGACGCCATTCTTCAAAAGCTAACTTAATGGCCAAAAATTCCCTATTGCCGATATCATAATTCCTTTCGGCGGACGACAATTTCTTAGAAAAGAAAGCGCACGGATGCCATTTACCAGGGGACGGACCTGGGACAATATAGCACCACACCCCTACGTCAGACGCATCCACCTCCACAATGAACGGCTGAGATGCATCTGGTTGGATGAGAACGGGTGCCGAAGCAAAACATCTCTTCAAATAGGAAAAGGCTTGACAAGCTTTGTCCGACCATTTAGAAAAATCCGTCCCTTTTCTTGTCATGTCAGTGAGAGGTTTGACGACAGATGAGAAATTACAAATAAATTTCCGGTAGTAGTTAGCAAACCCCAAAAAACGCTGCAGAGCCTTAAGATCCCCTGGCTGATCCCATTCAAGCACTGCTCTCACCTTTTCAGGGTCCATACGGAAACCGGAGGCTGACACCAAAAAACCCAAAAACTGAAGTTCCTGTACGGCAAATACACACTTCTCCAGTTTGGCGTATAATTTATTGTCTCGCAAGATCTGCAACACCTGTCTCACATGCTCCTGATGAGACACAAGATCTGGCGAGTAAATTAAAATGTCGTCCAAATATACAACCACAAACAGCCCCACAAGGTGACGAAAAATGTCATTAACAAAATGTTGGAATACTGCTGGTGCAGTAGTCAGACCAAAAGGCATGACTAGGTTCTCATAATGTCCCTCCGGCGTGTTAAACGCCGTTTTCCACTCATCCCCCTCTTTTATCCTAATCAGATTATACGCCCCCCTGAGATCCAATTTAGAAAACCATTTGGCGCCAACAATTTGATTGAAGAGATCAGGAATAAGAGGGAGTGGATACGGATCTCGAACAGTAATCCGATTAAGTTCGCGGAAATCCAAGCAAGGGCGTAGGCCTCCATCTTTCTTCTTCACAAAGAAGAACCCCGCGGCTACTGGGGAAGATGAAGGTCTAATATGCCCTTTGGCCAGACTTTCAGAAATATAATCTTTCATAGCCTGCCTCTCAGGACCAGAAAGATTATACAACCTAGCTTTAGGCAACTTAGCATCAGGAAGGAGATTAATAGAGCAGTCATACACGCGATGAGGAGGCAACTCCTGACACCCCTCCTCAGAGAAAACATCCCCAAAATCCTCCAAAAAAGGAGGCAATGTACTAGGCACGACCGCACTAATGACTGTGTTCATGCAGTTGCTTTTGCAAAACTCACCCATTGGCTTATTTCTCTGGACTGCCAATTAATCACAGGGTTATGTTTAACCAACCAAGGAAGTCCCAACACAATGGGAGTAGGTAGACCCTCCAACACATAACAGGATAATTGTTCCTATGTATTGCCCCTACCCGAAGGTCAATGTTATGAACCTCATGAACAAAGCTACCTTGGCCGAGAGGCCTGGCGTCAATGGAGAATATAGGGATCGGTTTGACCAATACACTCAGATGCATACCTTGAGCCTGAGCAAACTGAGCGTCAACCAGATTAGCCCCGGAACCACTATCAAGAAGAACAGACAATCTCTCCACTCTCGTACCAACTACCACCTCCACTGGTACAAGGAACTGAGAAGAACTGGCGGATGAAATACATACTCCAGGTTGTCGTCCACCACACAACCTGGGATTAACAGTTTTCCGGCGACTTTTGGCTCAACAAGGCACGGGATGGACATTCTCCAACAAAATGTCCCTCTTTCCCGCAGAAAAAACATCTTCTAGTCCTGCGGCGTACCGCCAATCCCCTCCTACGAAATGATGTCCCTCCCAACTGCATAGGCTCATCCGAACAGACAAGGGGAACCTCAACATAAGGGACTTTAGTGGTAGGAGGAGAAAAACAGGGAGTGGGGTTACCTCACCCCTCTCCCGAAGCCGTCTATCAGTACGGATAGCTAAGGCCATAGCAGCCTCCAGAGAAGGAGGAGACTCATACTGAGCCAAAACGTCTTTTAATTTATCAGAAAGCCCGTGACAAAACTGGCTCCTAAGAGCTGGGTCATTCCACTGAGTATCTGTGGCCCATCTACGAAACTCAGAAGCAAATTCCTCTGCCGGACGATCTCCCTGCTGTATCTTACGTAATTTTGTCTCAGCAAGAGAGACCCGATCTGGGTCATCATATACCAATCCCAGGGCAGTAAAAAATTGATCTACAGACAGTAGAGCCGGGGATCCCGGAGGAAGGGAAAATGCCCAGGATTGAGGGTCCCCTTGCAGAAGTGATATAACAATTCCCACTCTCTGCTCCTCACTCCCTGATGATCGAGGCCGAAGCCGAAAATACAATTTACATGCCTCCCGGAAGGTGAAAAATTTGTCTCGCCCACCAGTGAACCTGTCCGGGAGGAGCAACCTTAGGTTCAACTCTGGTTTGCTCCAGGGGAGACAAAACTTTGGACTTAATGTCCGTCAGCTCCATGGATAATCCCTGCAACTGCAGAGCCAGCTGGGCTACTGGATCCATGGTAACTGGAGATAATTTTTATGGCCAGTGAAAATGTCACGCTGTCTAATGATATGTATACAATGTCAGTAAACTATTAATACAGGAACAACACTCTATACAACAACTAGTATAGCTACATCAGCATGTAAGTATAGAATAGATTTACCTGACACGATATCTGCTGAACCCAGGGTTAATCTTGAGGACTTGATGAGCTGAAACAGGAAAGAGGTGGACCGGGATCTAACCTGACCCTAAACTGGGGTCCTAACTAATCCCTCACCTTGGAGGTACTGATAATGGTTCAGAGGTCCAAGTCACCAACCTAACCCTGTCTCCTATCAGACCCTGAACCCTGTAATCAGTCCTAAGAAGGATCCTGACTACCACCAAAGGGATATGGGCTGATCTTAGCTAAATACACAGATTAGACATATAAGACAGACAGGATAACACTCGCTTGCATACACACTCAAACACCAAAGGAACATAAATGGTCTGGGAAATAAACTCTAACCAAGTTGAGCTTAGAACAACTAAGGAGCTCACAACTAAAGTCTATACAGATTCATTCCTATCTGTGGTCTGCATGAAGGTTTCACTGGCAACTCCCCAAGCAGACAACCAGGAATTTAAAGGAAACCAATCAACAAATAATCAATTGCAGCCGGGAGAAACTGCACCCAGTCCCAGCACCGAGCACAGACAGAATTAACTCCCTAGCTGCCAAACACAAAGAAACAGCAGCTCAGCTGTGAGAAGTCAAAATGTGCAACCGCGACGATCTTCGTGGAAAATGCACACATGACAGTACCCCCCCTTCTACGAGGGGCCTCCGGACCCTCAGGGCCAGGCCTGCCCGGGTGAGTTCTGTGGAAGGTCCGAACCAAACGATCTGCGTTAACATCAGACGCAGGGACCCACGTCCTCTCCTCTGGACCATACCCCTTCCAATGCACCAAGTACTGAAGGGACCGGCGATTCAGACGTGAGTCAATGATCTTTGATACTTGAAATTCCAAGTTACCATTGACCAACACAGGAGGAGGAGGTAGAGGTGACGGTATGACTGGTGCCACATACCTTTTAAGTAATGACTTGTGGAACACATTATGAATTTTAAACGTAGGAGGGAGGTCCAGACGAAATGCCACAGGATTAATTATGGAACTGATCCTGTACGGCCCGATGAATCTGGGACCCAGTTTCCAGGAGGGCACTTTAAGTTTTATATTCCTGGTAGACAACCATACCAGATCGTTCACATTCAGATCTGGACCAGAAACTCTCCTCCTATCAGCCATACGTTTGTAACGGTTCCCCATAGCACTCAGATTATTCAATACACCTCTCCACACAGAAGCAAGTGACGACGAGAAACGCTCCTCCTCAGGAACCCCAGAAGGGCCCCCCCCATTGAAAGTACAAAACTGAGGATGAAAACCATATGCCCCAAAAAACGGGGACTTACCAGTGGACTCGCTCCGCCTGTTGTTAAGAGCGAACTCTGCCAGAGGCAAGAAAGAAGACCAGTCCTCTTGGTTCTCTGAGACAAAACACCGGAGATATGTCTCTAAGCTCTGATTCAGACGCTCTGTCTGACCATTGGTCTGCGGATGAAAAGCCGAGGAAAATGACAATTGCATCCCCCGACGTAAACAAAATGCCCTCCAAAATTTGGACACAAACTGAGACCCCTATCTGACACCACATCAGAAGGCAACCCATGAAGTCTAACGATCTCCCTAATGAACACCTGCGCCAGAGTTTTAGCATTAGGGAGTGCAGGAAGAGCAACGAAATGTGCCATCTTACTGAACCTGTCAACAACCACTAGTATGACAGTATTCCCTGACGACGGAGGAAGGTCCGTAATGAAGTCCATAGATAAATGAGTCCATGGACGCTCCGGAAGTTTCAAGGGTAAAAGGGTCCCAGACGGACGGTATGAGGGGTTTTAGAGCGAGCACACACCCCACATGACGCGACAAAAGTTATAACATCTTTATTAGCATTAGGCCACCAAAACCGGCGAGAAAGGAGATCTAAAGTAGCCTTACTCCCTGGATGTCCTGCTAGAGCAGAATTATGATGTGCCTCAATAATCTTTTGTCTCAACAGATTTGGGACAAACAGCCTCCCTGGAGGTCCTGCAGGGGCGTCCCCCTGAGCCTCTAACACCTCCTCCTCAAGCTCAGAAAATACAGCCGACACTACCACCCCCTCCTGAAGGATAGGACTCGGGTCTTCCGTTTTCCCGGCCCCTGGGAAACTGCGAGACAAGGCATCAGCCTTTACATTCTTAGACCCCGGGCGATAAGTGACGACAAAATTAAACCTGGTAAAAAACAACGACCATCGAGCTTGTCTGGAATTCAGACGCTTAGCGGATTCCAAATACAACAGGTTCTTGTGATCAGTAATAACGGTAACCGGGTGGACTGCCCCCTCCAAAAAGTGACGCCATTCTTCAAAAGCTAACTTAATGGCCAAAAGTTCCCTATTGCCGATATCATAATTCCTTTCGGCGGACGACAATTTCTTAGAAAAGAAAGCGCACGGATGCCATTTACCAGGGGACGGACCCTGGGACAATATAGCACCCACCCCTACGTCAGACGCATCCACCTCCACAATGAACGGCTGAGATGCATCTGGTTGGATGAGAACGGGTGCCGAAGCAAAACATCTCTTCAAATAGGAAAAGGCTTGACAAGCTTTGTCCGACCATTTAGAAAAATCCGTCCCTTTTCTTGTCATGTCAGTGAGAGGTTTGACGACAGATGAGAAATTACAAATAAATTTCCGGTAGTAGTTAGCAAACCCCAAAAAACGCTGCAGAGCCTTAAGATCCCTGGCTGATCCCATTCAAGCACTGCTCTCACCTTTTCAGGGTCCATACGGAAACCGGAGGCTGACACCAAAAAACCCAAAAACTGAAGTTCCTGTACGGCAAATACACACTTCTCCAGTTTGGCGTATAATTTATTGTCTCGCAAGATCTGCAACACCTGTCTCACATGCTCCTGATGAGACACAAGATCTGGCGAGTAAATTAAAATGTCGTCCAAATATACAACCACAAACAGCCCCACAAGGTGACGAAAAATGTCATTAACAAAATGTTGGAATACTGCTGGTGCAGTAGTCAGACCAAAAGGCATGACTAGGTTCTCATAATGTCCCTCCGGCGTGTTAAACGCCGTTTTCCACTCATCCCCTCTTTTATCCTAATCAGATTATACGCCCCCCTGAGATCCAATTTAGAAAACCATTTGGCGCCAACAATTTGATTGAAGAGATCAGGAATAAGAGGGAGTGGATACGGATCTCGAACAGTAATCCGATTAAGTTCGCGGAAATCCAAGCAAGGGCGTAGGCCTCCATCTTTCTTCTTCACAAAGAAGAACCCCGCGGCTACTGGGGAAGATGAAGGTCTAATATGCCCTTTGGCCAGACTTTCAGAAATATAATCTTTCATAGCCTGCCTCTCAGGACCAGAAAGATTATACAACCTAGCTTTAGGCAACTTAGCATCAGGAAGGAGATTAATAGAGCAGTCATACACGCGATGAGGAGGCAACTCCTGACACCCCTCCTCAGAGAAAACATCCCCAAAATCCTCCAAAAAAGGAGGCAATGTACTAGGCACGACCGCACTAATGACTGTGTTCATGCAGTTGCTTTTGCAAAACTCACCCCATTGGCTTATTTCTCTGGACTGCCAATTAATCACAGGGTTATGTTTAACCAACCAAGGAAGTCCCAACACAATGGGAGTAGGTAGACCCTCCAACACATAACAGGATAATTGTTCCCTATGTATTGCCCCTACCCGAAGGTCAATGTTATGAACCTCATGAACAAAGCTACCTTGGCCGAGAGGCCTGGCGTCAATGGAGAATATAGGGATCGGTTTGACCAATACACTCAGATGCATACCTTGAGCCTGAGCAAACTGAGCGTCAACCAGATTAGCCCCGGAACCACTATCAAGAAGAACAGACAATCTCTCCACTCTCGTACCAACTACCACCTCCACTGGTACAAGGAACTGAGAAGAACTGGCGGATGAAATACATACTCCCAGGTTGTCGTCCACCACACAACCTGGGATTAACAGTTTTCCGGCGACTTTTGGCTCAACAAGGCACGGGATGGACATTCTCCAACAAAATGTCCCTCTTTCCCGCAGAAAAAACATCTTCTAGTCCTGCGGCGTACCGCCAATCCCCTCCTACGAAATGATGTCCTCCCAACTGCATAGGCTCATCCGAACAGACAAGGGGAACCTCAACATAAGGGACTTTAGTGGTAGGAGGAGAAACAACAGGGAGTGGGGTTACCTCACCCCTCTCCGAAGCCGTCTATCAGTACGGATAGCTAAGGCCATAGCAGCCTCCAGAGAAGGAGGAGACTCATACTGAGCCAAAACGTCTTTTAATTTATCAGAAAGCCCGTGACAAAACTGGCTCCTAAGAGCTGGGTCATTCCACTGAGTATCTGTGGCCCATCTACGAAACTCAGAAGCAAATTCCTCTGCCGGACGATCTCCCTGCTGTATCTTACGTAATTTTGTCTCAGCAAGAGAGACCCGATCTGGGTCATCATATACCAATCCCAGGGCAGTAAAAAATTGATCTACAGACAGTAGAGCCGGGGATCCCGGAGGAAGGGAAAATGCCCAGGATTGAGGGTCCCCTTGCAGAAGTGATATAACAATTCCCACTCTCTGCTCCTCACTCCCTGATGATCGAGGCCGAAGCCGAAAATACAATTTACATGCCTCCCGGAAGGTGAAAAATTTGTCTCGCCCACCAGTGAACCTGTCCGGGAGAGCAACCTTAGGTTCAACTCTGGTTTGCTCCAGGGGAGACAAAACTTTGGACTTAATGTCCGTCAGCTCCATGGATAATCCCTGCAACTGCAGAGCCAGCTGGGCTACTGGATCCATGGTAACTGGAGATAATTTTTATGGCCAGTGAAAATGTCACGCTGTCTAATGATATGTATACAATGTCAGTAAACTATTAATACAGGAACAACACTCTATACAACAACTAGTATAGCTACATCAGCATGTAAGTATAGAATAGATTTACCTGACACGATATCTGCTGAACCCAGGGTTAATCTTGAGGACTTGATGAGCTGAAACAGGAAAGAGGTGGACCGGGATCTAACCTGACCCTAAACTGGGGTCCTAACTAATCCCTCACCTTGGAGGTACTGATAATGGTTCAGAGGTCCAAGTCACCAACCTAACCCTGTCTCCTATCAGACCCTGAACCCTGTAATCAGTCCTAAGAAGGATCCTGACTACCACCAAAGGGATATGGGCTGATCTTAGCTAAATACACAGATTAGACATATAAGACAGACAGGATAACACTCGCTTGCATACACACTCAAACACCAAAGGAACATAAATGGTCTGGGAAATAAACTCTAACCAAGTTGAGCTTAGAACAACTAAGGAGCTCACAACTAAAGTCTATACAGATTCATTCCTATCTGTGGTCTGCATGAAGGTTTCACTGGCAACTCCCCAAGCAGACAACCAGGAATTTAAAGGAAACCAATCAACAAATAATCAATTGCAGCCGGGAGAAACTGCACCCAGTCCCAGCACCGAGCACAGACAGAATTAACTCCCTAGCTGCCAAACACAAAGAAACAGCAGCTCAGCTGTGAGAAGTCAAAATGTGCAACCGCGACGATCTTCGTGGCAATGCACACATGACATGTAGTTCAATACAAGAAAAGGTGAACGGATGGACTCTACATGCCTGGTTCCCACTGTGAAGCATGGAGGAGGTGGTGTGATGTGTGGGGGTGCTTTGCTGGTGACACTGTTGGGGATTTATTCAAAATTGAAGGCATACTGAACCAGCATGGCTACCACAGCATCTTGCAGCAGCATGCTATTCCATCCAGTTTGCGTTTAGTTGGACCATCATTTATTTTTCAACAGGACAATGACCCCAAACACACCTCCAGGCTGTGTAAGGGCTATTTGACCAAGAAGGAGAGTGTTGGGGTGCTACGCCAGATTACCTGGCCTCCACAGTCACCAGACCTGAACTCAATCGAGATGGTTTGGGGTGAGCTGGACCGCTCACCGCTTCAGTTTTGAATAAATCCCCAACAGTGTCACCAGCAAAGCACCGCCCACACCATCACACCACCTCCTCCATGCTTCACGGTGGGAACCAGGCATGCAGAGTTCATCTGTTCACCTTTTCTGCGTGCAAAGCAGTAATCAAAGCAAAAGGTGGCTACTTTGAAGAACCTAGAATATAAGACATATTTTCAGTTGTTTCACACTTTTTTTGTAAAGTGTAATGTATAATTCCACATGTGTTAATTCATAGTTTTGATGTCTTCAGTGTGAATTTACAAATTTCATAGTCATGAAAATACAGAAAAATGTTTGAATGAGAAGGTGTGTCCAAACTTTTGGTCTGTACTGTATATTATATATATATATATATATATTATGTGCTGTGAATGTGTTAGAAATGAGTTCTGAGCAGAAGCTCCCTCTGGTGGTTGCAGACAGTGCTGAACCATTTAGTGAAGATTGGCAATCAGGAGTTACAGACTGGTCCTATATAAGGGAGGTTCCCTCCCATCAGGGTTGCCGGTGATCAATTGTTCTTGTCTCAACTGTGGTTCCTGGTTCACTTGGAAGCTTGCTGAATCTTGCCTCTTCTCCTGCTCTCAGATAAGACATTTTCTGTTTTTATATTTTGTGCTTGCTTTTTGCATTGTTTCCTGCACTTTTGTGGAGGTCAGCCAGGTCCCCTCCGGGGGCTTGTGCTCCTCTCAGTTTGTCTGAGCCACTGTTGTTTGTTCATTTGACTTTTCCATTTTTTTCAGTGGCTGCGGCTTAGTTTTGTTACACCAGAGAACTAATTTAGGTGGTAGAGGTCGTGTGATCTCAGGTGATTTTGCAATTAGAAGAGTTGGTACTTTTTAGGGTTTTTTGGGATTGCAGTAAGTGTCCTTCCTATCCTTTTCTGTCTAGGAAGATTGGGCCCCAACGTTTGCTCATACTATTTTCTGTCTGTGTCTGTATTTCCTCTTGTCTAACCGCCATTACATGTTTGGGGGCTTCCTATGTTCTTTGGGGATCTGCTCCGGGGCAGATAGCTTTTCCTCTTTCTATCTTTAGGTGTAGTTAACCTCTCAGGCTGTGACGAGGCATCTAGGACCAACGTAGGTACGCTCCACGGCTGCCTTTAGTTGTGGTGGTTAGTCAGGGTACTGCAATCCAGTAGATTCCAACCTCTCTGGTGTACTGCCGTTTTTGCTTGCTCTCATCAGCTACCAAATCATAACATATATATGTTGTTAAAATAAAATGATAAAATATGTTACTGGGCTTGTGTATTTGTGATATTTTACCCATAATCCCCATACAGAACAATAGTTATACCAATATTCCTATCAGAAGTAGATGAAGTACTGCATGTTCCTGGGCATGTGTATTTGTGATATTTCACCCATAATCCCCATACAGAACAATAGTTATACCCATATTCCTATGAGAAGTAGATGAAATATGTTCCTGGGCATGTGTATTTGTGATATTTCACCCATAATCCCCATACAGAACAATAGTTATACCCATATTCCTATGAGAAGTAGATGAAATATGTTCCTGGGCATGTGTATTTGTGATATTTTAGCCATAATCCCCATACAGAACAATAGTTATACCAATATTCCTATCAGAAGTAGATGAAGTATGTTCCTGGGCATGTGTATTTGTGATATTTAACCCATAATCCCCATACAGAACAATAGTTATACCCATATTCCTATAAGAAGTAGATGAAGTATGTTCCTGGGCATGTGCATTTGTGATATTTCACCCATATTCCCCAAACAGAACAATAGTTATACCCATATTCCTATGAGAAGTAGATGAAGTATGTTCCTGGGCATGTTCATTTGTAATATTTCACCCATAATCCCTATACAGAACAATAGTTATACCCATATTCCTATGAGAAGTAGATGAAGTATGTTCCTGGGCATGTGTATTTGTGATATTTCACCCATAATCCCCATACAGAACAATAGTTATACCAATATTCCTATCAGAAGTAGATGAAGTATGTTCCTGGGCATGTGTATTTGTGACATTTTAGCCATAATCCCCATACAGAACAATAGTTATACCCATATTCCTATGAGAAGTAGATGAAGTATGTTCCTGGGCATGTGTATTTGTGATATTTCACCCATAATCCCCATACAGAACAATAGTTATACCCATATTCCTGTCAGAAGTAGATGAAGTATGTTCCTGGGCATGTGTATTTGTGATATTTTAGCCATAATCCCCATACAGAACAATAATTATACCCATATTCCTATGAGATGTTGATGAGATATATCACCAAGCGTGAGTAACCCCGATATTCTACACATAATCCCAAATAGTTACAATCTTTTTTCCCTGGTTCTATTATTAAACTTTAATTCCATTGAATTCCCCCTGATTTCTTTCTATATTACAGGTCAAGAGTTAAAAACTGCAGCTTCTTCTAATCCAGTATCAAGGCCAGAAGTCATTTCCTGTTCTGCATTTGAAAAATGTGCTGCCATCTAGTGGTCGAGTCTAGCATTGCAGCCCATCATCCCATAATCCCATCATCCCAATATGCAGTTTAGTACGTCCCGGATTCTCTGGTGTTGTCGGCGATTTGCAATCTTCCGCCCACAATTTGGCTACATGTTCACCCTCACTCAATTCACTTGTAGTGCGTGTGCTGTAACGATTTGGAAGCCTGTAGTCACATAGAGAGACTGCAGACTTTCATCAAAAGACCGGACAACCCCTTTCAGACCAAATTCACACAACCGACATTCACAATCCAAATTATGGCCTGCGCTGCACAGACCGGCCAAGGATCCCCGACTAATGCCCAACAGCCGCACATACAGAGGCTTCTCACAAAATTAGAATATCATCAAAAAGTTAATTTATTTCAGTTCTTCAATACAAAAAGTGAAACTCATATATCGTATAGAGTCATTACAGAGTGATCTATTTCAAGGTTTTATTTCTGTTAATGTTGATGATTATGGCTTACAGACAACGAAAATCCAAAAGTCATTATCTCAGTAAATAAGAATACTTTATCACACTAGCTTGAAAAATGATTTTAAAATCCTAAATGTTGGCCTACTGAAATGTATGTTCGGTAAATGCACTCAATACTTGGTCAGGGCTCCTTTTGCATCAATTACTGCATCAGTGCTGAGTGACATGGAGGCGATTAGCCTGTGGCACTGCTGAGGTGTTATTGAAGCCCAGGTAGCATCCTTCAGTTCATCTGCATTGTTGGGTCTGGTGTCTCATCTTCCTTTTGACATACCCCATAGATTTTCTATGGGGTTAAGGTCAGGCGGGTATGCTGGCCAATCAAGCACAGTGATACGGTTGTTTTTAAACCAGGTATTGGTACTTTTGGCAGTGTGGACAGGTGCCAGGTCCTGCTGGAGAATGAAATATCCATCACCAAAAAGCTTGTCGGCAGAGGGAAGCATGAACTGCTCTAAAATTTCCTGGTAGACGGCTGAGCTGACTTTGGTCTTGATAAAACACAGTGGACCTACACCAGCAGATGACACGGCTCCCCAAACCATCACTGATTGTGGAAACTTCACACTAGACCTCAAGCAGCTTGGATTGTGGCCTTTCCACTCTTCCTCCAGACTCTGGGACCTTGATTTCCAAATGAAATGCAAAATTTACTTTCATCTGAAAACAACACCTTGGACCAGTGAACAACAGTTCAGTTCTTTTTCTCCTTGGCCCAGGTAAGACGCTTCTGGCGTTGTCTATTGGTCATGAGTGGCTTGACACTAGGAATGCAACACTTGTAGCCCATGTCCTGGATACGTCTGTGTGTGTTGGCTCTTGAAGCAATGACTCCAGCAGCAGTCCACTCCTTGTGAATCTCCCCCAAATTTTTGAATGGCCTTTTCTTAACAATCCTTTCAAGGCTGCGGCTATCCCGGTTGCTTGTGCACCTTTTTCTACCAAACTTTTTCCTTCCACTCAACTTTCCATTAATATACTTGGATACAGCACTCTGTGAACAGCCAGCTTCTTTAGCAATGACCTTTTGTGGCTTACCCGCCTTGTGGAGTATGTCAATGGCTGCCTTCTGGACATCTGTCAAGTAAGCCGTCTTCCCCATGATTGTGGAACTGAAGCAGACTAAGGGACCTTTTAAACACTTGGGAAGCCTTTGCAGGTGTTTTTCGTTAATTATTCTAATTTACTGAGAAAATGACTTTTGGGTTTTCATTGACTGTAAGTAGTGATGAGCGAGTGTGCTGCTCGTTGCTCAGTTTTTCCCGAGCATGCTCAGGTGATCTCCGAGTATTTGGGCGTGCTCGGAGATTTAGTTTCTGTCGCCGCAGCTGCATGATTTGCACTTCTAGACAGCCTGAATACATGTGATTCCCTAACAAACTGGCAATCCCCACATGTCCACATGTCATCAGGCTGTCTAGAAGCCACAAATCATGCACCTGCGGCGACAGAAACTAAATCTCCGAGCACGCCAAAATACTCGGAGATCACCCGAGCAACGAGCAAACTCGCTCATCACTAGCTGTGATCAACATTAACATTAACATCAACATTAACAGAAATAAACACTTGAAATAGATCACTCTGTTTGTAATGACTCTATATAATATACAAGTCTCACTTTTTGTATTGAAAAACTGAAATAAATTAACTTTTTGATGATATTCTAATTTTGTGAGAAGCACCTGTATATATCTATCAGGCTGTTGAGTTTGGGTAAGACCTAGAATCCATACATTGTAACCCATAGTCATCTCTCAGCCAAGTATTGGTGTATTGATAGAAAACTAGAGAACAGAAATCTGCGCAATAGGGTCTTATCTGGTAGAAAATTAAATATTTAAAAAGGTTATGCTAACCTGGTCTGGTTGTGTTCACACGACATTTTTGTGGCATAGAAATCCAACTGCTGCAGTTACAATGTGCCCTCAGACCTATGAAATCACAGGAAAGGAAAATTGTGGATGATCCGCACTGCTGGTAATCGAAAATGGTAAATCCAGGTCTACACAAGTGTTTTTTTTAATTATATTAAACAAAAAAACCTGAACTTATGTGAACCTGGATTTACCATTTTTGGTTACCAGCGGTGATGCTGATCCACAATTTTCCTTTCCTGTGAAGTATTGGTGTGATGAAGGAACAGCCACCTTCTTGGATATAGGGCCTAATGCTCGCCCCATGTCTGAGCCTGACCTGTCCCAGCTGCCATTTTGTCTGTTCACAGAGCCACAGGCAGCTAACTGCTCCTAAACCCTATGGCCTGTAGGCATATTGAAGACAACAGGGTTTAGTCTCCACTGTGAATAACAAGGTCTTTAGTATGCTAAGTAGATCAGGCCCAAAACAGGACTTCAAAGCTTTAGTACGGAGCCACGCCAGCATGGGGCCTGGAGATGCCTGAGGGCTTCAATTAGATTATACCTTTCAGCTAGACACAGAAAACTCATCCATTGTCTGTCCCAGCCACTACAACTCCGTTCTAGGATTATGAATTATGAGCACGCCTTTCGAGGTACAGACTCATAAAAAATATATGCGTGATCCTGCGGACCTCGGGCATCTGACAGTGCAACTCCTGAGTCGGTGATGGCTCGGGGACCAGAGATATAGAGATTGGGTCACGGTGGAGGGCCAATCGGGCCATGTTTGATCTCCACGCGACAGACAAAACAAACTGCATTCACAGGTACCTCTCATGTCCTGATCCGATCGTCCTGTAGAAAGTTAACCCCTTTCTTAGATATTGGGAATAAATTCTGCAGGGAGCTGTTAGAACTCTCCTGTTAGGTTTTTTCTATCTTGCTGGTCACATGACCGTTTTTGCCTACTTAATCCTGCTCCGCCCTTCTGGCTTTGCTGGACTTCATTGTAACTTCTACTCTTAAGCTAGCTGGGTGCTTTTGTACCTTACTCAAATAGTTTTGCTTGGTCTTCTGACCTCTATGTTCTATGTTGTTTTTTTTTTTTTTTTACTGCTACAACTTCTGTTAGGAGGTGTCCATCTTTTCTCCCAGTCCCTAGTGCTTGTAGGGATCCCTTCCTCACATCTATAGGTCTTCGTTCAGACTAGCTGAGGACTTTAGCGGGTCTGATCGCAGGATCATTTTCCCCGTTACATCGTACGGATTGAGCTTAGTTCTATTGTAGGGACAGATTTCCCTTTCTTTCCTTAGTGTTTGTAGCAGAACATAACAGTAAATCCAGCCAAAAAAAAAAAAAAAAAAATCTCTAAGGAAAGATTTCCTGTTTCCCTAATGGTGTCGGTTCAGGAGTTGGCTCAACGCCTGCAGGGACTCTCTCTGGAGGTGTCCGAGCTTCAGCAACACGTGAGTAGCTGTTCTGGAGCACATTTCGTGGAGCCAAAGGTACGCTTGCCTGATTTATTTTTTGGTGAACAAGATTTTTTTTTCTTTTAAAAATGCTTGCTTGTTGTATTTTCGTTTGAGACCCAGATCCTTTGGTGATGAATCGCAGCGCATAGGGTTCCTAATGTCACTTTTGCGCAAAGAACCTCAGGAATGGGCTTTTTCTCTGCAACCTACTGATCCATGCTTTAGATCAGTGGATAGTTTTTTTTCTGCTTTGGGGTTGCTGTATGATGATCCTGATCGTGTCTCATCAGCTGAGACAGAATTGAGACATTTGAGGCAGGGATCTGGTAATGTGGAAAAATATTGTACACACTTCCAACGGTGGTCTACTCAGGTGGTGTGGAACGGTTCAGCTTTGAAAAGTTTGTTTCTTGCTGGGCTAGGTGAAAGGGTTAAAGATTTGCTGATTGCTTATCCCATACCTGGTAACTTGCAGGAGGCTATGCAATTAGCTATACTGGTGGATAGGAGACTGCGTACAAGGGTTAATGAGAGTAAATCTGCCATGTCAGCTCCTAGTCTTGAGAGGGTTTGTACTGACATTGGAGAGCCGAAGGAGATTGGAGCGATGGCACTCCGCTCTCAGGAAAAAGAACGCAGGTTTTCAGAGGGTTTGTGCTTTTATTGCGGTAAATCTGACCATTTCATTAAGAACTGTGTGCTGTGTATGAATAAAGAAAAAAAAAGGAGGTCAGTGTCGCCCGTATAGCCTGTTTAAACACTAAGGGTGTATTTCTTTCTGCCACTACTGCTGCTCAGGAAGAATTGATGGAGTTTCGGGTGTTTGTCGATTGTGGTTCTACTCTGAATGTGATTGATGGGGAATTATTGGAAAAACTTAAATTAAAACCCAAACCTATTGCCGTGGTTTCTGTTGATGGCTCTCCCTTGAAGAATGTTACTCACAAGGTCTGTGAATTTCCCCTCACTATTAATGGTGTTCACCAAGAAAATTTGGATTTGGTAGTATTGAATAATTTGCCTTCTCCAGTGATTTTGGGATTACCTTGGTTAAAATTGCACAATCCTGTTCTGGATTGGTCTACCAATGAAATTAAGTCCTGGAGCTCTCAGTGTTATGACAAGTGTTGTAACGGGCGTATTGGTGCTGTGGATAAAGGGGAATTACCTGTACTTATTCAGGATTTTTGGAAAGTTTTTTCTGAGAAGGAATCGCAGATGTTACCTCCCCATAGACATTATGATTGTACTATTGAATTTGTCCCTGGAGCGACTCTTCCTAAAAGTCGTTTATTTAACCCCTTAACCCCCAAGGGTGGTTTGCACGTTAATGACCGGGCCAATTTTTACAATTCTGACCACTGTCTCTTTATGAGGTTATAACTCTGGAACGCTTCAACGGATCTTCGCGATTCTGAGACTGTTTTCTCGTGACATATTGTACTTCACGTTAGTGGTAAAATTTCTTCCATATAACTTGCGTTTATTTTTGAAAAAAAACGCAAATATGGCGAAAATTTTGAAAATTTTGCAATTTTCAAACTTTGAATTTTTATTCCCTTAAAACAGAGAAATATGTCACACAAAATAGTTAAGAAATAACATTTCCCACATGTCTACTTTACATCAGCACAATTTTGGAACCAAATTTTTTTTTTCTTAGGAAATTATAAGGGTTAAAAGTTGACCAGCGATTTCTCATTTTTACAACAAAATTTACAAAGCCATTTTTTTAGGGACCACCTCATATTTGAAGTCACTTTGAGGGGTCTATATAGCAGAAAATACCCAAAAGTGACACCGTTCTAAAAACTGCACCCCTCAAGGTACTCAAAACCACATTCAAGAAGTTTATTAACCCTTCAGGTGCTTCACAGGAGCTGAAGCAACGTGGAAGGAAAAAATTAATATTTAACTTTTTAGCCACAAAAATGATCTAATACAAACTTTTTTTTTATTTTCACAAGGGTAAAAGAAGCAAATGGACAGATAAAGTTGTTGTGCAATTTCTCCTGAGTACGCCAATAGCCAATATGTGGAGGAAAAACACTGTTTGGGCACACGGCAGAGCTCGTAAGGGAAGGAGCGCCGTTTGACTTTTTCAAACTAAAATTGGCTGGAATTGAGATTGGACGCCATGTCGTGTTTGGAGTGCCCCTGATGTGCCTAAACAGTGGAAACCCCCCACAAGTGACACCATTTTGGAAACTAGACCCCCTAAGGAACTTATCTAGATCTGTTGTGAGCACTTTGAACCCCCAAGTGTTTCACAAAAGTTTATAATGCCTGGGTCTGAAAAATAAAAAAAACAATTTTCCACAAAAATGATTTTTTAGTCCCAAATTTTTGATTTTTCCCAAGGAAATTGGACTCCAAAAGTTGTTGTCCAATTTGTCCTGAGTACGCTGATACCCCATATGTGGGGGGGGAAACTGTTTGGGCGCACGACAGAGCTTGGAAAGGAAGTAGTAACGTTTTGGAATGCAGACATTGATGGGGGTCATGTTCCGTTTGCAGTGCCCCAGATGTGCCTAAACAGTGGAAACCTCCCACAAGTGACCCAATTTTGGAAACTAGACCCTCTAAGGAGCTTATCTAGATCTTTGGTGAGCACTTTGAACACCCAAGTGCTTCACACAAGTTTATAATGCCCGAGCATGAAAATAAAAAATCCTATTTTTTTCCCACAAAAATTATCTTTTAGTCACTAATTTTTTATTTTCTCAAGGGTAACAGGAGAAATTGGACCACAAAAGTTGATTTCCAATTTGTCTTGAGTACGCTGATACCCCATATGTGGGGGGGAACCACTGTTTGGGCGCACAGCAGAGCTCGGAATGGAAGGAGCACCATTTGACTTTTTCCAAACAAAATTGGCTGGAATTGAGATTGGACGCCATGTTGCATTTGGAGAGCCTCTGATGTGCCTAAACAGTAGAAACCCCCCACAAGTGACCCCATTTGGGAAACTAGACCCCCTAAGGAACATATCTAGATCTTTGGTGAGCAATTTGAACCCCAAAGTGGTTCACACAAGTTTATAACGTAGAGCCGTAAAATTAAAAAATCATATTTTTTCCACAAAAATGATCTTTTCACCCCAATTTTTATTTTCCCAAGGGTAACAAGACTCCAAAAGTTATTGTGCAATTTGTCCTGAGTACGCTGATACCTCATATGTGGGTGTAAACCACTGTTTAGGTGCATGGCAGAGTTTGGAAGGGAAGGAGCGCCGTTCGACTTTTTCAACACAGAATTGGCTGGATGCCATGTTGTGTTTGGAGAGCTCCTGATCTGCCTAAACAGTGGAAACCCCAACAAATTACACCATTTTGGAAACTAGACCACTCAAGGAACTTATCTAGATGTGTGGTGAGCACTTTGAACCCCGAAGTGCTTCACAGAAGTTTATAACGTACAGCTGTAAAATAAAAATTTTTTTTTTTTTTTTTTTACAAAAATGATTTTTTCGTCCCCAATATTTTATTTTCACAAGGGTAACAGGTGAAATTGGACCCCAAAAGTTGTTGTCCAATTTGTCCTGAGTACGCTGATACCCAATATGTGGGAGTAAACTACAGTATGGGCGCACGTCGGGCTCGGAAAGGAAGTAGTGACGTTTTGGATTGCAGACTTTGATGGAATGGTCTGGGGGCGTCATGACGCATTTGGAGAGCCCCTGATGCGCCTAAACAGTGGAAACCCCCCACAAGTGACCCCATTTGGAAAATAGACCCCACAAGGAACTTATCTAGATGTGTGGTGAGCACTTTGAACCCCGAAGTGCTTAACAGAAATTTATAACGTACAGCCGTAAAAATAAAAAATCCTTTTTTTTTTTTACAAAAATGATTTTTTCGCCCCCAATATTTTATTTTCACATGGGTAACAGGAGAAATTGGCCCCCAAAAGTTGTCCAATTTGTCATGAGTACGCTGATACCCAATATGTGGGAAAAACTACTGTATGGGCACACGTCGGGGCTCGGAAGGGAAGTAGTGACATTTTGGATTGCAGACTTTGATGGAATAGTCTGGGGGCGTCATGTCGCATTTGGAGAGCCCCTGATGCACCTAAACAGTGGAAACCCCCCATAAGTGACCCCATTTTGGAAAATAGACCCCACAATGAACTTATCTAGATGTGTGGTGAGCACTTTGAACCCCGAAGTTCTTCACAGAAGTTTATAACGTACAGCCGTAAAAATAAAAAATTTTTTTTTTTTTTACAAAAATGATTTTTTTCGCCCCCAATATTTTATTTTCACAAGGGTAACAGGAGAAATTGGACCCCAAAAGTTGTTGTCCAATTTGTCATGAGTACGCTGATACCCAATATGTTGGAGAAAACTACTGTATGGGTACACGTTGGGGCTCGGAAGGGAAGTAGTGACGTTTTGGATTGCAGACTTTGATGGAATGGTCTGGGGGCGTCATGCCGCATTTGGAGAGCCCCTGATGCACCTAAACAGTGGAAACCCCCGCAAGTGACCCCATTTTGAAAAATAGACCCCACAAGGAACTTATCTAGATGTGTGGTGAGCGCTATGAAGCCCCAAGTGCTTCACAGATGTTTATAACGTACAGTCGTAAAAACAAAAAAATCATTTCTTTTTTTAAAAAATGATATTTTTACCCCCAGTTTTTATACTTTCCCAAGGGTAACAGAAGAAATAGGACAAATTGCACAATAACTCTTGGGGTCCAGAGTACGCTGATACCCCATATGCGGGGGTAAACTACTGTTTGGGCGCATGGCAGAGCTCAGAAGTGAAGGAGCACCGTTTGACTTTTTCAATGCAGAATTGGCTGGAATTGAGATCAGACGCCATGTCACATTTGGAGAGCCCCTGATGTGCCTAAACAGCGGAAACCCCCAATTCCAACTCCAACCCTAACCCCAACACACCCCTAACCCTAGTCCCAAACCTAACCACAAACCTAACCCTAACACACCCATAACCCTAATCCCAACCCTAACCCTAATCCTAACTTTAGCGCCAACCCTAACCCTAACTTTAGCCGCAACCCTAACCCTAATGGGAAAATGGAAATAAATACTTTTTTTAAATTTTATTATTTTTCCCTAACTAAGGTGGTGATAAAGGGGGGTTTGATTTACTATTTATAGCGGGTTTTTATGATTGGCAGCTGTCACGCTAAAAGACGCTTTTTATTGCAAAAAATAGTTTTTGCATCACCACATTTTGAGAGCTATAATTTTTGTATAGTTTGGCCCACAGAGTCATGTGAGGTCTTATTTTTTTGCGGGACGAGGTGACGTTTTTATTGGTACCATTTTGGAGCATGTGACGTTTTTTGATCGCTTTTTATTTCGATTTTTGGGAGGTTAGAATGAACAAAAATCAGCAATTCATGAATTTCTTTTGGGAGAGGCGTTTATACCGTTCCGCGTGTGGTAAAATTGATAAAGCAGTTTTATTCTTCGGGTCAGTACGATTACGGCGATACCTCATTTATGTCATTTTTTTATGTTTTGGCGCTTTTATAGAATAAAACAAATTTTATATAAAAAATTATTATTTTTGCATCGCTTTATTCTGCGAGCTATAACTTTTCTATTTTTTCGTTGATGATGCTGTATGGCGGCTCGTTTTTGCGGGACAAGATGACGTTTTCAGCTGTACCATGTTTATTTATATCCGTCTTTTTGATCGCGTGTTATTCCACTTTTTGTTTGGCGGTATGATGATAAAGCATTGATTTTTTGCTTAGTTTTTTTTTAAGAGGTTCACTACAGGGGATAACTAGTGGGACAGTTTTATAGGGGGGGTTGTTACGGACGCGGCGATACCAAATATGTGTACTTTTATTGTTTTGTTTTTTTTATTTACAGGAAAAAATGAATTTATTGGGGAATATTTTTTTTTTTTTATTTTTTTAAACAATTTTTATTTTTATTTTTTTAATTTTTTTACTTTGTCCCAGGGTGGGACATCACTGTATAGGGTCAGATCGCTGGTGTGACAGTGTGCACAGCACTCTGTCACACCAGCGATCGCTCTGGCATCGCTGCAGGCTTCCTTAGCGCCTGCTCTCAGCAGGCACTGAGGAAGCCGCCTCCCTGCAGGACCCCGGCGCCATCTTGGATCCGGGGACCTGGAGGGAGGACGGACCCTCGGAACAGCGCGACACATCGCGCTGCTCTGAGGGTCTCAGGGGAGCGCGCAGGGAGCCCCTCCCTGTGCGATCCTCCCCTGTGCCCCCGGTACACCGCGATCATGTTTGATCGCGGTGTGCCAGGGGTTAATGTGCCGGGAGCGGTGCGTGACCGCTCCTGACACATAGTGCCGGGTGTCAGCTGTGATAATCAGCTGACACCCGGCCGCGATCGGCTGCGCTCCCCCCCGGGAGCGCGTCCGATCGCTGGGATGTACTATCCCGTCCATGGTCATACGGGCCCAGGTACCATGGACGGGATAGTACGTCGGATGGCAGTAAGGGGTTAATCTTACGATTCCTGAGAGAAAGGCTTTAGAGGAATACATACAGACAAGCTTGGCCGCCGGTCACATTAGGCCTTCCAAGTCTCCTGTGGCTGTTGGATTTTTTTTTGTTAAAAAAAAGGACGGCGGTTTACGTCCTTGTCTGGACTTTCGTAAGATTAATAAAATTATGGTACGCAATCCTTACCCACTGCCATTGATTCCTGATTTGTTTAACCAGTTAGCGGGGGCCAAGTGGTTCTCTAAAATTGATCTTCGGGGGGCATACAATTTGTTGCGCATGAAGGAGGGTGACGAATGGAAGACTGCTTTTAACACTCATGTGGGTCATTTTGAGAATCTGGTTATGCCTTTTGGCCTTACCAATGCTCCTGCATTTTTTCAGAATCTTATTAATGACATCCTTAGACCTTTGATCGGCAAAAGTGTGGTTGTGTATTTGGATGACATTTTGATTTATTCGCCGGATTTGGAGTCTCATTGGCGGAGCGTTCGTGAGGTATTACAGTTATTGAGTGACAATTCGCTGGAGAAATGTGAGTTTGCTGTACAGAGAATTAGTTTTTTGGGTTACATTATCTCCAGCGAAGGTTTTGAGATGGATCCGGTGAAAGTTCAAGCTGTGCAGGAATGGCCAAGGCCTATTGGTTTGAAATCGTTACAGATGGTTTTGGGTTTCGCCAATTATTATAGAAAATTCATTAAAAAATTTTCTATTATTGTCAAACCACTGACCGATCTCACCAGGAAAAGTGCTAATGCGGTTCAGTGTTGTGAATGTGTTAGAAATGAATTCTGAGCAGAAGCTCCCTCTGGTGGTTACAAACAGTACTGAACTATTCAATGAAGATTGTGAAGATTGGCAATCAGGTGTTACAGACTGGTCTTATATAAGGGAGGTTCCCTCCCAGCAGGGTTGCCGGTGATCAATTGTTCTTGTCTCAACTTTGGTTCCTGGTTCACTTGGAAGCTTGCTGAGTCTTGCCTGCATCTTCTGCTAACAGATAAGATATTTTCTGCTTTTATTTTTGTGCTTGCTTTTTGCATTTTGTCCTGCACTTCTGTGGAGGTCAGCCAGGTCCCCTCCGGGGGCTTGTGCTCCTCTCAGTTTATCTGAGCCACTGTTATTTGTTCATTTGCCTTTTCCAGTTTTTTCAGTGGCTGCTGCTTAGTTTTGTTACACCAGAGAACTAATTTAGGTGGTAGAGGTCGTGTGATCTCAGGTGTTTTTGCAATTAGTGAGTTGGTATTTTTTTAGGGTTTTTTGGATTGCAGTAAGTGTCCTTCCTATCCTTTTCTTTCTAGGAAGATTGGGCCCCAACGTTTGTTCATACTATTTTCTGTCTATGTCTGTATTTCCTCTTGTCTAACCGCCATTACATGTTTGGGGGCTTCCTATGTTCTTTGGGGATCTGCTCCGGGGCAGATAGCTTTTCCTCTTTCTATCTTTAGGTGTAGTTAGCTTCTCAGGCTGTGACGAGGCGTCTAGGACCAACGTAGGTACGCTCCACGGCTGCCTTTAGTTGTGGTGGTTAGTCAGGGTACTGCAATCCAGTAGATTCCAACCTCTCTGGTGTATTGCCTTTTTTGCCTGCTCTCCTCAGCTACCAAATCATAACAGTTCAGTGGACTACTGAGGCCATTGAAGCTTTTGTGTTTTTAAAGGCGAGGTTCAGCTCTGCTTCCATCCTTATGCAGCCTGATGTGACTAAACCGTTTTTGGTTGAGGTTGATGCTTCTTCTGTGGGCGTTGGCGCAGTGTTGTCTCAGGAAAACACGGATGGAATACATCTCTGTGCCTTTTTTTCAAAAAAATTTTCTGAGACTGAACTGAATTATGATATTGGTAATCGGGAATTGTTGGCCATTAAACTCGCATTTGAACACTGGCGGCATCTCTTGGAAGGTGCTGAATTTCCCGTTCAGGTTTTCACTGATCATAAAAATCTGATCTATCTTGATGCTGCCAAACGCTTGAATGCCCATCAGGCTAGGTGGGCACTGTTTTTCTCGCGGTTTAATTTTTCCGTTACTTACATCCCAGGTACTAAGAATGTGAAAGCCGATGCTTTGTCTCGCAGCTTTTCTCCCATGGTTGGTGCTGAGGAGGAGGAGAACATTTTACAAGAAGGGGTTGTGATTGCTGCTTTGGACTCTGTGTTGGAAGATGAGATTCTTAAAGCACAGGAGAATGCCCCATCTAACACTCCCCATGGGAGGTTGTTTGTGCCTGGGAGCTTTAGGAGAGATTTTTTTGTTGAGTGTCATGAGTCTCGGTTGGCAGGTCATCCTGGAATCTCTGAGACCAAGAGACTTGTGGGTCGCAGTTTTTGGTGGCCTGGATGGCAGAAGGAAGTCATTAAGTGGGTGCGTCAGTGCACTGTGTGTGCTAGATCTAAGTCTTCACATACTCCTGCTGCGGGGTTGCTTTGCCCTCTGGAGATCCCTATGGATTTTATTACTGACCTTCCCCCTCTGAGGGTTTCACTGTCATCTGGGTGGTTGTGGACCGTTTTAGCAAGATGTGTCACTTGGTTCCTTTCATCAAACTGCCCTGTGCTAAGACTCTCGCTAAGGCCTTTGTCAAGGAAATTGTCAGACTACATGGTGTTCCTACTGACATTGTTTCTGATAGGGGACCTCAGTTCGTGGCTCGTTTTTGGACGCGCCTTTTGTGACAGGTTGGGAATTCATTTGTCATTTTCGTCCGGATATCATCCTGAGTCTAATGGCCAGACAGAAAGGAAAAACCAGGATGTTGAGCAGTTCTTGCGTTGTTTTGTGGCAGACAATCAAGAGGGGTGGTCGGAGTTTCTGCCACTTGCTGAATTTGCTCTTAACAACCATATATTCTCTTCTGCTGGTTGTTCGCCTTTCTTTTGTTGTACCGGGAGACATCCGTTGTTTGGGTCATTCTCCAAATTGGTATCGGCTGTGCCTGAAGAGCAGAATTTTTCCGATGATTTGGAGAGAGTTTGGATGGATATGCGTGGTAATCTTCAGGAGGCTAACAGAAAATCTAAAAGGTACTTTGATAGGAAAAGGCAAGAGGTTTTGTTTGCTATTGGTGACATGGTTTGGTTGTCCTCTAAGAATCTGTGGTTGAGGATTCCTTCTAAAAAATTGGGTCCCAAGTTTGTAGGGCCCTTCAAGGTGCTTCAGGTTGTTAACCAATCTGCTGTTAGGTTGGAGGTTCCTACCTCTTGGAAGATTAATCCAGTGTTTCATGTTTCTCTGTTGAAAAGAGCTGATGTGTCGGATAGAGACGCCTCTGCCTCTGTTCCCCCGGTGGTGGAGGATGGGGAATATGAAATTTCCTGCATCCTAAATTCTAGACGTTATAGAGGGAGTTTGCAGTATCTCATTGTTTGGAAGGGTTTCGGACCCTAGGATAACTCATGGGTGAGGGCGGATGATGTTTCTGCGTCCTGTCTTGTCAGAGCGTTTCACAAGAGGTTTCCGGGTAAGCCTGGGCCTAGGGGATCCGGAGGATCCTCTTAGAAGGGGGGGGTGCTGTTAGAACTCTCCTGTTAGGTTTTTTCTATCTTGCTGGTCACATGACCGTTTTTGCCTACTTAATCCTGCTCCGCCCTTCTGGCTTTGCTGGACTTCATTGTAACTTCTACTCTTAAGCTAGCCGGGTGCTTTTGTACCTTACTCAAATAGTTTTGCTTGGTCTTCTGACCTCTATGTTCTATGTTGTTTTGTTTTTCTTTTTACTGCTACAACTTCTGTTAGGAGGTGTCCATCTTTCTCCAAGTCATAGAATCATAGAATCATAGAATGGTAGAGTTGGAAGGGACCTCCTGGGTCATCTGGTCCAACCCCTGCTCAAAGCAGGATTCTCTAAATCATCCCAGACAGATGTCTATCCAGCCTCTGTTTGAAGACTTCCATTGAAGGAGAACTCACCACCTCTTGTGGCAGCCTGTTCCACTCATTGATCACCCTAACTGTCAAAAAGTTTTTTCTAATATCTAATCTGTGTCTCCTCCCATTCAGTTTCATCCCATTGCTTCTAGTCTTTCCTTGCGCAAATGAGAATAAAGATGATCCTTCTACAATGTGACAGCCCTTGAGATATTTGTAGACAGCTATTAAGTCTCCTCTCAGTCTTCTTTTTTGCAAGCTAAACATTCCCAAATCCTGCAACCGTTCCTCATAGGACATGGTTTGCAGACCGGTCACCATTCTGGTGGCTCTTCTCTGAACTTGCTCCAGTTTGTTGATGTCTTTTTTAAAATGTGGTGCCCAAAACTGGACACAGTATTCCAGATGAGGTCTGACCAAAGAGGAGTAGAGGGCAATAATGACCTCACGTGATCTAGACTGTATGCTTCTGTTGATACATCCTAGAATTGCATTTGCCTTTTTTGCTGCTGCATCACACTGTTGACTCATGTTAAGTCTGTGATCAATTAGTATACCCAAGTCTTTTTCACATGTGCTGTTACTTAGCCCTATTCCTCCCATTTTGTATATGCTTTTTTCATTTTTATTGCCCAGATGTAGTACTTTGCATTTTTCCCTGTTAAAATCCATTCTGTTAGTTGCTGCCCACTGCTCCAGTTTATGTATATCTTTTTGAATCCTCTCTCTCTCTTCTCTAGTATTAGCTACCCCTCCTAGCTTTGTGTCATCAGCAAATTTGATCAGTTTACCCTCAATTCCTTCATCTAAATCATTGATAAAGATGTTGAACAATACAGGGCCCAAAACAGAGCCTTGTGGTACCCCAATTGAGACATTCTTCCAACTGGATGTGCAGCCATTTACAACCACTCTTTGGGTCCGATCACTAAGCCAGTTATGAATCCACCTAACAGTTGCCTTGTCCATTCCATACTTAGTCATTTTTTCAATAAGGATTGTGTGAGATACTTTGTCAAATGCTTTGCTGAAGTCAAGATATACTATATCTACAGCATTTCCCTGATCCACCCAGTCAGTGATTCTGTCATAGAAGGAAATTAAGTTAGTCTGACATGACTTATTAGTTACAAACCCATGCTGACTCTGTTTAATCACTTCATTCTTATCCAGGTACTTGCATACATGTTCTTTAATAATTTGTTCAAAGATCTTTCCTGGTATAGAAGTCAGACTCACCGGCCTGTAGTTCCTGGGTCCACCTTCTTCCCCTTTTTGAAGATAGGAACAACATTTGCTCTTCTCCAGTCTTCTGGGACTTCTCCTGTTCTCCAAGAATTTTCAAAGATTATGGACAGTGGTTCAAGAATTTCTTCTGCTATCTCCTTCAATACCCTGGGGTGTAATTCATCTGGACCTGGAGACTTGAATTCATTTAGGTTAGCTAAGTGTTTCCTCACTGTCTTTCTGTTTATAGATATCCTGGATTCTTCTATTCCTTTAATAGGACAGTGAAGATCAGTTGATGTTACATTTCCTTTCTGAGAGAAAACAGATGCAAAATAGGAATTTAAAAGTTCAGCCTTCTCAACATCCTGACTTACCATTTCATCATTTTCATCCTGTAAAAATCCTATAGCATCTTTGACTTTTCTTTACTTTTGACGTATCCCCAAAATCCTTTTTTGTTGCTTTTGACGTCACTTGCAAGCCTTAATTCATTGTCAGCTTTAGATAATCTGATTTGTGCCCTGCAGGTTCTGCAGACGGCATTATATTCTTCTTTAGATATGCCTCCCTCTTTCCATTTGATAAACATTTCTTTCTTCCTTTTTAGCATGTGTTTAAGTTCTATGTTCATCCATCCTGGTTTCCTTAAATGCTTCCCATTCTTCCCTCTTTTCGGAATTGTTAACGATTGTGCTTTGAGAATCTCATTTTTCAAGATTTTCCATCCTTCCTGGACATTTTTGTCCTTAAGGATATCCAGCCATTGGATCCCTCCAATTCTCTTTCTGAGTTCCTTAAAATCTGCCTTTCTGAAATCTAACCTTGACGTCTGAGTCTTCACAGGTCTTCCTCCTCTTGTTATCCAAAATTCTAAAATAGCATGGTCACTACCTCCTAGGGTCCCAGCCACTCTTACCTCCTCCACCATTTCCTCCCTGTTTATGAGGATTAGATCCAAGGTAGCAGATCCCCTTGTTTTCTCCATTACCTTTTGGAAGATAAAGTTGTCAGCAAGAGAGGATAAGAATTTCCTGGACCTGTTAGTTTTGCCTGAGAGAGATTCCCAACAAATGTCTGGATAGTTGAAATCTCCCATGACCACTAAGTCATATTTTTTGGAGAACTTGGCCATTTGATGCATAAAGAGTTCATCCATATCTTCAGCTTGCACAGGCGGCCTGTAGTAAATGCCTACAATGGTGTCCTTTCCATTGTTCTGTCCTTGTATTCTTACCCAAACAGTTTCCACAGAACTCCCAATCTCTGAAGCTTCAATCTCTGTGCAGATGTACGCTTTTCTAACATACAATGCAACACCTCCTCCTCGTTTATCAAGTCTGTTTCTTGCAAATAAGTTGTAACCTTCTAGCCTTGTATTCCAATCATGTGTATCGTCCCACCAAGTCTCAGTGATTCCAATGACATCATATTTCTTCTCCTGCGTTAGTAGTTCCAGTTCTCCTTGTTTGTTGCCCATGCTTTGTGCATTCGTATAGAAACATTTTAGTTTGTGATTGGTTTCTCTTTCCCTAGTGCTTGTAGGGATCCCTTCCTCGCATCTATAGGTCTTCGTTCAGACTAGCTGAGGACTTTAGCGGGTCTGATCGCAGGATCATGTTCCCCGTTACATCGTAGGGATTGAGCTTAGTTCTATTGTAGGGACAGATTTCCCTTTCTTTCCTTAGTGTTTGTAGCAGAACATAACAGGAGCTGAAGGGTGGAGATTATTAGCACGCCCTCTGACACCGAGGGGAGGGACCTAGCAGGTTTAAGAACTGAGCGGAGGGAAGACTCACACTTTTCACATAGAAGAACAAGACGATGATGAACTAAGAAGGAACAAGGGACAGATCTGCCAAGGGAGCAGCGGCACACGTTTTGGGGACTGTCCGGCAACTAAGATTCGTACCTGTGGACCGCAGAGCTCCCAGCGTCCACATGCAACCTACAGCCTGGTAACATTGACCTCTAGCTAATACCTCTAAGCCTTGTACCTTATTGTAATATTTTACTCTGACTGCAAATCCACTGTAATTCCGTTGTATAGCTTGCTGTATATTTCTGTAATTGTCTAGTGCGTCCTTGGGGCAATTAAACCATAAAATTAATTTTAAGCTGATGCTTTTACTCTGATCACGAATCTTAGAATACCAGTGGGTAACGGGACATCTTCCCCGGCGGCCATTTGCTCTAGGTGCAGTTCCCTTACTGACCTGAGAGACAAAGGGGGCGCCGGAGAGAGCTGTGGCTGTGTAGTTGCGTTACATTGGTGACGTGGGAGGAATCGGGTTTCCTTCACAATTGGTATATGGCAGTGCAACATAGCAGTATAGTGTCACATTGCGACTTGCAAAGCACGACGACCTCAACAAGCAATTTGAAAAAATCAGTTTAGTTATTTAGTTCTGGCTATTTGTGACTTGCTTGTCACTGTACCTCATGGATTACAATGTGATCCCATTAATTTGTGATACAATGGGTACGGAAAGTATTCAAACCCCTTTAAATTTTTCACTCTTTGTTTCATTGCAGCCATTTGGCAAACTCAAAAAAAGGTCATTTTTTTCTCATTAATGTGCACTCTGCACCCCATCTTGACTGAAAAAAAACAGAAATGTAGAAATTTTGCACATTTATTAAATAAGAAAAACTGAAATATCACATGGTCATAAGAATTCAGACCCTTTGCTCAGTATTGAGTAGAAGCTCCCTTTTGAGTTAGTACAGGCATGAGTCTTCTTGGGAATGATGCAACAAGTTTTTCACACCTGGATTTGGGGATCCTCTGCCATTGTTCCTTGCAGCAGCCTGCATAGCCTTTACTGGTTTTTAAAAGGGGGACCCCCAAAAAAATTAATGATTAGCAAAGGCTAAACAGACAACTGCGGGCTGATATTAATAGGCTATAAAGGGGTGTGAGAGCAGGAGTTATTTATCTATCTTGACTCCATTTTGATTATTCTACATGCATGTCCTTGCTTTCCAAAATTGAGTCTTTGTATGTTATGAGATAGAGTCTCAGGAATTTGTTTTTCTAATGGACTTAGAGATAACATAGGAAAGTGAAAGAAAGTGTAACGCTGCTGCAGTGGCCCCTGGATGGTGTCCCCTTCCCCCTCCATGCAGTGACACCAGCTTACTCACCGCCCCAGCCCCACAGCATGGTCCCCAGCGTCCTCCTGCTTCCTTATACTTCCTACTTTTCAATGTGTTCCTTAACCTTGTCCCCTGGTCCCGGAGTGGCCAATGCCTAAACATTGTCCCCTGGTCCTGGAGCGGCCAGTTCTGTTCCCGAAGTCTCCTGGTCCCAGTGCGGCCCGTGCATGAATACTATTCTTCTGTCCAAGAGTGGCCTAACCCTGATCCTGAATTTTAGACCAGTATGTCTGAACTAAGAACTAAAGCAATGTCAGCATACCTGACCCCTGGGGTCAGCAGCTACAGTTCCAGGTTCTGCCCAGGAGTGGTACCTGGCGGCTACTTGCCTTACAAGCCTGACCTCACCACTATACACTAGAGACTCCAGGGAACGCCAAGGTAGCCGCTTAGTTACGCCCCTTCACAGGTAGGCCCGGCTCTGTGGCACAGTGGGTCTGCAAATCCACGTGCACCACAGCTGGGCGTAACTGCTTGACCCAGCCATGACCGCAGCAGTTTGCTTAGCCATGGGCCCCTCTGTGCAATCAGCGAGAGAGCCAGGAAAAAATGATGTTTTATCTGATAACACTGGCTGCCCAACTGGAAGCCCTGAGATCTGGACAATCTGAAGCCTGTGCTCCCGTAATTGAACCAGTCCTGTCTGATCAACCTCAGTACTATGGGGATCCGAAGCAGTGCCGGGCGGCATTATGAAGTTTTCAGCCAGCACTTTCTTCAGATCATGCCAAGGTGGGATTCCTAATATCCTACTTTGCAGAAGAGGCCTGGCATGGCTCATTCCCCTATGGGAGAAAGGGGCTCCTATTACCTAGGACCTGCAGGCCTTCCTGGTGGCCTTCCGAAAGTTCACACGTTGTGGAATTGCCGCTGAAATTTCCGCGGCAATCCCGCACTTCTCTGCCGCGGGAAATACGCATTTTTTTTGGTATGCGTATTCCCGCCAGAAACTAGCGTTTTGCAAGTGTAATTAGCTTGCAGAATGCTAGCGTTTTCCTAGCGATCTGTAGCATCGCTTGGAAATCTGATTGACAGGTTGGTCACACGAGTCACACATAGTGTTTGACACGTGTGACCAACTTCTTACTATTGATGCCGCCTATGCCGCATCAAATAAAAAGATCTAATGTAAAAATAATAAAAAAAATAATAAATCGTGCTATTCTCACCTTCCGGCGGCCCCCCCAGCTTTCCAGCCTCTCAGCGACGCTCCCGGCCAATCCCGTTCCCATGGATGCATTGCGACAGACCCAGATGATGTAGCATCACGCGAGACCGCTACGTCATCTGGGGTGATTCTCGCAATGCATTACTGGGAACGGGATTGGCCGGGAGCGTCGCTGAGAGGCGGGAAAGCTGTGGGGGCCGCCGGAAGGTGAGAATATCATTATTTTTTATTTTAATTATTGTTTTACCAGGGATATGGTACCCAGGGCCTGGAGGAGAGTCTCCTCTCCTCCAGACCCTGGGTACCATCCACACATGAACCGCTTACATTGCCCAAGGTGGGCATAGCCACATGCATTCCTATGAGGGCGGAATCGCCGCGATTACGCGAAATTAATGAACATGTTGCTTTTTTTTCCGCGAAGCGTTTTTTTTGCGGAAAAAAAACGCAGCATGTGCACAAAGATTGCAGAATCCATTCAAATGAATAGGATGCTTAATGCTTGCGTTTTTTTCGCGTTTTTGCCGCAGGAAAAAACGTGAAAAAAACTTGAAAATTCCTGACGTGTGCACTTAGCTTAATACCTATAAATATGATACACAACTACAAAATATTTAATTAACCTTATTTATTCATTGATGTAAAAAAACATGATGAAAATATAAACGGGAAGGCTAATTAGCAGGTGGAAAAAATGTGCAGGGTGATCCTGGGTAAATATATAATATAATATTAGCACCAAATCTAGTAATAATGATTGCCATACATTTTAATAAAATATAATAATCAGTTAATATATTATTAGTTAATAGTATATAAAAATATGACTATATATTCATACATCACGTAGGAACAGTACCATAATATAAGGTGCACAAAGATATATATATATTTATATATATGTATGATGATAAAAAGACAGCTACTGCATGGAGTATACAACAAATAGATATCCTCAAAAAAATAAAATAAAGCTGACATGTACTAAATATAGAAATCATAACCAAGTGGCAATAGCCCTGTTGATAATGGGACTGCAAGTGCAGTATCATATTAAATACAAAGTGCCAATGCGCAAAGAAAAGTGCATATATAAGGGGATAGATAGCAGTGTACTGACCAGTAATAGGACCCCACAGCTGCCCGCACCTGCCCAGCGAGCATTTCGCCTCAGCTTTGACGGGGGCTGTTAAATATTAATTATTGGTTATGGATTTATTCTTTATACACTCAATTCTGTACCGAGCACGTTAACGATCGCTGACATTACAGATGCTATTTCTGTATGGTAAAGTGTCATCTCCATATACAGTGACCACGTGATCTAAGGGACTTATATATAATGGCTACACGAAGGGAGGGGGGGCTCTTGCTCGCTCACTCTCTCCACAGACACTTTACTCTGACACTATGATGATGGGACAAGGACTATGATGAATGAACAGCTGCAACCACGTGTTGTTTCTCTGAGACGCTGCTGACAAGGCCAGAATGTCATTTTGCCATTCAGGACACCAAGGAAAGAAGTGTATAAGCTTTGCTATGGACAAATGGACAATATCTACGTAACTATTTCACTCATTTTATGTTTCCTGTAATGATGTTTTTTTGGTAAACAGTCCAATAAACCACTACATTTTTTTTTATAAGAAACGTGACGTTTTCTTTAAAGTATCGCATCTGGTAACAAGTCCTTGAAAAATATACAAAATTAAGCATTTTTAACATTTTGGAGAGCCAGCCAGTCACACTTGATTTTTAGAGTGTGAATTTTTGATAACTTGCAAGGGGAGGAGGAATAGAAGAAAAATTACGTCAGATGTGCAAGTCGTCAAAGAAATCACACTACGATATTTCAGGATCAGAAAAGAACCTATGAATGAGGACTAAGAGTTGACTACAGGAATCAGACGTGCTGATGACAAGAGCGTTGTCCAAGAAAGGAGCTACAAGCTGAGATATTTCAAGGTAAGAAATATGGATGTCATTACTTCTTTTTCTAAGCAAAGTAGACTGAAATTTATGTCTGTAGATCAGTCTAATTTAGAAGTTTTATGGCTCAGCTTATATGCAGAATGTGAAATGGAAAATCTAAAGCTAGAATCTAAGCTGGTGTCCTTTAATAGAGAAAGAGAGAAATTAAAAAACATATTACAGTTAGTTGACGTATTTCACAAGTTCGTATTAGAGAAATCTAAAAATGACTGTGTAGAAATAGTGTCAGAAGATACTAGTGATGTTCCCGAAATTGACTGTAATGAGGAAATTGAGCAAGATGTGGGACATGTGTCTGTAATGGCTACTCAAGGTGACCTTGTCTCTGATGACGTAAAAAAAGATGGTGGAAATGTGGGAGGAGACTTGAGAACTGATGTAGGAGGGAACATGGGAGGAGACTTGAGAACTGATGTAGGAGGAAACATGGGAGGAGACTTGAGAACTGATGTAGGAGGGAACATGGGAGGAGACTTGAGAACTGATGTAGGAGGGAACATGGGAGGAGACTTCAGAACTGATGCAGATGACGTACGAGAGACGGATGTACAAAGGCCACCAAAATAGAAGACAATTCAGAGGCCCAACTCCAAATCAAAGTTAGGAAAAATTTGTTAAAATTATGCATAATCATTCCTGCATATGATAACAAAATCCATGTATGCAGAAATTCTGAAATCTTCGAAAGCTTTATTGATAAGCTTGATTTAAGTAATGCTGAGAAAAATCAATTATTTAAATTGTGGCTTCCTGCAACCTTTTCCAGACGCTTAACATTGAAGTTGACTTGTGATAACTTACATGGAGATCTAGATGATAAAGACAGATTGAAAATTCTGATTTTCTGTGCATTAAATGAAAATTGTCCAGATATTGAGATTCTTCAAAAATTAAGGATTGGTCGGAAAGAATGTACTTTTACATTCATGTCCATATTTGAAAGGTTGTACAAAACTCTCATTACCAATGTCAAAACACAATCAATGATAAAGTATTTTGTGGACAAATTTGGATTCCTAAATTCTGTATCTCGTGTTATTGCGTCACAAAAAGATACTTTATTTGAATGTGCGCAATCCCTTGATTTTGCTAGAAAACATGAGAATTGTGAATGGAAAATAAATCAAACAGACAGAGTAAGATCTTTTCAAAAGCCAGTGTCAAAATCTCCTAAACTGAGTCATCCCCGGAATCAAATCTATGACATACGGAGGAAATTACATATTTGTTATAAGCCCTATAAAAAAATCCAAGAGTCCGCTTTGCAGAAAGAGTTAATAATTCAAAGTTCAGACCGCTCTGTAAAGAGACAAATGGCGGACATTGAAAGACAGGAACAGATGATTCTTCAAAGAGACATAGTTGAGTCTTCAGTTTACAGCTCATTATCGGAGCTGCTCAAACAATCATTAAAAAAAGGAATCATAAAAAGAGCTTTCCAGGACATCTTTGACAAAGAAATAAGATTTGGTTTAGGAATTGACTGAAAATGAAATTATATGTTGTGTAAAAGTATTATACAATATATTATTCAGTTATTTGTAATTATTTTATAAATATAATTCTGTAGTTCTACAGTTTTTGTAGATATATATATATATATTCATACAGTATATATACTATATTTGTATAAGTAGAGATTGTATAACTGTATATCTATATCTATAGTGATATAATTAAAATAAACTACAGAAAATATTTAGAATTACATTAAAGCCAATACATATATGTATAAGACATTGCAATTGTTTTGTTTTTGTATAGGATATTAACCTTATCTCTTATTTATCCTTAGAATTTTCACTTCAAAGTAGGACTTAATCGGGAAAAATTCTCTTACATGGATTTATTCCTTTATTTACACAGGAATTTGTAATAACTGCATGTTTTTATATATTTAACACTTAAAAGGAAATAATATATAACTAACTGAATCTAAATTTAGTTTTTTGTGTGTTGCTAACATTTTGAAGTTATTTATTTGCATGGCAATATGTTCTTACTGCATGACAGTCACACATGTGTTATTTTAAACTGTTCTAATAATAAGGCTACCATATACCCCTATTTCAGTGGTTGCAACTTAAAGCTCTTGTAGCCTCTGTGAGCTCGGCCTTTGCAAGTCAAAGAATTTTTTTTTAGGCCTCTTAAGTTACAGGGTTCAATTTCAGTTGCAAACCTTGCACCAAGTATATACAGCTCAAAATAATTTTTTTATGAGTCCTTCCATCTATAAATGGTTCACAAAGTTTGTTATGTGTATTTGGGGAATATTCAAAGAAATATTAAAATATTAAATTTAGTAGTTTACAATGCGCATTGATAATTAGGATACAATTATTTGGGTTAAAAAAAATATTGTATTCCAACTTTTTTGTATGAGGAATCTGTGGTGTAAACTTATATGTTCACAGTCTGAGTGACAGATGACAGATGTGTGTATGAGCAGCTGCTAAGAGTGAATATAAGCTAAGTGTATGTGTGACGTATGAAAGGAGAGGTTTCAAAATTCATGGTATGCGAGAAAAACAACAACTTGTTTTTAAGAGAAATAATACAAATCAGTTCAATTATTAGAATATTAAGATACATAATGAATATTATCTACTCAACATATATTCCTTTAGTAATTATTATTTTTTTGTTAATAGTAGATAAGTATAATCACACATCAAAATGGTTTATCAAGAAAATTTACATTTAGATTATTTTTTTTCCTTTTTCCCAAAGGATAATTTTATGATATTCAATGTTATTTTTTTTAATGGTTACATAGATGGTACACATCTTCAGACAAATATATGGTATAAAGCTAAAACAGAAGTTACATAAATAATTTATAAAACAATTATTTTTTTCATTTTGGTTTTGATAAATCAATTATTTCATAAACTAATATTTTTTTTCCGGTATTAAGGGGGAAATGTGTTTTAGATTTTGAATACATCATCACATTTCATCAATATGTCTTCTTCAAACATTTTAAAGACTATAAAAAGGTACAATGGTATAACTACTAGAGATAATAACATTAAGTATTATAAAGAGTCATTTATTTACACTAAGAAGGGGATTACATGCAAAGTTGCATAATATGAACATTTTGGTAACACAAGGTCATGACAAATATGAAATCATCCAGATAATGGAAATATTAAGGGTATGTGTTACTGAGAACATAACTACTCAGCATTTGTCATATACATATAAAGGCCTTATTTTCATTTTTATTCTTATTTTTCATTTTTATTCTTATTTTTATTTTTCATTTTTATTCTTCCTTTATCTCTATTTTTTGATTCTTAATTTTTATTTTTTATCTCAATCAATCAAGAAACATCAATATTTAATAAAGTAATGTCTAGTATGAGAATATTGCTTCATTAAATATAGTGAAGATATCGGTTCATTAGAAGAAAATGTTCTAATTCTGAGTAAATACAATAATTCTTTCATTCATTCATTCACTCATATTCAAATTTTGGTTCATGGCTATACATTCTTACCTATTATTGGTCTAATAAATATATTCCATTAATAAAGTTTTAGTAATAAAGATGGAAACACTTGTTACATGAAAAACACACTGACACCTATGGGTTGGAAAGGTAATTACACCAATGACATAAAAATGTTCTATCTCATGAAGAATATGGTTAATAATGCATTATCATTTATTATTGTTTCACTACACAAACATGAATTCCATATTACTATTCTGATAATAATTCTATGGATATTATTGATTGCTATGGTACGCTGTGATATTATAGGTTAGTAAAATTACCAGATTTGGTATAGAATAGGGAATGAAGACTTCAAGCAAGATATTGGAATTATGTTAATAAAGACTTTTCATATTTCTAAATTCAAGTAAATTTAAAAAGTTGCAAGAAGAAAAAGCCGAAGTTCCAGAAGGTAAAAAGGCTATATGATGTCTGAATAATAATAGACTGTGTCAATCACAATTCATTTCACCGCTGACAACAACTGCAGTATTCACCACTGACAACAACTGCAGTATCCACCACTGACAGCCACGATCGCGGTATCCACCACTGACAGACACAATGGCAGAGGACGATGATCCTATGATGCTAATATGAACTGTGTTATCACGCTTTTATCACGCTCCAGTGGTTTCCTATCACCTATGAAGCTTCAATGAAAGCTGGTGAACAATAAGTTGTCAGGAAACTACAACCCTGACATGAGTCCTGTGTATTAGGACTAAGGACAGGTTATGGTGCTATCTTTAGCAAGGAAGAGTCATTTTAACCCTTGCTTTGCTGACCAAAGACGTCACACCTGTTCCAAGACCATTGCGGATGGCATGGAGGATTCCAGAAATATCCAAGGCGAGCCAATGTAAGTCCAGGTCTTTAAAGGTGACACTGCTCAGATATTAAAGCTTCATTTCATCAATGGACTTTGTTTTCTTATCAACATTTGAATTTATGGACTTTGATTGACACATGACACACGGTCTTCACAATATCTACATGTTATTTCAAAGGAATTATCGTATAAAGACTGTGTTTTAAAAGAATCAAGAACAAGGCATCAACATGAAGACCAGAAGACATCAGATGATAATGACTGGACCAGAGATGCTTCAATTTAGGTTTAGGAAAGTATAATATATATATTTTATATGAATATTGGTCACGGCTTACCATAACATGAATTCACATCATTATGTTATTGAGTGCATATAACAATAATCTGATATTATTATGATTATTATAATTATTGAAATTAAATTATTTTGCCAAAGAAGAAGAAAAAGAAGAAAGAAGATCTGATTATCCTAAAGATAAACTTCTATACTTTGAGGGTTCCAAATAATGTCTGTCACCCTCAAAAGGGGGAATTGTTAAATATTAATTATTGGTTATGGATTTATTTCTTTATACACTCAATTCTGTACCGAGCACGTTAACGATCGCTGACATTACAGATGCTATTTCTGTATGGTAAAGTGTCATCTCCATATACAGAGACCACTGTTATGTTTCGGTAACTGAGGAGTGCAGGTAAAAAAGGCAATACACCAGAGCAGTTGGAATCTATGAGATTGCAGTACCCTGACTAACCACCACAACTAGAGCAGCCGTGGAGCGTTCCTACGTTGGTCCTAGACGCCTCGTCACAGCCTGAGAAACTAACTACACCTAAATATAGAAATAGGAAAGCTATCTGCCCCGGAGCAGAACCCCAAAGATAATAGAAAGCCCCCAAACATGTATGGCGGTTAGACAAGATGAAATACTGACACAGAAAGAAAATAGTATGAGCAAACGCTGGGGCCCAACTAACTAAATAGAAAAGGATAGGAAGGGTACTTACTGCAATCCCAGAAAACCCTGAAAGGCACCAACTCTACTAATTTCAAAAAACACCTGAGATCACACGACCTCTACCACCTAAATTAGTTCTCTGGTGTAACAAAATCAAAACAGCAGCCACTGAAAAAAACTGGAAAAAGCAAAAGTACAAACATCAGTGGCTGAACAAACTGAGAGGGCAGAAGCCCCCGGAGGGGACCCTGAAGGCCCCCACAGAAGTGCAGGACAAAATGCAAAAATATAGCACAAACACAAAAGAAGAAAATGTCTTATCTGTTAGCAGGAGATGCAGACACGACACAGCAGGCTACAACGGAAACAGGAATAAAGGATCCAGAACAGAACAATTGATCACCGGCAACCCTGATGGAAGGTGACTCCCTTATATAAGACCAATCAGTAACACCTGATTCCCAGTCCTCACAATCTTCACTGGACAGACTAGCACCGCTTGTAATCACCAGAGGGAGCCTCTGCTCAGAACTCTGGAGGAAGAAAAAAAGATGACCACCAAAAATGTTGCACACCACCCTATATAATAATTGTTATATAGGGTGGTGTGCAACATTTTTGGTGGTCATCTTTTTTCTTCCTCCATCTTCCCACTATTATTGACCACTGTTTGCACCCCTGATATTGATTGTTTAATACTTTGCAGTGCGCCCATTTTTTCATATTGCAGTCTGCTCAGAACTCATCTCAAACCCATTCACAACAGTACCCCCCCCTTGAGGAGGGGTCACCGAACCCTCATTTGAGCAACCAGGTCGGTCAGGATGAGTTCTATGATACGCACGGATAAGTCTCCTAGCATGGATGTCCGAAGCAAACACCCAAGAATTGTCTTCCTGACCATAACCTCTCCATTTAACCAAATACTGGAGTTTCCGTCTAGAAAAACGAGAATCTAATATTTTCTCAACCACATACTCCAGATTGCCCTCAACCAAAACAAGGTCAGGAGCACAGCAGCAGGAACCACTGGCTCAACAAACCTCTTCAACAAGGACTTGTGGAACACGTTATGGATCTTAAATGTCCCTGAAGAAGCAAACGAGAAGAAACAGGATTAATAATCTCCATGATCTTATAAGGTCCAATGAACCTAGGCTTAAATTTAGGAGATGCTACTCTCATAGGAATATTCTTTGAGGACAACCAGACCAAGTCCCCCACTTTAAACCCAGGACCATCAGTCCTATGCCGGTTAGCAAACCACTGGGCCCTCTCCTGAGAGAGGGACAACCTCTCCACTACTGGTCCCAAATCTGTTGCATACGCTCCACAACAGAGTCAACACCTGGACAGACAGAAGCCTCCGTCTGTCCTGAAGAAAATCGAGGGTGAAACCCAGAATTACAAAAAAAATGGAGACATCAAAGTGGCAGAGCTAGCCCTATTATTAAGAGCAAACTCAGCCAAAGGCAAAAAGAGACCCAGTCATCCTGATCAGCAGACACAAAGCATCTTAGATAAGTCTCCAATGTCTGGTTTGTTCTCTCAGTTTGACCATTGGTCTGAGGATGAAATTGCCGAGGAGAAAGACAATTGAACACCCAGTTTAGAACAAAAAGTCCTCCAAAATCTGGAAACAAACTGGACTCCTCTGTCAGACACAATGTTCTCAGAAATGCCGTGTAAACGAACCACGTGCTGAAGGAACAACGGCACCAATTCAGAGGAGGAAGGCAACTTAGGTAATGGCACAAGATGTATCATTTTGGAAAACCTATCACAAATTACCCAGATGGTGGTCATTCTCTGAGAAACAGGAAGGTCGGAAATGAAATCCATAGAGATATGGGTCCATGGTCTCTTGGGCACAGGCAATGGCATCAACAAACCACTAGAGCGAGAGCAAGGCTTGGAGCGAGAGCAAGTCCCGCAGGACTGCACAAATTCCCTGACATCACGAGACAAGGTAGGCCACCAAAAGGACCGACTAACCAAGTATCTGGTACCAAAAATTCCGGGATGCCAGCCAATGCGGAACAATGAATCTCAGACATCACACTCTTCCAACAGGGCAGCGCTCGGGCCTATCCTCCTGAACCCCTCCAGAGCAAGTCTCAAATGTGGCGAGATGGCGGAAAGAACTACACCCTCTTTCAAAATAACAGAAGATCAGATAACTCAGGAGAGTCCCCAAGGAAAACTCCTCGAGAGGGCATCCGCCTTAACATTCTTAGTGCCAGGAAGAAAGGAAACCACAAAATTAAAACGTGTGAAAAACAAGGCCCACCTGGCCTGTCTAGGATTGAGTCGCTTGGCAGATTCCAGATAGACCAGATCTTATGGTCCGTAGGACCACCACCTGATGTTTGGCTCCCTCCAGCCAATGTCTCCATCTTCAAAAGCCCACTTCATGGCCAATAACTCCCGTTTACCCACGTCATAATTACGTTCGTAGGAGAAAATTTTCGAGGAGAAAAAGGCACAAGGGTACTTTTTTAAAGGGTCTCTGGATCTTTTTGGGACAAAAAAGGCACCTGCCCCAAATTTCATGAGGCACAACCTCCACCTGAAATGGCAGAGAAAAAATCAGGCTGCCGTAGGAACAGGAGCAGAAGTGAATCTCTGCTTAAGTTCCCGAAATGCAGAGACTGCCCCAGGAGGCCAATTCACCACATCAGAACCCTTTCTGGTCAAATCAGTTAATGGTTTAACAAAACCGAGAAATTACCAATAAATTTACGATAAAAAATTGGCCAAAAACCCAAAAATCTCTGAAGAGCCTTAATGAATAGGTTGGACCCACACAGTGGCCTGAACCTGACCGGGTCCATTCAATAACAGATGGGGACAAAAAGAATCCCAGAAATGAGATCCTCTGTACGCCAAAAAGACACTTTGATCCCTTCACATACAGAGCATTCTCTCTCAAAATCTGGAATACAGTTTCGAACATGTTTCACATGAGAGTCCCAGTCATTAGAAAAAACAAGATATCATCCAAATAAAATCAGAAATTGTCCACAAAATCCCTGAAAATGTCATTCATGAAGGATGGAAGACGGAAGGATCATTAGGAGCCAAAGGGCACACCAGGTACTCAAAATGCCCTTCAGGGGTATTGAATGCCGTCTTCCATTCATCCCCGTGCTTAATGCGAAAAGGTTATACGCCCCTCTGAGGTCAAGCTTGTAAACCAAGTAGCGTTTTTCACCCTGGAAAACAGGTCAGAAATAAAGGGGTAACGGGTATTGATATTTCACAGTAAATTGTTAAGAGACGAAATCAATACCGGCCTTAAGAACCATCCTTTTTGGCCACAAAGAAAAACCCGGCCCCTAAGGGTAAGAGGTGGCTGATAAACCCTTCCCAATATTCCTTGTTATAAGCCCGCATAGCTCATGTTCAGGTACAGACAAGTTAGAAAGGCGCCTTTAGGGAATTTATACCCGCACTAACAATAGCGCAGTCATACCCTATGGGGAGGCAAGGATTAATTTATTTTTCGCAAAAAACCCCGAAAAATCAATCAAAAAATCAGGAACAACCTACCGGGGGGAAAGGCAGAAAAAACAAATGTTGGTATTAAACATTGGCAGCCCCAACTGGTTAAGACACAGATTTCCAATTCAAAAACGGGATTAGAGACTGTAACCAAGGAAAACCCAGCACGATAAGTCATTTGCAGATTAACAAACCAAAAATTTGCGCACTCCTGGTGATCGGGTTTCAACCCTCATTATCACCTGAGAGAAAATGGGGTTATTCTCAGGCCAAGGGGTAAAAACGATCCCCAGTGGGGAATAGACTTCTGTAGGGGTACAAGGGAAACCCACAACGTTTAGCAAAATCATAACCTCAGGTTAAAGCTGCTCCAAAAAACAAAGCCTAGCAGAAATGAGGACAGAAGCATATCAGAAGACAGTTAATAAAAATTAGTCTGAACACTACCCAAGACAACTGAGCATGCAAAAGTCTTCCCGCAGGGCGGGGACTAAACGCTGAGGGCATCACCACAAGAAAGAAACACAACCCATTGCGCCTTCGAAACTCATGACGCTGTCCCCAACACCACTCATCACACTGCTGGGTTCAGAAAACTGGTTTAAAGGCAAAAACCATTCCACCATACTTCTCCGTCACGCAAAAGCTGTCAATTGAATCACTAATGACAAGAATCATTGAGCCAGGGGGGACAGGGAATCCCACCTAACATCCTTTACATTATAGACAGACCCTTTCCCGGGAAAAGGGCTGCCAAAGGCGTCATTCCTTTGGTCAGGATGCCCACCTACGGAATCTCTGACAGTTAACTCAGGTCATCAAGCCCCTATTTAATGCCAACAAGGCTTTTCAGCTTGATAGTGACATTAGGCTCATGTACAAATAACCCCAAGGCCGAAAAACGCATCAACATCACTCAAAAAGGATCCCCAGGTATCAGGGGAAAAGCCCAATCCGAGGATCGCCGCGCAGGAGAGAGATGATAATTTGAACCGCTGCGCGCGTTCCCCGAGGACTTAGATTTTTTGGCAAAAACAATTTTCAATTATTTTTGAAATTCTGAAACTAGCCGACCCCTAAAAACAAATCTGGATGGGAATCCTAGGTTCCACAACAGGCAACCAGCAAGATAGGCAGCAATACTCCGAACTCAGTGGGCAAGTGATCCCCCGGCCAGACAAAAGTGCAAACTCCATTGAAGAAAAGATCCCCCCGCACCCAGAGATACAGAGGGAAAAAAAAAAAAAAAAATGCAACAAAAAAAAAAAATCTCTGACAACCGACAACCTTTTTTCTTTCACAATATTTTTTCCCTTCTGGAGTACCCAACAATTTTCAATTTTTTGGCCGGTGATAATGTTATTTTCGGTAACGAGGAGTCAGGAAAAAAGGCAATACACCAGAGCAGTTTGGAATCTATGAGATTGCGTACCCGACAAACCACCACAACTAGAGGCAGCCGGAGCGTTCCAGTGGTCCAAAATGCCTCGTCACAGCCTGAGAAATAACTAACCAAAAGATAGAAATAAAAGCTATCGCCCCGAGCAGAACCCCAAAGATAATAAAATCCCAAACAAAAATATGGGGGGGTTAGACAAGATAAATACTGACACAGAAAGAAAATAGTTTGAGCAAACGCTGGGGCCCAAAAACTAACTAAATAAAAAGGATAGGAATGACTTAGCAATCCCAAAAACCCTGAAAGCACCAACTCTACTAATTTCAAAAAACACCTAGACACACGACCTCTACCACCTAAATTAGTTTCTCTGGTGAACAAAACAAAACAGCACCACTGAAAAAACTGGAAAAAGCAAAAGTACAAACACAGTGGCTGAACAAAACTGAGAGGGAAGAAGCCCCGGAGGGGACCCAAAGCCCCCACAGAATGCAGGACAAATGCAAAAAATAGCAAAAAAAAACAAAAAGAAAATGTCTTTCTGTTAGCAGGAGATGCAGACAGACACAGCAGGCTACAAGGGAAACAGGAAAAAAGGACCAGAACAGAACAAAATTGACACCGGCAAACCCTGAGGGAAGGGACCCATTTAAGACCAACAGTAACCCCTGTTCCCAGTCCTACAATCTTCCCTGGACAACAGCACCGCTGTAACCACCAAGGGGCCTTGCTAGAACCACTCAAACCCTTCCCCAACAGACCACTGATCTAAGGACTTAAAATTAATGGCTACCGAAGGGAGGGGGGGCCTTGCCGCTCACCTCTCCACAGCACTTTACCGACACTATGAAGATGGGACAAGGACTATGAGAATGAACAGCTGCAAACACGTTTGTTTCTTTTTTGAGCGCTGTGACAGGCCAAAATGTATTTTGCCTTCAGGACCCAAGGAAAGAAGTGAAACTTTGCTAGGACAAATGGACAATCTCTACGTAACTATTTCACCATTTTATTTTTCCTGAAATGATTTTTTTTGGTAAACAGTCCAAAAAACCCCACTACATTTTTTTTTTAAGAAACGTGATTTTTTTTAAAATATCGCATTGGAAACGTCCGAAAAAAATCAAAATAACATTTTTAACAGGGGCCCCCCGAAGTCAGTACCGAAAGTACGTTGGGGCGGGCACACACTCCCCTCTGGATCCCACCAGGGCTGCGACTCTCCTTTATACCGGGTAAAAACCACTATATCTAAGCAAATTAAAGAGGCCCGGGCAAGTCTTCTTTAAAAATTTTAAATTTAATATGCTGTGTGGTTTTGCGCCATTGGTAGCTTTACACTCCCTGCAAAAGTTAGTCGCTTATCCAAGTTAGAAAAAAGTTTTTCCAACGTAAAAAACACCATGGTTGTATAAATTATTCTTTTGAAAGCTGAAACCCTCCGAAATGTGGTTTAGGTTAAGAAAAAAAAATTGGCTCAATGCAGAAATATTGATTTTTTAAAGGGAAACCAGAAGGTCAGATTTGGCAGACAAAATTTTTGTCCCCCACAGAAAGTAATGTGAATTCACAATAATTAATTTTAAAATACAAATATATTTTGATACATTGGGGAAGAATTGTTGGTGCATTAGAGTCAAAAATTTAATATTTGTGTGGCTTCCATGTGTTTGAAGCACTGCCCCATGCAGTCAACAATGATTCATAAAAATTTATTAATGAAGTCATCAGGAATGCAAAGAATGCATCTTTGGCTAGTTTTCACATTTCCGGCGGGCGCCTGGCGGCGCCCCCGGGATTTTGCCGCGCGCCGCACTGAAAACCTTTCCACTTCCGGGGGCCCAAAAAAGCGGTTTTTTTGCCGGTGGTTTCTGATGCTTGGAGAGATCAGAAACCATCCGGCAAAAACAAAAAACGTTACTGCAGCTTTTTTTCGGACCCGCAATGTAATTTGCGCCGCATCCGGAAAAAAACCGCATGCAAAGCATTACTGCGGCGCCCCTCCGGCGCTAATGCATGTCAATGCGAAAAAAGCGCAGCGGGCATCAGATTTTCAGATTGCGGCGCGCTGCAAAATTTCCGGTGGCGGGCCCCCCGGGGGCCCCGGGGGAAATTGGGAAAGAAGGTAAAACCCCAAGTCTTTAGATTCTTTTGGTTTTGTCTTCAAATTTCCTCTTTATTCCTACCCCAAAAGCCAATGATGTTATGTCTGGTGACTGGGTGGCATCCTGAGCACCTTGATCTTTTTTGCCTGGGGAACTTTGTTGTAGAGTGGGAGAATGGGCCCATGCTGCTGCAGAATTTGACCCCTTTTATGATTGGAATATGAGAGGTAGCTAAACTTCTTTTATATTTTAGCTATTGAATTGCCTTCCACCTTGCAAATGTTTTGCATCCCCATACGAGGGACTTTTTCAAAATGCCACAAGGTTTTTTATTTGCCTTTTGTTTGGCTGGTTCTGGGCCTGATTCGCCAGGAGGCCTTTCGAGACAGAATCCACAAAACTGTTCTAGTTGACACAGGGCTTGAGGGGGACCAGGCCGTTGGACTCTGCGCTGGAAGAGGGCTTGCTTTGATTTTCTAACCCAAAAAAACGTCCTCCTGAGCATTGTTTGCGGGTTTTGCCGGACCGGGCTTGTCAAACAAAAACTCCAGTTCTTCAAACTTTTTGTAATTCTTTGTACTTCAACACGAGACACATTAAATGCCAGCCACCTCTGCAGTGGATCGAACTTCGCCTCTTGATAATCCAACTTTGGTCACGGGGGATTTTTGGCATATTGTCAGAGCTCAAGTTGCAGTTCAAGTGAAGGTCTGGATGCGGGTTTCTTTTTATACACACCCACTAAATTAACCCAAACATTTATGAGCAAGGGAGGATGTAAACTAGGATTGGCGCATTAATGACCAGGAACAAAACTTTTGTCTTGCCAAAATTGACCATTCTGTGTCCATTAAACAAAAAGGAAAAAAGCACATAACTTCTGTCAGGGAGTGTACATGCAGACCAATATTGGAACAATATTTATTAATTGTTGGTGCATTTATTGTTTAATAATTTGGTGATTGTTATATTTTTGCTCACGGTTGGGGTGTTCATGTGGGGGTGCTCCCATTATAACAGCTTTAGTACGTAAAACCATTGCGTTTTTATGTAATTCCCGTTTTCCATTTTTACTTGTGTCAAATTTTTATACCTTTAACAAAAAAGATCCAAGTTTTTTGATTTGGACTAGTATCATTGTTTCTTTTGGCAATAGTTATGTGGTTTTGTTTGATGTGTCCTCTTAAAGGAATCCTCAACCATTTTCGTAAATAACGAAGCCACCGCCATCAGGGGTTATCACAGATTTTTTGAATGCTTAGATAAGCCCCCGATGTAACCCCGAAAGATAAAAAAAGAGTTTATTTACTCACCCAGGGGGTGGTCCCGGGCCCGATGGCGGCAGGTCCGGCCGCGCCTCCCATCTTCAGCGATGACGTCCCCCCTTGCTTCTGTCGCGCTCCTGCGCAGGGTGCTTTACTGATTTTCCCGGGCCCCGCGTATGAAGTCTTTGCCTGCCCTCACCAGGGCAGATAAAGTAGCCTGCGAGGAGCGCGCCCAAAAAAGGAGGAGGAGTCATCACTAAAGATGGGAGGTGACGGATCCGGACCTGCGACGCCCATCGGACCGCCCCCCTTGAGTATATAACTCGTTTTTTATCTTTCGGTTACATGTGGGCTTATTACGTTTTACAGAATGCGTAGTAAGCCCCTGATGGGGTTTGGCTTCATTTATAATGAAAAGGGGGGTAAAAATTCCCTTTAAGTTTAACATTTCAAAAGGGGAAATATATATATTTTATGTGGTTTTGAAAAGAATGGGGGGTTTTTGGTGGAGTATTTCCCCCTGTCCTTTAAAAGACCACCCTTTCACCAACGTTGAGGCGCTATCATGCAAAATCGTAAAGGTTGACTATTGTCGACGAAAAAAAGGAGAACTCAACGTGAGATTTTTTGCTTTTGATGCGTTGGTAAAAACACCTGACGGTCCGCCCCTGGTCCGGGGGGGGCCGCCCCTGAACTTTTTTCCCGGGCCCAACCCCCCAGTCCGAACTTCGTTACCGGGCCCCCAGAGGGCCATGCCTGAACCCTTCCCCCTGGTCCGGAGGGCCCCATGCCGAACATGCCCCGGCCCCGGAGCTGCCAGTTCTGTTCCGAATTTCCTGGCCCGTGGCCAGTGCATAAACGCAAACCCGGTCTTGAGTGGCCAACCCTGACTTGAACCGAAACAGCGTGTCTGAAAAAAGCTCAAAAGCGTGTCAAGACCTGCCCCGGGGAGCAGCATTTTCCGCACGGGTTCTGCCCAGGAGGGTTCGGGGGGCAATCCACAAAGTTGCCCACTTTGGGGCTCCAGTGAATGCAAGGTGCCACTTGTTACGCCCCTTCCGGATGGCCCGGCCGTGTGGCTGTGGGTTTCCCCAAATCACGTGCCCACAGTTGGGCGAACTGTGTCCCCGGCCCAGCATTACCACAATAAAAAAGTGAGAGACACCCCTTGAAGTTAAGGGACACACCTACGAAGGGGGGGGCTACGTCAAGTTGTGTGAAGAAAAAAATTTGTGAAAAAATGCTTTTTTTTTGTTCCGTTGGTTTTTCACCAGGTGGCAAATTAAGGGGCTTTCTGTAAAAGGTATTGAAGGAAAAGAGGTTTTTTTTAAATAAAACGGCTTGTTAACAGCCCCGGGTATGGTGAAAAACTCTAAAGTGAAAAAGGGGGGTTAAAAGAAAACAGGTGAAAAGTTTTCCCCCCCTTAATTGTCCCCCAAGGATCGACTGCGTGTTTTAGGGAACAGAATCTACAGTGATTGGGGGACTTGTCGTGATGTCTTCCCCCCCTCGCATATAAAATATAAACTCCCCATCCCCAAGGGGGGCCCCGTACACATAGCGCACACCGCAATCCCGACAAAAAAAATGCACTTTTCGGTCGCTGGGGTTTTGCTACAGACGGGTGAGCTGCCAAAAAAATCAGCTCAGGGGGCATCAGGACAGCGACACGCGGGAAAATCGTTTTTTTACCCTCATGTACGTTGGAACCAGCCCTGGTGAGGGGGGTACCCCAAAGGACACTCGAGTTTCCAGGCGCTGCGGACCCGGAAAATGGTACCTGGGGTTCCAGCTGACGCGGTCTCCGCCCCCCACACTAGTGATGCGCTGGCAGCGGGAGACCAAAAAAAAAAAAAATGTCCGGCATCAGCGACGATCACAAAACCCCGGGGGGGGGGGCTGTCGTCGCTGAAGTCACAAGCGTTTCGCTGGGGAGATCCTGTTGGTCACAAAACATGACTCAGCAGCGATCTCGCAGCGGATCGCTTTTGGGCCGGGGAAAATTAAGCAAATTTACCCTTTGTTACCGCCCCCCCAATCCATTTGCAACTTAACCCCTTTAGAGCCTTGTAAGCCAATGTAGTCCTCCGGCCAGTGCCCCCCGTCTACGCCCCACAATTTTTTTCCTGCCCCCAAAGAGTTCCCCCCCGCACTGGAGGGACCAATCCCCTTTAGCCCGCCCTCCCCTCCAGCCCACCAACACAAACCCAAATGGTCAGCAGTTATCCCCCAAAAAATTTCACTGCCATCCCGGACTCACTAGTGAATTACTCAGTAAGTAGGCAGCCCCCAACCCTGCTGCTTGCCGCAGTCTGCCCAGATTTTTACCCCCAACCCCGTCAAGGGAAACGTTATGTACGTGGCCCCGGGGGGGGTGGGTCCCCGGAATCCCCGTGAAATGCTGGCCTGATGATTTTATGCAGACCCTGAAAATTTTACATGCCTTTTTTAAGAGTAGGAAAATTAGAAAGGTTTTGTTCAGTTGTTGGCGGGATTTAAAGGACTGGTTTTTTGCATGTCAAGGGAAAATTTTTTATCCCCTTGTGGCAGGGGCAATGGGCCCCACCCCAAGACTTCATAGATTCGAAAACAATATGTGAGAAAACTTACCCCCCTGGGGGGGGGCTAGTTTTCAGAAACCACCCCCCAGATATCCAAGGGGGGCTGCAAGAGTGAAAAATATTATACTCAGCTCTAAGGGTTTCACATAACGTTTCATGACCGCGTCGGTTGCGCCGGCCGCGCTAAGCTCCCCCCTCGGTGCGCCTTCTCCGGCGCCGCCCCTGGGCCCAGACGTGCTGCAACTCGTCCCAACTTGCATTGGGTACCGGGGGGTGCGCAGGTATGCTTTTTTGGGCATGCGTCCTTTTTTGGTTCACCGACCGCGCCCATGACGTGTTGCATTTTTTTGCGTCGGTTTTACCGCAAAGGGGCATGCGCCGGAAACGCAAAAGGACAGCTGCGTACCCAAAAATAAAGTTGGGTACCAAAAGGTCGATGCAGCGTCAGGGCCCCCAGGCGGGGCGGCCGGGGGGGGGTGGGGCCGGGGGGAGCTT
>JARQOD010000003.1:226080755-226199347 GCA_033576555.1 Oophaga sylvatica | reverse complement strand
GGCCCCAACCAAAACAAGGTCGGAGGCACAGCACGGGAACCTGCTCAACAAACCTCTTCAACAAGGACTTGTGAACACGTTATGGATCTTAAATGTCCCTGGAAGAAGCAAACAGAAGAAACAGGATTAAAAAACTCCATGATCTTATAAGGTCCAATGAACCTAGGCTTAATTTAGGAGATGTTACTCTCATAGGAATTTTCTTTGAGGACAACCAGACCAGCCCCCCACTTTAAACCGGGGGAACCATCAGTCCTTTTGCCGGTTAGCAAACCACTGGGCCCTCTCCTGAGAGAGGAGACAACCCTCCACTACTGTCCAAATCTGTTGCATACGCTCCAAACAAGTCAACACCTGGACAGACAAAAAGCCTCCGTCTGTCCTGAAGAAAATCGAGGGTGAAACCCAGAATTACAAAAAAATGGAGACATCAAAGTGGCGAGCTAGCCCTATTATTAAGAGCAAACTCAGCCAAAGGCAAAAAAGAGACCCAGTCATCCTGATCAGCAGACACAAAGCATCTTAGATAGTCCCCAATGTCTGGTTTGTTCTCTCAGTTTGACCATTGGTTGAGGATGAAATCCGAGGAGAAAGACAATTGAACACCCAGTTTAGAAAAAAAAAGTCCCCCAAAATCGGAAACAAACTGGACTCCTCTGTCAACACAATTTTTCTCAGAAATGCGTGTAAACGAACCAGGGCTGAAGGAACAACGGCCCCAAATTCAGGGAGGAAGGCAACTTAGGAAATGCACAAGATGTATCATTTTGGAAAAACCTATCACAAATTACCCAGATGGTGGTCTTTTCCTGAGAAACAGGAAGGTCGGAAATGAATCCATAGAGATATGGTTCCATGGTCTCTTGGGCACAGGAAAAGGGCATCAACAAACCACTAGAGCGAGAGCAGGCTTGGAGCGAGAGCAGTCCCGCAGGACTGCACAAATTCCCTGACATCACGAGACAAGAGGCCACCAAAAGACCGACTAACCAAGTATCTGGTACCAAAATTCCGGGATGCCCAGCCAATGCGGAACAATGAATTCAGACATCACACTCTTCCAACAGGGCAGCGCTCGGGCCTATCCTCCTGACACCCCTCCAGAGCAAGTCTCAAATTGGGCGAGATGGCGGAAAGAACTACACCCTCTTTCAAAATAACAGAAGGATCAGATAACTCAGGAGAGTCCCCAAGGAAACTCCTCGAGAGGGCATCCGCCTTAACATTCTTAGTGCCAGGAAGAAAGGAAACCACAAAATTAAAACGTGTGAAAAACAAGGCCCACCTGGCCTGTCTAGGATTGAGTCGCTTGGCAGATTCCAGATAGACCAGATTCTTATGGTCCGTAAGGACCACCACCTGATGTTTGGCTCCCTCCAGCCAATGTCTCCACTCTTCAAAAGCCCACTTCATGGCCAATAACTCCCGATTACCCACGTCATAATTACGTTCAGTAGGAGAAAATTTTCGAGAGAAAAAGGCACAAGGGTTACTTTTAGAGGTCTCTGGATCTTTTTGGGACAAAACGGCACCTGCCCCAATTTCAGAGGCATCAACCTCCACCTGAAATGGCAGAGAAACATCAGGCTGCCGTAGAACAGGAGCAGAAGTGAATCTCTGCTTAAGTTCCTGAAATGCAGAGACTGCCTCAGGAGGCCAATTCACCACATCAGAACCCTTTCTGGTCAAATCAGTTAATGGTTTAACAATAACCGAGAAATTACCAATAAATTTACGATAAAAATTGGCAAAACCCAAAAATCTCTGAAGAGCCTTTAATGAAGTAGGTTGGACCCAATCACAGATGGCCTGAACCTTGACCGGGTCCATTTCAATAACAGATGGGGACAAAAAGAATCCCAGAAATGAGATCCTCTGTACGCCAAAAAGACACTTTGATCCCTTCACATACAGAGCATTCTCTCTCAAAATCTGGAATACAGTTCGAACATGTTTCACATGAGAGTCCCAGTCATTAGAAAAAATCAAGATATCATCCAAATAATCAGAAAATTTGTCCACAAAATCCCTGAAAATGTCATTCATGAAGGACTGGAAGACGGAAGGAGCATTAGTGAGCCAAAAGGGCATCACCAGGTACTCAAAATGCCCTTCAGGGGTATTGAATGCCGTCTTCCATTCATCCCCGTGCTTAATGCGAATAAGGTTATACGCCCCTCTGAGGTCAAGCTTGGTAAACCAAGTAGCGTTTTTCACCCTGGAAAACAGGTCAGAAATCAAGGGTAACGGGTATTGATATTTCACAGTAATATTGTTCAAGAGACGATAATCAATACACGGCCTTAATGAACCATCCTTTTTGGCCACAAAGAAAAAACCGGCACCTAAGGGTGAAGAGGATGGTCTGATATGACCCTTCTCCAATGATTCCTTGATATAAGACCGCATAGCGTCATGTTCAGGTACAGACAAGTTAGAAAGGCGACCTTTAGGGAATTTACTACCCGGCACTAATTCAATAGCGCAGTCATAGCTCCTATGGGGAGGCAAGGATGCAGATTTACTTTCGCTAAAACACATCAGAAAAATCAATCAAAAAGTCAGGAACATCCTGAGCCTGGGGGGAGGCAGAAAAAACAGGAGTGTTGGTATTAACACATTGGCAGCCCCAACTGGTTACAGACACAGATTTCCAATTCAAAACAGGATTATGAGACTGTAACCAAGGAAAACCCAGCACGATAATGTCATGCAGATTATACAGAACCAAAAATTTGCAGCACTCCTGGTGATCAGGTTCAACCCTCATTATCACCTGAGTAGAAAACTGGGGTTTATTCTCAGCCAAAGGGGTAGAATCGATCCCCAGTAGGGGAATAGACTTCTGTAGGGGTATCAAGGGAAATCCACAACGTTTAGCAAAATCATAATCCATCAGGTTAATAGCTGCTCCAGAATCAACGAAAGCCTGAGCAGAAAATGAGGACAGAGAGCATATCAGAATGACAGTTAATAAAAACTTAGTCTGAACACTACCCAAGACAACTGAGCATGCAAAACGTCTTCCCCGCTTAGGGCAGACTGAAACAGCATGAGAGGCATCACCACAGTAGAAACACAACCCATTGCGCCTTCGAAACTCATGACGCTGTGCCCCAGACACCACTCTATCACACTGCATGGGTTCAGAAGCTGGTTCACAAGGCAACACCATTCCACGCATACTTCTCCGCTCACGCAAACGTCTGTCAATTTGAATCACTAATGACATAGAATCATTGAGACCAGGGGGGACAGGGAATCCCACCATAACATCCTTTACATTATCAGACAGACCCTTCCGGAAAAGGGCTGCCAAAGCGTCGTCATTCCATTTGGTCAGGACTGCCCACCTACGGAATCTCTGACAGTATAACTCAGCGTCATCAAGCCCCTGATTTAATGCCAACAAGGCTTTTTCAGCTTGATCAGTGACATTAGGCTCATCGTACAATAACCCCAAGGCCTGAAAAAACGCATCAACATCACTCAAAACAGGATCCCCAGGTATCAGGGAAAAAGCCCAATCCTGAGGATCGCCGCGCAGGAGAGAGATGATAATTTGAACCTGCTGCGCTGCGTTCCCTGAGGACTTAGATTTTAAGGCAAAAAACAATTTACAATTATTTTTGAAATTCTGAAACTTAGCTCGATCCCCTAAAAACAAATCTGGCATGGGAATCCTAGGTTCCACAACAGGCAACCTAGCAAGATAGGCAGCAATACTCCGAACCTCAGTGGCAAGCTGATCCACACGGCCAGACAACTGTGCAAACTCCATTGAGAGAAAAGATCCTCCCCAGCACCCAGAGATACAGAGGGAAAAAAAAAAAAAAAAAATGCAACAAACAGAAAAATATCTCTGACAACCTCTGACAACCTTTTTTCTTTCACAATATTTTTTCCCTTCTGTGAGTACCATACAATTTTCAATTTTTTGGCCGGTGATACTGTTATGTTTCGGTAACTGAGGAGTGCAGGTAAAAAAGGCAATACACCAGAGCAGTTGGAATCTATGAGATTGCAGTACCCTGACTAACCACCACAACTAGAGGCAGCCGTGGAGCGTTCCTACGTTGGTCCTAGATGCCTCGTCACAGCCTGAGAAACTAACTACACCTAAAGATAGAAATAGGAAAGCTATCTGCCCCGGAGCAGAACCCCAAAGATAATAGAAAGTCCCCAAACATGTAATGGCGGTTAGACAAGATGAAATACTGACACAGAAAGAAAATAGTATGAGCAAACGCTGGGGCCCAAACTAACTAAATAGAAAAGGATAGGAAGTGTACTTACTGCAATCCCAGAAAACCCTGAAAGGCACCAACTCTACTAATTTCAAAAAACACCTGAGATCACACGACCTCTACCACCTAAATTAGTTCTCTGGTGTAACAAAATCAAAACAGCAGCCACTGAAAAAACTGGAAAAAGCAAAAGTACAAACATCAGTGGCTGAACAAAACTGAGAGGGCAGAAGCCCCCGGAGGGGACCCTGAAGGCCCCCACAGAAGTGCAGGACAAAATGCAAAAATATAGCACAAACACAAAAGAAGAAAATGTCTTATCTGTTAGCAGGAGATGCAGACACGACACAGCAGGCTACAAGGGAAACAGGAATAAAGGATCCAGAACAGAACAATTGATCACCGGCAACCCTGATGGGAAGGTGACTCCCTTATATAAGACCAATCAGTAACACCTGATTCCCAGTCCTCACAATCTTCACTGGACAGACTAGCACCGCTTGTAACCACCAGAGGGAGCCTCTGCTCAGAACTCATCTCAAACCCATTCACAACAGACCACGTGATCTAAGGGACTTATATATAATGGCTACACGAAGGGAGGGGGGCTCTTGCTCGCTCACTCTCTCCACAGACACTTTACTCTGACACTATGATGATGGGACAAGGACTATGATGAATGAACAGCTGCAACCACGTGTTGTTTCTCTGAGACGCTGCTGACAAGGCCAGAATGTCATTTTGCCATTCAGGACACCAAGGAAAGAAGTGTATAAGCTTTGCTATGGACAAATGGACAATCTCTACGTAACTATTTCACTCATTTTATTTTTCCTGTAATGATGTTTTTTTGGTAAACAGTCCAATAAACCACTACATTTTTTTTTATAAGAAACGTGACGTTTTCTTTAAAGTATCGCATCTGGTAACAAGTCCTTGAAAAATATACAAAATTAAGCATTTTTAACAGGGGCCCCCAACGAAGTCAGTACCGAAACGTACGTTGGGGCGGGCACACACTCCCCTCTGGATCCTCACCAGGAGCTGCGCACTCTGCACTTTATATCCAGGTAAATACCACTGACTATCTAAGCAATTCATATGAGGCCCGGGCTATAGTCTTCTTTATAAATTTAATTAATATGCTGTGTGGTTTTGCTGCCTATTGGTAGCTTATACACTCCCTGACAAAAGTTATGTCGCTTATCCATGTTATGTAAATAAAAGCTTATAACCTGACGTCAAATTCATCCATTGGTTGTATAAATTATTCTTTTGAAAGCTGAAACCCTCCGAAATGTGGTTTAGGTTAAGAAAATAAATTGGCATCAATGCAGAAATATTGATCATTTAATGGACACAGAATGGTCAGATTTTGGCAAGACAAAAGTTTTGTCGCCCACAGAAAGTAATGTGATATTCAAGCAAATAATTAACTTAAAATACAAATATATGTTGCATAACATTGGTGAATGAAGTTGTGGTGCTATTAGAGTCAAATTTAATATTTTGTGTGACTTCCATGTGTTTGAAGCACTGCATCCATGCAGCTCAACAATGATTCATACAATTTATTAATGAAGTCATCAGGAATAGCAAAGAATGCAGTCTTAGGCTAGTTTCACATTTCCGGCGGGCGCCTGGCGGCGCCCCCGGCATTTTGCCGCAGCGCCGCATCTGAAAACCTTTCACACTTCCGGCGGCCAAAATGCGGTTTTTTGCCGGATGGTTTCTGATGCTTGGAGAGATCAGAAACCATCCGGCAAAAACAAAAAACGTTACATGCAGCATTTTTTCCGGACGCCGCAATGTACATTTGCGCCGCATCCGGACAAAACCGCATGCAACGCATTGACATGCGGCGCCATCCGGCGCTAATGCATGTCAATGCGAAAAAAGCCGCATGCGGCGCATCAGATTTTCAGATGCGGCGCTGCGCAAAATGCCGGGGGCGCCGCCAGGCGCCCGCCGGAAATGTGAAAGAGGCCTAACATGCCTCCCAGAGTTCATTTAGATTCTTTGGTTTTGTCTTCCAAGTTTCCTCTTTCATCCTACCCCAAACATGCTCAATGATGTTCATGTCTGGTGACTGGGCTGGCCAGTCCTTGAGCACCTTGATCTTTTTTGCCTGGAGGAACTTTGTTGTAGAGATGGATGTATGAGATGGAGCACCATGCTGCTGCAGAATTTGACCCCTTTTATGATTGGAATATGAGAGGTAGCTAATACTTCTTGATATTTTAGGCTATTGATATTGCCTTCCACCTTGCAAATGTTTTGCACATCCCCATACTGAGGGACTTTGCAAATGCCACAAGGTTTTTTATTTGCCTTTTGTTTAGTGCTGGCTTCTGGGCACTGATTCGACCATGGAGGCCTTTTCGAGACAGAATCCTACAAACTGTTCTAGTTGACACAGGGACTTGAGGTGACCAGGCCTGTTGGAGCTCTGCTGCAGTGGAAGAGGTGCTTGCTTTGGATTTTCTAACCAACAAACGTTCCTCCTGAGCAGTTGTCTTGCGGGGTCTGCCGGACCTGGGCTTGTCAAACACATCTCCAGTCTCTTCAAATCTTTTTGTAATTCTTTGTACTTCACACTGAGACACATTAAAGGTGCCAGCCACCTCTGCAGTGGATCTGATCTTCAGCCTCTTGATAATCCAAGCTTTGGTCACGGGTGGATTTTTGGCATATTGTCAGAGCTCAAGTTGCAGTTCAAGTGAAGGTCTGGAGTGCTGGGTTTCTTTTTATACACACCCACTAATTAACCAATCATTTACTGAGCACAGGTGAGGATGTAAACTAGGATTGGCTGCATTATATGACCAGGAGACAAAACTTTTGTCTTGCCAAAATCTGACCATTCTGTGTCCATTAAACGACAAGGATAAGCGACATAACTTCTGTCAGGGAGTGTACAGTGCAGTACCAATATTGGTATACAATATTTATTAATTGTGGTGCATTTATTGTTTAATAATTTGGTGATATGTTATATTTTGCTCACTGGTTGGGGTGTTCATGTGGGGTGTGCATTCCCCATTATAACAGCATTTATGTACAGTATAACCATTGTCGTTTTTTATGTAATTCCCGTTTTCCATTTTCTACTTGTGTCAATTTTTATACTCTTTAACAATAAAGATCCAAGTTTTCTGATTTGGACTAGTACATCATTGTTTCTTTTGGCAACTAGTTATGTGGTATGTTTGATGTGTCCTCTTAAAGGGAATCTCTCAACTCATTTTTCGTATATAAGCTGAAGCCACCGCCATCAGGGGCTTATCTACAGCATTCTGTAATGCTGTAGATAAGCCCCCGATGTAACCTGAAAGATAAGAAAAACGAGTTATATTATACTCACCCAGGGGGTGGTCCGGTCCGATGGACGTCGCAGGTCCGGCCGCGCCTCCCATCTTCTAGCGATGACGTCCTCCTCCTTGCTTCTGTCGCGCTCCTGCGCAGGCGTGCTTTATCTGACCTTTCCCGGCGCCTGCGTACTGAAGTACTTTGCTCTGCCCTCACCAGGGCAGATAAAGTATGCCTGCGCAGGAGCGCGCCAGAAGCAAGGAGGAGGATGTCATCACTAGAAGATGGGAGGTGACGGATCCGGACCTGCGACGCCCATCGGACCGCCCCCCTGTGAGTATATAACTCGTTTTCTTATCTTTCAGGTTACATCGTGGGCTTATCTACAGCATTACAGAATGCTGTAGATAAGCCCCTGATGGCGGTGGCTTCAGCTTATATATGAAAAATGGGGTGAAAGATTCCTTTAAGTTTAACATTTCACATAAGGACCATATATATATATTTTAATAGTGGTTTTTGAACAAGATATGTGGTTGTGTTGGTGGAGTATTTTGCACCTGTCCTTTCAAAGACCACCCATTCACCAGACTGTTGAGGCAGCTACTCATGCAAAATCTGTAAAGGTTGACCATATTTGTCAGACTGCACAAAAGGCAGAACTCAATCGTGAGATGGGATTGCAGTATTGATGCGATTGTGTGGAACATCCTGACGGTCTCGTCCCCTGGTCCAGGAGCGGCCAGTGCCTGAACTTCGTTCCCTGGTCCCAGAGCAGCCAGTGCCTGAACTTCGTTACCTGGCCCCAGAGCGGCCAGTGCCTGAACCTCGTTCCCTGGTCACGGAGCGGCCAGTGCCTGAACATTGTCCCCCTGGTCCCGGAGCTGCCAGTTCTGTTCCTGAAGTGTCCTGGTCCCAGTCCGGCCAGTGCATGAACGCTATACCCAGGTTCTTGAGTGGCCTAACCCTGATCTTGAATCCTGAAACAGCGTGTCTGAACTAAGCTCTAAAGCAGTGTCAACGTACCTGACCCCTGGAGACAGCAGTTGCAGCACTGGGTTCTGCCCAGGAGTGGTACCTGGTGGCTACCTGCCACACAAGTCTGACCTCACCACTTGAGGCTCCAGTGAATGCCAAGGTAGCCACTTAGTTACGCCCCTTCCTGGATAGGCCCGGCCGTGTGGTACTGTGGGTCCACAAATCCACGTGCGCCACAGTTGGGCGTAACTGTGTGCTCGGCCCAGCCATTACCACAATAAAAAGAAGTGAGAGACACACCTTAGAAGCTTAAGACACACCTACAGCAAGGTAGGGCTACTGTCAAGTTGTGTGAAGAAAGAAATTTGTGCAGAAAATGCATAGGTTTTGTTCAGCGTCTGGTTGTTCACCAGGTGGCAAACTTAATGGGGCTTTCTGTAAAAGTGTATTGAAGGAAAAGAGGATGTTTAAGTAATGCTGGCTTGTTAGAACAGCCTGAGATATGGTGAAAAACCTCTAAATGTGTAACTAGAGGTGAGTTAAAAGAAGAACATGGTGAAAAGTTTTCCACCCCTTACATTGTCCCAGAAGGATCGACATGCTGTGTATGCAGGAATCAGAATCTACAGTAGATTGGGTGGAGACTTGTCGTGTATGTCGTTCCCCCTGTCGACATATAGAAAATCATAAACGTCCTACTCCTAAGGGCCCCGTCACACATAGCGACACACCAGCAATCCCGACAACAATATGCACTTGTCAGGATCGCTGGTGTGTTGCTACATGATCGCTGGTGAGCTGCCAAACAGTCAGCTCAGGCAGCGATCAGGACAGCGACACTGCGGGTAACGTCGCTTAGTTACCCTCAGTGTACGTTGGATACCAGCCCGCTGGTGCAGGGAGCTGGTAACCAAGGTACACATCGAGTTTCCAGGCGCTGCGCGACGCCTGGAAACCCGATGTGTACCTTGGTTACCAGCTGATCGCTGGTCTCCTGCCTGCCACACTCAGTGATGCATGCTGGCCAGCGGGAGACCAACGATCAAAAAAATGTCCAGGACATTCAGCGACGATCAGCAATACCCGGCAGGGGGGCTGATCGTCGCTGAATGTCACACAGCGATATCGCTGGGGAGATCGCTGTTGCGTCACAAAACTAGTGACTCAGCAGCGATCTCGCTAGCGAGATCGCTGTGTGTGACCGAGACTTAAGGCAGAATTGTACCCTTTGTTACCGCCCCCCCAATCCATTTGCATACTATAAGCCTTCAGAGCCTTGTGAAGCCAATGTAGTCCTCCTGGCCAGTGCCCCAAGTGCTACGCCCCCACAAGTTTTGGCCATGCCCCCAATGAGTATCATGCCCGCACTGGATGGGACCAATGCCCCTTCAGGACCTGCCCTCCCCTCCAGCTCCACCCCTGACACAACCCAAATGGATACAGCAGTTATACATCAACCTTTCACTGCCATCCAGGACTCACTAGTGCAATTACTCAGTCAAGGTAGGCAGCTCACCTCAACCCCTGCTGCTTGCCAGCAGTGCTTGCCCAGATTGCTACCTCCAGACCCCTGTCTAAGGAATCCGATATTGTACTGTAGAGTCCCAGGAGGGTGTGTGGAGTCCCTGGAATCCTAGTGAAATGCTGGCCATGATGATTAGTATGCAGACCCTGAAATATTTTACATGCCATTTGTTAAAGAGGTAGAGAAAATTAGAAAGGTTTTGTTCAGTTGTTGGCGGGATTTAAAGGATCTGGTGTTAGCAATGTCAAGGGAAAACTTTTATACCCCTTGTGGCAGGGGCAATAGGTGCCCCACCCGCAGATGATACTTCACTAGATTCGGAAAAGCAATATGTGAGAAAACTTACCCAGTGGGGGTAGGCTAGATTTTCAGTAAGCCACCACCCTTCACGATATCCAACAGGATGCTGCAATGAGTAGAAAAATATTATACTCAGCTCTAAGGCTAGTTTCACACTAACGTTTCACTGACCAGCGTCGGTCTGCGCACGGCCGCCGCTAAGCTCCGCCCTCGGCTGCGCCTTCTCCTGGCCGCTCCGCCTATGGGCCCATGACGCTGCATGCAACCTTCGTACCCTATCTTTAGCATTGGGTACACAGGTCGTGCGCAGGTATGCGTTTGCCGGCGCATGCGTCCTTTTGACGGTGCACCGACCTGCGCCCAATGCACCGTGTTGCATTTTGGTGCGCTCGGTGCACCGTCAAAAGGACGCATGCGCCGGCAAACGCATACCTGCGCACAGCCTGCGTACCCAATGCTAAAGATAGGGTACACAGGTCGCATGCAGCGTCATGGGCCCATAGGCGGAGCGGCCGGGAGGAGGTGGACCAGGGCGGAGCTTAGCGGCGGCCGTGCGCAGACCGACGCTGGTCAGTGAAACGCTAGTGTGAAACTAGCCAAACAAAGGTGACAGAACTTAGGATACGAGAGTACGCCCGAAGTCCACACCTGTTTACTGTCCTGTGCTTTTGTTGAATGTTTAAAGCCTGTGATTAAAGAGCCCCTAATAGTGTCCCACCTGGAGTACCAGACTATGTCCCCGGCCGTGATGCCATGGGTGTGGAAGCAACCAATGACCTGAATAACAAGGCAAAAACCCGGTCACGAACCCCTCTTATGTATGACCAGACGCAGAAGGGGACTAGACCAGATGAGGATGAAGAAAATTCACATGTTATAATTGTGGAAAGCCTGGACACGCAAGGAGAAATAGCAGTCTACCTCCTAGACTCAGGGGAGAGCCTGATAACCCCACTCCTTCCCCTTCTCCAGTGGGGGAGTCAGGGTCCCACTAAGTCATAAATGCTGTGCAGCTCCTCCTGGATAAGTCTGCCAAAATTGTGCTGACTTTTTCCCTCACTGTTTATGACCCTCATGATGTTACTGCTATTCTTTCTCAAATACAACCAAAACCTCTCATTACTGCTCGCCATCTCAGGCTTCAATATGCCCTCCTTATGCCTAATAACATCACCATTCACTGTTGCACTGCTATGAATCCAGCCACCTTGTTGCCTCTGAAGTAGGGGTGGTACTGGTAACCTGGGTGACCTGCTAGTTCAGTCAGAAGAGGAACATAACTGTATCCGACTAATGTCCCAGAAAATAGGGGGTTTCAGTCATGTTTCCGATGTCCCAATAGATAACCCAGACCATTAACTCTTTATGGATGGATCATGGCATGGTGTGGATGGTCGGTTCTACACTGGAAATGCTGTTTCCCTCCATGAAACCATAGAAGCAGAACCGCTGCCCCCACACTTGTCCACCCAGTAAGCTGAGCTCAGTGCCCTATAGGAAGCCTGCAGACATGCAAAGGATGACTCAACTACAGCTAAAAGAAACCACTTGTATGACCAGGCTGCAAAATATGCAGCTTACCAATTAAGAGACAACCCTGCTGGGGTGGTAGCCGCACTGGTGGCCTCTGCCGCAGACCCACCTGTGACAACCTTTTCAAGAAGCTACAAGGTTGGTGTTGAAGAATTCGCCAGATGGCAAGAGAAGAGATCTGTGCAGTCACCATAAGGATTTTGGCACGTGAGTGACAAAGTTTGCCTTCCTTGGGTTCTATATCCCATGATGGCTTAAACCACCCACGGCAATACCCATCAATCGAAGACTGTCATGACAGACCTTGTACACTGCCATTGCTATACTCCTGGATTCAGTGTCACTGTAGCCAAACACGTTCAAGCCTGTTGTTTTGTGGGCTTACCAACTGTGGGACACACCACCAAGACGCTGATGAGACCCACACTGTAGCCCTTGTACCTGTTCCAGCGTTTTCAGATAGATTACATTCAACTTCCCAAGATGCAAACCGATGAGTATGTACTTGTGTGTGTCGACCTCTTCTCAGGATGGCCAGAAGCGTAACAGTGTGTAAACCCACCGCCAAGGCTACAGCGAAAAAACTAATCTCAGAAGTCATCTGCAGATACGAGGTGCCTGAGACCATAGAGAGTGACAGAGGTGCTCACTTTACCAGAGAAGTAATGCAGGAAATAATGCCCGCCCTGGGAGTGGAAAAGGCCTTTTATACTCTGTACCATCCACAAAGTAGTGGTAGAGTAGAGAGATTGAATGGGACCCTGAAACTGAAAATCCAAAAAGCATGGCTGAAACGAGCAGATTATGGACATAATGCTTTGCCCCTTGCACTGTTCTCAATAGGGTATACTCCCAACAAAAAGATAGACCTCAGCCCATATGAGGTGTTATTTGGGTCAGACCCTAGGTTAGGGTTGTATTTTCCACTTCAGCTCCAGATGTAAGATGATAGGCTGTTTTCTTATGTTATTGCCCTCAGAAAACGCTTGTCTAATATATGCTCATGAGTTTACACTTCTCTTCCAGATCCAGATTCTGAATTAAAGGTAGCCTCCCCCTGCAGCCCGGAGAATGATTGGGGGTCCAAAAGCACGTAAGAAGAGCCCTCGAGCCTCAATTTGATGGGCCATTGCAAGTTCTGCTGACAACTGAGAATGCCGTAAAGCTTGAGCTGATTGATTAGGACACTTTTTCTTAAGTATATCAGGGACCGACCTATCTATATATATAAAATTGAATGTGTGTATGTGTGTATCACCAACCAATCAAGAAGCATCTTTCATTTTACCAGAGCTGTTAAAAAGAAGCTGAGCTGTGATTGGTTGCTATGAGCAACAGTTGTCCTTGCAAGCAATCACTAAGCATCTTTCATTTCACCAGAGAGCTGTTTAAAAGAAGCTGAGCTGTGATTGGTTGCTATGAGCAACAGTTTTCTCACTCCACTCAGCGCTGTGATTCTGACCCCAGGGTCTCTTAAAGGGATCATTAATAGGGAAGTTAGGGCAATTCCACTAAGCGCTCTGGTTCTGACCCCAGGCCCCTATTAAAGGGATTCCCGGTACGGAAGTGAGGGCAAATCTACTCTGCACTTTGGTTCTGACCCCAGGCCTCTCTTAAAGGGATCATTGGTATGGAAGTCAGGGCAAATCCATCCAGCGCTTTGGTTTGACGCCAGGCCTCTCTTAAAGGGATTCCTGGTATGGAAGTAAGAGCAATTCCACTCAGCGTTCTGGTTCTGACCCCAGGCTCTCTTAAAAGAATCATTGGTATGGAAGTCAGGGCAAATCCATCCAGTGCTTTGGTTCTGACGCCAGGCCTCTCTTAAAGGGATCCCTGGTATGGAAGTTAGGGCCATTCCACTCAGCGTTCTGGTACTGACCCCAGGCCTCTATTAAAGGGATCTCCGGTATGGAAGTCAGGGCAAATCCATCCAGCGCTTTGGTTTTGACCCCAGGCCTCTATTAAAGGGATCCCAAGTATGGAAGTGAGGGCAAATCCACTCTGCGCTCTGGTTCTGACCCCAGGGCCTCTTAAAGAGATAATTGGTATGGAAGTTAGGGCAATTCCACTCAGCACTCTGGTTCTGACCCCAGGCCCCTCTTAAAGGGATCCCCTATATGGAAGTGAGGACAAATCCACTCTGTGCTCTGATTATGACCCCAAGCCCCTCTTAAAGGGATCCCCAGTATGGAAGAGAGGGCAAATCCACTCTGCGCTTTGGTTCTGACGCCAAGCCTCTCTTAAAGGGATCCCCGGTATGGAAGTTAGGGCCATTCCACTCATCGCTCTGGTTCTGACCCCAGGCTGACGGGATGATGTGGGATATTAGGGGGCGTAGTCTGGTGGCTCTGGCTGACGGGATGATATGGGATATTAGGGGAAGTAGTCCGGTGGCTCTGGCTGACAGGATGATGTGGGATATTATGGGTAGTAGTCCGGTGGCTCTGGCTGATGTGGGATATTAGGGGTAGTAGTCTGTCGCCTGTGACGGGTGATGTGGGATATTAGTGGTAGTTGTCCGGTGGCTATGGCTGACGGGATGATGTGGGATATTAGGGGTAGTTGTCCTGTGGCTCTGGCTGACGGGATGATGTGGGATATTAGTGGCAGTAGTCTGGTAGCTCTGGCTGACAGGATGATGTGGGATATTAGAGGTAGTAGTCCGGTGGCTTTGACGGAATGATGTGGGATATTAGGGGTAGTAGTTCAGTGGCTATGGCTGATGTGGGATATTAGGGGTAGTAGTCCGGTGGCTTTGACGGGATGATGGGGAATATTAGTAGTCTGGTGGCTCTGGCTGATGGGATGATGTGGGATATTAAGGGTAGTAGTCCGGTGGCTCTGGCTGACTGGACGATGTGGGATATTAGGGGTAGTACTCCGGTAGCTCTGGCTGACGGGATTGTGTGGGATATTATAGTGAATGTGGCTATGCGGAGTGGGTGGGGCTATACACTCAGCTTTATATATAGATATAATCATTATAATTTGTTATAACTAACCGTAGTTAGTTACTATGCCCGGGCAGCCCGGGCTCTTAAGCTAGTTCTAAATAAAACTGAGACCCCGAAACCTAATACTTCCAAAGACTCATTCCTAGTGCCCCTAACCTATGAGGATAAACCATCTGTAGAGACGGGATACTCTGAGACCAATTGTTAGTTAGAATGGGTAAACTACTGTGCAAACTTCATGAACAAGAGTCATTGTATAGTCTGTGCCCTAACTAGACCTCATCATGGTGCCCTTCCCTATAAGAAACCAAACTCTGTTGCTTTCACCTGCCTAATTCAGCTATTTTCTGCTACAGAAGGAGAAAATACTTTGGGGTGTAATTTGCTCCTGCAGTTGTATCCCTTCATAAAACATAAATATGTAAAGGCCAAAGGAGTTAGCTCCTATCCCGGGAATTACACGTGTTTCCAGAGTTTAACAGGTACCATTGACCTACAGAAATTAGGTTCCTCATACTGCAGTCCCACAATCACCACTAACTTGGTAAAAGGCTATACCCTCCTGAATCAGACAGTAACTAGGGCTGAATTGTGGTGGATGTGTGGAAATGGTGATTTTATCATGTACTGCAAGTGGGATGGAAGGGTATTTGTACTATTGTTAAATTCCTGATACTACTCCAGATTGTGACTCGAAATATAGACAAGCTCCATGAACATGCAACGGAAAACCAGAGACACAAGCGACACTAGCATTCCTACTTCTTTTGACCCAAACGTGTACATCGACGTTATTGGAGTTCCAAGAGGATTACCAGACGAGTTCAAAACCAGAGATCAAGTAGCAGCGGCGAGATTCGCTATTCCCTATCGTTAGAGTGAATAAAAATGTGGACTGGATAAATTATATCTACTATAACCAACAGAGATTTGTTAATTTTAATAGGGATGCCTTCCAGGGTGTTCTGTCCTCACTGAATGAGGCAGACGTCATTACAGTTATACAGACAGTTAAACCGCTATACCGGGGTCCAATAAGGAGATTGTGATTGAATCTGTGCTTTTATTGAACTTGATATATTGGCGCGGTGAAACTATAATACAAACATAATATACATACAATCAGTACACGGGTATAGTAGAATTACATATACATAGTACACTGTAAATAAACATTTGCAGACTAATACCTAACCAGGGGCAGGACTGATTAGACAGGGCTAATATAGGACAGGAATTAACCAGAGAGACATAAGTACATACCGGCGATGCTATCGCAAGAGGAGAGGAAAAGATGAGCTGCTTCCTGGATGCAGGCGGAAGGAAAATGGAAGAAAATGGAGGGAAAGCTCCCAGAATACATTGCTAAGCTACCATCATGCATTGCTTAAGCTACCATCATGTATTGCAAAGGGAGGGAAAGATCTGAAAGTGAAAGAAAACATTATAACTGCGAATATGACACTTGTCACTAGAGGGAGCCAAACACTAGATTGTTAAACTCCTATATAAACAGTAGAAAAAACAACAATTAGATGTCGGAGACAGAACACTCCCCGTCTGGCATCAACGGATGTCACTATCATTTCTTCCGAAGGCAACAATAAGACCAATTCGGATACTGGTCTGGAGAATGTCTTAGGTTCATTCCCCTTGGCTATCCTCCTCTCGGCAGGCCATTGCTGTTGATGAATGGGTCGAGTTTCCTCAATACGCTGCTCTCTGGTATTGGAGCTTTGTTAATGAGACATTGGATTTCTACAGGGTAGGTTTCTCTTTGAACAGTGAGGATGATGTGGTTTCTGGAGAATTCCAAGTCTGAGGTAACATAGGTATTTTTACAAAGATGCCAACCTTTACATTTTTCTGTGTCACAAGCTCTGGTGGTCCTGAATGAGTGAGCTACATGAGTCAGGCAGGTAATAGCTCGAATAAGTGACTTCCAACTTGAAAATTTGACGAATCTGTGAGATCCAAGCTGGATAGCAGAGGGGTCGTTGTAGACACCTGAGGGCGGATTTCAGCATCTGAGTCCTCTCCTACTAGTTCAAAGGTGTCTGGGAAACGTTCCTCAGTGTACAGTAATTTTGGTCCTGAGAGCCATGTTGTGCTTCCTAGGCTACTTGCATCAACTGCTCTAGCTGCGTGATCTGCAGGATTTTGGTCAGTGGGTATGTAATGCCACTGTTTTGGATGAACTGATCTCCTAATTCGTAGCACTCTGTTGTTGACATAAATATAAAATCGTCTAGTTTCATTATGGATATATCCAAGGACTACTTTGCTGTCTGAGTAGAACTTGGCCTGTGACAAGTCGATATCTATCTCGGATGCGATGAACTCTGCCAATTCAACGGCTAAGACTACAGCACAAAGCTCTAACCTGGGTATAGTGTGATCTGGCTGTGGAGCAAGTTTGGCTTTCCCCAATCCAATGTGGCTCTGACATTTGGAGTCTACAGTTTTGAGATAGGTGACAACGGCAATTGCTTTCACAGAAGCATCTGCAAACACGTACAGTTTTTGGCTTTGTATTTCTGTAGACGGCACAGGGGTGTATGGTCTGTGTACATTCAGGTTGGAGAAGGCTGCTAAAGAGTTCTTCCATCCTTCCCACTGTATTCTCTTATCAGGTGGCAGAGGTGCATCCCAGTCAGATGTTTCCTTGCTTAAGTCCCTTAGTAAAGCTTTGCCTTGTATAGTGACAGGAGCTGCGAAACCCAAGGGATCGTACAGACTGTTGATGGTGGACAGGACACCTCTACATGTGAAAGGCTTTTCTTCCTGGAAGGTGAAAGTGACTGTAGATTCCAGAGAAGCCCGAGGCTGCGTTGCATTGGTGCAGGTTCTGACCCCAAGTCCAAGTCTCAGACTGTTACATAAGTCTTGTGAAGGGAATGCTTCCATGAGTTCCTGGCTGTTTGAGGCTATTTTGTGAAGCCTGAGGTTCGAGCAAGCAAGCATCTCTTGGGCTCTCCTGAGAAGATTGATGGCAGTCTCATTTGACTGCATGGCTTTCAGACAGTCGTCAACATAAAAGTCTTTTTCTATGAATTGTCTGACATCTGATCCATATTCTGTTTCTCCTTCTTGAGCCGACCTTTTCAGTCCATAGATGGCGACTGCAGGTGAAGGACTGTTGCCAAAGATGTGCACTCTCATGCGATACTCTGTGACTTCTTTAGCAGGATCATTGTTTCTGTACCAGAAGAATCTTAGGAAGTTCCTGTCTCTCTCTCTCACAAGGAAACAATGGAACATTTGCTGGATGTCAGCGATGAAGGCGATGGAATCCTTACGGAAACGCATAAGTACTCCCAGCAGTTTGTTATTGAGGTCTGGTCCTGTCAGTAGAACATCATTCAGGGAGATATCATCAAACTTAGCACTGGAGTCAAACACCACTCTAATTTGGCCCGGTTTCTTAGGGTGGTATACTCCAAACATGGGTAGGACCCAGCATTCTTCAGAGTCTTTGAGAGTGGGAGATAGCTCTGCATGACAATTCTCAAAGATCTTTGACATGAAGGAGAAAAAGTGATCTTTCATCTCTGGCTTTCTTTGCAGATTATGTTGAGAGAGGAGAAACGCTTTAATGCCTGATTTCTGTTGTTCGGTAATGTGGTCTGTGGGTTCTGAAGGGAAGAGGTGCGACCCAGCTGTTGGTCTCATCTTTAACAAGTCCCTTGTCCATTACCTCTAAGAACAACTTGTCCTCTACTCACATTGCCACTTGGTTGTCTTGCTTAGTTCTCTGGAAGACTGTGCACCCTAACTGATCCTCATAGCTTCCAGACACTATACTGCTGTCATGAGTAAAGTCTATTAGATGATTGGGCAGTTGGATGCTGTGTGGTAGCTCTCTGACATGGAATTCATTGTTACAAGGTTGAAGCAGAGATGGGCGTCCTTTCTCCAATGTATTTGTCAACATGCTTGTCACAGAAGATGGGGCGTGCATGCGTCCCAAGCATACGTTTCCTATTATGACCCATCCTAGGTCTAGCTTCTGGGCATAGGGAGCATTGTGGAGTCCATTGATATGACGTCTCACTTTATTAACCTGCAGGATGTCTCTCCCCAACAGCAGAATTATCTGGGCCTGATGGTCGAGTTCCAGTATGAGGTGTGCTATGCGTTTTAAGTGAGCGTGATGGATTGCCACATCTGGCGTAGGTATTTCAGATCTGTTGTCTGGGATCTGATTACACTCGATGATTGTAGGTAGTGGTAGGCAGAATTGTCCATCTAAGGTCTCAATTTGGCAGTGTCACGCTGTATCACAGATACACATATAATGTCAGTAATCAATACTAAGAGGGACAACATGCAATATAACATGTAAATAGGAAATCTTAACATGTATATAAAGTATAGTATTACCTGACATAATATCCGTTGTACTGTGGGTGAATCCTGAAGATGTATAATACTGTACTCAGGCTGCAGGTGGACCGGGGTCTATGCTGACCCTAAACTGGGGACCTGACTCGTCCCTCAACCTGGAGGTACTGTTAATGGTACAGAGGTCCAGGCCGCCAACGTAACCCTGTCTCCTATAAGTCCCTGACAACTGTAATCTAGTCCTCAGAAGGACCCTGATTACCACACAGGGAATAGGCAGGTTACTGCTTAACAAACAGTACAGACAAACGAGACAGACAGGGGACAAAGTAAACACTGTCTTGCATACAACACTTAAACACAGAGGGAACACAAAAGGTCTAGGAGATAAACTATAATCGAGGAGAGGAGAAACCACAAAGGAACTCTTAACTTAAGTCTTCTCATGACCTGATCCAAACTACTGGTCTGCATGTAAGCTTTCACCGGCATCTAACAAGCAGACTGGCAGGTATATAAAGGAAGCTAATTAGTGCATAATCAAAAGCAGCCGGGCGAGGCTGGACCTAGTCTTAGCCAAGAGCTAGGTAAAATTAACTCCCTCACTACCAAACACAAAGAAACAGCAACTCAGCTGCGAGAAGTCAGAATGTGCAATCGCGACGATCTTCGTGGCGATACACCCATGACAGTACCCCCCCTTCTACGAGGGGCCTCCGGACCCTCAGGGCCAGGTCTGCCCGGGTAAGTTGTGTGGAAGGTCCGAACCAATCGATCTGCGTTAACATCAGACGCAGGAACCCACGTCCTCTCCTCAGGACCATACCCCTTCCAATGAACCAAGTACTGAAGGGACCGGCGATTCAGACGTGAGTCAATGATCTTCGACACTTGAAATTCTAAGTTACCATTGACCACCACTGGAGGAGGAGGTAGAGGTGACGGTATAACTGGCGCCACGTACCTCTTAAGCAACGATTTGTGGAACACATTGTGGATTTTAAACGTAGGAGGAAGGTCCAGACGAAATGCCACAGGATTAATTATAGAACTGATCCTGTATGGACCGATGAACCTGGGACCCAGTTTCCAGGAGGGAACCTTGAGTTTTATATTCTTGGTAGACAACCATACCAGATCGTTCACACAAAGGTCCGGACCAGACACTCTCCTCCTATCAGCCCTCCGTTTGTAACGGTTCCCCATAGCACTCAGATTATTCAGTACTCCTCTCCAAACTGAAGCAAGTGACGACGAAAATCGTTCCTCCTCAGGAACCCCAGAAGGGACCCCCCATTGAAAGTACAAAACTGGGGGTGAAAACCATATGCCCCAAAAAACGGGGACTTACCAGTGGACTCGCTCCGCCTATTGTTAAGAGCGAACTCTGCCAGAGGCAAGAAAGAAGACCAGTCCTCCTGGTTCTCTGAGACAAAACACCGAAGATATGTCTCTAGGCTCTGATTCAGACGCTCTGTCTGACCATTGGTCTGCGGATGAAAAGCCGAAGAAAATGACAACTGCATCCCCCGACGTGAACAAAATGCCCTCCAGAATTTGGACACAAACTGAGACCCCCTATCTGACACCACATCAGAAGGCAACCCGTGAAGTCTCACAATCTCCCCAATGAACACCTGCGCCAGAGTTTTAGCATTAGGAAGAGCAGGAAGAGCAATGAAATGTGCCATCTTACTGAACCTGTCAACTACAACTAGAATGACAGTCTTCCCTGACGACGGAGGGAGGTCCGTAATGAAGTCCATAGACAGATGAGTCCATGGACGCTCCGGAATTTTCAAAGGCAAGAGGGTCCCAGACGGACGGGTATGTGGGGTCTTAGAGCGAGCACAAACTCCACAGGACGCGACAAAAGTTATTACCTCTTTATTTAAGTTAGGCCACCAAAACCGGCGAGAAAGGAGATCCACAGTTGCTTTACTCCCTGGGTGTCCTGCTAAAGCAGAATTATGATGTGCCTCGATAACCCTTTGTCTCAACTGATTAGGAACAAACAGTTTCCCTGGAGGTCCTACAGGGGCGTCCCCCTGAGCCTCCAATATCTCCTCCTCAAGCTCAGAGCATACAGCCGACACCACAACTCCCTCCTGAAGGATAGGAACCGGGTCATCCGTCTTCCCGGCCCCCGGGAAACTACGAGATAAGGCATCAGCCTTTACATTTTTTGACCCAGGACGATAAGTGACGACAAAATTAAACCTGGTAAAAAACAACGACCATCTAGCTTGTCTAGAATTCAGACGCTTTGCAGATTCTAAATACAGCAGGTTCTTGTGATCAGTAATAACGGTGACCGGGTGGACTGCCCCTCCAAAAAGTGACGCCACTCCTCAAAAGCCAACTTAATGGCCAAGAGTTCCCTATTGCCGACATCATAATTCCTCTCGGCGGGCGACAATTTCTTGGAGAAGAAAGCGCACGGACGCCATTTACCAGGGGACGGACCTTGGGATAATACTGCTCCCACCCCTACGTCAGACGCGTCTACCTCCACAATGAACGGTTGTGATGCATCAGGTTGGATGAGTATGGGGGCCGAAGCAAAACATTTTTTCAAGGAGGAAAATGCTTGACAAGCTTTGTCAGACCACCTAGAAAAATCCGTCCCTTTTTTAGTCATGTCAGTGAGAGGTTTGACAACAGATGAGAAATTACGAATAAATTTCCGATAGTAGTTAGCAAACCCCAGGAAACGCTGCAGTGCCTTAAGATCCTCTGGCCGATCCCATTCAAGCACTGCTCTCACTTTCTCAGGGTCCATACGGAAACCGGAAGCTGACACCAGGAAACCCAAAAATTGAAGTTCCTGTACGGCGAATACACACTTTTCCCATTTGGCGAACAACTTATTATCTCGCAAGATCTGCAACACCTGTCTCACATGCTCCTGATGAGACACAAGATCTGGCGAGTAAATTAAGATGTCATCTAAATAAACGACCACAAACTGCCCCACAAGGTGGCGAAAGATGTCATTAACAAAATGTTGAAACACCGCCGGGGCAGTAGTCAGACCAAAAGGCATGACAAGGTTCTCATAATGTCCTTCCGGAGTGTTAAACGCCGTCTTCCACTCATCCCCCTCCTTTATCCTAATCAGATTATACGCCCCCCTGAGATCCAACTTAGAGAACCATTTGGCGCCCACAATCTGATTGAAGAGATCAGGAATAAGTGGGAGCGGATACGGATCTCGGACCGTAATCCGATTCAAGCTCACGGAAATCCAAGCAAGGGCGTAGGCCTCCATCTTTTTTCTTCACAAAGAAGAACCTCGCGGCCACTGGGAAGATGAAGGTCTAATATGCCCCTTGGCCAGACTTTCCGAAATATAATCCTTCATAGCCTGCCTCTCAGGACCAGAAAGGTTATATAACCTAGATTTAGGTAATTTAGCATCAGGAAGCAATTTAATTGAGCAGTCATACGCACGATGAGGAGGTAACTCTTGACACCCCTCCTCCGAGAACACATCCTCAAAGTCCTCCAGAAAAGGAGGCAAGGCTCTAGGCACGACCGCACTGATGACCGTTTTCATGCAGTTATTCTTGCAGAATTCACCCCACTGGCTTATCTCTCTGGTTTGCCAATTAATCACTGGGTTATGTTTAGCCAACCAAGGAAGTCCCAACACAATAGGAGTAGGAAGACCCTCCAACACATAACAAGACAATTGTTCTTTATGTCTTGCCCCTACTCGAAGGTCTATGTTATGAACAGCTTGTACAAAGCTACCTTGACCGAGAGGTCTGGCGTCAATAGAGAATATAGGGATCGGTTTGGCCAATACACTCAGTTGCATACCTTGCACCTGGGCAAACCGAGCGTCCACCAGATTAGCCCCAGACCCACTATCAAGAAGAACAGAAATCCTCTCAACTCTCGTACCAACCACCACCTCCGCAGGTACGAGAAACTGAGACGGACCTAGGGACGAAACACACACTCCCAGGCCGTCGTCCACCACACAACCTAGGATCAACAGTTTTCCGGCGACTTTTTTGCTCAATGAGGCACGGGACGGACACCCCTCAACAAAATGTCCCTCTTTCCCACAGAAGAAACACCTTCTTGTCTTGCGGCGCACCGCCGATCCCCCCTACGAAATGATGTCCCTCCCAACTGCATAGGCTCCTCAGAACAGACCAGGGGAACCTCAATATAAGGGACCTTAGTAGTAGGTGGAGTCACAACAGGGGGCGGAGTTACCTCGCACCTCTCCCGAAGCCGTCTATCAATACGAATAGCAAGGGCCATAGCAGCTTCCAGTGACGGAGGAGAATCATACTGAGCCAAAACATCTTTTAATTTGTCCAATAACCCTTGACAAAACAGGCTCCTAAGAGCTGGGTCATTCCACTGAGTATCTGTGGCCCATCTACGGAACTCAGAAGAAAATTCCTCCGCTGGACGATCTCCCTGTTGTATCTTACGTAACTTTATTTCAGCAAGGGAGACCCGATCCGGGTCGTCATATACCAGACCCAAGGCAGAAAAAAATCGATCTACTGACTGGAGGGCCGGGGAGCCTGGAGGAAGAGAGAACGCCCAGGATTGAGGGTCCCCTTGTAAGAGCGAGATGACAATTCCCACCCTCTGCTCTTCACTCCCCGATGACTGAGGCCGAAGCCGAAAATATAATTTACATGCCTCTCGGAAGATAAAAAATTTGTCCCGCCCACCAGTGAACCTGTCCGGGAGAGCAACTTTAGGTTCAGACCTGGTTTGCTCCGGGGGAGACAAAACCCTGGACTTAATGTCCGTCAGCTTCATGGATAAACTCTGCAACTGCAGGGCTAGCTGGGCAACTGGATCCATAGTAGCTGGGGAGAATCTTTTTAGGCCGGTGAAAATGTCACGCTGTATCACAGATACACATATGATGTCAGTAATCAATACTAAGAGGGACAACATGCAATATAACATATAAATAGGAAATCTCAACATGTATATATAGTATTACCTGACATAATATCCGTTGTACTGTGGGTGAATCCTGAAGACGTATAATACTGTACTCAGGCTGCAGGTGGACCGGGGTCTATGCTGACCCTAAACTGGGGACCTGATTCGTCCCTCAACCTGGAGGTACTGTTAATGGTACAGAGGTCCAGGCCGCCAACGTAACCCTGTCTCCTATAAGTCCCTGACAACTGTAATCTAGTCCTCAGAAGGACCCTGATTACCACACAGGGAATAGGCAGGTTACTGCTTAACAAACAGTACAGACAAACGAGACAGACAGGGGACAAAGTAAACACTGTCTTGCATACAACACTTAAACACAGAGGGAACACAAAAGGTCTAGGAGATAAACTATAATCGAGGAGAGGAGAAACCACAAAGGAACTCTTAACTTAAGTCTTCTCATGACCTGATCCAAACTACTGGTCTGCATGTAAGCTTTCACCGGCATCTAACAAGCAGACTGGCAGGTATATAAAGGAAGCTAATTAGTGCATAATCAAAAGCAGCCGGGCGAGGCTGGACCTAGTCTTAGCCAAGAGCTTGGTAAAATTAACTCCCTCACTACCAAACACAAAGAAACAGCAACTCAGCTGCGAGAAGTCAGAATGTGCAATCGCGACGATCTTCGTGGCGATACACCCATGACAGGCAGTCAGTAGCTTTCCTACCTGCTGTTGTCACAGTACCTGCACACGTCTTTAGTGAGTAGGGGGTGCTTAGCCCTTTGATGTTGAATAGGTCAAAGAATGTTGATCTAGCTAGGGATCGATTACTTTGATCATCCAAGATAGCATACAGTCTTACAGCTTTGTCTCTATGACCCTTTGGGTACACTCTGATGAGGCATATTTTTGAACAGGATCTACTGTCTATTGTCCCTTTACAGACTTCAGTACATTGTGAAGTGATCTCTGGTGTAGCTGCATCAGTGTTCCTTTCCTCCCCGCCATGCTCACTGTCAGCTGGCGTGTTTTGTGTGCTCCATGGAGCTGGCCCAGGGTGTAGGGATGTGTTGTGATCTGTGGTGCCACATTCTGTGCATTTTACACTGACCTTGCAATCCTTGGCGAGATGAGTTGTGGATGAGCAGCACTTGTATCAGATACCGTTCTCTTTCAGGAAGCTTCTGCATTCTGGCATAGATTTTCCTCTGAAGGCTCTGCATTTCAGGAGAGGGTGAGGCTTCTGATGGAGCGGGAACTGCTTGTCAGGGTCCTGCACCTTTGTCTCTGACTGGGAGCAGCCAGCAGACCTGTAATTAAAACCTGGAGAAGAAACATAAGTCTTGTGCACTGCCACAGACGTTCTGTGTGGGTTTGCAGCTGGTGACGGTGTGGCATATGACAATGCAAAGTCAAAGCTGGGATCGTTTCTGATTCTTGCTTGTTGGTGTACAAAGTCTACAAAAACGGAGAAGGGAGGAAATGGAACACTGTGTTTGTATTTGTACGTGGAACCATGTGTAAGCCACCTCTCCTGTAGATTGTAGGGCAACTTTTGGACTATAGGGTTAACACCTCTTGCTGTGTCAAGGTATGCAAATCCTTGTAGATCATCTTCACATTTGGCAACTTGGACTTCCTTTAGCAAGTCACTTAATTCTCTAAGTTTCTGGAGCTCTTTGTTAGATATTTTAGGAAAGTCATTAATTCTTTTGAACAAGGCTCTTTCTATTACCTCTGCTGAGCCATAACACTCATCCAGCCTCTTCCAGATCTCTTTGAGGCCAGTCTCAGGGCGGTTTATATTAATGTAACAAACAAATCCTCGTGTAATAACACTAGGATTACTAAAGCAATAAATTTATCGTCATAACGTTTCTTTGAAAAATATTCAACTTTATTCATATATAAAATTTTTAGATTTTCACACATAGAAAAAGATGCAAGACTGAAAAAAGAGGGACACACGACTCTCCTTAAATAAAAACAAGCTGCATGGCATCACGTGAAATGCTCCAATGTATTTGTGCAATAAAGAGTGCCACTAGCGATATGCAATCACAACTGCACTGGCAAAAAATAACTATATATGTAACTACTCAAATCTCCACATTTGTACCATTCGCAAATATGAATCTATAACCCATAAATGGAAGAGAGTATACTGACCCTGAATAGCACATGCCGTGGATTTAATGCAATGAAAAATGGGAGTGCAGCGCTATACTAAAGTTAGCACATAGTTCTGCATCCAGACGCCCATGATTCAGTGCAGCAGAAACTAATGCTGTAGTAATTGCATGTTCAAACAGTAAAACACGGTGTTAAAAATCACCATGTGCAGCCAAAGCCAGTACCACAGCCATTTGCACATTGAACAATAAACACGCTATTGAAAGTTAGTCCGAGCATACACAGTTTACCTGAATGTTGGCAGCAATGAATAAGTGTGACGGAGTCCGGTCCCTCCGCCCCGACGCGCACGGAGGAAGCTGGGCGGGGCGTGCGCGTCGGGGCGGAGGGACCGGACTCCGTCACACTTATTCATTGCTGCCAACATTCAGGTAAACTGTGTATGCTCGGACTAACTTTCAATAGCGTGTTTATTGTTCAATGTGCAAATGGCTGTGGTACTGGCTTTGGCTGCACATGGTGATTTTTAACACCGTGTTTTACTGTTTGAACATGCAATTACTACAGCATTAGTTTCTGCTGCACTGAATCATGGGCGTCTGGATGCAGAACTATGTGCTAACTTTAGTATAGCGCTGCACTCCCATTTTTCATTGCATTAAATCCACGGCATGTGCTATTCAGGGTCAGTATACTCTCTTCCATTTATGGGTTATAGATTCATATTTGCGAATGGTACAAATGTGGAGATTTGAGTAGTTACATATATAGTTATTTTTTGCCAGTGCAGTTGTGATTGCATATCGCTAGTGGCACTCTTTATTGCACAAATACATTGGAGCATTTCACGTGATGCCATGCAGCTTGTTTTTATTTAAGGAGAGTCGTGTGTCCCTCTTTTTTCAGTCTTGCATCTTTTTCTATGTGTGAAAATCTAAAAATTTTATATATGAATAAAGTTGAATATTTTTCAAAGAAACGTTATGACGATAAATTTATTGCTTTAGTAATCCTAGTGTTATTACACGAGGATTTGTTTGTTACATGATTATATAAGCATTATACTAAAATTGGCACAATTGGGTTATATAAGACGGTTTATATTAATGTCTCTGATCCTTACTGCGTGTTTGACTGACTTTTCTGCCCCAGGTATTTGACTAAGAGGTCTATCTCTTCCCTGTGTTGTAGCCCCAAGTCTCTAGTGACATTTTGGAAGGAAGCTTTCCAAGCTCTGTAACCTTCAGCTTGGTCAGTGAATTTCATGAGTCCCTTGGCAACCAGATCACGTCGTGTGAAGAACTTAGCAAATTCTGTTGTGAACCGGTTGTCAGCAGAGTATACTGGTGATGGGTCACCCTGATAGTGATGTGAGGTGCGTTCGTACCTGTTAGTATCCTCTGGGTGGCGCCAGCTTGTGTCGTGATGCTTCAGTCTGACGTGCGGTGTATCAGCAAGGTGATTCACGTTGGTTACTTGGTGAGGGGCAAGGTAGTCATTAGTAGAGTTATTTTGCTCCACGGTTTCGTGTTTGTATCTGTCTTGGAGCTGAGCCTCATGATGACTCTCACTGGACTCTTCACTGGAGATATCATGTTCTTGTTCCGATGCCGGTTCAGGGTTATAGTTTGGATCAGGAAGTCCATTAACATACTGAGATGTGCGTTGTGGTGAATCTTGCAGTGGAAACTCCAGACTTGACGTACTGCTTCGGCTATGCTGTTTAGGGTTTTGCGCGGCTTCTAGAGATTCTGTGTAATGTATGTAGTACAGTTCATATAGCGTCTTGTGCTTGGGTGCGATGAAAACACAGGAGTCACAGGTTTGATATAGAAAAGTCCTGTATTACTTCATACAAGTTGGCAGAAATAGTCACACAGTTTGCAGACACAGAAACAGGAGACACAGCAGGCCAGAGTAATCCAAGCTCAGCAATCACTCTCCAATACAGATTCAGGATCTTCTTCTCTGTTACCGTAAGTCCATGCAAACGTGGGTCTTTCAAAGAGCAGGGTTCAGAGTCCACAAGTGCTTCAGAGTTCCTCAGTAGGAATAGCTGGAGTACAAGGTCCAAGGCTTACAGGAGTCAAGTCACAGGTTCACTGCAGGCTAGATTCTGAAGCACTGATTGCTCAGCTGTGGCTGCTTAAGAAGCAAAGGAGAGAATCAGGGCGGGAACATGCAAGCTGGAAACTCCATTTTGACTGAGGGCAAGATAGCTGCAGCAAGACAGAAAGTAAAATGGCTGACGAACAAACTGAGTTTCAGGAATATATACATAGAACCTTACATTACTCCCCCCTTAAGGACAACCTCCGGATGACCTCAGACCAGGCTTGTGTGGGTACCTCTGATGAAACTGACGGAGCAAGCGAGGAGCATTAACGTTATTGACCGGTTCCCATGAGTTGTCCTCCACTGGGTAGCCCTGCCATTTAATCAGATATTGTAACTGATTTCTATACAACCCGGAATCTAAAATCCTTTCCACCACAAATTCTTCCTGACCATCGACTAGCACTGGGTCAGGGCAAGGAGAGGAACGTCCAGGAAACGTATTGGGTGTCGCAGCCTTTAGTAGGGATACATGAAAGACAGGGTAGATTCTCATAGTTCTGGGCAGTTGAAGACGACAAGCAACGGCACTTATAATTTTACTGATTTTATAGGGTCCAATGTACTTATGTCCCAACTTAGACGATGGAATCCTTAACTTAAGATTTCTGGTTGACAGCCAGACCAAGTCTCCTACCTTGAAAGCTGGTGCAGGTTTACGAAATTTATCTGCTGCTTTCTTGTACCTTTCTTGAGCCGATTCCAGATTTTCCTTTAGAAGATCCATATTCTTCTGTAAAGACGTGATTCTTTCAGCCACTGCTGGTAAAGGTGTTTCTATGGGAAATCGTGGTAGAATGTTAGGATGATAACCTAGATTAGAGTAAAAAGGAGACTGTTTAGTGGAGGCACTCTGAGAGTTGTTATACGAGAACTCAGCTAATGGAAGTAGATCCACCCAATCATCCTGTAGGTGGCAGATAAAGCAGCGGAGATACTGCTCCAGGGTTTGATTGGTTCGTTCGGTCTGTCCATTAGTCTGGGGATGAAAAGCAGAAGAAAGGTTTACTTTAATGTCCAATGCTGCACAGAAATTTTGCCAAAACCTAGAAGTGAATTGCACCCCTCGATCCGAAATAACCTCATCCGGTACTCCATGTAAGCGAAACACATCTTTAATCATCAAATCTGATGTCTGTTTTGCAGTGGGTAAGCCGACACAAGGGATAAAATGAGCTGCCTTTGTTAGACGGTCAAGCACCACTAGAATGGTGTTCTTCCCCTGAGAGGTTGGTAACTCCACAATGAAGTCCATAGAAATGGATCCCCACGGGCGGGACGGGGTGGGAAGAGGCTGTAACAGACCAGTTGGTGAGGAGCGAGGTGTTTTGCATCTTGCACAGACCTCACATGAAGTGACATAATTCAAAACATCCTTCCTGCAAGTGGGCCACCAAAAGAAACGAGAAAGAAATTCCTGTGTCTTTAGAATTCCTCTATGCCCAGCTATCTTGGAATCGTGAATGAGTTGCAATACTCTTAATCTGACTGTTTCAGGAATATACAGACGTTGTCCCTGAATCCACACACCATTCTTAAAGACAAGACTTACGTCCCTTGGGGCTTGTGCCAAAAAGGAATCCGCATGGTATGCTTCCTTGATGTCCTTAAGTAGGTCTTGATTATGAATTACTCCTAGGAATCTAGAGTCAGGAAGAATAGTCTTAGGAGGAGTAATTGGACGTGTCTCTGCTGAGTAAATCCTAGAGAGTGCATCAGCCTTTCCATTGCGCGATCCTGGTCTATAAGAGATGATAAAATTAAATTGGTTTAAGAAAAGATTCCAGCGAGCCTGGCGAGGAGTCAGGCACTTAGCCGACCTGATAAACTCAAGGTTACGATGGTCTGTCAGGACGACTATTTGCTGTGCAGCTCCCTGAAGAAGGTGTCTCCATTCTTTGAAGGCGGCAATAATGGCCAACAACTCTCTATTGCCCACATCGTAGTTCCTCTCAGCCGAAGACAACTGCTGGGAAAAGAAGGCACAGGGATGCAAGACATTCTTCTCACCTGTTCTCTGAGAGAGTATAGCTCCAACGGCACAGTCTGAAGCATCCACCTCTATTATGAAGGCAAGCTCGGGGTTGGGATGTACTAGGATAGGTGCTGTCAGGAGTCAAACCCAGTACCTCTTGTCCACTGGCCAGCAGCTCTACCATCTGAGCTATTCTGCTGGCTGCAAAGTTCCTTGCTGAACCCAGATACCATTGACTGTTCTTCCTGATTGGCTACACCTAGTGCTCTTTTGATTGGGCCTCTGATTGCCAATTACACACCCTATATAAACCTGGCCCTGTGGGTGTGTCATTGCGAGATTATTGAGCTCCAAGCCTTTAGTCAAGCGTTTCCTGCTGATCCATTGCTACAAACACTGCTCTCCTGTGAACCGACCTCGGCCTGCCTTCTGACTACGCTCTCCGCCTGATCCATTGCTACAAACACTGCTCTCCTGTGTATCGACCTCCGGCTGCCACCTGACTACGTTATCCGCCTGATCCATTGCTACAAACACTGCTCTCCTGTGTACCGACCTCCGGCTGCCACCTGACTACGTTATCTGCCTGCTCCTCTGTTACCAAACTGCCTTTCCTGTGTACCGACCTCCGGCTGCCATCTGACTACGCTACCTGCCTCTGCTTCCCCTAGTGTTTGCAGTAACATCGGCTCCAACCCAGACGGGATCTTGACAGAATAATCTCGCGCCAAAATGGAGTCCGCTGTGAACACCCTGAGACGGCAAGTTACGGAGCTTCAAAGTTTTTGTACTGACTCTCAAGGAAAATATGCCAAGTTACAAACTGATTTCACGGCGATACAACAGGAAGTAATTGAGCTACAAAAACAACTTCTGGACGTGCGCAATTCAGGGTCCGAATCAAACGCGCGGCTGCCGCTGCCTGCAAAGTTCAGTGGGGATCGCAAGCAGTACCGAGGATTCCTCAATCAATGCCGCATATACTTCCAGATGCAACCTGCTCCCTTTACCAGTGAGAGGAAGAAAGTTTTTTTCATGATAAATCTCCTGACGGATGAAGCTCTTGCTTGGGCTTCACCTTATGTAGAAAAGGACTATGACCTCCTTAATGACCTGGAAGCCTTCACCGCAGCTATGAATCAAGTTTTTGATGACCCAAACCGCTGTGCCACAGCAGAAACCAAATTACATAATTTGCGCCAAGGACGTCGCTCTGTTGCGGAATACACATCGGAGTTCCGTCGCTGGGTGGCCGACACCACCTGGAATCCAGCGGCCCAGAGAAGTCAATTTCGACGAGGGTTATCAGAACCAGTGAAAGACGAGCTTGCCAGGGTTGAGACCCCTGACCAGTTGGAGGACTTTATTCAACTATGTATCCGGATTGACCAGAGACTTACTGAAAGGAGAAAGGAGAGACTGCGAGCACTTGGGAATAGCCCTGGCTTCTCATTTTCAGCATCGGACCACCAAGAAAAGACGCAAGGCGTGTCTGAACCGATGCAGATCGACGTCATCCGAAGACCACTCTCTGCACAGGAGAAGGAGAGGCGACGTGCAGAACATCTCTGCCTCTATTGTGGGGACCCTGGACACTATGCCATCAACTGTCCTAACAAAAGGACTATAGCCTTTACCAACAACAGGTCTGCCAGCAATATGGACCTTTCTCAGCAGTCGGATTCCATCTTGCAGACTATCTCATCAGTAACGCCAGAAATAGACAAAATACATACTACATCATCTCATTTTGTAATCCCCATTCAGGTTGTAATGGGCACCCAAAAAATACAATGCTCTGCCCTGTTGGATTCGGGAGCAGGAGGGAATTTTATGGACTTAAAATTTACACGTGATAATAATATTTCCAGTAGGACCAAATCCACACCAATTGAAATGGAAACGGTGGATGGATCACCCTTGTCTTCTGGACCTGTCACGCATGAGACAATCGAACTGGAGATTTGTATCGAACCGGATCATCATGAAGCTGTCAGTTTCCACCTTATCTCATCTCCGAAATTTCCGGTTATTCTAGGGATCCCCTGGTTTTCAGTCCATAACCCTTCTATCAACTGGGCATCAAGGACCATCACCTTTCCATCTGACTACTGTAAGAATAATTGTCATAAGGAACCCCTGTTCTCCAACAAGTCCAAATCTCTGAGATTTCGCATGAGAAGGAAGAGAAACTACCACCTCAATATCAGCAGTTCTCTGATGTCTGCAGTAAGAAGAAAGCAGATCAATTACCTCCTCACCGTCCTTACGACTGTCCCATTGAATTGCTGCCAGGAGCAACCATTTCATTTGGACGGATTTACAATCTTTCCGAACCTGAATTGAAGGTATTAAGAAAGTTCTGGATGAAAATTTAGAGAAAGGCTTTATTCGACCTTCCACATCTCCAGCTGGGGCACCCCTGTTCTTTGTTGAAAAGAAAGACTCCACTCTGCGGCCATGTATTGACTACAGAGAGATGAATAATATCACTGTCAAGAATCGCTACCCGCTACCCTTGATTCCTGAACTATTTGAGAGACTCCGTTCTGCGAAAATCTTTACGAAGCTGGATCTTAGAGGGGCTTACAACCTCATACGGATTCGCCCAGGAGATGAGTGGAAGACCGCCTTCAGAACGAGATATGGACATTTTGAATCTCTGGTTATGACCTTTGGTCTTAGCAATGCCCCAGCCACCTTTCAACATTTTATTAATGATGTATTTCGAGATTTCTTGGACCAATTCGTTGTGGCTTATCTCGATGACATTCTTATATTTTCAGACACCTTGGAAGAGCATCGCAGGCACGTCCAGTTAGTCTTGGAACGACTACAGGAGAACCATCTTTACATTAAACTTGAAAAATGTGAGTTTGAACAAACCAGTATCCAATTTCTGGGATATATCATCTCCCCAGAAGGTCTGAGCATGGATCCCGGCAAAATCAATGCTGTAGTGGACTGGCCTGTTCCAAGAAATTTAAAAGACGTCCAGCGTTTCATAGGATTTGCAAATTTTTACCGAAAATTTATAAAGAACTTTTCACGGATCATACTACCAATTACTACACTAACAAAAAAGACCAAAGCATTTTTCTGGTCTCCGGAGGCACAGGAGGCTTTTGACAAATTGAAAACTCTTTTTACGTCTGCTCCATTGTTAGTACACCCAAATCCTGAATTGCCATTTACTGTCGAAGTGGACGCCTCGGACTCTGCAGTGGGAGCCATTCTGTCTCAGCGAGTTGGGGACAAAATGCAACTTCACCCATGTGCGTTTCTTTCCCACACCATGTCATCTGCAGAAAAGAACTACGACATCGGTAATAAAGAACTGTTAGCCATTAAAGTTGCCTTCTCCGAATGGAGACATCTTTTGGAAGGTGCCAATCACCCTGTGACTGTCCTCACGGACCACAAGAATCTTGAATTCCTCCGTACAGCAAAAAGATTGTCTGCAAGACAAGCACGATGGGCCTTATTTTTCTCAAGATTCAATTTTATAATTTCTTACCGGCCTGGTTCAAGAAATGGCAAGGCTGACGCCCTGTCCAGGATGTGTTCGGAACCTCAGGAGAGGTCCAGTAATGACGATACAATTCTAGGCCCTAAAAATTTTTTGGGAATATTGCACTCTAGAGGACTATGTAATAGAATTAAAGATGGATATCAAGAGGACTCTTTCCTTAACCATCCTTCGGAAGACGTCGATCTTTCATTCAAAGAGGGGTTTTGGATGCAGAAACACAAAATATATGTACCTGAATCTTCTCGCCTTGAAGTCCTCAAAAGTGTCCATGATTCTAAACTGGCAGGACATCCTGGAGTTGCAAAAACACAAGACTTACTACTTCGTTTCTTTTGGTGGCCTAATTGTAGGAAGGACGTGAGGAAATATGTTTCAACCTGTTTAACATGCGCACGAAACAAGACTCCACGATCGTCTCCTCTAGGACTCTTGCAACCACTTCCAGTTCCATCCAGGCCTTGGGGATCTATTTCCATGGATTTTATTGTGGAACTACCCCTTCCAAACAGATGACAGTCATCCTTGTCATAGTGGACCGACTCACAAAAATGGCCCACTTTATTCCAACTGAAGGAATTCCTACTGCTGAAAAAACTGCAGAACTGATAATCAAAGAGGTATTCAGGTTACATGGAATTCCTGACAGCGTGGTGTCTGACAGAGGCGTTCAGTTTACGTCAAAATTTTGGAAGAGTTTCTGTACAGCCTTGGGAGTCACGGTGAATCTTTCTACCGCTTTCCATCCTCAGTCCAATGGCCAGACGGAGAGAACGAACCAGACTTTGGAGCAATACCTCCGTTGCTTCATTTCCTATCTTCAGGATGACTGGGTGGACTATTTACCAACAGCAGAGTTTTCCTACAACAACTCCATACATAGCGCTACATCTCAAACCCCATTTTTTGCTAATTATGGAGTACATCCAGTATTTATCCCTAATCTGCCAGTGAACACTCCCATTCCTGCTGTAAATGACAGGCTTGCAAAATTACAGGAATCCCAGAAGGAATTATCAGATATATTACTCAAGACCCAGGAAGTATATAAGGAAGCAGCAGATAAACATCGGAGAGTGCCCCCTGCTCTTCAGGTTGGAGACAAAGTTTGGCTGTCCACTAAAAACCTTAAGACACATGTGCCATCCTCCAAATTGGGTCAGAAATTCATTGGACCTTTTCAAATTTCTGCAAAAATTAACCAGGTTGCTTTTCGTTTGGAACGTCCCAACAATCTAAAGATTCATCCAGTGTTTCACATATCCTTGCTCAAACCCTTCTGTGAAAACCCGTTTCCAGGAAGAATTCAGCCACCTCCTCCACCAGAAAGGATCCGTGGTGAAGAAGAATACATTGTGGATAAGATTCTGGACTCCCGAAAATTCAGAGGTAAACTGCAGTATCTGGTGCAGTGGAAGGGTTACGGACCAGAGGAAAATTCATGGGAACCAAGGGACAACGTCCATGCTCCTAGACTAACAAGAGCCTTTCATCAGAGGTACCCGGATAAGCCAGCTCCTGAGATGTCCAGAGGCCATCCTGGAAGGAGGGGAGTACTGTCAGGAGTCGAACCCAGTACCTCTTGTCCACTGGCCAGCAGCTCTACCATCTGAGCTATTCTGCTGGCTGCAAAGTTCCTTGCTGAACCCAGATACCATTGACTGTTCTTCCTGATTGGCTACACCTAGTGCTCTTTTGATTGGGCCTCTGATTGCCAATTACACACCCTATATAAACCTGGCCCTGTGGGTGTGTCATTGCGAGATTATTGAGCTCCAAGCCTTTAGTCAAGCGTTTCCTGCTGATCCATTGCTACAAACACTGCTCTCCTGTGAACCGACCTCGGCCTGCCTTCTGACTACGCTCTCCGCCTGATCCATTGCTACAAACACTGCTCTCCTGTGTACCGACCTCCGGCTGCCACCTGACTACGTTATCCGCCTGATCCATTGCTACAAACACTGCTCTCCTGTGTACCGACCTCCGGCTGCCACCTGACTACGTTATCTGCCTGCTCCTCTGTTACCGAACTGCCTTTCCTGTGTACCGACCTCCGGCTGCCATCTGACTACGCTACCTGCCTCTGCTTCCCCTAGTGTTTGCAGTAACATCGGCTCCAACCCAGACGGGATCTTGACAGGTGCAGTGGTAAATTTATCTTTTAGACGGGAAAATGCTTCCTGGGCTTGGGGAGTCCAGGAAAACCTAGACTCTTTCCGGGTAAGTTGAGTGATAGGTGACACTACCTCAGAGAAATTTCTAATGAAACGTCTATAGAAGTTGGCAAACCCGATGAAGCGCTGTACCTCCTTCACATTTCTAGGACTTGGCCAATCGTTGATGGCTTGGGTTTTGCTTCCATCCATACTAATTCCTTGTGTAGACAGTACATACCCCAGAAATTGAATTTCGGTCCTATGGAATTCACACTTTTCAAGTTTGATGTAAAGATGATTTTGTCTTAGACGTTCCAAGACCATTCTCACATGTCCATGATGTTCCTCTGTGGAGTTAGAAAAAATTAGAATATCATCCAAATAAATTACCACGAATGTATCTAGGAGATCCCTGAAGATGTCATTCACCAAGTGTTGGAAAGTGGCTGGGGCGGTACTCAGACCAAAAGGCATAACTAGATATTCAAAGTGTCCATAGCGTGACCTGAATGCAGTCTTCCATTCATCCCCAGGTCTAATACGGACTAAGTTATAGGCCCCACGAAGATCTAGTTTAGAAAAAATTTTGGCATGTCGCACTCTCTCCAATAACTCAGGGATTAAAGGCAATGGATAACGGTTTCTAATAGTAACCTTATTGAGTTCCCTATAGTCTACGCATGGTCTCAGAGATCCATCTTTCTTCTTTACAAAGAAGATGGGTGCACCTGCAGGAGATGAAGAGGGGCGTATGAAGCCCTTGGCTAGATTTTCATCTATGTAATCCTTTAAAGCCTTTAGCTCGGGCCCCGCCAGGGGGTAGATCTTACCAAAAGGTATCTCTGCTCCAGGCAATAATTCAATTGGACAATCATATGGACGGTGAGGAGGAAGCTGGTCAGCGTTCTTCTTGTCACATAAATCCACATAGTCCTGGTATACAGCTGGTAGTTCAGGGACTGACATGATTCCTTTAGGAACAGAGCAAGCTGAAACTTTTGGACTCATCTGTTTCTCTGGAAAGTGTAATTCCTTGGTCTCCCAGTTAATGGTAGGATTCTGAGCCTGCAGCCATGGTAGCCCTAGAATAATGGGAAAGTGGGGAGAAGAGATAAGCATAAAGGACAGTTTCTCTTGATGATCTTTACCCATAAGAACCCTCAAAGGCTCTGTTTCCTGATCCACTGGTCCAGAGGTCAGCAGGGAGCCATCCACAGTTTCCATCTGTACTGGAGTAGCCTTCTTCACTGAACGTATTCCCTGTTTCAAAGCAAAGGATACATCCATAAAATTTCCACTTGCCCCTGAGTCGATCATAGCAGAGCTAGACACCCAAGCTGAGTCAACCCAGAGTTTGATGGAAAGAAAGCAATGAGAATTGTTTTTCTTACAACTCAGCTGGGACACCGCTGAGGAAACTTGAAAAATGGCAGCGTTTACACAGTCAACGTCCTCAGAGGTAACGGAGTTTAAGTCCGAGAAATCAAGATCTGTTGCTGCAGATCTCTCTGGAGCCTGAGGCTCGGACCTGACAGATCCCCTCTCGCAACACTCACAATGAATGAGTGCTGCAGTAGTCCTACGAGAACGGCTGGGGCAGTTTATAATGAAGTGCCCTGACTTACCACAATAGAAACATAGATTCTCCTTAAAACGATGTTCCTTGCGTGCATCACTAACCCGTCGTTGTAAAGAGTCTACCTGCATGGGTTCAGGTTCAGGTTCCCGTGTAATCCTACTCAAAGGTTCCTTAGCTGGAGAGGAAGGTAGGAAAAGGTTAGTACGATTGCTTTCGAACCATCTCTCTTGCCTGCGTTCAGTCAGACGAGTATCAATACGGATGCAGTAGTTAATAAAGTCACCTAACGCAGTGGGAGGGTCGGCACGAGCAAGTTCATCCTTAATCAGTGGAGATAACCCCTTTCGAAAAATAGATTTTTTGGCGGAACTGTCCCAGGTGGTATCAAGGGCCCATCTCCTGAAATCCAAGGCATATTCAGCTACCGAGTGCTTACCTTGGCGCAAAGCTAACATGGCTGCTTCAGCTGTTGCACCTCGATTGGGGTCATCAAACACCTGCCCCATGGCTGAAATAAAATCATCAAGGTGATTCAAACAATCATCCTCAGTCTCAATCAGAGGGTTTGCCCACATTAAAGCCTTGTTGGTAAGTAACATAATTATAGTAAGCACTTTAGATCGTTCAGTGGGAAATTGTGAAGCATGTGCAGAAAAAAAAAGATTGCATTGATTAATAAATCCCCTGAATTTCTCACGTTCACCGCCAAAACGAAAAGGGGGCAACTTGGGAATCCCAGCACTCGGGGCTACGGCAGGAGCCTGGACTCGCCCCTCTAGAACCTCAATCCTGGCTCGCAAATCCTTGGTAGTCTGTCCAACCACTTGCAAATTGTGATTATTGAGGTCCTGTAGATTTGTAAAACGGGTCTTTATATTCTGCAAATCTGCAAGGATATTATCAGTCACTCCGCAAAGTTCCTTTATGCGGGCCTCCATTTTCCAGATCTTTTTAAGACAGGATTACTGGAAGAAGAGGAGAGAAAAAAAAACAATAGTGTTCACCTGTGGCAACACTGCAGAGAGAAAAAAAAATTAAGGGAACTGCTCACCTGGAATGGTTGTGAGAAGTCACAACCACTATCATCACAGAAAGTTTCAACCAGACATCTGATATCCAGAGTTACAGCAGACAAAAAAGAGAAAAGAAAGGAAAAAAAAAAAACAATAGTGTTTACCTGTGGTAACACTGCAAAAAGAAAAAACTTAAGGGAATTGCTCACCTGGAATGGTTGTGAGAAGTCACAACCACTGTCATCACAGAAAGTACAACCGGACGTCTGATATCCACAGTACAGCAGACACAGCCTTCCAGACCCAGCAGACACTAACGTTTTGGCTTCAGAATCTTGTAATGTATGTAGTACAGTTCATATAGCGTCTTGTGCTTGGGTGCGATGAAAACACAGGAGTCACAGGTTTGATATAGAAAAGTCCTGTATTACTTCATACAAGTTGGCAGAAATAGTCACACAGTTTGCAGACACAGAAACAGGAGACACAGCAGGCCAGAGTAATCCAAGCTCAGCAATCACTCTCCAATACAGATTCAGGATCTTCTTCTCTGTTACCGTAAGTCCATGCAAACGTGGGTCTTTCAAAGAGCAGGGTTCAGAGTCCACAAGTGCTTCAGAGTTCCTCAGTAGGAATAGCTGGAGTACAAGGTCCAAGGCTTACAGGAGTCAAGTCACAGGTTCACTGCAGGCTAGATTCTGAAGCACTGATTGCTCAGCTGTGGCTGCTTAAGAAGCAAAGGAGAGAATCAGGGCGGGAACATGCAAGCTGGAAACTCCATTTTGACTGAGGGCAAGATAGCTGCAGCAAGACAGAAAGTAAAATGGCTGACGAACAAACTGAGTTTCAGGAATATATACATAGAACCTTACATTCTGCCTCGGCGAGGGCTGCGGCAGCTTCTCTTTTTGCTGCTAGACTCTCTAAGGCGGCATCTATGCGTGCCTTCTCTAACTGTGACCTTCGCTCTTGATCGGCTTTAACTGCGTGTTTCTCTCTTGATCATCTATGCGTGCCTTCTCTAACTTAAGTCGCATCTCTTCTTCAGCAAAGCTTGCTCGCATTTCGGCGGCTACAGCATTTGCGTGGGCAATGGCGACCGCGCTGCTGATGGATGTTGTCTTTGAGGAGACGGAAGTATGAGATTTTGTCCTATGTGATTTGTGGGACATGGTGTCTTGGGGGAATGCTTGGCTGTGCAGAGAATGCTGTAGCTGTATTAAGTCTCTGTGTAGCCGGTGACTTGAATCTCACTAAGTAGATGGCTGCAGTTTCACTAGATCCTGCAAGCTGGACGGCTGTCTTTTCACTGAATTCCCACTAGCTGGATGGCCGCCGTTTCACTGTTCTGTCCTCACTGAATGAGGCAGATGTCATTGCAGTTATACAGACAGCTAAACCGCTATACCGGGGTCCAATAAGGAGATTGTGATTGAATCTGTGCTTTTATTGAACTTGATATATTGGCGCAGTGAAACTATAATACAAACATAATATATATACAATCAGTACAAGGGCATAGTAGAATTACATATACATAGTACACTGTGAATAAACATTTGCAGACTAATACCTAACCAGGGGCAGGACTGATTAGACAGGGCTAATATAGGACAGGAATTAACCAGAGAGACAAAAGTACATACCGGCGATGCTATCGCAAGAGAAGAGGAAAAGATGAGCTGCTTCCTGGATGCAGGCTGAAGGAAAATGGAAGAAAACGAAGGGAAAGCTCCAAGAATACATTGCTAAGCTACCATCATGCATTGCTTAAGCTACCATCATGCATTGCTTAAGCTACCATCATGCATGGCAAAGGGAGGGAAAGATCTGAAAGTGAAAGAAAACATTATAACTGCGAATATGACACTGGTCACTAGAGGGAGCCAAACACTAGATTGTTAAACTCCTACATAAACAGTAGAAAAAACAACAATTAGATGTCGGAGACAGAACACAGGGAATAGCTGAAAAGTTGTGTGCTACCTCGACCATGACCTTCCAGAATAGTCTCAGCCCTGACTTGATCCTGGCAGAGAGGGGAGTTGTCTGTAAGATGGTTGGGGCATTATGCATTACCTTTATTCCGGCAACACCGATGCGGATGGTAACATAAGTAAAGCCCTCAGAGGAATCGATTCCTGGTCCAAGGAATTAGCTGAAAGCTCAGGTATTAGTAACCCTCTCAGTAAGTAGTTAGAAAACAAGTTTGGTAAATGGGGATCCCTTCTTAGTAACATAGCATGTGCTTTGGTGATAGTTCTGGTGGCCATTGCGGTACTTAGTTGCTGCCTTGTACCCTGTGCTCAGGGCATTGTTTCAAAAGCTATAGCCAAGGCCACAGAGACAAGATCTGTTGCTGGACTGCACCCTGTGATAGTGAAAGATGGTGAGTACTATGACAACATGTTCATAAGTTAGGTGATAAAACTAACATTTTTTATTTCTATCATGCCACTTTGGATTAATTCCTGAGAAGCACCTGAAGGCTTAATAAACTATCTGACAGCAATTCTGAATATATTGAGGGGTGCAGTTTTTAAAATGGTATCACTTTTGTGGGTTTTCTAATATATAAGTCCCCCAAAGTTACTTCACATTAGCACATAAAATCGGTCCTATTTTCATTCAGAAAAGTGGGATGACTTTTTTCTCACTTGTCATCCGTGTGCAATCCATTTTATTACCCTGAAGCTATTAATTATTTACAGGACCATTTATGGTTTCCTATGTTACAGAATTGTAATGTATCCGTAAAATTCAGATGCCATACTGTATGTCAAGTGATTTTTTTTTCTCACATCCATGAGATTTTGGAGTGAAATAGCAGAATGCTGCGATTTTTTTTTATCATTGTAAAATATAGGTGAGAAGAAACATGCAGCTCTGCACTGCTCATTGAATAACATTGGTCTGAGTGCAACACCTTTTTTTCTTGCAAAGCACTATTCTGATTTACATGCTAGTGTGAGTGAGCATTCAAAATCACTGGGATTTTTTGAAGCATTCCAGTTATTGCCATATAAAGAGACACATCAGAATAGAACATTTAGTCTGTTCACTATGGGGTTAAAGCCGACCTGTCACAAGAGCAAAAGTGGACAGTTTTTTTTCTGATTTTATTCTTGATGCTCCCCTATTTTATTTTTTTAAATCCGTCATGCAGTTCCAGAGATCTAGGCCTTTTATATAGTGCTAGTCTTTACGGTCTTTCCAAGAGGGCGCTGCTCAAAGGATTCTCTGCAGACCTGCCTGTCGGCTGCTCTGCATTATCACCCCATGTAAAGAGCATACAAAATCAGCACTAAATAAAAGGTCCAAAACTGCGGACCCGTATGGCGGATACTCGGGAGCATCGGGAATAAAACAAGAGCTACTTTTTTCTGATGACATGCCTTCTTTTATGAGAACCTGTCCCATGAAAATTCAGTCCAATCTAGAGGCATCATATTATAGAGCAGGGGCAGTTGAGTAGATTTATATATAGTTTTGTGAGAAAATATTCAGTTTTATCTGTGTTATTCATATAATCCACTGCTCTTTCTGGGATTTTCGGTCTAGTTGATAGTCTGGCTTCAGTCGCACACTTCGTGCAGTCGATGTTTTATATGGTTCTATTTTCAGGCACATCACTTGTTTATCTCTTTTTATTACGATATTTTGGAGGCAGAATGAACAAAAAACAGCAACTCAGATATTTTTTTATGCCGTTCCACGTGGTAAAATTGATAAGGCAGCTTTATTCTTCGAGTCAGTAAGATTACAGAGATACCACATTTTTATAATTTTTGTATATTTTGCTGCCTTTACATAATAAAATTATTGAAAAAATATTGTTTTTGCATTGCCTTATTCTGCGAGCTACATTTAGGGATAGAGGGTACCACCAACCAATCTGGATCAGCCTGTAGCATGTCAGAATAGAATATAAACAAAACAAGACAATCACATGCCATACACCAGGGATCACCACACTAATAACAACATTTATTTATACAAAGTAGCAAAACCAAGGTTAAAAACATTTAAAAATGTACATTTGACACCAAATTACTCCAGCCCACATTAGGGCTACACCACATCCCATCAAAGTAACTAAAGAGGGTAAACTTGGCTATAAATTATATTTACAGAGATGTGACCATTAGTTTTCCCACCCTGATTTAGTGTAACCAAGACAGGGGCTATAATAATCCAACGTAATATACAATTGGCTAATCTACATTGACAAAAATATATATTTTTTTATATATATAACTTAAATTGAAAAAACAAAAGCATTATTACTATGAAGTAAATGGTAATCTGGCCCTTCCCAGTCTGATAATATAAAACAACAGTTGTCTGCTTTCCCTTAGCTGGTTATAAAAAACAGTGGGCACCCACGTAATTTTTTTCAAATTATTTAGTATGTGAAATAAGACTCAACACCCTTTTGTGACATGTTAAAGTCACAGCACTAAAGAATCATAGACTGGTACAGTTGGAAGGGACCTCCTGGGCCATCTGGTCCAAACCCCTGCTCAAAGCAGGATTCACTAAATCATCCCAGACAGATGTCTGTCCAGCTTCTGTTTGAAGACTTCTATTGAAGAACTCACCACCTCTCGTGGCAGCCTGTTCCACTCACTGATCACACTAACTGTCAAAAAGTTTTTTCTAATATCTAATCTGTGTCTCCTCCCATTCAGTTTCATCCCATTGCTTCTAGTCTTTCCTTGTGCAAATGAGAATAAAGATGACCCTTCTACAATGTGACAGCCCTTGAGATATTTGTATACAGCTATTAAGTCTCCTCTCAGTCTTCTTCTTTGCAAGCTAAACATTCCCAAATCCTGAAACTGTTCCTCATAGGACATGGTTTGCATTCCGGTCACTCTTTTCTGAACTTGCTCCAGTTTGTTGATGTCTTTTTTAAAATGTAGTGCCCAAAACTGGACACAGTATTCCAGATGAGGTCTGACCAAAGAGGAGTAGAGGGCAATAATGACCTCACGTGATCTAGACTGTATGCTTCTGTTGATACATCCTAGAATTGTATTTGCCTTTTTTTGCTGCTGCATCACACTGTTGACTCATGTTCAGTCTGTGATCTATTAGCATACCCAAGTCTTTTTCACATGTGCTGTTGTTTAGCCCTATTCCTCCCATTCTGTATATGCTTTTTTCATTTTTATTGCCTAGATGTAGTACTTTGCATTTTTCCCAGTTAAAAACCATTCTGTTAGTTGCTGCCCACTGCTCTAGTTTATATATTATATATCTTTTTGAATCCTCTCTCTTCTCTAGTATTAGCTATCACTCCTAGCTTTGTGTCATCAGCAAATTTAATCAGCTGACCCTCAATTCCTTCATCTAAATCATTGATAAAGATCTTGAACAATACAGGGCCCAAGACAGAGCCCTGTGGTACCCCACTTGAGACATTCTTCCAACTGGATGTGCAGCCATTTACAACGACTCTTTGGGACCGATCACTAAGCCAGTTATGAATCCACCTATCAGTTGCCTTGTCCATTCCATAGTGTTAGTTTATCATATGTAGAGGGCTTGTGACATTAAATTGCAACATTACATCTATCTACCTATTGTACACTCCCTGACAAAAGTTATGTCGCTTATCCATGTTATGTAAATAAAAGCTTATAACCTGACGTCAAATTCATCCATTGGTTGTATAAATTATTCTTTTGAAAGTTGAAACCCTCCGAAATGTGGTTTAGGTTAAGAAAATAAATTTGCATCAGTGCAGAAATATTGATCATTTAATGGACACAGAATGGTCAGATTTTGGCAAGACAAAAGTTTTGTCGCCCACAGAATGTAATGTGATATTCAAGCAAATAATTAACTTAAAATACAAATATATGTTGCATAACATTGGTGAATGAAGTTGTGGTGCTATTAGAGTCAAATTTAATATTTTGTGTGACTTTCATGAGCTTGAAGCACTGCATCCATGCAGCTCAACAATGATTCATACAATTTATTAATGAAGTCATCAGGAATAGCAAAGAATGCAGTCTTACATGCCTCCCAGAGTTCATTTAGATTCTTTGGTTATGTCTTCCAAGCTTCCTCTTTCATCCTACCCCAAACATGCTCAATGATGTTCATGTCTGGTGACTGGGCTGGCTAGTCCTTGAGCACCTTGATCTTTTTTGCCTGGAGGAACTTTGTTGTATAGATGGATGTATGAGATGGAGCACCATCCTGCTGCAGAATTTGACCCCTTTTATGATTTGGAATATGAGAGGTAGCTAATACTTCTTGATATTTTAGGCTATTGATATTGCCTTCCACCTTGCAAATGTTTTGCACACCCCCATACTGAATGTAACCCCAGACCATGATATTTCCACCACCAAATATAACTGTTTTCTGGGTGTATTTTGGACCCATACGGGCTCCAGTAGGTCTCCTGCAGTATTTGCGGCGGCTATGGTGTAATTCTACTTAAGATTCATCAGAGAAATCCACCTTCTCCACTTTTCCAGCGTTCATCTGTTTAGCAGGCTGTGGGACTTTGCAAATGCCACACGGTTTTTTATTTGCCTTTTGTTTAGTGCTGGCTTCTGGGCACTGATTCGACCATGGAGGCCTTTTCGAGACAGAATCCTACAAACTGTTCTAGTTGACACAGGGAATTGAGGTGACCAGGCCTGTTGGAGCTCTGCTGCAGTGGAAGAGGTGCTTGCTTTGGATTTTCTAACCAACAAACGTTCCTCCTGAGTAGTTGTCTTGCGGGGTCTGCCGGACCTGGGCTTGTCAAACACATCTCCAGTCTCTTCAAATCTTTTTGTAATTCTTTGTACTTCACGCTGAGACACATTAAAGGTGCCAGCCACCTCTGCAGTGGATCTGGTCTTCAGCCTCTTGATAATCCAAGCTTTGGTCACGGGTGGATTTTTGGCATATTGTCAGAGCTCAAGTTGCAGTTCAAGTGAAGGTCTGGAGTGCTGGGTTTCTTTTTATACACACCCACTAATTAACAGATCATTTACTGAGCACAGGTGAGGATGTAAACTAGGATTGGCTGCATTATATGACCAGGAAACAAAACTTTTGTCTTGCCAAAATCTGACCATTCTGTGTCCATTAAATGATCAATATTTCTGCATTGACGCTAATATATTTTCTTAACCTAAACCACATTTCGGAGGATTTCAGCTTTCAAAACAATAATTTATACAAGCAATGGATGAATTTAACGTCCGGTTATAAGCTTTTATTTACATAACAAGGATAAGCGACATAACTTCTGTCAGGAAGTGTATCTATTCGATATATCTATTCTATGTATCTATTCTATTCTGAGGGTTCTGGAGGTGAATTTACTGTACTTGGCTGATGAAATGTCGGGTTTTTCTTTGAGATGTGTATGTAAACAATCGGACAGTACGAGCATGGCCCATGTGCCATGTGATTTTTTTTTCTTGCACCCATTGACTTGCATTGGTGAATGCTATCCGATTCTCTCAGACAATCACAGCATAATGTGATTTTTTTTCTCAGCCCGATCTAAGCTGAGAGAAAAATCAGATGAGCACTGACTCATTTAATAACATTGTGTCATGGGTGCATCGCCACGAAGATTGTCGCGATTGCACATTCTGACTTCTCGCAGCTGAGTTGCTGTTTCTTTGTGTTTGGTAATGAGGGAGTTAATTTTACCTAGCTCTTTGCTAAGACTAGGTCCAGCCTCGCCCGGCTGCTTTTGATTATGTTCTAATTAGCTTCCTTTATATAGCTGCCAGTCTGCTGGTTAGATGCCGGTGAAAGCATTCATACAGATTGCAGATAGGATCGGTTCTGAGAAGACTTAAGCTAAGAGCTCTTTTGTTGTTTCTCCTCACCTTGCTTATAGTTTATCTCCTAGACCTTTGGTGTTCCCTCTGTGTTTTAATGTTGTATGCAAGACAGTATTTACTTTATCCCCTGTCTGTCTCGTTTGTCTATACTGTTTGTTAACCTTTACCTGTCCATTCCCTATGGTGGTAATCAGGGTCCTTCTAAGGACTAGATTACAGTGGTCAGGGATTTATAGGAGACAGGGTTTACGCTGGTGGCCTGGACCTCTGTACCATTAACAGTACCTCCAGGTAGAGGGACTAGTCAGGACCCCAGTTTAGGGTCAGCATAGACCCCGGTCCACCTCTAGCCAGAGACAGCGTGAAAAGGATTCAGTATTGACCCACAGGATATTATGTCAGGTAATACTATGCTATATATACATGTTAATGTTACCTATTTATATGTTATATAGAATGTTGTCCCACTTGATAGATTACTGACATTATATATTTATACATCTGCTAGACAGCGTGACACATTGGTCAGAGTGCAATGTGATGTTGTCTAGCATTGCACTCATCCAATTTATATGCTCATGTGAAGACATTGTTTAGGATAATTCTGTAAGATAGAATGCGCTGAAAACTGTTTTGAGGGCGAATTTGGACCAAGATGAATGCCAGATAGTGTCACGGTCCCGAAGTAGTTCAGACTGCAAATCTGTGGAAAAACCCTACGGTTTGCCATAGAATCCAAGCCTGATGTGTATTTACTCTGTGTACACATACATATGTAAGGGATTTTCTGCTTGAAAACCTTACTTATCCATCCCCAGTGGCTATACAATATTATGCACATATCTGACCCGTGTGGACATATCCAGTGATGCACAGGTCTGACCCATGTGGACGTACCCAGTGAAGTACAGATCTGACCAGTGTTGGCGTACCCAGTGATGTACAGATCTGACCCGTGTAGACGTACCCAGTGATGTACAGATCTGACCCGTGTGAACATATTGTATGATGTACATATCTGACTCTTATGGACGTAGAATATGATGTACATATCTGACCCATGTGGAAATACAGTTATGTACAGATCAGACCCATGTACCCAGTGATGTACAGATCTGACCCGTGTGGACGTACCCAGTGATATACAGATCTGACCCGTGTGGACGTACCCAGTGATACACAGATGTGACCCATGTACGTCCACACGGGTCATATCTGTGTATCACTGGGTACGTCCACACGGGTCAGATCTGTACCCAGTGACGCACAGATCTGACCCATGTGGACGTACCCAGTGACGCACAGATCTGACCCGTGTGGGCGTACCCAGTGACGCACAGATCTGACCTGTGTGGGCGTACCCAGTGACGCACAGATCTGACATGTGTGGGCGTACCCAGTGACGAACAGATCTGACCCGTGTGGACGTACCCAGTGACGCACAGATCTGACCCGTGTGGACGTACCCAGTGACACACAGATCTGACCCGTGTGGACGTACCCAGTGACGCACAGATCTGACCCGTGTGGACGTACCCAGTGACACACAGATCTGACCCGTGTCAACGTACCCTGTGACCAGGGCCGGCTCCAGGATTTTGAGGGCCCCTGGCGAAAGAGTCTCAGTGGGTCCCCAGCCCCACTTTAAGGCTATGTGCACACGTTCAGGATTTTTTGCGTTTTTTTAGCCTAACACATACCACGATTCATGATGCACAGATACAGCAGAGAGATATAGGTATAGTACAATGCCAGATTTCACTTCCTACAGACTCAAACAAGCCAAATTTGTTTGTTTTCTGGCGCCGGCAGCTGTTATCAGATTCATCTTGAAGTGTGACTGTCACTGTGCATGAAGCTAGTAGTATATCACTTGGGACTCAAGTAGTGACAGTCACACTTCAATAAGATGAATCTGATAACAGCTGCCAGCGCCAGAAAAAAAAACAACTCTGTTCTCACAGCAGAGTCGGCTCATTGCATTCACAGCAGGGAGCCGGCTTTGCATCAGCTCGTTCACGGCTTTGGCTTGTGTGAGTCTGTAGGAAGTGAAATCTGGCATTGTACTATACCTATATCTCTCTGCTGTATCTGTGCATCATGAATCGTGGTATGTGTTAGGCTATGTGCACACGTATCAGAATTGTTGCAGAAATTTCCGCGGCAATCCCGCACCTCCCTGCCGCGGGAAATACGCATTTTATAGGTATGCGTATTCCCACCAGAAACTAGCGTTTTGCAAGCAATCTATAGCATCGCTTGGAAAACTGAATGACAGGTTGGTCACACTTGTCAAACAAGTGTTTGACAAGTGTGAGCAACTTTTTACTATTGAGGTCGCCTATGCCGCATCAATAGTAAAAAGATCTAATGTTAAAAATAATAAAAAAAAAAAAAAAATCGTGATATTCTCACCTTCCGGCGTCCCCTGCAGCCTTCCTGGTCCTCGCGATGCTCCCGGTAACTCCCGTTCCCAGTGATGCCTGGCGACAATGACCCCAGATGACGTAGCATCACGCGAGACCGCTACGTCATCTGGGGTCATTGTCGCTATGCATCACTGGGAACGGGAGTTGCCAAGAGCGTCGCTGATGACCAGGAAGGCTGCGGGGGCCGCCGGAAGGTGAGAATATCACGATTTATTATTTTAAATATTGTTTTACAGGGATATGGTACCCAGGGTAGAGTCTCCTCTCCTCCAGACCCTAGGTACCAACCACACATGAACCGCTCACTTTGCGCATGGTGGGCATAGCCACATGCGGAAAGTAAGCAGATCAATGCATTCCTATGGCGGCGGAATCGCCGTGATTCCGGAAAAAAGAATGAACATGCTGCGTTTTTTTCCGCGATGCATTTTTTTTGCGGAAAAAAAACGCAGCATGTGCACAAAAATTGCGGAATGCATTGTAACAATAGGATGGTTAATGCATTTTCAGCATTTTTGCGGCGGAAAACCGCCACAATAATGCTAAAAAAAACGCAAAACATCCTGAACGTGTGCACATAGCCTTAAAGTGGGGCGGGGGGACCCACTGAGACTCTTTCGCCTGGGGCCCTCAAAATCCTGGAGCCGGCCCTGTACCCAGTGACGCACAAATCTGACCCGTGTGAATGTACCAGTGACGCACAAATCTGACCCGTGTGGGTGTACCCAGTGACGCACAGATATGACCCGTGTGGACGTACCCAGTGACGCACAGATCTGACCCGTGTGGACGTAACCAGTGACGCACAGATCTGACCCGTGTGGATGTACCCAGTGACGCACAAATCTGAACTGTGTGGGTGTACCCAGTGACGCACAGATCTGACCTGTGTGGACGTACCCAGTGACGCACAGATCTGACCCGTGTGGACGTACCCAGTGACGCACAGATCTGACCCGTGTGGATGTACCCAGTGACGCACAGATCTGACCCGTGTGGACGTACCCAGTGACGCACAGATCTGACCAGTGTGGATGTACCCAGTGACGCACAGATCTGACCCGTGTGGACGTACCCAAGTGACGCACAGATCTGACCCGTGTGGATGTACCCAGTGACGCACAGATCTGACCCGTGTGGACGTACCCAGTGACGCACAGATCTGACCCGTGTGGACGTACCCAGTGACGCACAGATCTGACCCGTGTGGGCGTACCCAAGTGACGCACAGATCTGACCCGTGTGGATGTACCCAGTGACGCAGAGATCTGACCCGTGTGGATGTACCCAGTGACGCACAGATCTGACCCGTGTGGATGTACCCAGTGACGCACAGATCTGACTCGTGTGGACGTACCCAAGTGACGCACAGATCTGACCCGTGTGGGCGTACCCGGTGACGCACAGATCTGACCTGTGTGGATGTACCCAGTGACGCACAGATCTAACCAGTGTGGACGTACCCTGTGACGCACAGATCTGACCTGTGTGGGCGTACCCAATGACGCACAGATCTGACCGGTGTGGACGTACCCTGTGACGCACAGATCTGACCTGTGTGGGCGTACCCAATGACGCACAGATCTGACCCGTGTGGATGTACCCAGTGACGCACAGATCTGACTCGTGTGGGCGTACCCAAGTGACGCACAGATCTAACCAGTGTGGACGTACCCTGTGACGCACAGATCTGACCTGTGTGGGCGTACCCAATGACGCACAGATCTGACCGGTGTGGATGTACCCAGTGATGCACAGATCTGACCCGTGTGGACGTACCCAGTGACGCACAGATCTGACCCGTGTGGGCGTAACCAGTGACGCACAGATCTGACCTGTGTGGGCGTACCCAATGACGCACAGATCTGACCCGTGTGGATGTACCCAGTGATGCACAGATCTGACCCGTGTGGGCGTACCCAGTGACGCACAGATCTGACCCGTGTGGATGTACCCAGTGACGCACAAATCTGACCAGTGTGGGTGTACCCAGTGACGCACAGATCTGACCCGTGTGGGCGCACCCACTGATACACATACGCCTTGGTCACTTTGGGTGATTACATTATTAGAAGGCTTTTCTACTGTCTGGCAAACCTCAGATAAACAATGAAAGTATACAGGAACCTAGATCAGGGTTCCCCAACTCCAGTGTACAAGGCCCACCAACAGATCATGTTTTCAGGATTTCCCTTGTATTGTACAGGTGATGCAATTATCACCTGGGCAATACTAAGAAGATCCTGAAAACACGACCTGTTGGTGGGCCTTGTACTCTGGAGTTGGGGAACCCTGCCCTAGATGAAGCCCAGGGGGAAGTCTGCGCCCGGACAACAATCCGCGGACTCAACCACATGCTCACCGCCCGCCATAGCCCGAATTCGTCTTACAAAAAGTCGGGCATGCGCGGTCTGTGAACACGTGGTCCACAGAGCGGGATTCTCTGACGTTCCAGTGTAGGAGGAGCTATTCGGGGCCGCGCACGTAAGCACGCAGTGTTTGTACGTGCGCTTTCCCGGCAAAACGACCCGCGCGGGTTTAGGCTCTTTGTGAGGAGGCGAAACTACCGGATACCGGCATTATCCTCAGCATGGCGGACGACAAACCAAAGGTCAGGTCTTGTGCTGTTGTATAAATAGCGGACGGTTGCCGTTATGCGGTGTGAATCAGGCCTATAGGTGGCGGCGATAGGATAGAGGCCTGGGACGGATAAGTCGCTGTGTGCGGCGGGGGTGGCTGCCGCTCCTGTGGTCGGGGGGCAGGGCATGATCCGGGCATCATAGCATGGGCGCACATAGAGCCGCCGGGCGCTACCCGGACCCCGCACGGTGCAGGAATCTGCTTAACGCTTTTTTGTTTTTATGGTGGCCACAAATGTCCCCAAGTGCCGCAGCCTCAGCATCCCCCGCTCCGTGCACAGCCCATGGGTCTCAGCCATCCCCTGCTGCGCTTCTCCATGTGGCGGCGCTGTAGGAGATTAAACACTTGGTGCCTGGCTCTCCTGCAGGCGATTGGTGGAGATGGGATTTTTCCAACAAGTGATTGGCCAGTTCCTTTACAACCAAAAGCAGTGATGTGATTGTCTCAGGTGTGTCCAAGGAAGCTGTGATATTTCTGCCCTGAATACTTTGTCCTTATAATTCTCCATTAGAGTATTTTCTTCCATATACTGAACTCCAGACATGCTTATAAGAGCACATTGTCCCTTCCGTATACCCAGAGATCTCCTTTAGAATCTCTCCTAATAAAGGGTTACTAAGCCTCATGTCAGAACACGCCATCACTTTACTACCAGTGCCAATCTGACCTCTGGGATGCCCCAATCCTGTGAATGGCGGGACTGCAGCGCCTTTGCTGTCTTTCTCCGCACAGCCAGGTGACCAGCACTTCAGTGAGGCTGTGCTGCACTTTGGCACAGTAGGTGGCCGGGGCCTCACTTTTTATGAAAGCCTGTGAAGAAGCAGCGGACCCTTTATTCTCTAGATCAGTGGTAGTCCTGAAGGATGAACCCCCGCTGATCATATTGTCACTGCATGCATACTGCCTAAAGGGGTTTATATGTCTTGTAAAGTGGTAGCATGGGTTTTACTTGTGTAATTGGTTTACGTATATGTAATAAGGGTACTTGACATTGCAGGAGGGCGTGAAAACTGAAAATAACGATCACATCAACCTGAAGGTAGCCGGCCAAGATGGCTCTGTCGTCCAGTTCAAGATTAAAAAACATACACCGCTCAATAAGCTCATGAAGGCTTATTGTGAACGACAGGTGAGCCCTTGTATTGTCTTACAGGAAGAATGGCATATGTTGTCTTCCCTTCAACGTTTAGGTGTCTTTAGGATGCGTATCCTATTTTCACATCGTGATTTTATACTGTTTGATATTTGAGCAATGCCACTTTTTATCCTCTGCCAAGCTTATACATATTTTACTGTGTCTTCCAATAGAGAACCACTATAAAAAAACATTTTGTGGTATATGCTAGAGATGTCTGTCAGGTTTACATTAATAATCTATGCTTGTGTAATACTTCTGACAAAAGTCCAAATGTGATGAGAGCCTTATTTTATCACAAGCTATTTTTCATTTTTTCAAATGCCCATCATTTAAACTTTCATATTTTCATAAAATGTAAATGGTGAATGCCTTTCATCTGTGAATAGTCAGGGTGCTGCATAGATTTCCTTAGGGACAAGTTACCAAGCGCTTCTTGTTCTGGCACCATCATTTCTTATAATTAAAGGAAACCTGTCCATTGTCCATGCAGTGTAATCTGCCACCAGAGTGCTGCAGAGCAGGAGAAACTGAACAAATAAATGTTTTTGGAAAAATATTCAGTATAACCTGTCTTTTAGTCATTGAAGTCTCTAAGCATTCTGGGCTTAACAGTCAAGTATTGGGTCCTAATAGTTACCGCACACTTGACTCCTAAACCAAGAATGAGCTTTCACTTAATAAATGTATTTCACTTAAAGAAAAAAAAACATAGGTTTGCTGAATATATTCCTCTTTGAAATGCTGCCCTTAGATTGCATAGCATTTTAGGGGGAACCTGTCCTTTCCCCGAACTATTAGCCTTGCAGATATAAGGTGAATGTTGGAATCACAGTAGCATATGCATATGGTAACCGATGTGTATGCTAATGACCCTCGGCTCCTGCTCTGCTGCAAGCGTGACCGAGTGTCAGTGCTCTGTGCTCCGAGCCTCTCGCATACGAGGATCACAGACCAGGTGCAGAAGAGATGAGAAAGTAATTTCTCCATCTCCTCCATTGCCTGTCTCAATGTATGTCAGACTGCACTGGGATGACAACTGAGTGCAGTCTGATGTTTCACACGCACCCATAAACTTATGTGGGTACGAGCTAGCCGAGTCTCGCTGCCAATTGCAGCATGCTGCGATTTGTTTTCTCATGCATGAGAAAATAATCGCTGATCTTCTCTGCCCTATAGTATAACATTGTGCTGAATGCTATCCTATAAAACATTGGATAGCACTCAGTCGTGTTATACGGTAGTGTGACCCCAGACTAATTTGTAGGTTCAAGGGACTCTGTCAACACAAGATGACTTTTCAAGCTAATTACCGCTGCTCGGTGCTTCAGGGTGGGGCCAATCATTTGCATACACCTTCCCACTGCTTATTTTCCCTCAGTCTCCACCCCCCTCCTTGATTGACAACTCTGACTTAAAGCCATGGAAGGGTAGAGCTAGAGGGACACCCAGCAGGTGGCTAGGTGTATATAAATGATTGGCCCCTTCATGGTACACGCTGTGCCTGTACTTGGCTTGAACTGTCATTCTGTGCTGACGGTCCCTTTAATTAAAGAATTGCAACACTTATCCGGCTGCCATACTGAAAGAGCAACTAAGGGGGAAGTCATTACCTTTATTCCTCTGTTGGGAGCCACGGTTTTCTGTTATAGAGACGCAGCCAAGAGCGACTTTAGCTACAATTCGGTACACAGTGAGCAGCGGCTGTAAGCACTTTGTGTGACTGCTCACTCTGCAGTACACCTGTGCACAGCCAGCTGTCAGTCAAAGTGCTGGGGCGTGTTTATAGCTGCTTCTCCCAGTGCATGCCTCTATAATTGATAACAGGCAGGTCCCGGAGGGAATAAAGTTAATTTCCTAGCAGTAATCTTTTGGGGACATGATGGATTTCTTTTAATGCTGAAGGTGTGACTTTGCACATAAAGGCTAAGTTCACATGAGCATATGAATAACTTTGTTCTATTTTTTATTTTTCCTGCTTAATGTTTAATTTTTTTTAAATGCCAAAACTAGAAATGATCGATGCAGCCTAAATCTGGTACTGATATGTTCATACTATTTGAAAACAAATTACTAATTTAATGCATTGTATTCGGCTATGGCTACACTGTAACCTTAGCCACAACACCTGTCATGTTAAAAAAAAGTTCACTAGGTGTCGCTGCTATATGGTATAAGTGAGTGAGGTCGCACTGCTACCCTGGGGATACTGTGACCGTGACACCCAAGTTGCAAGAAGTCCAACTGCATTAAATTTTTTAGTGAATTGCTTGTCACAGTACCCTCGGTGTTGCAGAGTGACCCCATTCACTTGTTCACCTATCAAACTTCAGTCGTTTGTCAGGTGTTGTGGTATAAGTTGCCCTGTAGATCTAGCTTGAAGGTTGTTATTAGATGGTCATGATATTTTTCTTACCCCTTAGGGATTGTCAATGAGGCAAATTAGGTTCCGATTTGATGGCCAGCCTATTAATGAGACAGACACACCAGCACAAGTGAGTGATGATACCTAGCGCAATCTGATTGGTAAACTGTTTAATAACTGAATTGCCACAAAACGCCATAGGTTAAATGCTTGCCTGTCGGACAACCGGGCTTGTGGAAAAGATACTCAAAGTATTATTACTTTCCTTGATTGGCAAATTTAAATCTGCTGAATGTGTTAAGGAATGTTATGGATTTCATCGGTTGTCTGACATCCTGCAAGTGGCCACTTTTTGTCTGTCCTGTGTGTCGGTAATGCAAGTGTCTAATGACTCAAGTCATGAAAATGGACTCCTATTTCACATGTTTGCATGCAATGGCTTTAGCTTATTCACATTGACGCTTCAGTCCAAATCTGGGTCTAAGGTACCAGAGTACAGTGCTCTGTCTCTTAATTTTCATTCATCTCGAATTGATGGGACTAAAACCTATTTATAGAAATGCTTTTCACTTATCGATACCCTTGATGTTCTCAGAACAGCTCCTTGAATTTGAATTATTTAATTCACTCATCCAAGTGGTGAAAAGTATCAAGGATTTCTAGTTCTCTCATTTCCTGTTAAAAAATAAATATGGTATGGGTAAATGAGAACTTTTGATCTCAAAGAGGTTGTCCACTAGTAGCAGGGCTGTGGAGTCGGTAAGCCAAACCTCCTACTCCTCAATTTCCATGACACCGACTCCACCAAAATGGGCTCTGACTTCGACCCCACACCCCTCCTAGTAGTGAATTTTTTTTTTTTTTTAAGTGCGGCAGCTTGCCAATTCCTTATGCCTGTCATAGCAGTCATCACTTAAACACCAGTGTGCGATTTGTATCTTTGTGTGCCAACTAACGTCTCAGCTGCATTTTTTTAACATTGCACTGCAAGACATGGCTGAGACTGGTCATGGTCAGCACACCATGTGAAATATGCAAGTTACATGAATATAATAAGTACTTGCCTTCGCATGATGACCACTGAAAGTGGTGCTGATTATTAATGTTGTGTGCATTAAACACTGTAGGGATGCAGCACTTACTGAAGGTTTCACCTGGGGTGGACTACCCCTTTTAAATGATCAGGTTTCTTCTATAGATTGTAAATGTGATTTTGGTGAGCAAAAAAAGCACTACTGAATAAATGCTTTATTAGTTCCTTACATTAAATATTAGATTTAGAAATGCAAATTTTTGTAACTCTTGCTTTTTTTTTATGGAAAAGTAAAAAACTTTCTAATTTTTTTTCCTCTAGTTGGAAATGGAGGATGAAGATACAATTGATGTTTTCCAGCAGCAGACGGGAGGAAACTTCTAGAACAAGTTTTGTCCAGTCCTCACCCACTGCCTCCACTGTTCAGTTTCCTATTTCACCATCATCCCCCTTCCCTTACTGTACATACAATAGGGTGGATGTGTGTTATTCTAGGGTATAAAATTTCACTTCTGCCCCATCCCCTTTTATCTTTGCTTTAATATCACCTATGATTCTGGACCAATTTAATTTGAGACGGCGGGTGCTTTGCACAGTCTCCCACCTCGCTCTGATATCTCTGTGCTCTCTACTTTTATTCCAGTAAATTATTTTGCTTTTTTTTTTATTTTACGAGCCCGTCAACTGCTTATAGATTCAGATATGCTGTTGCCAGGTGTGCCTCATTTGGCAACTGTTGTGACACTTCTGCTGGTCATTACTTAAGGGAGCAAGCCCACCTCTCAATTGTTATTTCATTATTTTTTCTTTTTTTTATTAAACTGATTAAGATTTTATAACTTTTGTATGTAGCTGTTACATGTAGCTGGGTGAATAGAAAAAATGTAAAAAGCTGAAAAATCTTGAGTAGAAATTCCCTGCCGGCATCTTGTTGTTTAAATAAACCTGGTTTAAGGAAAAAAAGCAAAAAAAAAAAAAAAAAATATCCTTTTGTGTGAAATCTGAAGAGACGTCATTGAAATTGTTTCGGTACGACAATTCCTTTCACATCCGAAGATGTTCTGACGATCTGCAGACATTTGAATTGATGGCAGTCCATGTAATGTGTGGATGGGCTGAGACCAACAGAGCAGAAGCCACTCTTACATGGGGGGGTTCTCCATTTCAGCTCAGAAAATGCAGTACAGTTGGGTAATATGTCTCTAAATAGGGCATATGGACAGGGATTGTCAACAATGCTATAGTGAAGTCTAATGTTGGACCAACACTAATTTCTTCAGAGAAGTAGTTCTGAACACTTAAAAGCTTTGTCTGGCCACTTACACTTTTAAAAGGGCTAGTTTTTATCCTCTAATGTTTATACCCAAAACGTCGAATCCCTGAATAAATTTAATGTCTTTGTCTGAACAAATTAGATCAGTAACTGGAGTGGCATGGCAGCCCGCTTTAGGGCTTGCTCAAACTGGTGTATAATATGGAGGAGTTCAATGCGAAAAAAACATCACATTGGTCATAGTGCAATGTTATTAAATGAGTCTGTGCTGCCAGTCGATGCGAGAAACTCGACCGGACTCACCAAATCAAGTCTATGGGTGCGAGAAAAAAAAAAATCTGACAGCACACAGACCATGCATATGCCACCCAATTTTTACGCACACATCTCAATGGAAATCCGAGCATCACATGAGATGTGTCAATTCTGACTCTTTGCCAGGCTATTCCCTATAGCCCTGGCATTTGGGGTTGATGACAGCTGTGATTTTTGACAAATCACATCTGCCATCAAAGCCCTAGAGTTACTAATGGGAGTTGTTTATCAGACACCCCCATTAAAATTATACACAGAAAAAAACACAATTTGAGTGAAGACTATTCCTCGTTCATAATTTATTTAAAAAAAAAATCCCATCCCGGTCTGCCGTAATCCACCAAATCTGAAGTAGTCCAGAAAAGGATACCTGGAAAACATAAAAAGAGAAATAAAAAGGAGCATCTGTCATTCACCAGTTTGCTTCTGTAATTGTTCCCACAAAGTTTTGCCGTAGTCCACCGTCCCCGAATCTTCGGCCTCTATGAATAGCCATAAAGTGACCACTATTCACAGGCGCTGTGTACTCATGACAACACTCATCATTGTTGGCTCCCGCTGCGCTCAGCGAGATCTGGTGACTCTGATGAGCGTTTTTTGTCACTACCCAGCGCCTGTGAATAGTGGTCGCTTTACTGGTATTCAGTCGCCGGAGACAGATTCTAGGAACGTGGATGACGGAGGATCTTCGTGTGAGCATGTTGGGAAATAAATTGGTGAACGAGGGATAGTGTTGGGGAGTCTATATTTTTGATTACTGGGTTTGTAATGGGGGTGTCTGACACCGCTCCATTACTAACTCCTTGGGTCTTAGTATTGGGGTATGTTTTTCTTATTACTGGGTTAGTAATGGTGTGTCTAATAAGACAGTTCTCTATTATTAGCCCCAGGGATTGATGTCAGCTGTGTTTTTGGCCAATTCACAGCTGACATCAACCCCAACTACCATTACCCCGATTGCCACTGCACCAGGGAAATTGAGAGGAGGGATGGAGACTGCAGAAACCACGCCCCCATCGGACCGACAAGATTAACATACAGCGCAGGAGAACTTCACAAAGTTTTTTGGTGAGTATACAGAGGGAGTTATATAACCAACCATTGATGGACTGCAGCACTGGCGCTGATCAAGGTTTTAGTTGACACAGGACAAAATGTAACAGGTTCCCTTATTGTCTTCATTATTGTCACTATGAAATGGTAGTCTAATAGATGATTATATGTAATAGTATGTAACAATATTAAAAAAAAAAAAAAACACGTTACACTTTGTTTATGGACTCCAAAAGTAAAATAAGTAGTGAAACATATCTTTACACAAAAAAAGACAATTATATTAAATTAATTGGTATTTGAACACAGTAGTTGTAGATCTTATCGATCAAAACATCATGTTTATCCCAAATTCTATCCGTAAAATCATTAGCTCAAGGTGCAAAAAAATAAGCCCTCGCCCAGCCCCAAATCAAGAAAATTGAAAAAGTTGTGGGTCTTAGAAAATGGCGACAAAAGCAAAATGTATTTATTTTTATAATATAGTTAACATGGTAAATAATAATAAAAAGAAACAATTGTGAAACTGCATTTCTTTTTTTTTTTTGAATTTCAGCACACTTGGAATTTTTTTCTTATTTTCCAGTACAACTTGTCCTGTAAAAAAACAAGTCCTCGTATGGCTATGTGTATGGAAAAATATAGTTTTTGTATAGCTCTAGGAAAAAAGCGGTAAATGGCCTGTCCGGAAGGGGTTAATCCTGGACAATCCCTTTACTCATTTGCTATAAATATGCTTTAAGGGCTCTTGCTTTTGCAGACACCTATAATTGGAGCTCCCCTGAGGCTTCTTTTCTTGTTTGCCATACTGATAACGTCATAGACCTGTTTTGCAGAGGTGCTGTGCGATTTTCAGGCAGGTTTGCGAAGCCCTGTTGATGTACACACATTGCAGCCTCAGATTGGCACCAAATCATGCGGCTCTTGCTGCTGATTTCTCTGTAAACTAAAAAGAAAAACAACTCTGGAAATAAAAATCTAAAATATATATAAAAACATGTGACAAGAAAGTATATGGTTAAAATAATCTTTATTAATATACAAAAAAATCACAACAATAGAATAAAAATACTGCCAACTAGAAGTATACTAGCCACAAAGGATAATATAAGTGCCAAATTATGAACCATCAATAATATATTTCAGGGCACATACATAATACTCTCAAATAAAGACAGTGTAGATATAATTGTTTATGTATATATATAATTAATGTGAAAAAATACATATGTGAACAATAGTGATTAATCATATAAAGTGCAAAAAAATACAAAGGTGATTAACCATATGAAGTATAAAAGTGCAAAATAAATGCAAAGGAGAGAATCTAGATAGTCCCTATCTATATAAGAGAATGGCCCATAAATAAAAGCTGCAAGGCACAAAAAGAATTTTAAATAATACCTGTTTAATTGGCAAGGTGGCTTGGCGCTTCCCCAACGCACGTTTCAGAGTTTTCCTTCATCAGGGGGTGTGTGTTTATAGTGGAACCGGAACTATTTATACCCAAGAGGTTTGTAGTGATTGGTGTATTAAAATCTAAACAGCGCATGCGCAGGAAAGGTATCCAATCATAGATAACTTTAGCGTCATACAATTACCGATATCAGGTCATGTGATCACATTTCATTATGTTTATTATGACCACAATAGTGACGGCGCATGTGTGAGGGGATTCTCCAATCAACCATAGTTTCAAGGCCATGTGACCACTGACGTCAGGTCACATGACCGCAATCCGTCATGATTATTGCGATTACGATGTGAGCGGCGCATGCGCAAAGGAGATCCACAGTCATCCATAGTTCCGGCGTCATGAGACCATTGACGTCAGGTCACATGATCGGGACCCGGTGCCATGGAAACATAGAGACGCCGAATACCAGGAGAGGGCCGCGGACCACAATCGCGCAAGCGCACCATCTAAATCACAGCAACCAAAGAGGGATTCCTATACAAAATTATATTAGTGGTAAGTACGACAACTTAGAGTAGCTGTCGTGTCATATATTAGCCATACCACTCATACAAAATGAGAAAGAAAAAATATATGTATTGTGGCTGACACAAACCAATTGGTACAGTAAAACATAAAGGAGGAGGGGTATATCATAATATATCTATACAGTAAAAAAGGAGGGGTATGACATAATATATCTATACAGTAAACTCACCAAAAATATATATATATACACATATATGCAGCAATTATCTCGATATCTTTATAATATGTCACATGGATCACTACAAAAATAGCCATTTTACCAAATTTATACTCTGATTACAACTCTGGAACATAGAGTAATGTTCATCAGACATGACTAATCAAAAAAATTATTAATAAAGAATAAAAAATAAAAAACTGAAAAAATAATAAAAAAATGAAAGTAAAAATAAATATAAAAAAATAAATAATAGATGGAAATTATAATAATAATTAGAAATAATGAAAAATAAATAATAAAAAATACATAACTAGAAATCCATATAGTAGCCATTAGTGTCCATAATTAATAGTAGGATCCATATCTTCCAGCATCTTCGCAGACGGAATTTTTTTCATATCGATCCGAGAATAATAGATAAATGTTATTGAGTATATGTTTACAACATCTCTAATTATCTTCAAAGTATCTTCAAGTCACATCCATTATTAATAGATAATACTGAAACCAAAAAGATAGAATGTCAGAAGGAGATAGAATATATAGGCATATATGATTATTACACCAAAAATTCATAAAAATTAAGACAAAAAATTTATTTAAAAAATAGATAATAGTATTAATAATAATTAAAATGTTAAAAAAATCCACTAAAAATTATTGATATCTTCATATAACAAAAGGACTATCATAAAAAGGGGGGGATCTTTAAGAAAACAATAAAAAAGAGAATTACATACAAAAGTTTCATAAAAAAGGGGCAAAACTCACATTTTCATTTAAACCAGATGGAGAAACAGTTTTGAGGGTCCAGATCCATTTAGATTCCATTTGGGCTAATTTAGTACTGATATTACCACCACGAATATGTTGCCTAATCATGTCTATACCTCTCACTTTCAATAGGGATGCATCGCATTGGTGATGAATCTTAAAATGTCTGGGTATTGTTTTTAATTCAGATATATCTTGAATATCCTTTGCAGCTCCAATACCCAGTACATGTTCTCTTAAGGTACTGCCACACTAAACAATCCCGCTAGCGATCACGATAACGACGCATACTAATGCGATCGCTAGCGGGATTGTTTCTATATCGCTAAGTGCGGCCACATTTAGCGATATAGTTAACGACGCTATCGCCGTTAGCGATCTTCTTAACGACTTTAGCGGTACAAAAGTACCGCTAAATCGCTAAGAAAAGGTGCCACACTAGCGATATATACTTACCCAGCGGGAGCGCCGACGAGAAAATAGGGTCCGGAACGATTCCAGCGACGAGCGAGATCACAGCAGGAAGCTCATCGCTGGCAGATGCCGCACTGAACAACATCGCTAACAGGATCGCTAAATAGTGACGTTTTTTAGCGATCCCGTTAGCGATATTGTTCAGTGTGGCATACCCTTTAGTCTTATCTTAAGTTGACGTGTCGTAAGGCCAACATAAATCAATTTGCAAGGGCATGTGGCATAATATACCACAGCCTTAGAATTGCATGTGATTGTCTGATTTTATAGCTTTTACTGTCATCCGCATCACTAAAGGTCTGTGATCTTTCTATATTTGGACATGCAACACATTTGCCGCATGGTTTACAGCCCAAAGTCATTTTAAATTCAGAAAGGAAAGTTACAGATTCATTGGTGTAATGACTCTTTACCAATAAATCTCTCATGTTTGGAGATCTTCTATATGACATTTTTGGCCCATTTCCAATATATTTTGAAATAACTGGATCTGCTTGCAAGATTGGCCAAAATTTTTTTAAAATTTCAATCATAGGTTGCATTTGACCATGGAATTGTGTAACAAATCTAACACATTGGTTAGAATCTGATGGTCTCTCTGAGTAAAGGGAATCATGACGATTTGTGTTTTTAGCTCTATTGTAGGCCCTCTTTATTGCTCTCTTACTATATCCACGCTCAATAAATTTAGACTTCAAAATTAGAGCTTCTTTTTCAAAATCTAGATCACTTGAACAAATCCTCCTAATTCTTAGGAATTGACTGATTGGGATAGATCTAATCATTGCAGAGGGGTGAGAGGAGGAAGAATGTAAGAGGGCATTTACCGATGTTGGTTTACGATACAATTCTGTTTGTAAACAATTGTTTACATCTTTCTTTATCTTAATATCTAGAAATTCAATAGATTCAGGATCAGCTTTATATGTAAGATGTATATTCTGTTGATTACAATTTAGTAGAGAAATGAATTCTTCCAGAGATTCACTTGAACCTTGCCAAATAAAAAATATGTCATCTATGTATCTGGTCCAAAATAGGACCCGACACATATATGGCAAATCATCCGACATAAAGAGGTCCCTCTCCCACAGCCCCAGGAACAAATTAGCATATGAGGGCGCAAAGGACGCCCCCATTGCTGTACCCTGGAGCTGCAGGTAGAAGGACCCCTTAAATGTGAAAAAGTTGTGAGATAATGAAAATAGCAACAGTTCCACAATGAATGCTTTAATGGATGATTATTAGATGAACTCAAGAAAAATTCCACTGCCCGTATTCCATCATTGTGGCGAATGTTTGTATATAAACTTTCCACATCACATGTCACCAAAAGTGTGTTTTCTTCAACATAGAGACAATCAATTCTCTTTAAAAAGTCGCTAGTATCTTTAATATAGGACGGTAATTCATATACCAAGGGTTTCAATTTGGAGTCAATATATTTATTAATGTTCTCCAAATAATTATTACATCCAGATATTATTGGACGCCCTGGAGGAATATTCATGTCTTTATGTATTTTTGGTAAAAAATATAGAGTTGAAATAGTAGGTTCATTAATTTGTAAAGCCGTAAGTAATTCTTTAGAGATAATACCCTCATCATTAGCCAATTGTAGAATCTTTGTTAATTCTTGTTTGTATTTTTCAGAAGGATTAAAAGTCAATTTTTTATACCATTCAGAATTTTTTAAATGTCGGAATGCCTCTGTTTCATACATCTTTTTTGGCCATACTACTATATTGCCGCCTTTGTCGGCTGGTTTAAAGATCACATCTTGTATTTTTTGTAAACGAGTAAGAGCCAGTTTCTCTTCTCTGTTCATGTTGTTATGACATGGATACTTAGGAATGGCATACAATTCATTACTTACCATTTTAACAAAAATATCCACTGTTGGACAAATAGACAAAGGAGGGAATTTACGGGATTTCGGGCGAATAGACATTGGTAACTCACCTCCAAAAGATTGTTGTTCTCTCGATAACTCTTCCAAAACGGCTAGTGCCTCCTGTTCCGTTTCTGTGGGAAATAATTTATAAATTTCCTCATTATGAAAAAAACGTTTAAATAGGAGTTTTCTAGCAAATAAATTAAGATCTTTTGTTGCAGTGAAGCCATCATAATCAGCTGTGGGACAAAACATTAGCCCCTCTTCCGTCTCTGTGGCTATTTCTACTCCGAAGAGGAAACGTAATCTACGATTTCAACCAAACAAAAGGAATCCTTCATATTCACCTGAAAATAATACCTTTAAGGTAATAAATTTGAGTGATTATCAATTTTCTACAATTGAGATTGACCTTCTCAGCAAGGGGCTAATGTTTTGTCCCACAGCTGATTATGATGGCTTCACTGCAACAAAAGATCTTAATTTATTTGCTAGAAAACTCCTATTTAAACGTTTTTTTCATAATGAGGAAATTTATAAATTATTTCCCACAGAGACGGAACAGGAGGCACTAGCCGTTTTGGAAGAGTTATCGAGAGAACAACAATCTTTTGGAGGTGAGTTACCAATGTCTATTCGCCCGAAATCCCGTAAATTCCCTCCTCTGTCTATTTGTCCAACAGTGGATATTTTTGTTAAAATGGTAAGTAATGAATTGTATGCCATTCCTAAGTATCCATGTCATAACAACATGAACAGAGAAGAGAAACTGGCTCTTACTCGTTTACAAAAAATACAAGATGTGATCTTTAAACCAGCCGACAAAGGCGGCAATATAGTAGTATGGCCAAAAAAGATGTATGAAACAGAGGCATTCCGACATTTAAAAAATTCTGAATGGTATAAAAAATTGACTTTTAATCCTTCTGAAAAATACAAACAAGAATTAACAAAGATTCTACAATTGGCTAATGATGAGGGTATTATCTCTAAAGAATTACTTACGGCTTTACAAATTAATGAACCTACTATTTCAACTCTATATTTTTACCAAAAATACATAAAGACATGAATATTCCTCCAGGGCGTCCAATAATATCTGGATGTAATAATTATTTGGAGAACATTAATAAATATATTGACTCCAAATTGAAACCCTTGGTATATGAATTACCGTCCTATATTAAAGATACTAGCGACTTTTTAAAGAGAATTGATTGTCTCTATGTTGAAGAAAACACACTTTTGGTGACATGTGATGTGGAAAGTTTATATACAAACATTCGCCACAATGATGGAATACGGGCAGTGGAATTTTTCTTGAGTTCATCTAATAATCATCCATTAAAGCATTCATTGTGGAACTGTTGCTATTTTCATTATCTCACAACTTTTTCACATTTAAGGGGTCCTTCTACCTGCAGCTCCAGGGTACAGCAATGGGGGCGTCCTTTGCGCCCTCATATGCTAATTTGTTCCTGGGGCTGTGGAGAGGGACCTCTTTATGTCGGATGATTTGCCATATATGTGTCGGGTCCTATTTTGGACCAGATACATAGATGACATATTTTTTATTTGGCAAGGTTCAAGTGAATCTCTGGAAGAATTCATTTCTCTACTAAATTGTAATCAACAGAATATACATCTTACATATAAAGCTGATCCTGAATCTATTGAATTTCTAGATATTAAGATAAAGAAAGATGTAAACAATTTTTTACAAACAGAATTGTATCATAAACCAACATCGGTAAATGCCCTCTTACATTCTTCCTCCTCTCACCCCTCTGCAATGATTAGATCTATCCCAATCAGTCAATTCCTAAGAATTAGGAGGATTTGTTCAAGTGATCTAGATTTTGAAAAAGAAGCTCTAATTTTGAAGTCTAAATTTATTGAGCGTGGATATAGTAAGAGAGCAATAAAGAGGGCCTACAATAGAGCTAAAAACACAAATCGTCATGATTCCCTTTACTCAGAGAGACCATCAGATTCTAACCAATGTGTTAGATTTGTTACACAATTCCATGGTCAAATGCAACCTATGATTGAAATTTTAAAAAAATTTTGGCCAATCTTGCAAGCAGATCCAGTTATTTCAAAATATATTGGAAATGGGCCAAAAATGTCATATAGAAGATCTCCAAACATGAGAGATTTATTGGTAAAGAGTCATTACACCAATGAATCTGTAACTTTCCTTTCTGAATTTAAAATGACTTTGGGCTGTAAACCATGCGGCAAATGTGTTGCATGTCCAAATATAGAAAGATCACAGACCTTTAGTGATGCGGATGACAGTAAAAGCTATAAAATCAGACAATCACATGCAATTCTAAGGCTGTGGTATATTATGCCACATGCCCTTGCAAATTGATTTATGTTGGCCTTACGACACGTCAACTTAAGATAAGAGTAAAGGGTATGCCACACTGAACAATATCGCTAACGGGATCTGTTGTGAATGGGTTTGAGATGAGTTCTGAGCAGAGGCTCCCTCTGGTGGTTACAAGCGGTACTAGTGAGGATTGGGAATCAGGTGTTACTGATTGGTCTTATTTAAGGGAATCATTTTCCCATCAGGGTTGCCGGTGATCAATTGTTCTGGTCTGAATCCTTCTTTCCAGTTTCCCTTGTAGCCTGCTGTTTCGTGTCTGCATCTCCTGCTATCAGATAAGACAATTTCTTATTTTGTGTTTTTGCTATATTTTTGCATTTTGTCCTGCACTTCTGTGGGGACCTTCTGGGTCCCCTCCGGGGGCTTTTGCCCTCTCAGTTTAGTCCAGCCACTGTGTTTTGTACTTTTGCTTTTTGCAGTTTTTTCAGTGGCTGCTGTTTTTGTTACACCAGAGAACTAATTTAGGTGGTAGAGGTCGTGTGATCTCAGGTGATTTTGAAATTAGTAGAGTTGGTGTTTTTCAGGGTTTTCTGGGATTGCAGTAAGTACCCTTCCTGTCCTTTTCTATTTAGATAGTTTGGGCCCCAGCGTTTGCTCATACTATTTTCTTTCTGTGTCAGTATTTCCTCTTGTCTAACCGCCATTACATGTTTGGGGGCTTTCTATTATCTTTGGGGTTCTGCTCCGGGGCAGATAGCTTTCCTATTTTCTATCTTTAGGTGTAGTTAGTTTCTCAGGCTGTGACTAGGCGTCTAGGACCATCGTAGGAACGCTCCACGGCTGCCTCTAGTTGTGGTGGTTAGTCAGGGTACTGCAATCTCATAGATTCCAACTGCTCTGGTGTATTTCCTTTTTTACCTTGCACTCCTCAGCTACCGTAACATAACAGGGATCGCTAAAAAACGTCACTATTTAGCGATCCCGTTAGCGATGTTGTTCAGTGCGGCATCTGCCAGCGACGAGCTTCCTGCTGTGATCTCGCTCGTCGCTGGAATCGTTCCGGACCCTATTTTCTCGTCGGCGCTCCCGCTGGGTAAGTATATATCGCTAGTGTGGCACCTTTTCTTAGCGATTTAGCGGTACTTTTGTACCGCTAAAGTCGTTAAGAAGATCGCTAACGGCGATAGCGTCGTTAACTATATCGCTAAATGTGGCCGCACTTAGCGATATAGAAACAATCCCGCTAGCGATCGCATTAGTATGCGTCGTTATTATGATCGCTAGCGGGATTGTTTAGTGTGGCAGTACCTTTAGGTAAATTATTCCAGACCAATTCACCTCCCCCAACTGTTCCTTTTGTATGTGTATTTTTTCATGAACATATATCTTACATTGGTGACTCGTGTTCATGCTTCAGTGGTGGAAGCAAAGCTAAACTTTGGAATCCTGAAAAGCGCAACAAAAAACGTAGCAAAAACCGCACCAAAAATGCATCACAATATGCGGTTTTGATGCTGCTTTTTTTCTGCCAAGAGTGCAGGTTTTGCTGCAGAAAAAAAAACGCCTAGTGTGAACTTAGCCTAAAAATGCTGAAAAAAAAGCAACCCTGCATTTTTGTTGCGTTTTTTTGTGAATAAAACTAACTTTATTAAACATACTGTAGACAAAGACAAATGTAATCTGCACCAAAACCTGCTTTTTCTTTACTTCAAAGAGAGCAGTTTTTGCCTGCAGAAAAAACAGCAAAAATGCAATGTGTGAACATACAGTTGTGCTCAAAAGTTTACATACCCCTGCAGAATTTTTGCTTTCTTGGCCTTTTTTCAGAGAATATGATTGATAACACCAAAACTTTTTCTCCACACATGGTTAGTGGCTGGGTGAAGCCATTTATTGTCAAACTACTGTGTTCTCTCTTTTTAAATCATAATGACAACCCAAAAGACCCAGATCAAAAGTTTACATACCCTGGTGATTTTGGCTTGATAACATGCACAGAAGTTGACACAAATGGGTTTGAATGGCTACTAAAGGTAACATCCTCACCTGTGACCTGTTTGCTTGTAATCAGTGTGTGTGTGTGCATAAAAGCTGAGTGAGTTTCTAGGATCCAGACAGATACTTGCATCTTTTATCCAGCCACTGACTTTTCTGAATTGTGAGTCATGGGGAAAGCAAAAGAATTGTCAACGAATCTATGGCAAAAGGTAGTTGAACTGTATAAAACAGGAAAGGGATACAAAAAGATGTCCAAGGAACTGATAATGCCAGTCAGCAGTGTTCAAACTGTGATTAACAAATGGAAAATCAGGGGCTCTGTAAAAACAAAACCACGATCAGGTAGACCAGCAAAAATTTCGTCCACAACTGCCAGGAAAATTATTCGGGATGCAAAGAAAAACCCACAAATAACATCAGCTGAAATACTGGACTCTCTGAAAACTAGCAGTGTGGCTGTTTCAAGATGCACAATAAGGAGGCACTTGAAGAAAAATGAGCTGCATGGTTGAGTCGCCAGAAGAAAACCACTGCTGCGCAAATGCCACAAAATATCTTGCTTACAATACGCTAAACAGCACACAGACAAGCCTCAAAACTTCTGGAACAAGGTAATTTGGAGTGATGAGACCAAAATTGAACTTTTTGTCACAACCATAAAAGTTACATTTAAACAAGTCAATGAGGCCTATGATAGAAGGAACACCATTCCTACTGTAAAGCACGGAGGTGGATCACTGATGTTTTGGGGTTGTGTGAGCTACAAAGGCACAGGAAACAGTCAAAGTTGAAGGAAATATGAATGCAGCACGTTATCAGCAATTACTGCTGCGCATGGGACGTACTTGGACGTTCCAACATGACAACGATCCAAAGCACAAGGCCAAGTCGACCTGTCATTGGCTACAGCAGAACAAAGTGAAGGTTCTAGAGTGGCCATCTCAGCTCCTGACCTCAATTGCGCAGTTCATGCTAGACAGCCCAGGAATTTACAGGAACTGGAGACTGTTTGCCAAGAAGAGTGGGCAACTTTATCATCTGAGAAAATAAAGAACCTCATCCACAACTACCACAAAAGACTTCAAGCTGTCATTGATGTTAGAGGGGGCAATACACGGTATTAAGAAATGGGGTATGTGAACTTTTGATCAGGGTCATTTGGATGTTTTGGGTTGTCATTATGATTTTTAAAAAGAGAAAACAGTAGTTTGACAATAAATCAATCATATTCTCTGAAAAAAGTCCAAGAAAGCAAAAATTCTGCAGGGGTATGTAAACTTTTGAGCACAACTGTAGCCTAAATCTGGGAAAATGTACAAATGTGTTTCAACATATCACTTGTTTCAGAATCAATTGCTTTGAGAAAAAAAAAGAATTGCATAGGTTAAACACAAATCACTGACCTAAGCACTGTACCAAATAGGAGTTATATAAAGCTTAACTTTTAATGATATCTTAGAAAGAAAAACAATGTACAAAATACAACATATAAACAAACAAAGACGGCCAACAAGTCTGTTGGTCGGCCTTCAATGAAAAGGTGTGGGGTAACCCTAATGTGCAACTAATAATCCCCTGCCTTGCTGTGGAGGTTGGCACCCTAGGAACTGCGCTGTGGTGCCTCCGCTCAACGTCGACTCTCCCTAGTATGCCTTAATAAGCCTTGAAGTGAGGGAAAGGACAAGGCTCAGACAGATATAGTGACTCAGAAACAAAGGATGTCATAGGGGTGCATTCAAATCAATGTTGTAAATGGGAAATAGGGGAGGAAGGTGTACGTACAGGTAAGCAAACATATATTGCACCTATTCCCAATTGTAATGAGGAGCCTACTGATTGCTGATAGAGGGGAAAATCAATAGGGTAACAAGGTATACGTAAGGTGAGAAAATATGTAAATTGCACCTATTCCAAGTATATATTGCACCCATTAGTAGTAAGAGAACCTTCTGTATCCTGGGTAAATGGGTGATAGTTTAGAGGTGAAGTGGCCACCAATATTATTGGATATAATATGTACAGTACAGACCAAAAGTTTGGACACACCTCATTTAAAGATTTTTCTGTATTTTCATGACTATGAAAATTGTACATTCACACTGAAGGTATCAAAACTATGAATTAACATGTGGAATTATACATTACACTTTACAAAAAAGTGTGAAACAACTGAAAATGTGTCTTATATTCTAGGTTATTCAAAGTAGCCACCTTTTGCTTTGATGACTGCTTTGCACACTCTTGATGAGCTTCAAGAGGTAGTCACCGGAAATGGTCTTCCAACAGTCTTGAAGGAGTTCCCAGAGATGCTTAGCACTTGTTGGCCCTTTTGCCTTCACTCTGCGGTCCAGCTCACCCAAACCATCTCGATTCAAGTCTGGTGACTGTGGAGGCCAGGTCATCTGGCGTAGCACCCCATCACTCTCCTTCTTGGCCAAATAGCCCTTACACAGCCTGGAGGTGTGTTTGGGGTCATTGTCCTGTTGAAAAATAAATGATGGTCCAACTAAATGCAAACTTTTGTACCGCTAAAGTCGTTAAGAAGATCGCTAACGGCGATAGCGTCGTTAACTATATCGCTAAATGTGGCTGCACTTAGCGATATAGAAACAATCCCGCTAGCGATCGCATTAGTATGCGTCGTTATCGTGATCGCTAGCGGGATTTAGTGTGGCAGTACCTTAAGAGAACATGTACTGGGTATTGGAGCTGCAAAGGATATTCAAGATATATCTGAATTAAAAACAATACCCAGACATTTTAAGATTCATCACCAATGCGATGCATCCCTATTGAAAGTGAGAGGTATAGACATGATTAGGCAACATATTCGTGGTGGTAATATCAGTACTAAATTAGCCCAAATGGAATCTAAATGGATCTGGACCCTCAAAACTGTTTCTCCATCTGGTTTAAATGAAAATGTGAGTTTTGCCCCTTTTTTATGAAACTTTTGTATGTAATTCTCTTTTTTATTGTTTTCTTAAAGATCCCCCCCTTTTTATGATAGTCCTTTTGTTATATGAAGATATCGATAATTTTTAGTGGATTTTTTTAACATTTTAATTATTATTAATACTATTATCTATTTTTTAAATAAATTTTTTGTCTTAATTTTTATGAATTTTTGGTGTAATAATCATATATGCCTATATATTCTATCTCCTTCTGACATTCTATCTTTTTGGTTTCAGTATTATCTATTAATAATGGATGTGACTTGAAGATACTTTGAAGATAATTAGAGATGTTGTAAACATATACTCAATAACATTTATCTATTATTCTCGGATCGATATGAAAAAAATTCCGTCTGCGAAGATGCTGGAAGATATGGATCCTACTATTAATTATGGACACTAATGGCTACTATATGGATTTCTAGTTATGTATTTTTTATTATTATTTATTTTTCATTATTTCTAATTATTATTATAATTTCCATCTATTATTTATTTTTTTATATTTATTTTTACTTTCATTTTTTCATTATTTTTTCAGTTTTTTATTTTTATTTTTTATTCTTTATTATTAATAATTTTTTTGATTACTCATGTCTGATGAACATTACTCTATGTTCCAGAGTTGTAATCAGAGTATAAATTTGGTAAAATGGCTATTTTTGTAGTGATCCATGTGACATATTATAAAGATGACATATTATAAAGATATCGAGATAATTGCTGCATATATGTGTATATATATATATTTTTGGTGAGTTTACTGTATAGATATATTATGTCATACCCCTCCTTTTTTACTGTATAGATATATTATGATATACCCCTCCTCCTTTATGTTTTACTGTACCAATTGGTTTGTGTCAGCCATAATACTATATTTTTTCTTTCTCATTTTGTATGAGTGGTATGGCTAATATATGACACGACAGCTACTCTAAGTTGTCGTACTTACCACTAATATAATTTTGTATAGGAATCCCTCTTTGGTTGCTGTGATTTAGATGGTGCGCTTGCGCGATTGTGGTCCGCGGCCCTCTCCTGGTATTCGGCGTCTCTATGTTTCCATGGCACCGGGTCCCGATCATGTGACCTGACGTCAATGGTCTCATGACGCCGGAACTATGGATGACTGTGGATCTCCTTTGCGCATGCGCCACTCACATCGTAATCGCAATAATCATGACGGATTGCGGTCATGTGACCTGACGTCAGTGGTCACATGGCCTTGAAACTATGGTTGATTGGAGAATCCCCTCACACATGCGCCATCACTATTGTGGTCATAATAAACATAATGAAATGTGATCACATGACCTGATATCGGTAATTGTATGACGCTAAAGTTATCTATGATTGGATACCTTTCCTGCGCATGCGCTGTTTAGATTTTAATACACCAATCACTACAAACCTCTTGGGTATAAATAGTTCCGGTTCCACTATAAACACACACCCCCTGATGAAGGAAAACTCTGAAACGTGCGTTGGGGAAGCGCCAAGCCACCTTGCCAATTAAACAGGTATTATTTAAAATTCTTTTTGTGCCTTGCAGCTTTTATTTATGGGCCATTCTCTTATATAGATAGGGACTATCTAGATTCTCTCCTTTGCATTTATTTTGCACTTTTATACTTCATATGGGTAATCACCTTTGTATTTTTTTGCACTTTATATGATTAATCACTATTGTTCACATATGTATTTTTTCACATTGTTTATGTATATATATAATTAATTATATCTACACTGTCTTTATTTGAGAGTATTATGTATGTGCCCTGAAATATATTATTGATGGTTCATAATTTGGCACTTATATTATCCTTTGTGGCTATATACTTCTAGTTGGCAGTATTTTTATTCTATTGTTGTGATTTTTTTGTATATTAATAAAGATTATTTTAACCATATACTTTCTTGTCACATGTTTTTATATATATTTTAGATTTTTATTTCCAGAGTTGTTTTTCTTTTTATTGTTCCCGAATGGTCTGCCATTCTATGTTGGTAGTGATATTGTGATATTTTAATCACTTATTGTCCTTGGTTACTATCTAATTAACTGATTTCTCTGTAAACTAGTATGATAATATATTAATAGGGGTTTGATCCTGGTCTAGGCGACTCCTGCCTCTGTGGGGATGTTCTGTCCCTTGTGACTGCTAACATCTCTGAATGTAACCACCGGAGGCTGGTATGTGCTGAGGCTGGCATGGAAACCCTGCTAGGAGTAGAGCAATCACCGGCAGAGGTGATATGCTGCACATTGAAATATCTGCACAATGGGATCATATATGGACTGAAAAACTGGCCTGAATATACGTGTTCTCACAATATAATTACCTGTGCTCTGGGAGATGTAGCTGGGCCTGCACAATAAATGGCCCTTCTTTGTGTGTCATTGGTGAGTTATCACTAATTGACTGTCACCACAAGGGGCACATTGAGTGGGGCTATTATTTTTACTATACCTCCTTCATTGGCACAATATGTCACTATGCCTAATTATGAGGCAAGGAGTTAATTAAATGACCACATTTTATTACTAAGTATTGACCCCGCAGGATGGGGGTGAGGGGTCATTACCAGGGGCAGGAGAGCTATTACAGGATTCTTAGGTCTTAGTGGAAGGGGTGGTATTATACATCATACAAGGGTTAGGCTAGTTTCACACTAGCGTTTGGGAGGGCTGAGTACTTTAAGCCCTGCCCACTGCTGCACCTCTTCTGTTCAGCTCCGCCTACGTCTGCATGCGTCCTGCGTACCCAATGTTAAAGATAGGTTTTGATGCGTCGAACGCAACATTGCATTTTGTTGCTGTCGGCGCAGTGTCAAAACGACGCGGACGCATCCACATACATTTGCATGGCCTGTGTACCCAATGATAAATATAGGGTACGCAGGACGCATTCAGATGTAGGCGGAGCTGAACGGAAGAGGTGCGGGGCTTAACTGAGGAAGTACGCAGCCCTGCCGAACGCTAGTGTGAAACTAGCCTTATGGGAGGCAGGGCGAGTGAAATAACAGCGATGAAGGAGAACAATGTCACGCTGTCTAATGATATGTATACAATGTCAGTAAACTATTAATACAGGAACAACACTCTATACAACAACTAGTATAGCAACATCAGCATGTAAGTATAGAATAGATTTACCTGACACGATATCTGCTGAAACAGGAAAGAGGTGGACCGGGATCTAACCTGACCCTAAACTGGGGTCCTAACTAATCCCTCACCTTGGAGGTACTGATAATGGTTCAGAGGTCCAAGTCACCAACCTAACCCTGTCTCCTATCAGACCCTGAACCCTGTAATCAGTCCTAAGAAGGATCCTGACTACCACCAAAGGGATATGGGCTGATCTTAGCTAAATACATAGATTAGACATATAAGACAGACAGGATAACACTCGCTTGCATACACACTCAAACACCAAAGGAACATAAATGGTCTGGGAAATAAACTCTAACCAAGTTGAGCTTAGAACAACTAAGGAGCTCACAACTAAAGTCTATACAGATTCATTCCTATCTGTGGTCTGCATGAAGGTTTCACTGGCAACTCCCCAAGCAGACAACCAGGAATTTAAAGGAAACCAATCAACAAATAATCAATTGCAGCCGGGAGAAACTGCACCCAGTCCCAGCACCGAGCACAGACAGAATTAACTCCCTAGCTGCCAAACACAAAGAAACAGCAGCTCAGCTGTGAGAAGTCAAAATGTGCAACCGCGACGATCTTCGTGGCAATGCACACATGACAGTACCCCCCCTTCTACGAGGGGCCTCCGGACCCTCAGGGCCAGGCCTGCCCGGTGAGTTCTGTGGAAGGTCCGAACCAAACGATCTGCGTTAACATCAGACGCAGGGACCCACGTCCTCTCCTCTGGACCATACCCCTTCCAATGCACCAAGTACTGAAGGGACCGGCGATTCAGACGTGAGTCAATGTGTAAGGTTCTGTGTATCTGTTTCTGAAACTCAGTTTGTTCGTCGGCCATTTTGCTTTCTGTTTTGCTGCAGCTATCTTGCCCTCAGTCAAAATGGAGTTTTCCAGCTTGCATGTTCCCGCCCTGATTCTCTCCATTTGCTTCTTAAACAGCCACAGCTGAGCAATCAGTGCTTCAGAATCTAGCCTGCAGTGAACCTGTGTTCTGACTCCTGAAGCCTTGGACCTTGTACTCCAGCCATTCCTACTGAGGAACTCTGAAGCACTTGTGGACTCTGAACTCTGCTCTTGAGAGCCTCACGTTTGCATGGACTTGCGGTAACAGAGAAGATCTGAATCTGTTGTGGAGAGTTATTGCTGAGCTTAGATTACTCTGGCCTGCTGTGTCTCCTGCTTCTGTGTTTGCAACCTGTGTGTTTATTTTTGCCAATTTGTATGAAGCAATACAAGACTTTCTTTATCAACCTGTGTCTCAAGTATTTTCATCACACCCAAGCACAAGACGCTATATGAACTGTACCACATACATTACAAGATTCTGAAGCCAAACGTTAGTGTCTGCTGGGTCTGGAAAGGCTTGTCTGCTGTACTGTGGATATCGGATGTCCGGTTGTACTTTCTGTGATGACAGTGGTTGTGACTTCTCACAACCATTCCAGGTGAGCAATTCCCTTAAGTTTTTTTTTCTGCAGTGTTATCACAGGTAAACACTATTGTTTTTTTTTTTTTTTTCTTTTCTCTCTTTTGTCTGCTGAAACTCTGGATATCAGATGTCTGGTTGAAAGCTTTCTGTGATGATAGTGGTTGTGACTTCTCACAACCATTCCAGGTGAGCAGTTCCCTTAATTTTTTTTTCTCTCTGCAGTGTTGCCACAGGTGAACACTATTGTTTTTTTTTTCTCTCCTCTTCTTCCAGTAATCCTGTCTTAAAAAGATCTGGAAAATGGAGGCCCGCATAAAGGAACTTTGCGGAGTGACTGATAATATCCTTGCAGATTTGCAGAATATAAAGACCCGTTTTACAAATCTTCAGGACCTAAATAATCACAATTTGCAAGTGGTTGGACAGACTACCCAGGATTTGCGAGCCAGGATTGAGGTTCTGGAGGGGCGAGTCCAGACTCCTGCCGTGGCCCCGAGTTCTGGGATTCCCAAGTTGCCCCCTTTTCGTTTTGGTGGTGAACGTGAAAAATTCAGGGGATTTGTTAATCAATGCAATCTTTTTTTTTCTGCACATGCTTCACAATTTCCTACTGAACGATCTAAGGTGCTTACTATAATTATGTTGCTTACCAACAAGGCTTTGATGTGGGCAAACCCTCTGATTGAGACTGAGGATGATTGTTTGAATCACCTTGATGATTTTATTTCAGCCATGGGGCAGGTGTTTGATGACCCCAATCGAGGTGCAACAGCTGAAGCAGCCATGTTAGCTTTGCGCCAAGGTAAGCACTCGGTAGCTGAATATGCCTTGGATTTCAGGAGATGGGCCCTTGATACCACCTGGGACAATTCCGCCAAAAAATCTATTTTTCGAAAGGCGTTATCCCCACTGATTAAGGATGAACTTGCTCGTGCCGACCCTCCCACTGCGTTAGGTGACTTTATTAACTACTGCATCCGTATTGATACTCGTTTAACTGAACGCAGGCAAGAGAGATGGTTCGAAAGCAATCGTACTAACCTTTTCCTACCTTCCTCTCCAGCTAAGGAACCTTTGAATAGGATTACACGGGAACCTGAACCTGAACCCATGCATGGTAGATTCTTTACTACGACGGGTTAGTGATGCACGCAAGGAACATCGTTTTAAGGAGAATCTATGTTTTTATTGTGGTAAGTCAGGGCACTTTATTATTAACTGCCCCAGCCGTTCTCGCAAGACTACTGCAGCACTCATTCATTGTGAGTGTTGCGAGAGGGGATCTGTCAGGTCCGAGCCTCAGGCTCCAGAGAGATCTGCAGCAACAGATCTTGATTTCTCGGACTTAAACTCCGTTACCTCTGAGGACGTTGACTGTGTAAATGCTGCCATCTTTCAAGTTTCCTCAGCGGTGTCCCAGCTGAGTTGTAAAAAAAACAATTCTCACTGTTTTCTTTCCATCAAACTCTGGGTTGACTCAGCCTGGGTGTCTAGCTCTGCTATGATCGACTCAGGTGCAAGTGGAAATTTTATGGATGTCTCCTTTGCTCTGAAACAGGGAATACGTTCAGTGAAGAAGGCTACTCCAGTACAGATGGAAACTGTGGATGGTTCCCTGCTGACCTCTGGACCAGTGGATCAGGAAACAGAGCCTTTAAAGGTTCTTATGGGTAAAGATCATCAAGAGAAACTGTCCTTTATGCTTATCTCTTCTCCTCACTTTCCCATTATTCTAGGGCTACCATGGCTGCAGGCTCAGAATCCTACCATTAACTGGGAGACCAAGGAATTACACTTTCCAGAGAAACAGATGAGTCAAAAATTTCAGCTTGCTCTGTTCCTAAAGGAACCATGTCAGTCCCTGAACTACCAGCTGTATACCAGGACTATGTGGATTTATGTGACAAGAAGAACGCTGACCAGCTTCCTCCTCACCGTCCATATGATTGTCCAATTGAATTATTGCCTGGAGCAGAGATACCTTTTGGTAAGATCTACCCCCTGGCGGGGCCCGAGCTGAAGGCTTTAAAAGAGTACATAGACGAAAATCTAGCCAAGGGCTTCATACGCCCCTCTTCATCTCCTGCAGGGGCACCCATATTCTTTGTAAAGAAGAAAGATGGATCCCTGAGACCATGCGTAGACTATAGGGAACTCAATAAGGTTACTATTAGAAACCGTTATCCATTGCCTTTAATCCCTGAGTTATTGGAGAGAGTGCGACATGCCAAAATTTTTTCTAAACTAGATCTTCGTGGGGCCTATAACTTAGTCCGTATTAGACCTGGGGATGAATGGAAGACTGCATTCAGGTCACGCTATGGACACTTTGAATATCTAGTTATGCCTTTTGGTCTGAGTACCGCCCCAGCCACTTTCCAACACTTGGTGAATGACATCTTCAGGGATCTCCTGGATACATTCGTGGTAATTTATTTGGATGATATTTTAATTTTTTATAACTCCACAGAGGAACATCATGGACATGTGAGAATGGTCTTGGAACGTCTAAGACAAAATCATCTTTACATCAAGCTTGAAAAGTGTGAATTCCATAAGACCGAAATTCAATTTCTGGGGTATGTACTGTCTACACAAGGAATTAGTATGGATGGAAGTAAAACCCAAGCCATCAATGATTGGCCAAGTCCTAGATAAGTGAAGGAGGTACAGCGCTTCATCGGGTTTGCAAACTTCTATAGACGTTTCATTAGAAATTTCTCTGAGGTAGTGTCACCTATCACCCAACTTACCCGGAAAGAGTCTAAGTTCTCCTGGACTCCCCAAGCCCAGGAAGCATTTTCCCGTCTAAAAGATAAATTTACCACTGCACCTATCCTAGTACATCCCAACCCAGAGCTTGCCTTCATAATAGAGGTGGATGCTTCAGACTGTGCCGTGGGAGCTATACTCTCTCAGAGAACAGGTGAGAAGAATGTCTTGCATCCCTGTGCCTTCTTTTCCCAGCAGTTGTCTTCGGCTGAGAAGAACTACGATGTGGGCAATAGAGAGTTGTTGGCCATTATTGCCGCCTTCAAAGAATGGAGACACCTTCTTCAAGGAGCTGCACAGCAAATAGTTGTTCTGACAGACCATCGTAATCTTGAGTTTATCAGGTCGGCTAAGTGCCTGACTCCTCGCCAGGCTCGCTGGAATCTTTTCTTAAACCAATTTAATTTTATTATTTCTTATAGACCAGGATCGCGCAATGGAAAGGCTGATGCACTCTCTAGGATTTACTCAGCAGAGACACGTCCAATTACTCCTCCTAAGACTATTCTTCCTGACTCTAGATTCCTAGGAGTGATTCATCATCAAGACCTAATTAAAGACATCAAGGAAGCATACCATGCGGATTCTTTTTTGGCTCAACCCCCAAGGGACGTAAGTCTAGTCTTTAAGAATGGTGTGTGGATTCTGGGACAACGTCTGTATATACCTGAAACAGTCAGATTGAGAGTATTGCAACTCATTCACGATTCCAAAATAGCCGGGCATAGAGGAATTCTAAAGACACAGGAATTTCTTTCTCGTTTCTTTGGTGGCCCACTTGTAGGAAGGATGTTTTGGACTATGTCACTTCGTGTGAGGTTTGTGCAAGATGCAAAACACCTCGCTCTTCACCAACTGGTCTGTTACAGCCTCTTCCCACCCCGTCCCGCCCGTGGGGATCCATTTCTATGGACTTCATTGTGGAATTACCAACCTCTCAAGGGAAGAACACTATTCTAGTGGTGGTTGACCGTCTAACAAAGGCAGCTCATTTTATCCCTTGTGTCGGCTTACCCACTGCAAAACAGACATCAGATTTGATGATTAAAGATGTGTTTCGTTTACATGGAGTACCGGATGAGGTTATTTCGGATCGAGGGGTGCAATTCACTTCTAGGTTTTGGCAAAATTTCTGTGCAGCATTGGACATTAAAGTGAACCTTTCTTCTGCTTTTCATCCCCAGACTAATGGACAAACCGAACGAACCAATCAAACTCTGGAGCAGTATCTCCGCTGCTTTATCTGCCACCTACAGGATGATTGGGTGGATCTACTTCCATTGGCTGAGTTCTCTTACAACAACTCTCAGAGTGCCTCCACTAAACAGTCTCCTTTTTACTCTAATCTAGGTTATCATCCTAACATTCTACCACGATTTCCCATAGAGACGCCTTTGCCAGCAGTGGCTGAAAGAGTCACGACTTTACAGAAGAATATGGATCTTCTAAAGGAGAATCTGGAATCGGCTCAGGAAAGGTACAAGAAGGCAGCAGATAAATTTCGTAAACCTGCACCAGCTTTTAAGGTAGGAGACCTGGTCTGGCTGTCAACCAGAAATCTTAAGTTAAGGATTCCATCGTCTAAGTTGGGACATAAGTACATTGGACCCTATAAAATCAGTAAAATTATAAGTGCCGTTGCTTGTCGTCTTCAATTGCCCAGAACTATGAGAATCCACCCTGTCTTTCATGTATCCCTACTAAAGCCTGCGACACCCAATACGTTTCCTGGACGTTCTTCTCCTTGCCCTGACCCAGTGCTAGTCGATGGTCAGGAGGAATTTGTGGTGGAAAGGATTTTAGATTCCAGGTTGTATAGAAATCAGTTACAATATCTGATTAAATGGCAGGGCTACCCAGTGGAGGACAACTCATGGGAGCCAGTCAATAACGTTAATGCTCCTCGCTTGCTCCGTCAGTTTCATCAGAGGTACCCACACAAGCCTGGTCTGAGGTCATCCGGAGGTTGTCCCTAAGGGGGGAGTAATGTAAGGTTCTGTGTATCTGTTTCTGAAACTCAGTTTGTTCGTCGGCCATTTTGCTTTCTGTTTTGCTGCAGCTATCTTGCCCTCAGTCAAAATGGAGTTTTCCAGCTTGCATGTTCCCGCCCTGATTCTCTCCGTTTGCTTCTTAAACAGCCACAGCTGAGCAATCAGTGCTTCAGAATCTAGCCTGCAGTGAACCTGTGTTCTGACTCCTGAAGCCTTGGACCTTGTACTCCAGCCATTCCTACTGAGGAACTCTGAAGCACTTGTGGACTCTGAACTCTGCTCTTGAGAGCCTCACGTTTGCATGGACTTGCGGTAACAGAGAAGAAGATCTGAATCTGTTGTGGAGAGTTATTGCTGAGCTTAGATTACTCTGGCCTGCTGTGTCTCCTGCTTCTGTGTTTGCAACCTGTGTGTTTATTTTTGCCAATTTGTATGAAGCAATACAAGACTTTCTTTATCAACCTGTGTCTCAAGTATTTTCATCACACCCAAGCACAAGACGCTATATGAACTGTACCACATACATTACACAATGATCTTTGATACTTGAAATTCCAAGTTACCATTGACCAACACAGGAGGAGGAGGTAGAGGTGACGGTATGACTGGTGCCACATACCTTTTAAGTAATGACTTGTGGAACACATTATGAATTTTAAACGTAGGAGGGAGGTCCAGACGAAATGCCACAGGATTAATTATGGAACTGATCCTGTACGGCCCGATGAATCTGGGACCCAGTTTCCAGGAGGGCACTTTAAGTTTTATATTCCTGGTAGACAACCATACCAGATCGTTCACATTCAGATCTGGACCAGAAACTCTCCTCCTATCAGCCATATGTTTGTAACGGTTTCCCATCGCACTCAGATTATTCAATACACCTCTCCACACAGAAGCAAGTGACGACGAGAAACGCTCCTCCTCAGGAACCCCAGAAGGGCCCCCCCCATTGAAAGTACAAAACTGGGGATGAAAACCATATGCCCCAAAAAACGGGGACTTACCAGTGGACTCGCTCCGCCTGTTGTTAAGAGCGAACTCTGCCAGAGGCAAGAAAGAAGACCAGTCCTCTTGGTTCTCTGAGACAAAACACCGGAGATATGTCTCTAAGCTCTGATTCAGACGCTCTGTCTGACCATTGGTCTGCGGATGAAAAGCCGAGGAAAATGACAATTGCATCCCCCGACGTAAACAAAATGCCCTCCAAAATTTGGACACAAACTGAGACACCCTATCTGACACCACATCAGAAGGCAACCCATGAAGTCTAACGATCTCCCTAATGAACACCTGCGCCAGAGTTTTAGCATTAGGGAGTGCAGGAAGAGCAACGAAATGTGCCATCTTACTGAACCTGTCAACAACCACCAGTATGACAGTATTCCCTGATGACGGAGGAAGGTCCGTAATGAAGTCCATAGATAAATGAGTCCATGGACGCTCCGGAAGTTTCAAGGGTAAAAGGGTCCCAGACGGACGGGTATGAGGGGTTTTAGAGCGAGCACACACCCCACATGACGCGACAAAAGTTATAACATCTTTATTAGCATTAGGCCACCAAAACCGGCGAGAAAGGAGATCTAAAGTAGCCTTACTCCCTGGATGTCCTGCTAGAGCAGAATTATGATGTGCCTCAATAACCTTTTGTCTCAACAGATTTGGGACAAACAGTCTCCCTGGAGGTCCTGCAGGGGCGTCCCCCTGAGCCTCTAACACCTCCTCCTCAAGCTCAGAAAATACAGCCGACACTACCACCCCCTCCTGAAGGATAGGACTCGGGTCATCCGTTTTCCCGGCCCCTGGGAAACTGCGAGACAAGGCATCAGCCTTTACATTCTTAGACCCCGGGCGATAAGTGACGACAAAATTAAACCTGGTAAAAAACAACGACCATCGAGCTTGTCTGGAATTCAGACGCTTAGCGGATTCCAAATACAACAGGTTCTTGTGATCAGTAATAACGGTAACCGGGTGGACTGCCCCCTCCAAAAAGTGACGCCATTCTTCAAAAGCTAACTTAATGGCCAAAAGTTCCCTATTGCCGATATCATAATTCCTTTCGGCGGACGACAATTTCTTAGAAAAGAAAGCGCACGGATGCCATTTACCAGGGGACGGACCCTGGGACAATATAGCACCCACCCCTACGTCAGACGCATCCACCTCCACAATGAACGGCTGAGATGCATCTGGTTGGATGAGAACGGGTGCCGAAGCAAAACATTTCTTCAAAGAGGAAAAGGCTTGGCAAGCTTTGTCCGACCATTTAGAAAAATCCGTCCCTTTTCTTGTCATGTCAGTGAGAGGTTTGACGACAGATGAGAAATTACAAATAAATTTCCGGTAGTAGTTAGCAAACCCCAAAAAACGCTGCAGAGCCTTAAGATCCCCTGGCTGATCCCATTCAAGCACTGCTCTCACCTTTTCAGGGTCCATACGGAAACCGGAGGCTGACACCAAAAAACCCAAAAACTGAAGTTCCTGTACGGCAAATACACACTTCTCCAGTTTGGCGTATAATTTATTGTCTCGCAAGATCTGCAACACCTGTCTCACATGCTCCTGATGAGACACAAGATCTGGCGAGTAAATTAAAATGTCGTCCAAATATACAACCACAAACAGCCCCACAAGGTGACGAAAAATGTAATTAACAAAATGTTGGAATACTGCTGGTGCAGTAGTCAGACCAAAAGGCATGACTAGGTTCTCATAATGTCCCTCCGGCGTGTTAAACGCCGTTTTCCACTCATCCCCCTCTTTTATCCTAACCAGATTATACGCCCCCCTGAGATCCAATTTAGAAAACCATTTGGCGCCAACAATTTGGTTGAAGAGATCAGGAATAAGAGGGAGTGGATACGGATCTCGAACAGTAATCCGATTAAGTTCGCGGAAATCCAAGCAAGGGCGTAGGCCTCCATCTTTCTTCTTCACAAAGAAGAACCCCGCGGCTACTGGGGAAGATGAAGGTCTAATATGCCCTTTGGCCAGACTTTCAGAAATATAATCTTTCATAGCCTGCCTCTCAGGATCAGAAAGATTATACAACCTAGCTTTAGGCAACTTAGCATCAGGAAGGAGATTAATAGAGCAGTCATACACGCGATGAGGAGGCAACTCCTGACACCCCTCCTCAGAGAAAACATCCCCAAAATCCTCCAAAAAAGGAGGCAATGTACTAGGCACGACCGCACTGATGACTGTGTTCATGCAGTTGCTTTTGCAAAACTCACCCCTTTGGCTTATTTCTCTGGACTGCCAATTAATCACAGGGTTATGTTTAACCAACCAAGGAAGTCCCAACACAATGGGAGTAGGTAGACCCTCCAATACATAACAAGATAATTGTTCCCTATGTATTGCCCCTACCCGAAGGTCAATGTTATGAACCTCATGAACAAAGCTACCTTGACCGAGAGGCCTGGCGTCAATGGAGAATATAGGGATCGGTTTGACCAATACACTCAGATGCACACCTTGAGCCTGAGCAAACTGAGCGTCAACCAGATTAGCCCCGGAACCACTATCAAGAAGAACAGACAATCTCTCCACTCTCGTACCAACTACCACCTCCACTGGTACAAGGAACTGAGAAGAACTGGCGGATGAAATACATACTCCCAGGTTGTCGTCCACCACACAACCTGGGATTAACAGTTTTCCGGCGACTTTTGGCTCAACAAGGCACGGGATGGACATTCTCCAACAAAATGTCCCTCTTTCCCGCAGAAAAAACATCTTCTAGTCCTGCGGCGTACCGCCAATCCCCTCCTACGAAATGATGTCCCTCCCAACTGCATAGGCTCATCCGAACAGACAAGGGGAACCTCAACATAAGGGACTTTAGTGGTAGGTGGAGAAACAACAGGGAGTGGGGTTACCTCACCCCTCTCCCGAAGCCGTCTATCAGTACGGATAGCTAAGGCATAGCAGCCTCCAGAGAAGGAGGAGACTCATACTGAGCCAAAACGTCTTTTAATTTATCAGAAAGCCCATGACAAAACTGGCTCCTAAGAGCTGGGTCATTCCACTGAGTATCTGTGGCCCATCTACGAAACTCAGAAGCAAATTCCTCTGCCGGACGATCTCCCTGCTGTATCTTACGTAATTTTGTCTCAGCAAGAGAGACCCTATCTGGGTCATCATATACCAATCCCAGGGCAGTAAAAAATTGATCTACAGACAGTAGAGCCGGGGATCCCGGAGGAAGGGAAAATGCCCAGGATTGAGGGTCCCCTTGCAGAAGTGAGATAACAATTCCCACTCTCTGCTCCTCACTCCCTGATGATCGAGGCCGAAGCCGAAAATACAATTTACATGCCTCCCGGAAGGTGAAAAATTTGTCTCGCCCACCAGTGAACCTGTCCGGGAGAGCAACCTTAGGTTCAACTCTGGTTTGCTCCAGAGGAGACAAAACTTTGGACTTAATGTCCGTCAGCTCCATGGATAATCCCTGCAACTGCAGAGCCAGCTGGGCTACTGGATCCATGGTAACTGGAGATAATTTTTATGGCCAGTGAAAATGTCACGCTGTCTAATGATATGTATACAATGTCAGTAAACTATTAATACAGGAACAACACTCTATACAACAACTAGTATAGCAACATCAGCATGTAAGTATAGAATAGATTTACCTGACACGATATCTGCTGAAACAGGAAAGAGGTGGACCGGGATCTAACCTGACCCTAAACTGGGGTCCTAACTAATCCCTCACCTTGGAGGTACTGATAATGGTTCAGAGGTCCAAGTCACCAACCTAACCCTGTCTCCTATCAGACCCTGAACCCTGTAATCAGTCCTAAGAAGGATCCTGACTACCACCAAAGGGATATGGGCTGATCTTAGCTAAATACACAGATTAGACATATAAGACAGACAGGATAACACTCGCTTGCATACACACTCAAACACCAAAGGAACATAAATGGTCTGGGAAATAAACTCTAACCAAGTTGAACTTAGAACAACTAAGGAGCTCACAACTAAAGTCTATACAGATTCATTCCTATCTGTGGTCTGCATGAAGGTTTCACTGGCAACTCCCCAAGCAGACAACCAGGAATTTAAAGGAAACCAATCAACAAATAATCAATTGCAGCCGGGAGAAACTGCACCCAGTCCCAGCACCGAGCACAGACAGAATTAACTCCCTAGCTGCCAAACACAAAGAAACAGCAGCTCAGCTGTGAGAAGTCAAAATGTGCAACCGCGACGATCTTCGTGGCAATGCACACATGACAAACAGTCATTGATCCTGCTGCCACATGGGATAGTCACAATAGAACATAAGGAGGATAAGAGCTCAGCAGTAACTAAGTTTTGGAAAACACCTGTCCCCTGGCTGTTTTTTTTTTTTAGTTCACTCACATTAGCGTATAGCAAATGTTATATGCTAATGACCCTCGGCTCAAACTCTGCTGCAAGCGTGAGCCGAGTGTCATTTTTCTGTGATCTGATTCTCTTGCATACAACAATCGGATCACAGGTGCGGAGAAGATGAAGAGCTTAATTTCTTCATTTGAGCGAGTCTTCGTATATCGGACTGCATTCGGAAGACATTTGATGGTTTGCACAGAGCCATAGACTTGTGTGGGGGCGCATCATCCGATATACGTTGCCAATTGCAGCATGCAGCATTTTTTTTGTCTTATGCCAACTTGGCATGAGAAAATAAATTCTAATCGGCACGGCTCCATAGTATTACATTAGGGCGATGAAACATCGGATAGCACTTTGTTTGTTATACGCTGGCTACTCACCAGTGTGAAGGAACTTAAGCAGGAAAAATTCGGCACTACTTAATAGCACCCTATGCTCCCAATTGTCTAAAATGGAACTTGGGACAAGCGGGGATCCCGGGTGCTGCACCAAATTGAGCAAAATATAAAAAATTGGCAGAGATTGAAAGGTGGCACTTGCCATCCCATAAGTCATTTTATTGTAAAATCAACTAAAAAACATGGATGCAGGAGTGAATGGGAAACTCACTACTCTTCATTCGGTCGTAGTATGTTACTAGTAATGAGCCATCAACATAGCGGTAATACAATACCTGACAGAGACCAGTGACATCACTTGCAGGGGCGATGCTGATCTCCTGAGTACCGGTTATTTAGCACTGCTGTGTTGATGATACATTACTGCAGATCTGAGCTGACAAGAGAGCAGAGTGTCTCCTGTGATGACTATTCCACAGCACCAGCGTCTCTTGTGATGAGTATGCTGCATCCCCAATGTCTTCTGTGATGTCTATGCCGCAGCCCCAGCACGTCCTGTGATGTCTATGCCACAGCCCCATGTCTCCTGTTTCTCCTATGTAATGTACACAGCAGTATCGGTGTCTCCTATGTGATGTGAATACAGCAGTGTCAGTGTCCCTATATTTGATGTGTACACAGCAGTCTGAGTCTCCTATGTGTTGTATATGCAACAGTGTGTGTATCCTATGAGTTTATATACAATAGTCTGTCTCCTATGTGATGTATATACTGCAGATTCTCTTCTCTGTGTGATGTATATACAGAAGTCTGTCCCCTATGTGATGTATACAGCAGTCTGTCTCCTATGGGATGTACACAACAGTCTTGCTCTCCTATGTTTTGTATATACAACAGTCTATCTCGTGTTTTATACACAGCAAACTCTCCTATGTGATGTACATACAGCAGTCTCTGTCTCCTATGTGATATATACTGCAATCTCAAAGTCTCCTATGTGATGTACACACAGCAGTCTGGGTTTCCTGTGTGATGTGAACAGCACTCTGTGTCTCCTATATGATGTATACCGCAGTCTGTGTCCGTTATGTGATGTATATACAGCAGTCTCTGTCTCCTAAGTGATGTAAACAATCAGTGTCCCCTATGTGAGGTATACACAGCAGTCTGTGTCTCCTATGTGTACAGACAGCTGACTTGGTGTATCCTATGTGATGTACAGACAGCTGTCTTGGTTTTTCCAATGTGATGTACAGACAGCTGTCTTGGTGTCTCCAATGTGATGTATATATGGCAGTCTTGCTGTCCCCTATATGATGTATGTACAGCAGTCTCTCTCCTATTTGATGTATATACAGCAGTCTCGGTGTCTCCTATGTGATGTATTTACTGCAGATTTCCCACTGCTTGACTTCTACAAATGTAACGTGATCAGTGATGAATTTCCCACTGTTAGACCTGCAGACTAATTGCTGTGAGTTCTTTTGATTAGTTTTGTAAAGAGTCGCCTGCGCTCCAGACGCAAACCTGGAAAAGCAGTTACAGGTAGCAACATCATCCATACCACCTAACATCAGAGCCAAAGAGAAGTAGCTCCAACTGTAACATGAGGGCGAACTAATGTTTGCCCAAACATTGCAGGGTAATAGTCAAGTTGATAATTTTCTACGGCCCCTGAATGATGGTATACATTTCCAAATGGCCCTTGGCAGAAAGAAGGTTCCCCACCCCTGCTTAAAGGGCTGCTCAGAACCATTAACTCTATAAAGGGTATGTGCACACGTTAAGTATTTGCTGTAGACATTTCTGCTGCAAATACTGAAGTGTTGGCAGGAAAAATGCAGCATAAAATACATGTTTTCATTTTTTCCCCGTTTTAGAGTAGGTGAAAAATGAAAGAATTGACAGTGCAGATATTAAACTGTTTCAAATCGGCAAGCAAAAATAAGCAACGTGCAGGAGATTTTAGAAATCTCATTCACTTTGATGGGACAGTAAAATTCTGCGTTTTTGTGCACATACCCTAATGGCGTGATCATCTCCCTATTGAATGTCATGCTTTATTCCATTTTTTAACTCTATAACTCCTGTAACACTTGCGTGGATAAGGTTACTGCTTGGGGCACAGCTGCTGATTCCCATGGATGGTCCATATGCCACTGTATGGTGGCTGAGATAGCAGAGCGACAACTGTTCGCCATCTTCAGCTGTTGCCCTGAGATATCTGATGACAAATGACATAACAATCGTGATATGAAAACTTCCTGTTCCAAGTCTGATCGCTAAATTTGCACTTGCCTGACAAATGTTAAGTTTTTTTTTTCACTTTTTATAATTATTACATTGCCATTACTTGCATACATTTATGGCTGCTAGTGACAGGTATTTAGCCTATAATATACAAAAAAAAAGTATTTAAAGTTACAGATGTAGAAAAAAAAAGTTTGCATATTAGTGGCTATGTCACAACCGTAATCATGACGCTGTGCTGCTCAACGGAGCAAATTGAGTTATAATGTGGTCTGTTGGGGTTGCTTCATACTGACATCGAGAAAATGCACTATTCTTGTTGAAGGAAATTCTCAAAGTAAACCTTCCAACAGTGTCTGATTTGTAAGGCTATGTTCACACGTTGCATTTTTTTAATGCAAATTTAAAGCTGCTTTTTACAGTACCAGCTAAGCTATGAGATTTCAGAAATCTCATTCACACACATTGCTTTTTTCCCCCGACTAAATTGGAAAACGGCTGCTTTTTTGAAAACTGCATCATGTCACTTCTTTCAGTGTTTTTCCAGCATTTTTCACCCATTAAAAGCTATGGGTGATGAAAATAAAACACTGACAAGCGCTGCAAAAATGCAGGTATCTTGTTTTGCAGCATTCTTAATGAAGAAAAGCAAGTAAAGCAGTATATGAAATCCATTTTTGTGATTTTTCCCGGCATCTTGTCTTGGTCACCTAAGGATGGCAGTTTGGATTAGTACAGTTTAATTAATTTAGTGATGTGTAAAATGTAAACATTGGCTGAGGAAGGTGTGAGATTGATCTGTGCCTGTGGCTGACCAAGGTGTGAGATTGAGGATGGGACCTAAGTATGAAAGTAAACAGTGTCCTACAAACTCCATGCTCTGCTAGTGTCTTAAGGGTATGCCACACTGAACAATATCGCTAACGGGATCGCTAAAAAACGTCACTATTTAGCGATCCCGTTAGCGATGTTGTTCAGTGCGGCAGCTGCCAGCGACGAGCTTCCTGCTGTGATCTCGCTCGTCGCTGGAATCGTTCCGGACCCTATTTTCTCGTCGGCGCTCCCGCTGGGTAAGTATATATCGCTAGTGTGGCACCTTTTCTTAGCGATTTAGCGGTACTTTTGTACCGCTAAAGTCGTTAAGAAGATCGCTAACGGCGATAGCGTCGTTAACTATATCGCTAAATGTGGCCGCATTTAGCGATATAGAAACAATCCCGCTAGCGATCGCATTAGTATGCGTCGTTATCGTGATCGCTAGCGGGATTGTTTAGTGTGGCAGTACCTTTAGGTAAATTATTCCAGACCAATTCACCTCCCCCAACTGTTCCTTTTGTATGTGTATTTTTTCATGAACATATATCTTACATTGGTGACTCGTGTTCATGCTTCAGTGGTGGAAGCAAAGCTAAACTTTGGAATCCTGAAAAGCGCAACAAAAAACGTAGCAAAAACCGCACCAAAAATGCATCACAATATGCGGTTTTGATGCTGCTTTTTTTTCTGCCAAGAGTGCAGGTTTTGCTGCAGAAAAAAAAACGCCTAGTGTGAACTTAGCCTAAAAATGCTGAAAAAAAAGCAACCCTGCATTTTTGTTGCGTTTTTTTGTGAATAAAACTAACTTTATTAAACATACTGTAGACAAATGACAAATGTAATCTGCACCAAAACCTGCTTTTTCTTTACTTCAAAGAGAGCAGTTTTTGCCTGCAGAAAAAACAGCAAAAATGCAATGTGTGAACATACAGTTGTGCTCAAAAGTTTACATACCCCTGCAGAATTTTTGCTTTCTTGGCCTTTTTTCAGAGAATATGATTGATAACACCAAAACTTTTTCTCCACACATGGTTAGTGGCTGGGTGAAGCCATTTATTGTCAAACTACTGTGTTCTCTCTTTTTAAATCATAATGACAACCCAAAAGACCCAGATCAAAAGTTTACATACCCTGGTGATTTTGGCTTGATAACATGCACAGAAGTTGACACAAATGGGTTTGAATGGCTACTAAAGGTAACATCCTCACCTGTGACCTGTTTGTTTGTAATCAGTGTGTGTGTGTGCATAAAAGCTGAGTGAGTTTCTAGGATCCAGACAGATACTTGCATCTTTTATCCAGCCACTGACTTTTCTGAATTGTGAGTCATGGGGAAAGCAAAAGAATTGTCAACGAATTTATGGCAAAAGGTAGTTGAACTGTATAAAACAGGAAAGGGATACAAAAAGATGTCCAAGGAACTGATAATGCCAGTCAGCAGTGTTCAAACTGTGATTAACAAATGGAAAATCAGGGGCTCTGTAAAAACAAAACCACGATCAGGTAGACCAGCAAAAATTTCGTCCACAACTGCCAGGAAAATTATTCGGGATGCAAAGAAAAACCCACAAATAACATCAGCTGAAATACTGGACTCTCTGAAAACTAGCAGTGTGGCTGTTTCAAGATGCACAATAAGGAGGCACTTGAAGAAAAATGAGCTGCATGGTTGAGTCGCCAGAAGAAAACCACTGCTGCGCAAATGCCACAAAATATCTTGCTTACAATACGCTAAACAGCACACAGACAAGCCTCAAAACTTCTGGAACAAGGTAATTTGGAGTGATGAGACCAAAATTGAACTTTTTGTCACAACCATAAAAGTTACATTTAAACAAGTCAATGAGGCCTATGATAGAAGGAACACCATTCCTACTGTAAAGCACGGAGGTGGATCACTGATGTTTTGGGGTTGTGTGAGCTACAAAGGCACAGGAAACAGTCAAAGTTGAAGGAAATATGAATGCAGCACGTTATCAGCAATTACTGCTGCGCATGGGACGTACTTGGACGTTCCAACATGACAACGATCCAAAGCACAAGGCCAAGTCGACCTGTCATTGGCTACAGCAGAACAAAGTGAAGGTTCTAGAGTGGCCATCTCAGCTCCTGACCTCAATTGCGCAGTTCATGCTAGACAGCCCAGGAATTTACAGGAACTGGAGACTGTTTGCCAAGAAGAGTGGGCAACTTTATCATCTGAGAAAATAAAGAACCTCATCCACAACTACCACAAAAGACTTCAAGCTGTCATTGATGTTAGAGGGGGCAATACACGGTATTAAGAAATGGGGTATGTGAACTTTTGATCAGGGTCATTTGGATGTTTTGGGTTGTCATTATGATTTTTAAAAAGAGAAAACAGTAGTTTGACAATAAATCAATCATATTCTCTGAAAAAAGTCCAAGAAAGCAAAAATTCTGCAGGGGTATGTAAACTTTTGAGCACAACTGTAGCCTAAATCTGGGAAAATGTACAAATGTGTTTCAACATATCACTTGTTTCAGAATCAATTGCTTTGAGAAAAAAAAAGAATTGCATAGGCTAAACACAAATCACTGACCTAAGCACTGTACCAAATAGGAGTTATATAAAGCTTAACTTTTAATGATATCTTAGAAAGAAAAACAATGTACAAAATACAACATATAAACAAACAAAGACGGCCAACAAGTCTGTTGGTCGGCCTTCAATGAAAAGGTGTGGGGTAACCCTAATGTGCAACTAATAATCCCCTGCCTTGCTGTGGAGGTTGGCACCCTAGGAACTGCGCTGTGGTGCCTCCGCTCAACGTCGACTCTCCCTAGTATGCCTTAATAAGCCTTGAAGTGAGGGAAAGGACAAGGCTCAGACAGATATAGTGACTCAGAAACAAAGGATGTCATAGGGGTGCATTCAAATCAATGTTGTAAATGGGGAAATAGGGGAGGAAGGTGTACGTACAGGTAAGCAAACATATATTGCACCTATTCCCAATTGTAATGAGGAGCCTACTGATTGCTGATAGAGGGGAAAATCAATAGGGTAACAAGGTATACGTAAGGTGAGAAAATATGTAAATTGCACCTATTCCAAGTATATATTGCACCCATTAGTAGTAAGAGAACCTTCTGTATCCTGGGTAAATGGGTGATAGTTTAGCGGTGAAGTGGCCACCAATATCATTGGATATAATATGTACAGTACAGACCAAAAGTTTGGACACACCTCATTTAAAGATTTTTCTGTATTTTCATGACTATGAAAATTGTACATTCACACTGAAGGTATCAAAACTATGAATTAACATGTGGAATTATACATTACACTTTACAAAAAAGTGTGAAACAACTGAAAATGTGTCTTATATTCTAGGTTATTCAAAGTAGCCACCTTTTGCTTTGATGACTGCTTTGCACACTCTTGATGAGCTTCAAGAGGTAGTCACCGGAAATGGTCTTCCAACAGTCTTGAAGGAGTTCCCAGAGATGCTTAGCACTTGTTGGCCCTTTTGCCTTCACTCTGTGGTCCAGCTCACCCCAAACCATCTCGATTGGGTTCAAGTCTGGTGACTGTGGAGGCCAGGTCATCTGGCGTAGCACCCCATCACTCTCCTTCTTGGCCAAATAGCCCTTACACAGCCTGGAGGTGTGTTGGGGTCATTGTCCTGTTGAAAAATAAATGATGGTCCAACTAAATGCAAACCGGATGGAATAGCATGCCGCTGCAAGATGCTGTGGTAGCCATGCTGGTTCAGTATGCCTTCAATTTTGAATAATCCCCAACAGTGTCACCAGCAAAGCACCCCCACACCATCACACCTCCATGCTTGTACACTTGTACATTTTGCAGTCACAGGCTAAATCACCGATACAATATAGGCATAAACACTCTCCATTATTAATAGAGAGCTATCTCCCCACACCTATAGTGCGCCATAATGCTATAACACTGTCATCCAACAAATATAACCTTAAAAGATAATAGTAGATTAATCACGGCGCTATAGTGCTCTCGCCTATAGCTATTAAGTATGCAAATTTGACGTGTTTCTCTTACAATCGGTTCATCAGGAGACATACTTAATGGCAAATTAGAAATAAAGAACTTATAGAATAATGAGCTCCATACAATATTATGGGCACCACATAGTGCTCCATACAGAATAATGAGCTCCATATATTGCTCCATACAGTATTATGGGCACCACATAGTGCTCCATACAGAATATAGAGCTCCATATATTACTCAATACAGTATTATGAGCACCACATTGTGCTCCATACAGTATAATGAGCCCCATATATTGCTCCATACAGTATATTGAGCCCCATATAATGCTCCATACAGTATTATGGGCACCATATAGTGCTCCATACAGAATATAGAGCTCCATATATTGCTCCGTACAGTATTATGAGCACCACATTGTGCTCTATACAGAATAATAAGCCCCTTATGTTCAGTCATATAGAATAATGGACCCCATATAATGATCCATACAGTATAATGAGACACATATAATGCTCCATACAGTGTTATGGGAACCATATATTGCTCCATGCAGAATAATGAGCCCATATAAAGCTCCATACTAATGGGCCCCATATAATGCTCCATAAAGAATAATGAGCCCCGTATATTGCTCCATACGTAATGGCTGCCATATAATGTTCTATACAGTATATGATGGGCTCCATATAATGCTTCGGTATATGATGGGCCCCAAATATTGCTCTATATATGATGGGCCACATATAATGTTCCATACAGTAGAATGTAAGCCCGCAAGGGCAGGGTTCTCTCTCCCTTCTATATCAGTCTGTGATTGTTAGTTTGCTTACTGTAAGTGATATCTGTAATTTGTATGTAACCCCTTCTCATGTACAGCACCATTGAATCAATGGCGCTATATAAATAAAATAATAAATAATACAGTAATATGATGGACCCCATAGAGTATAATGAGCCCCAGTTATTGCTCAATACAGTATAATGAGTCCCATGTAATGCTCCATACAGTATATGATGGGCCCCATATAATGCTCCATACAGAATGGGCTCCATATGATGCTCCATATATAATGTGACCCATATGATGCTCCATATATAAAGGGGCCCCATATATGATGCTCCAATTTGTGATGGGCCCATATATGGTGCGCCAGTTTATAATGGGCCCCATATATGATGCACCACTGTATAGTGATCCCCATATGTGATGCTCCAGTGTATAATGAAATACCTCTCGTTGCTGATAGCTGCCCTGCTCCAGACTCCTCAGCGTCTTCTGGCTCTCTGTGCTGTGAAAGTAGGTGCTCACGGTCAGTAAACACTGCAGGTTGGATGCTGTGTACTTGCGCAGCGGCTAGATGTTACAGCATAGTGGATGGGATTTTAAGAATTCCCATACCCACTATGCGTCCACTGACGCCAGCGGCTCACCTGTGGAGATGGACATGAGGCGCATCTTTCCAGACTGCAGCATGTCTATTTATATTGTGGAGATGCTAGTCTCCACAAGATAAATGTCCCCGTACAATGTATTCAGCGTGCCTGCAAGAGAAATTAAAATGTTGCGAATTTCAAACATGCACCGCGGGTCAGTTTACGTGGCTTAAGGTTAGCTTCCCATGATGAGTTTTTGATGCGTATTTTCCAAAACCGTTCCAGCAAAGTAGATGGGATTTTGTAGAAGCCTTATGCCCACTGTACATTTTTTTTACACTGCATAAACTGACCTGCGGTGCGTGTTTCAAATTCTCAACATGTCAATTTCTCCTGCTAAAAACAAAAAGCACAGTGAGCATACAGTATGTGTTTTTACCTGCATCTAAATGCATTTCTATAAATCCCATATACTTTTCTGGAAATGTAAGACGCCAGGTACGGACTGGGGCTGAAATTCAGCCCTGGCATTTGAAATCCCACAGGCCCATGTGTCCCTGTCCTCAAGCACCAGATGGGATATATTACTAATATTACCCTGGATGGAGGAAAGTATGATTTCCTACAAGACCAATATTTCTAATGATACCCGTGGCCTGCTGGTAAGTGACGGAGTCAGCGACTTTGTGCTCCATCACAACTCTTAACAGTATTGGTGTCTTGAGAACACAGATTCTGCTAACAATGTAACATACAAGGCAACCCACGACCAGACAGGCCCTTCTGGCATTTGCCAGAATTGCCAAATGGCCAGTCCGGCCCTGTAAGACGCTGTGTTATTGGCACAGCGAAAAAAAATGCAGCTTGAAAAGTTGATAGTGGAAACTTAAAGGGGTTGTATGGTCAAAACTGATAAGTCTGCAGTCACTCTGTGTGACTGCAGCCTTGTGAATCCCCACAGCGCAGTTTGCAGACCAGGGAATGGGGGTTTGTATGCGTTATACATACTCCTGGCCAGTGGGGGTGGCCTTGCGCTCCATACAATCGGACATGCCTACAGGCCGCTGCCGCCGTCACTGATTGGGGGAGCGCCCTTGGCTCTATACGGTATGGAGTGAGGCCATGCCTACTGGCCGGGGGTATGTATAACTCATACATAGTCTCCGTTCCCTGGCCTGAAACCAGCCAATCCCACAGCGCACAGTGCACGCGCTGGCGGGATACATGTCTGCTGTCACACAGATTGACTGCAGACTTAACGGTTTTGACCGGACACACCTTTTAACCCCAGTGTCAGCAGTCACCTCATCAAGTGTTCTTAGGTAATGTGTTTTGTAATTTAAGTGAACTACTTTACCATAGTAATTGCAGCCGACAGAACATGGCAACCAGGAGAAGACGGAAAGAAATATTTATGGTTTATATTCACAGACAAGATGAGACCACTGCCGATAGTGACAGTCACACTGTTTTGGTAGCTCAGGAGGAGTGCAGCCATAGTAAATAAAAGAACCCTAAGATTTGTCATAATATTCTCTTGGCACTGCTGCCTAACAGCATCTGCAAAGCATACAGCATCATTTTATAGACGGAAAGAAGCAATTTTTTTGCAATTCGTAGTCAAGTATACATATTTCACATATACAACCGGATAACCATATATTGAAATTTAAATAAACTAGCTTGGTCCGTGAGAAATTTTCGCACATTGGTCGTCGGGGGCGCAGGCAATTTCAGAAAAAGCAAGCTGGTCAAATGTAAATGTATTTCATGAGATGATGAACACAGACAGGTATTTATATATGTAGCTTGGTAATACAATAAATTGGTTTGATAAGTAGAGGCCAAAAAATTTCTTCCGGTGAAGATGCCACCTGCAGGTCATTGTTTCTTTCTTCAGGTTTATGAAAATGAATGTTTAAACTGTATTTAGTGATAAAATCGTGGATGTGTGGTTTGTTTGGCTCTTTTCATGCTGAAGGGGGCAAGTTTACCTTTCAAATGGTGTATTATTTGTGTGTGTGGGTGCAGTATGAACGGAGATACAAGGTAGTCACTGAAAAACAGTGTTTAGAAATAATAGAATAGATACACCATATAAGGTGTATGTATTTGGTGTATATATTTGTAGCAAATTTATAGCATAGAATATATTATATTTATATAGCTATATATACATATATAAATATATAAGTATATAGGCGCTATATTTATAAGCTTTCTCTCTCTGTATAGAAGTATTTGATGCACTGTCGATTTTGCAAGTTTTCCCACCTACAAAGAATGGAGAGGTGGGTAATTTTTATTGTAGGTACACTTCAACTGTGAGAGACAGAATCTTTAAAACTATCCAGAAAATCACTTTGTATGATTTTTACATAATTAATTTCCATTTTATTGCATAAAATAAGTATTTGATCACCTACCAACCAGCAAGAATTCTGTCTCTCACAGACATGTTAGTTTTTGTTTAAGAAGTCCTCCTACTCTGCAATCATTACCTGTATTAATTGCACCTGTTTCAACTCATTACCTGTATAAAAGACACCTGTCCACACAATTAATCACACTCCAATCTCTCCACCATGACCAAGACCAAAGAGCTGTCGAAGGACACCGGGGACAAAATTGTAGACCAGCACAAGGCTGGGATGAGCTACAGGACATGGTAACACAAAATCCATAAAAATATATGAAATAAAACACCGAACACAGAATTGTAGAAGAATAATGGCTGTGGTGTTTATTTGGGGTAACCATAATAGACTTTATAATATTTTAATAAATTAATACCCAAAATAGCAATAAGTTAATCATGTAATAAACCAATCCACCCAGATAGCTGGGCGATTTTCCTTTAAATAAAACATCACGACAAGGAAGGAAACATATAAAAGGGGACAGAGGGTGGGATCTTCTTTCTTCTTCTAAGGTGAATGGAATAACTGGCAAAAAGTGGGCTTTTTATACCAAAAATCTTCCCAGTCTTTTATGAAACAGTCAATCATATTCCATAAAAAGTACGCCAAGAACAGCTGGAAATAACTGGAATGAACCTGCTGGTGACTCCACAGCTTACCAGAATGACCTTTTGACTTCAGTTTGAACATCAGGAAACCATTTTAAAACAACCCCAAAATGACAGAATAATTAAAATAGGGTCTGTGTTCCCATGAGATCTCCTTACATTTATATTTGGGGAGGACAACCAATAGGCAAGCAGTGTGGTGAGAAGGCAACAATTGTTGGCACAATTATTAGAAAATGGAAGAAACACAAGATGACTGTCAATCTTCCTCGGTCTGTGGCTCCATGCAGATCTCACCTCATGGGGTAAGGAGGATTCTGAGAAAGGTCAGGGAATCAGTCCTCAACTACATGGGAGGACCTGGTCAATGACCTGAAAAGAGCTGGGACCCCAGTCTCAAACATTACTGTTAGTAACACACTACACCTTGCAGGGCAAGCAAGGTCCCCCTGCTCACACCAGTACATGGCCAGGAAGGAGCTGAAACTCAGCGTTACCCAACGACAGCCCTGAAACCTGAAAGATCTGGAGAATATCTGTATGGAGGAGCGGGCCAAAATCCCTACCGCAATGGGTGTAAATTTGGTCAAGAACTACAGAAAACGTCTGTACCAAATATTAAGTTCTGTTTTCTATTATATCAAATACTTATTTCCTGCAATAAAATGCAAATTAAAATTCTGTCTCTCACAGTTGGAGTACCTACGATAAAAATTACAGACCTCTCCATTCTTTGTAGATGGCAAAATTTGCAAAATCGTCAGCGTACCATATACTTATTTTTCCCAGTGTATAAAGAGTATAAATTTAAAAAAAAAGTTAACGTAGGGCCACATAAATGTCTATGACAACCATATTAAGGCTTTCTTGTACAATGCCGCATGTGTGCATGAGACTTTACTATCTTTACAGCTCTATGGAAGACCTGTGGGGAGAGAATGAGTGTTAATTAGGGCTTTTTCAGACGTCAGCATTTTACGTGCAAGTTATATCTGTATTTTTCATGGAGAGAACACGTATCCATTATAGTCTGTGGGGCTGTTTAGATGTCCATGTTTTCTGTAGACTGAGTGATCCGCATCCAAACACAGAGACAGATCCCATTTTAATCAGAGTCACTTTTCAAATTCGATACCAGTCGATAGATCCGGGAAAAAAATTGGCAATGTTCAGATGCTAAATTTTGTGCTATTCATGTGTTTTCTGGCTTTAATATTGCAAAGTGTAGGAGAAAATTTCAAAAACAAATAAAAAATTGTTCGGGAGAATCATTGTTGAAACTGATGGTGCAAACTGACACTGGCCAAACAGTGATGAAAATAGTCAGTTATTGTGCGTGCTAGAAAAACCATGGACGTCTGCACAAAGCATTAAGATGGCCAATAGTGATGAGCGAACGTGCCTCATTAAGGTGTTATACGAACATGCTCGGGTGCTAACCGAGTGACTTTGGCGTGTTTCAATAATATGTTCGAGTCCCTGCGGCTGCATGTCTCGCGGCTGTTCGACAACTGCAACACATGCAGGGATTGCCTCTTTGTTATGCAATCTCTGCATTTGTTGTGGCTGTCGAACAATCGCGAGACATGCAGCCGCAGGGACTCGAACATATTATTCGAGCACCACAAAGACACTTGGTTAGCAGCCGAGCATGTTCACACATCACTAATGGTCATGTACATTAATAAGGATCAGCCAATTACCTATCCAGACGCAGGCCTGTCAATTTTCTGAACTTCCATACAAATGAATGGAGGGATTTGGGCAAATGCCGTCATCTCTTAATTTCTGGTGGTCAGCTGGGCCCTGTTCCCAAGATAGCTGCTAGCGTGGGACCCACATCTATTGGACATTTATGGCTTGTTTGGGGGATATGCCATAAATGTCTCAGATGGGAACAGCCCTTTACCTTCAATGATTTATTGACTGAATGGACAAATGCACAACACCATAACACAGGACCCCATTCAATCACTGCAGGCAAACACAACAGTGACACCTACGAACCTAATATAGTTCTTTGATGTATAGTGTAACCAAAGAAGGCTGCTTAAAATAGTTGACATACCCAAGACCCCCAGATGGTGACTAGAGAAAACAACATGTAGTTAACTGGAACAATATTAACATTATTACTTGTCAGTACTAAGTAGCAAGTTCCCTAATATACTGCACTTGAGCCTTCTAATGGAAATATACAGTACATTGAGAAACTCTCCTAACATCCAACTTCAGAGCCCTATGGATACATTAGATGCATATGCTGGGGATATGTTACTTCCTCTGCTGGAGTCTGTTCCTGTATTTGACTCATAGAGCAGAACACAAAAAAACAGATGTGTGAATACCAATTGGCAAATCATCAAGATCCGCTGCCGGCAGCTCCCTTTGCAATTAACATCTAGTGACATCACAGATGTACTTAATGAGAGACAAGTCCGGAGACGCTGCAGGCCATGGTATCACGTTTAGGACACACAGGCTGCTCAAAGTAAGATGGGCAACATGTGACCTGGAAATGTTGTGTGGAAAATTGACTCATGGGACCCTTTGGAGAAATGGGTATACCACTTTTTCAATGACTAAATCAATACACTGCTGAGCTGTTAGTGCACCTTGAATGAAAATAAGGGGGTCAACCCACTGTAGATTATGCCACCACACACCATAATCCGGGTGTGATGTTCCCTCATAAAGTTCTTTTCATGGCATTGTCCGCATAGTTTCCAGACCAATCTAAAACTATCATTACGTCCAAGACAAAAGCAGGACTCATCACTGAAGAGCATAAACCTCCATTCCAGCCTTCATTGCCTTGGAACACTGATGGGCAGTTGCAAAGGAGCTGCCAGCAGCGGATTTTGAAGATTTACATGCCTATGTGCATTCAGCGTGGCAGAACATTCCTCAGACAACCAGTAATAAACTCATTGATAGCAGCCAAGACATGTAACTGCAAGTATTTCTGCATGTGCCGCTCATAGTCAATATTGAATAAATCAAGATGTTTTGAAAAGTTGGGTCCATTTCTTCACTATTTGCATATTATTACCAAGTCTATAGATCCTGTGCAATTTTAATTTTGAGGAATGTATATTGCATGGCTGTGAATACATACTGTATCTTAGTCTGGATTCACATGTGTTAGGCTAGGTTCACATTACGTTTTACCAGCCCGTTCAGCACATAGTGTTGACGGGCTGGTAACGGTATAGCATAACGCGATCGCGTTATGCTATACCCGCTAACGCAGATGAATCAGCAGATGATTCATCTGCGCTAGCGGTGACGGAGCCCAGACGCTGCAGCCCGCGTCCGAGGCTCCGTCACTGAATGACGGCACATCGCGAACGCATGCCGCTTTACGGCATGCGTCGCGATGCGCCCGACAATGGGGGTGAAGGGCAGCGTTAACGAACTGTATTACACCGCGTTATACCGTGGTGTAACGCAGTCCGTCTAACGGACTGCCAGAACATAATGTGAACCCAGTCTTAGTAGTGGAGATACACTGGCAAGGAAGGGGTGAACGGTGCGATCTGATGGACCAGATTTGGCAGTGGATATTTGTGACTTTGAGTGCAACACAGGATGTGCAGCCAAATTTCATTATATGCCACTGCTATATCAAAGCATAGTGAATGGGGTTACATTGTGACCACAAGGCACTGGGGCCAACCAAGTCACAAAAGATCCAAATAGTTGTAACTTTTTGTGACTTGCTTGTAGCGGTACATTGTGAGTTGCAAAGCAGCCACATTCACTTGCATTATGCTAAGATGTAGCAGTGGCATACAGCAATCTTCGGCTATAAGACCTATGTAATGGCCAGTCACCATGTAGCCCCAGAATAATTCAAATTAAAACCATTAGGCCCCCTTCACACATCCGCAAAAAAAGTACTCCTGAGACCTCCGTTTTTACTATCTGTGTTATTTTCTTTTGGGCGTCCGAGTGACACATACTGGAATAGAATGCAGAATAGAAATTCTCGCTCCGCGAGACTTGGCTGCTCTGATGAACAATAACGTTAATTATGTCACCGCTGTTCAAAGCCATTGGGTCTCGCAAAGCGCAACATGACCCGGCAGCGTCTGTTTGCAAACACCATGGAGGCTCAATAGTCTTTGCACGGAAGATTCGCTGAACTACATCGGTTTCGTTGGACTACGGCTGACCTGCGTGGGATTTTTTTTAGAAAGTGTCTGGGAGTGTTTATTTGAATAAAGTATTTTTTTGTGTGTGTTTTTTTATTACTGGGTTAGTAATGGGAGTGTCTGAGAGATAACTCTCCATTACTAACACCAGGGCTTGATGTCAGCTGCGTTTTTGAACAATTCAGAGCTGACATCATCCCCAAGCCCCATTACCCCGACTGCCAAAACACCAGGTCAATAGGGAAGAGTGAAGGCGAAGTGCCAGAATTGGAGCATCTAACATGATGCGCCACTTCTGGAGCAGCTGACTGCTGGTATTCTTAGGTTGGGAATGGCCCCAATAACCGTGGACCTTCCCAGCCTGATAATATAAGCCCACAGCTGTCTGCTTTACCTTTGCTGGTTACAAAAAATGGAGACTTCACATCATTTTTTTTAATTTATTTATTTATTAGGTTAATACATGTACAGTAAACTACACACTCAAGGCACTAATTATATATCTCACAGATATCTACAGTGGGTTCGGAAAGTATTCAGACCCTTTTACATTTTTCACTCTTTGTTTCATTGCAGCCATTTGGTAAATGCAAAAAAGTTCATTTTTTTTCTCATTAATGTACACTCTGCATCCCATATTTACTGAAAAAAAACAGAAATGTAGAAATTTTGCAAATTTATTAAAAAAGAAAAACTGAAATATCACATGGTCATAAGTATTCAGACCCTTTGCTCAGTATTGAGTAGAAGCACCCTTTTGAGCTAGTACAGCCATGAGTCTTCTTGGGAATGATGCAACAAGTTTTTCACACCTTAATTTCACACCTTAATTTGGGGATCCTCTGCCATTCTTCCTTGCAGATCCTCTCCAGTTCCATCAGGTTGGATGGTGAACGTTGGTGGACAGCCATTTTCAGATCTCTTCAGAGATGCTTAATTGGGTTTAGGTCAGGGCTCTGGCTGGGCCAGTCAGGAATGGTCACAGAGTTGTTCTGAAGCTACTCCTTATTACTGTTATTTTAGCTGTGTGCTTGGGGGAATTGTCTTGTTGGAAGATGAACCTTCGGCCAAGTCTGAGGTCCAGAGCACTCTGGAAGAGGTTTTCATCCAGGATATCTCTGTACTTGGCCGCATTCACGTTTCATTCAATTGCAACCAGTTGTCCTGCAGCTGAAAAACATCCCCATAGCATGATGCTGCCACCACGTTTCACTGTTGGAATTGTACTGGGCAGGTGATGAGCAGTGCTTGGTTTTCTCCACACATACCGCTTAGAATTATCACCAAAAAATTCTATCTTCATCTCATCAGACCAGAGAATCTTATTTCTCATAGTCTGGGAGTCCTTCATATGTTTTTTAGCAAACTCTATGCGAGCTTTCATATGTCTTGCACTGAGGAGAGGCTTCCGTTGGGCCACTCTGCCATAAAGGCCCGACTGGTGGAGGGCTGCAGTGATAGTTGACTTTGTGGAACTTTTTCTCATCTCCCTACTGCATCTGTGGAGCTCAGCCATAGTGATCTTGGGGGTCTTCTTTACCTCTCACACCAAGGCTCTTCTCCCACGATTGCTCAGTATGTCTGGACGGCCAAGTCTAGGAAGACTTCTGGTGCTCCCCAAACTTCTTCCATTATAGGATTATGGAGACCATTTGGTCTGACATGCACTGTGAGCTGTGAGGTCTTATATAGACAGGTGTGTGCCTTTACAAATCAAGTCCTATCAGTTTAATTACACACAGCTGGACTCCAATGAAGGAGTAGAACCATCTCAAGGAGGATCACAAGGAAATGGACAGCATGTGACTTAAATATGAGTGTATGAGCAAAGAGTCTGAATACTTATGACGATGTGATATTTCAGTTTTTCTTTTTTTAATAAATTTGCAAAAATTTCTACATTTCTGTTTTTTATCAGTCAAGATGGTGTGCAGAGTGTACATTAATGAAAAAAAAAATGAACTTTTTTGCATTTACCAAATGGCTGCAATGAAACAAAGAGTGAAAAATTTAAAGGAGTCTGAATACTTTATGAACCCACTGTATATAGCTATCTATATCTTTGCAAATCTTTAACACCTAAAAGTCTTTAATTTCTATTCTGCATTCTATTCCTGCACCTGTCAACATTTATTTGTCATCCGTGTCTGCGATACGTATGGGCATCTGTGTTGCTAAAAAAAAAAACGGATATGTCTACGCATGAGTCACACGGGCATGTACGCAGCCGCTTAGATTACAATGGGTGTGCGTGTGTCTGTGTCTCTGGTACATGTGAAAACTAACGTGTGAAGGGGGCCTTAGATAAATAAGTAAATCTAACATCTCATATAGCTCTAAACTTTATGTCACGTGCACATGTTGAGTATTTGGTGAGTATTTTACCTCAGTATTTGTAAGCCAAAACCAGGAGTGGAAAAATCAGAGGAAAAGTATCATAGAAACCCGTCACCACTTCTGGATTTATCACCCACTCCTGGTTTTGGCTTACAAATACTGAGGTAAAATAATACTGATCATGTAAACGTGGCCTTGGGGTACTTTATTTTCAGTGCGTTGACAAACTGGGTTCTGTAACATACCAAACATTCTGGCTTCTGTTGACATACCAAACAAGGGATTGCGTTTTGTCAGAAGAATGACACAAATCATTTTACCATTCAATGTACTGAAAAATGGGAAAAAAAATTGTATTGAAATTACACAAAAAATGTAATTCTGCTATTCTTTTTGGGGGTTTTGTTTATATAGCATTCATTGTACTTTGAAAATCACCTGGAAATTTGATTCCTCAGGTCACAATGTATGGCAATATCAAGCGATGGAAACAAAATTTTCCGGAACCCATAACCGTTTGATTTTTCAATCCATAAAGCTATGTGAGGTGTTGCTTTTTCCACGGCGAGCTGATGTTTTGTATGATACCATACTGGCGTATAATTACATTGTTCTGATGTGTTGCAACTACTGAAAAAAACGCAATTCTGGTGATTTGATGTTTGTTTCCCTTTATGGTGTTTAACGATTTGTTAATGAATTTTATATTTTGATTTTGATAGACTGAACTTTCTCTGGCGCAGCGATACAACATATGTATCTTTTTTTTTCTATATTTCTCAAAAACATTTATTTTTTTATTAATTTTTTAGTCCATTTTGGAGACTTGAACCCGCAATGATACGATCACTTGAGTTGAGCAATTATCTTCAGTTACCCGCTTATTCGGCAAGTTATAGCACTTGCCGAATAAGCTACAGCGGGAACCTGGCTAACTGGATTGCGCCGGCTGAACAGCTGATCGCCGCCTCAGCTCATGTGTCACAGTCACAGCATATGCATGGAGGGCCTGTGTGTTGGACTTCCCATGCATGTGCTGTGACTGTGACACAGCCGCGACACATGCAGCTGCGGCGACGATCAGCTGATCAGCCGGCAGGATCCAGGAAGCCGAGTTCCCGCTGTAGCTTATTCGGCAAGCGCTATAGCTTGCCGAATAAGCGGGGAACCGAAGATACTCGCTCAACTCTACCAATCACTTGTGCCATAGTGATTTATAGTAAAAATCACAGACTGATATGAACGAAAGTCACAGGATGGTCTTCACATATGCACCATTAAACATGGGGGGCATTCAGCTGGCCTCTGGCTGCCATGGCAGCCCATCAGCACCCTGTAATTGCGCCACAGGGGGTTAATGAGCCTGTGGAACAGCGTGCACTCTATTAATGCGCTGTAATTGTTGCTGTCAGTGATTGACTGTAGCATTTAAGGTGTTAACAGCAGCAGGTGGTGCTCAGATGAACTACTGGTTATTAGGCCACGTTCACACATTCAGTATTTTGTCAGTTTTTTTCAGTATTTGTAATCTAAAACAAGGAGTGGAACAATAAGGCTGGAGTCACACTAACGTAGAATACGGGTGAGTGCTATGCGAGAAAACATTGCATAGCACTCGGCCCAGTGTTAATCTACGGGGCAGCTCACATCACTGTTTATTTTCTCAGGCATATTCAGCATGTGTATAAAATTGCAGCATGCTGCGATTGGCACCGAGACTTGTTCGAGATTCGCCAATGCAAGACTATGGGTGCGAGAAAAAAAATCGCACAGCACTCAGACCATGCGAGTGCTGTCCGATTTTTACACACTGGTGTCCTTTGAAAAGCCGGAAATTCATGTGCCACATGCAGTAAAATTGTGGCACCCCAGGAGTTCGGTTGCCACAGTGACCTTGCCTCCTTCCAGAGGGGAGTGATGTCATGCCTGAAAGCAAGGAAGGATTTCTTTAACAGGTAACACACAGCATACAACATTTTTCTTACTCCAGACCAGAAGGGGGAGCTCTAACACCTGATTTTAGGGGAGCTTCCCTGGAATATTCTGGCTGGGGGAGGAGTTGGTTAGTCTGTCTGTATGGTTGAGAGAGGAAGGACGTGTGGGGACAAGCTGGGGGAAAGGAGGTAAAGCTGAGCTCACCCCCAGGTCTGAGCGCCAGAAGCCGGAGTCCGAGGCTGAGTGGGTAAACTAAAGCCCCAGCAGTAAAATCCAGAGGACAGGAGACAGCAGGTTCTCTGCCCCAACTAATACTCGACTACACAGCAGCAGCACGTGTGAGCCAGAGACGCCATATTGGAGTGATCCCTGGAGCAGGCTACAGCTGCCTGTCATGAGAGTGGAGTTCTACTTAAGTCACACAGAGAGAGAGGAACTTGAACAGAGCTTACAGCAGCAAGTAACTCAGAGAATAGTGCTAGAAAGGAGACCTCACATCCCACCTGAATAGGGGATTCCCAAATTGCTTTCAGGCTGACCGACTCCAGCACCAACTGTAACCTGAGCCCTGGACACTTTGCCTGCAGAACTGTGAGTAAAGCTTTGGAAACTGCATCTGACTGTGTCCTCTCAAGTTCTTCCTGCAACACCCACTGAACACTGCTACATCCCTTGCCAAATACTACATCCTAACCATCTACCTTACATTACATCTGCCTGGGACATAGCTTCACCTGTGGGAAGCTTTACCAACTCTGCTGCATCATCAACTGTCCCAGAGGATCTGCATTGCAGCGCTGGTCACCTCTGACCAGAAACCACAGGTGGCGTCACGAACACCTTACTACAAACTCTAACATCCCCTGTAAATATATCCCTTTTATTGGACGCCCAGGGCCACGGACCGGGTCACTGCTGCCATGACACATCCCTTTAAGACACCGGTCCGGTACCGAGTACCCCACTGCCCTGGCGGGCGATCCAAAATCACAGAGTGGAAACTTAGAATAGAATAGATATGTACACATAGAATACATAGATATATAGATTTCAGTGACACACATATATATGTATAAATATTACATAGATAGATAGCCGCGTAGTGTAAAATCACAAGAGTGTAAGGTTAGAATAGATGGATTACATACAGTAAATACACATAGAATAGGTAGATATACAGATGCCAGTGACAAATACAATTAGTACAGTGTGTGTGCAGCTTACTGTACCTGTATTTAATTAACAAGAGATTATTTTTCAGAAAAAAGTGGCGTGGGCTCCCGACTAATTTTCTTAACCAGCAGAGGGAAAGCCAATGGCTGGGGGCAGATGTTTATAGCCTGGTAAGGGGGTAATATTCATGGAGCTTGCCAGGCTATTATTATCAGCTCACAACTGTATACTTAGCCTTTACTGGCTATTAAAATGGAGGACTCTAAAAAAATGATTAATAACCAGCAAAGGATATGCAGACAGCTGCGGGCTGATATTAATAGCCTAGGAAGGGGCCCCCCCAGGCTAAAAACATCAGCTCTCAGCCGCCCCAGAAAAGGTGCATCTCTAAGATGTGCCACTTCTGGTACTTAACCTCGCTCTTCCCACTTGCCCTGTAGGGTGGCAAGTGGGGTGGTGGTTGGGGGGGTTGATGTCACCTTTTTATTGTCAGGTGACATCAAGCGCCGAGGTTAGTAATAGAGAGGGGTCAATAAGACACCCCCATTAATAACCCCATAGTCATATCGTATAAAAATACAGACACTCAGAAAAAGTCCTTTAATTGAAAGAATGACACAGAATACTTTAATAAATCTTAATTAAGCCATACTTACGACCTCGCCCACTCCACCGACGCCATTGTCGTCTGCAAAAGAGTTAAAAAACAAAACAATATTCCTTATCTTTCTGCATGATAATCCATTTGTCCCACCACGGGTCCAGCTCTGCTAAATCTAGATGGCAGACTGCATGGTTGCATGATGCGATCATACAGCCTGTCATCCAGCAGCGACACTGAGCAGCGTCTTGTCAGTGTCTCACTGTGAACTCCTATTTCCTGTCTGACGCCACTGCGAGTGTTATGGAAATTTAATTAGGATAAATCTATCCTGAATAGTGTTGAGCGATACTGCTCGATATCTAAAAATATCGGATCGGAATGGTATCGCCGATATCACTAACTATCGGCGATATCCGATTCCGATACCGGAAGTCCCATGTAAGTCTATGGGAACAAAATATCGCAACTAAAAAAACACTTTCTTTCCTTGTAAACACAAAATATACACACTTAGAATACATATATATATATATATACATGTCATTGTGACATATATATATACATATATTTATAGTTTATTCACTTCTACATAGTAAAATAGCCTCTGATTCAATTGCCGGGTAAAGCCGGCATTTGTGAAAAGACAGAAGCACCCGAGGGTCCAGTCGCCACAGAGATGTTGCATCGCACCCAGCGAACAGGATTCAGAAGCTCGCTATAAGCGAGTCCTGTGTGCCTTAATTGAACTGTTTTTTTGCTTGAGAATTGCAAAAATCATCATAGACTGTATTTGCCATTTTTCCATCATATCTGCGCCACGAGGCACAGGTGAAGAATAAGGGGGTGCTCTCGTGGGCGTACACTCACTCCGTGGCGCGAAAACGATTTCCGCACACTCTAAATGTTACTGCAATGTAAGATCGTGCCCCACAGCTCTGGAGTTCCGCCTCCTCATCCTCCTCAGTGGGCGTAAACGAACGCGAAGGTCCCGCCTCCCTACAAAAGATGTCGCCTCTCCTGATGCTAATGACACATGTGACTTTGCTGAGATGGCGAATGGACGTGAGCAGAAGTGGGAAGGGATGGAGGAGTCAGAGCTCTCCCCCCACGGAAGCGACCCGATCGCCACGTAGCCACCGTTTGGCACCCGGCCTGGAAACCCTCCTACGCTGGAAGAAGCGGAGGATACCCTGAGAGACCTTGCCCGGCACTGGGAGGAGGTCGCCAGGATGGAAGCGAGCTGGCGGGCCCTAAAGCTACAATTGGAGCGGCGCCAATCCCTCTTACCCCCTGAAGTGTCTGTACCGGAAGGTGAGGCACCCGTTCCAGTACAGGAGGCCGTGCGGGCATCCCAGCCCTTGCAATCTGAACCGGTTGCCAGTATCTCAGTGGAGGCACCCGTTCCAGTACAGGAGGCCGTGCGGGCATCCCAGCCCTTGCAATCTGAACCGGTTGCCAGTATCACAGTGGAGGCACCCGTTCCTGCAGAAAACGCCGCACCAGCACCCCAGATCCCGCTGTCTGCCCACGTCGCTGAGGCAGAAGAAGCGACACCCGTCCTCATGGAGGAGGCCGCGCAGGCACCAGAGCTCTACCTGCCTGTACCGGAGCCCCGACCGTCATCTGTTCCAGAGCCGGCTGCTTCCGCCGCAGGTGAGCGCCGCCAGGACTGGGGGCGCCAGGAGAGCTGCCGCAAACCGTACATCGTAAGCTGGCGTTTGATGGTGGAGACATGGAGATGCTGGTGGAGGAGAATTACAACCGGCGTCAGGAGGAAGAGTGGAGACGTCGGGAGCGGGAAGCAGAGCGACAAAGGGAGCAGCGAGAATCCCAAAAGCTTCGGCAACGTCACCTGGAGAAGGACCTGGCAGAGAAGGCACGTATGAGAAAGGATAAAAGTACGGTGAGGGAGCCACGGCGTAAGGGTGCAGTACGGAACTTTAAGTTAAAAGGTGGTTGGGGCTTCATCCAGGAGCCTGGACTTTATTTAGAAGTTTTTGTAACCCGGCAGGACGTGGAGGCTCACCTCCCAGAAGGACACCCGGGGAGGGACCTGTTGCCAGGAGACTTGGTGACTTACACCCGACACTGGGGTTACAATGGATGGTACACCCTAAATGTTACCAGGTGCGACCCCTACTCCCCAGAGTGTCAGGAAACTGACAGACCCTACGAGCCTTCAGCCTCCCCCAACCAGGCCTCTGCACAAGTGCCCACCCCACGCCGTAAATCTCCCCAGCCTCCCTCAGTGGTCTCCTCAGCAGCCCCAGCTATGGACATGATAATGATAGCTGGCCTGTTGTCATGTGTGCATCGCCACGAAGATCGTCGCGGTTGCACAGTCTGACTTCTCACAGCTGAGTCGCTGTTTCTTTGTGTTTGGCAGTTAGGGAGTTAATTCTGTCTGTGCTCAGTTCTGGGACTGGGTGCAGTTTCTCCCGGCTGCAATTAATTATTTGTTGATTGGTTTCCTTTAAATCTCTGGTTGTCTGTGTTGGGAGTTGCCAGTGAAATTCTTCATGCAGACCACAGATAGGATTGTATCTGTATAGACTTAAGTTAAAGAGCTCCTTAGTTGTTTTAAGCTCACCTTGCTTAGAGTTTAATATCCCAGATCATTTATGTTCTTTCTGTGTTTGAGTGTGTATGCAAGTCTGTGTTTTCTCCAGTCTGTCTTTTATGTCTAATCTGTGTATTTAGCAGAGATCAGGCCATATCCCTCTGGTGTTAATCAGAATCCTTCTTAGGACTGATTACAGGGTTCAGGGACTGATAGGAGACAGGGTTAGGCTGGAGACTTGGACCTCTGAACCATTATCAGTACCTCCAAGGTGAGGGATTAGTTAGGACCCCAGTTTAGGGTCAGGTTAGACCCCTGGTCCTCCTCTTTCCTGTGACAGTGTATCAAGTCCTCAAGATTAACCCTGAGTTCTACGGATATCGTGTCAGGTAAATCTATTCTATATTTACATGCTGATGTTGCTAATCTATATGTTGTATAGAGTGTGGTTCTTTTAAGAATAGTTTACTGACATCGTACACATATCATAAGACCGCGTGACATTTTCACTGGCCCATAAAATTTTTCCCAGTTGCCATGGATCCAGTAGCCCAGCTGGCTCTGCAGTTGCAGGGATTATCCATGGAGCTGACGGACATTAAGTCCAAAGTTTTGTCTCCCTCGGAGCAAACCAGATTTGAACCTAAAGTAGCTCTCCCGGACAGGTTCACTGGTGGGCGAGACAAATTTTTTACCTTCAGGGAAGCATGTAAATTGTATTTTCGGCTTCGGCCTCGATCATCAGGGAGTGAAGAGCAGAGAGTGGGAATTGTTATCTCGCTCCTACAAGGGGACCCTCAATCCTGGGCCTTCTCCCTTCCTCCGGGATCACCGGCTCTACAGTCAGTAGATCGATTTTTTACTGCCCTGGGTTTGGTATATGATGACCCAGATCGGGTCTCTCTTGCTGAGACAAAATTACGTAAGATACAGCAGGGAGATCGTCCGGCGGAGGAATTTGCTTCTGAGTTCCGTAGATGGGCCACAGATACTCAGTGGAATGACCCAGCTCTTAGGAGCCAGTTTTGTCATGGGCTTTCTGACAAATTAAAGGACGTTTTGGCTCAGTATGATTCTCCTCCATCACTGGAGGCTGCTATGGCCCTAGCTATCCGTACTGATAGACGGCTCCGGGAGAGGTGCGAGGTAACTCCGCCCCCTGTTGTTACTCCACCTACTACTAAAGTCCCTTATGTTGAGGTTCCCCTTGTCTGTTCGGAGGAGCCTATGCAGTTGGGAGGGACATCATTTCGTAGGAGGGGATTGGCTGTACGCCGCAGGACTAGAAGGTGTTTCTTCTGCGGGAAAGAGGGACATTTTGTTGGGGGATGTCCATCCCGTGCCTTGTTGAGCAAAAAGTCGCCGGAAAACTGTTAATCCCAGGTTGTGTGGTGGACGACAACCTGGGAGTATGTATTTCGTCCGCTAGTTCTTCTCAGTTCCTTGTACCAGTGGAGGTGGTGGTTGGTACGAGAGTGGAGAGATTTTCTGTTCTTCTTGATAGTGGGTCCGGGGCTAATCTGGTTGACGCTCAGTTTGCTCAGGCTCAAGGTATGCATCTGAGTGTATTGGTCAAACCGATCCCTATATTCTCCATTGACGCCAGGCCTCTCGGCCAAGGTAGCTTTGTTCATGAGGTTCATAACATTGACCTTCGGGTAGGGGCAATACATAGGGAACTATTATCTTGTTATGTGTTGGAGGGTCTACCTACTCCTATTGTGTTGGGACTTCCTTGGTTGGTTAAACATAACCCTGTGATTAATTGGCAGTCCAGAGATATAAGCCAATGGGGGGAGTTTTGCAAAAGTAACTGCATGAACACAGTCATCAGTGCGGTCGTGCCTAGTACATTGCCTCCTTTTTTGGAGGACTTTGGGGATGTGTTCTCTGAGGAGGGGTGTCAGGAGTTGCCTCCTCATCGCGTGTATGACTGCTCTATTAATTTACTTCCTGATGCTAAGTTACCTAAAGCTAGGTTGTATAATCTTTCTGGTCCTGAGAGGCAGGCTATGAAAGATTATATTTCGGAAAGTCTGGCCAAAGGGCATATTAGACCTTCATCTTCCCCAGTGGCCGCAGGGTTCTTCTTTGTGAAGAAAAAAGATGGAGGCCTACGCCCTTGCTTGGATTTCCGCGAACTTAATCGGATTACTGTTCGAGATCCGTATCCACTCCCTCTGATTCCTGATCTCTTCAATCAAATTGTTGGCGCCAAATGGTTCTCTAAATTGGATCTCAGGGGGGCGTATAATCTGATTAGGATAAAAGAGGGGGATGAGTGGAAAACGGCGTTTAACACGCCGGAGGGACATTATGAGAACCTTGTCATGCCTTTTGGTCTGACTACTGCACCAGCAGTATTCCAACATTTTGTTAATGACATTTTTCGTCATCTGGTGGGGCTGTTTGTGGTCGTATATTTGGATGACATTTTAATTTACTCACCAGATCTTGTGTCTCACCAGGAGCATGTGAGACAGGTGTTGCAGATCTTGCGAGACAATAAACTATACGCCAAACTGGAAAAGTGTGTATTCGCCGTACAGGAACTTCAGTTTTTGGGTTTCTTGGTGTCAGCCTCCGGTTTCCGTATGGACCCTGAAAAGGTGAGAGCAGTGCTTGAATGGGATCAGCCAGAGGATCTTAAGGCTCTGCAGCGTTTTCTGGGGTTTGCTAACTACTACCGGAAATTTATTTGTAATTTTTCATCTGTTGTCAAACCTCTCACTGACATGACAAGAAAAGGGACGGATTTTTCTAAATGGTCGGACAAAGCTTGCCAAGCTTTTTCCTCTTTGAAAAAATGTTTTGCTTCGGCACCCGTTCTCATCCAACCAGATGCATCACAGCCGTTCGTTGTGGAGGTGGACGCGTCTGACGTAGGGGTGGGTGCAATATTGTCCCAGGGTCCGTCCCCTGGTAAATGGCATCCGTGCGCTTTCTTTTCTAAAAAATTGTCGTCCGCCGAAAGGAATTATGATATCGGCAATAGGGAACTTTTGGCCATTAAGTTGGCTTTTGAAGAATGGCGTCACTTTTTGGAGGGGGCAGTCCACCCGGTCACCGTCATTACTGATCACAAGAACCTGCTGTATTTGGAATCTGCTAAGCGTCTGAATTCCAGACAAGCTCGATGGTCGTTGTTTTTTACCAGGTTTAATTTTGTTGTCACTTATCGCCCTGGATCTAAGAATGTTAAGGCGGATGCCTTGTCTCGCAGTTTCCCAGGGGCCGGGAAAATGGATGACCCGATTCCTATCCTTCAGGAGGGGGTGGTAGTGTCGGCTGTATGTTCTGAGCTTGAGGAGGAGGTGTTAGAGGCTCAGGGGGACGCCCCTGCAGGACCTCCAGGGAGACTGTTTGTCCCAAATCAGTTGAGACAAAAGGTTATTGAGGCACATCATAATTCTGCTTTAGCAGGACATCCAGGGAGTAAGGCTACTTTAGATCTCCTTTCTCGCCGGTTTTGGTGGCCTAACGTTAATAAAGATGTTTTAACTTTTGTCGCGTCCTGTGGGGTTTGTGCTCGTTCTAAGACCCCTCATACCCGTCCGTCTGGGACCCTCTTACCCTTGAAACTTCCGGAGCGTCCATGGACTCATTTGTCTATGGACTTCATCACGGACCTTCCTCAGTCGTCAGGGAAGACTGTCATACTGGTGGTTGTTGACAGGTTCAGTAAGATGGCACATTTCATTGCTCTTCCTGCCCTCCCTAATGCTAAAACTCTGGCGCAGGTGTTCATTGGGGAGATTGTGAGACTTCATGGGTTGCCTTCTGATGTGGTGTCAGATAGGGGGTCTCAGTTTGTGTCCAAGTTTTGGAGGGCATTTTGTTTACGTCGGGGGATGCAATTGTCATTTTCCTCGGCTTTTCATCCGCAGACCAATGGTCAGACAGAGCGTCTGAATCAGAGCTTAGAGACTTATCTTCGGTGTTTTGTCTCAGAGAACCAGGAGGACTGGTCTTCTTTCTTGCCTCTGGCAGAGTTCGCTCTTAACAACAGGCGGAGCGAGTCCACTGGTAAGTCCCCGTTTTTTGGGGCATATGGTTTTCATCCCAGTTTTGTACATTCAATGGGGGGGGCCCTTCTGGGGTTCCTGAGGAGGAGCGTTTCTCGTCGTCACTTGCTTCAGTGTGGAGAGGTGTATTGAATAATCTGAGTGCTATGGGGAACCGTTATAAACGTATGGCTGATAGGAGGAGAGTTTCTGGTCCAGATCTTAATGTGAACGATCTGGTATGGTTGTCTACCAGGAATATAAAACTTAAAGTTCCCTCCTGGAAGCTGGGCCCCAGATTCATCGGGCCGTACAGGATCAGTTCCATAATTAATCCTGTGGCATTTCGTCTGGACCTCCCTCCTACGTTTAAAATCCACAATGTGTTCCACAAGTCATTACTTAAGAGGTACGTGGCACCAGTTATACCATCACCTCTACCTCCTCCTCCAGTGGTGGTCAATGGTAACTTGGAGTTTCAAGTGTCAAAGATCATTGACTCACGTCTGAATCGCCGGTCCCTTCAGTACTTGGTGCATTGGAAGGGGTATGGTCCAGAGGAGAGGACGTGGGTTCCTGCGTCTGACATTAACGCAGATCGTTTGGTGCGGACCTTCCACAGAACTCACCCGGGCAAACCTGGCCCTGAGGGTCCGGAGGCCCCTCGTAGAAGGGGGGGTACTGTCATGTGTGCATCGCCACGAAGATCGTCGCGGTTGCACAGTCTGACTTCTCACAGCTGAGTCGCTGTTTCTTTGTGTTTGGCAGTTAGGGAGTTAATTCTGTCTGTGCTCAGTTCTGGGACTGGGTGCAGTTTTCTCCCGGCTGCAATTAATTATTTGTTGATTGGTTTCCTTTAAATCTCTGGTTGTCTGTGTTGGGAGTTGCCAGTGAAATTCTTCATGCAGACCACAGATAGGATTGTATCTGTATAGACTTAAGTTAAAGAGCTCCTTAGTTGTTTTAAGCTCACCTTGCTTAGAGTTTAATATCCCAGATCATTTATGTTCTTTCTGTGTTTGAGTGTGTATGCAAGTCTGTGTTTTCTCCAGTCTGTCTTTTATGTCTAATCTGTGTATTTAGCAGAGATCAGGCCATATCCCTCTGGTGTTAATCAGAATCCTTCTTAGGACTGATTACAGGGTTCAGGGACTGATAGGAGACAGGGTTAGGCTGGAGACTTGGACCTCTGAACCATTATCAGTACCTCCAAGGTGAGGGATTAGTTAGGACCCCAGTTTAGGGTCAGGTTAGACCCTGGTCCTCCTCTTTCCTGTGACAGTGTATCAAGTCCTCAAGATTAACCCTGAGTTCTACGGATATCGTGTCAGGTAAATCTATTCTATATTTACATGCTGATGTTGCTAATCTATATGTTGTATAGAGTGTGGTTCTTTTAAGAATAGTTTACTGACATCGTACACATATCATAAGACCGCGTGACACCTGTACCCGGCGCCTGTTAGGCCCCCTGGGGTTCGTTCAGTCCGGGACATAGGGGTCCAGACCCGGAGGGAGATGAAAGAGGTGGCCACACAGACCCAGATAGCGGGTCACGACGTCACTGTACAGGCCACACGACGTCATCAGGTCTGGGTGGACCCTCCTGTCACGGATGTTTGGCAAGCTCCAGAAGAGTACCAGGTGGTACCTGGAAGAGGCCAGCCAAAGAAGTCTAAATAACCCGGACAGGGTCTCTGTATGTAAATAGTTAAATTATTGATGTACCCGGACGGGTGAATGTTCATAAAAAGAAGTTTATTGTTGCCTTAATATACCCAGGTTGGGTAATGGTTTGATGTACCCGGACGGGTGAATGTTCAGAAGAACAAGTTTATTGTTGCCTTAATATACCCAGGTTGGGTAATGGTGTTTCACTGTAATGAAAATGTTGAACTTTGAAGCCATGAACTGTACTGGCTCACAAATTTTTCTGTAAATAGTTGGCACTTCGGTGCTCCATCTTGGTTTTACAAAAAACTTTACTGTGCACTATTTTCAACTACCTCAGAAACTAAAAACCCGTTTGGTGTGGCCGAAAGTGAGGTCTGCTCAAGGAAAGTCTTGTAGCCCACCCAAGACCACAGTTGGAGGTTTGGAGCGGGTCCTCCACAAGCACAAGTAAAGGACACTGTGAAGTTACCCCGGTGGGGTTGTAGTCCTAAGAAGTCTCCACGAACTTCGGCACTAATGCTATTTGCACTTTTGTTGAATATGTATTTATTAACACACATGTATAACACATATCAAGGGTATGAACAGTAACAAAACATGTCACATAATATAAGCCATTTGCACTTTTGTAATGTTATTAAAAATTTTATTATGCAACGTTTAACTTGAAGTGTTTCCTGCTTTCTTACTACGTCGCATAGTCCACTCTGCTACATCACTTTGCACCATTGCTCTATCTCACATCTATCTGCCCTGGAAGGATAGCGTGTTACCTGTAGAAGACTTTTCACCTACCTGCACTACACCATCCCTTCCAGAGGACCTGCACAGCAGCGCTGGACACCCTGACCAGGTACTACAGGTGGCGTCACGACAAACTACACGAACATTCTATCATCCCCTGGAAATATCCCACATTCCAGTGATCGCCCAGGTCACGGACCGAGCTGTGCTACTCGTGACATCCCCCATAGAAGTCGACGTGATCGGTGCCGAGTACCCCCAAAACCCCTGTCTCTGTGCGACTCAGCTTCCCTCACTGTGCTGGCACTTTACATTTACAATGCCTCTGGGTTTTTTTTTTGGGAGGGTGGGGAACATTCAGACTTTTGCTATGGGGCCCCATGATTTATATGTATGCCCCTGCTGCTGAGGCATGGTATTTAAGGCTGTTAAGGAGCCAACATACATGGACCTTGCCAGCAGCGTCGGACTGGAGTACCTTGGGCCCACCAGAGAAAATATATTCTTGCGGCCCAACATCATACTTCCCAACCTTTGAATAAGGGAAAGAGGGACAAAGGCTGTGGCACGCTGTGCATGCTGCAGAAAATTTTAGGCCATGCCACGTTGCACCACAGACTGTCCAGAAGTTGGTGGATGCTTTAGTCCAGGTGTGGGAGGAGATCCCTCACGAGACCATCCGTCGCGCTCATCAGGAGCATGGCCAGAAGTTGTAGGGAGGTCATACAGCATACCTCCCAAATTTGGAAGACAGGAAAGAGGATTAAAGGCTGCGCCGCTGAAAATTTTAGGCCACGCCCCGACAACACCCATTTCACAGCTAATCACACCCATATCCTCGCCCCAAGCGTAACCATTTAGCACTGCTTATCACACTGACTGGTAATGAGGGCACAGTGGCTGGTACTGAGGAAAAGAAAGAAAGAGCAGCGAGAGAGAAAGAACAAACAGAGAAAGAAAGAGAGGAAAGAAAGAAAAGAGAGAAAGAAAGAACAGAGAGAAAAAAGAACACAGAGCGAGAAGGAAAGAACAGAGAGCGAGAAAGAAAGACTAGAGAGAGAGCCATAGGCGTAGCTAGGGTTTTGGTTTAGTGGGGGCAAAACTTCTGAGTGGGCCCATCATCAGAGAACCTCAGCAAATGACCGCGCTATTGGCCAAAATAATCTCTATATAAAAAGACCAATATTGATATTACCGCCATATGGTCTGTGTTAAATAATACCAGTCCTACAGAACATATAATAGATTACAGCACAGGTACAGATAATGACTTACCGCTGATGTTCTTTCTAATGGAATTGTTCACTTTTCATGTCTTTTCCATCTGGCCCACACCGACATGACGACTTCTCCAGCCAGGACTCGACTGCACCCCCATTAAAAAACAAAACAAAAAAAACCTCACCTCCCGGCTCCTGTGCTGCTCACTGTTCTCCCTCTCAGCGTCTGACAGCGGGCGCCGGCAGGTGATGTTATTGCGCCCACTGTCATACGCTGAGAGGGGGATTATGGGAGAGTAGGAGCGCTCGCTCCTTCTCTCTCCATGCGGTCAGCTTTATCGGCTGGATGCCGAT
>JARQOD010000003.1:225998255-226075755 GCA_033576555.1 Oophaga sylvatica | reverse complement strand
GGGGACTTTCTTCCATACGTCCAGGCTTGCATTTGCCGCAGGTCAGACAGCTGCTGGTGAATTTGGCTGTTAGGGTGGAGATCCCTGAAGCGAACCAGTAAGCACCAATCGGATCATTCATCTGTGTCTTTGATATGTGGGTGTGGGTCATGTGCCCATTGGACCACCATAGGGTGCATACTTTGTGGTAGGCAGGGTTTGGAGTCCATTTTTGATAGCCTTCCTTCTTCACGTGTTGCTTTTTTCGCATTCTGCTCTTCTTCTCCTTTTGGAGCTTGGTCTTGCAACTTCTTGAGCAGATCCCAGGACGTCTTTTTGTCAGGTTTCTTGTCTTCAGTCGTCATGTAGTAGCCGTCCGGCTCTACGACCTCTCCCACTTCTCCATGTTGTCTTCCTTTGGCCGCTTCTTTGGCTGCCATGTCCGCCATGTTATTGCCTCATGCCTCTTCTGTTCTCAGTTTTCCATGCGCTTTTGATTTTTCAAATTGCCACCATTTTGGAAGTTGGAGTACACCCAGCAGGTCCCTGAAGGCTCCATGATGCTTCACGGTTGTCCGTTTGCTGTGATGAAGTCCCTTGCAGCCCAGATGGGCCCAAAGTCGTGTGCTATGCCATAGAATCATAGAATCATAGAATCATAGAATGGTAGAGTTGGAAGGGACCTCCTGGGCCTTCTGGTCCAACCCCCTGCTCAAAGCAGGATTCTCTAAATCATCCCAGACAGATGTCTATCCAGCCTCTGTTTGAAGACTTCCATTGAAGGAGAACTCACCACCTCTTGTGGCAGCCTGTTCCACTCATTGATCACCCTAACTGTCAAAAAGTTTTTTCTAATATCTAATCTGTGTCTCCTCCCATTCAGTTTCATCCCATTGCTTCTAGTCTTTCCTTGTGCAAATGAGAATAAAGATGATCCTTCTACAATGTGACAGCCCTTGAGATATTTGTAGACAGCTATTAAGTCTCCTCTCAGTCTTCTTTTTTGCAAGCTAAACATTCCCAAATCCTGCAACCGTTCCTCATAGGACATGGTTTGCAGACCGGTCACCATTCTGGTGGCTCTTCTCTGAACTTGCTCCAGTTTGTTGATGTCTTTTTTAAAATGTGGTGCCCAAAACTGGACACAGTATTCCAGATGAGGTCTGACCAAAGAGGAGTAGAGGGCAATAATGACCTCACGTGATCTAGACTGTATGCTTCTGTTGATACATCCTAGAATTGCATTTGCCTTTTTTGCTGCTGCATCACACTGTTGACTCATGTTAAGTCTGTGATCAATTAGTATACCCAAGTCTTTTTCACATGTGTTGTTACTTAGCCCTATTCCTCCCATTTTGTATATGCTTTTTTCATTTTTATTGCCCAGATGTAGTACTTTGCATTTTTCCCTGTTAAAATCCATTCTGTTAGTTGCTGCCCACTGCTCCAGTTTATGTATATCTTTTTGAATCCTCTCTCTCTCTTCTCTAGTATTAGCTACCCCTCCTAGCTTTGTGTCATCAGCAAATTTGATCAGTTTACCCTCAATTCCTTCATCTAAATCATTGATAAAGATGTTGAACAATACAGGGCCCAAAACAGAGCCTTGTGGTACCCCACTTGAGACATTCTTCCAACTGGATGTGCAGCCATTTACAACCACTCTTTGGGTCCGATCACTAAGCCAGTTATGAATCCACCTAACAGTTGCCTTGTCCATTCCATACTTAGTCATTTTTTCAATAAGGATTGTGTGAGATACTTTGTCAAATGCTTTGCTGAAGTCAAGATATACTATATCTACAGCATTTCCCTGATCCACCCAGTCAGTGATTCTGTCATAGAAGGAAATTAAGTTAGTCTGACATGACTTATTAGTTACAAACCCATGCTGACTCTGTTTAATCACTTCATTCTTATCCAGGTACTTGCATACATGTTCTTTAATAATTTGTTCAAAGATCTTTCCTGGTATAGAAGTCAGACTCACCGGCCTGTAGTTCCCTGGGTCCACCTTCTTCCCCTTTTTGAAGATAGGAACAACATTTGCTCTTCTCCAGTCTTCTGGGACTTCTCCTGTTCTCCAAGAATTTTCAAAGATTATGGACAGTGGTTCAAGAATTTCTTCTGCTATCTCCTTCAGTACCCTGGGGTGTAATTCATCTGGACCTGGAGACTTGAATTCATTTATGTTAGCTAAGTGTTTCCTCACTGTCTTTCTGTTTATAGATATCCTGGATTCTTCTATTCCTTTAATAGGACAGTGAAGATCAGTTGATGTTACATTTCCTTTCTGAGAGAAAACAGATGCAAAATAGGAATTTAAAAGTTCAGCCTTCTCAACATCCTGACTTACCATTTCATCATTTTCATCCTGTAAAAATCCTATAGCATCTTTGACTTTTCTTTTACTTTTGACGTATCCCAAAATCCTTTTTTGTTGCTTTTGACGTCACTTGCAAGCCTTAATTCATTGTCAGCTTTAGATAATCTGATTTGTGCCCTGCAGGTTCTGCAGACGGCATTATATTCTTCTTTAGATATGCCTCCCTCTCTCCATTTGATAAACATTTCTTTCTTCCTTTTTAGCATGTGTTTAAGTTCTATGTTCATCCATCCTGGTTTCCTTAAATGCTTCCCATTCTTCCCTCTTTTCGGAATTGTTAACGATTGTGCTTTGAGAATCTCATTTTTCAAGATTTTCCATCCTTCCTGGACATTTTTGTCCTTAAGGATATCCAGCCATTGGATCCCTCCAATTCTCTTTCTGAGTTCCTTAAAATCTGCCTTTCTGAAATCTAACCTTGATGTCTGAGTCTTCACAGGTCTTCCTCCTCTTGTTATCCAAAATTCTAAAATAGCATGGTCACTACCCCTCCTAGAGTCCCAGCCACTCTTACCTCCTCCACCATTTCCTCCCTGTTTATGAGGATTAGATCCAAGGTAGCAGATCCCCTTGTTTTCTCCATTACCTTTTGGAAGATAAAGTTGTCAGCAAGAGAGGATAAGAATTTCCTGGACCTGTTAGTTTTGCCTGAGAGAGATTCCCAACAAATGTCTGGATAGTTGAAATCTCCCATGACCACTATGTCATATTTTTTGGAGAACTTGGCCATTTGATGCATAAAGAGTTCATCCATATCTTCAGCTTGCACAGGCGGCCTGTAGTAAATGCCTACAATGGTGTCCTTTCCATTGTTCTGTCCTTGTATTCTTACCCAAACAGTTTCCACAGAACTCCCAGTCTCTGAAGCGTCAATCTCTGTGCAGATATACGCTTTTCTAACATACAATGCAACACCTCCTCCTCGTTTATCAAGTCTGTTTCTTGCAAATAAGTTGTATCCTTCTAGCCTTGTATTCCAATCATGTGTATCGTCCCACCAAGTCTCAGTGATTCCAATGACATCATATTTCTTCTCCTGCGTTAGTAGCTCCAGTTCTCCTTGTTTGTTGCCCATGCTTTGTGCATTCGTATAGAAACACTTTAGTTTGTGATTGGTTTCTCTTCCTTCAATATTTTTATTATGTAAATTTTTTTGTCTTTGTTCTTCCCCTTCACTTCTAATAGCAGAAATCTCAATAGTATTTGTCAAGTGTATGGCTTTTGCTGGCGAGCACCTGTAGTCGGTGTAGATGTTTGCAGTCTTGCCTTCTGCCATCTGGCAGGTCTTCGTCAGCGCTATCAGTTCTGCTTCCTGGGCTGACAGGCTAGGTGACAGACTTCTGGACCACAGGATTTCTTGATTGCTGGTCACTGCACTTCCTGTGTGGAAACTTCTTCATCATCTGCAAATCTGGAGCCATCCAAGTAGAGGATAAATTCTGTAAATTTTGTTCTGAAAAGTCCATATTGTATCCCCCCTTGGGAGTGGGAGTAGAGTGGCCGGGATGAGGACTGTAGGTCTGGAGACGGTGACATTATGAGACAAAGGCGATAGAGGCGCCACAAAGATGCCTGGCGGTGGGGAGATTATTGTTGGTTGAGCTTGATTGAGGATTGCCAAGATGTCGTGTGGAGTGAGAGTTTCCAGTGGCTGTCCAAGAGTGATGTCAGCAACCTTGTCCAGGAAGGTGTGTGCTGCAGATACTGCCATCAGGCAGGAGGGTGCTCCTCTTGCAACTGGATCCAAGCGGGCTGAGAGGCAGCCTAAAAGTCTCTGTTTTCCCCCCGTGAATCCGTGTCAGGACTCCAGTAGCATGACCTTCTTTCTTCCATCAGGTAGACGGAAAGACTTCTCGTAGTCAGGTAGGCCTGGTATTGGCGCTGAGACTGTGGAGTTCTTCCAGTCTCCTGAATGAGTTGAAGGCTGCGTCCGATAGAAGGAGCAGGGTTGCTTTGATGCAAGCGCACAGAGGCTACATTAGGACTGAGGCATCAGGGATCCAAGTTCTGCAATACGACACTAGACCAGGGAAGGCCTGCAGCATTTCTGGAGTTGTTGGGGGAGCCATCTTCTCCACAGTGGTCTTTCAGTCTTTTGACATGTGTTTCGTCTGGTGGGCAATACAGTGTCCCAGGGATGTAACTTGCTTCTGACATCACTGGACTTTGTTCTTCCAGACCTTGCATTGCTGTTCTTCCAGGTAGAGTAGGAGAGACAAGGAATGGACTGTGCAGGTATCGATGTCAACCACACAAAAGAGAAGGTCATCCAGGTGGAGAGGGACACTGAAGAAGGCACTGGCCAGGTTGATCACCGTGAATACCGTTGCGGTGACTGGGACTTTTGAGAGCAGAGTGTGACGGTTCAGCACTGTTGGGGTTTCAAATACCGTAGCCTCTTTCACGGCCTCCAGGCCTTGCACCATTCTGAACTCAGTGGGGTTTACAGTCTTTTTCTTCACTGTGGAAAGCTGGGATTGATTCCGATGGGCGAGGCAGCCCAGTTTGGCCTTGTCCTTCACTATGCGGCAGGGGACTCCCATCTCCGGCACAGAGCTGGCGGGAAAACAAGCCGCCTACTAGGATCCACATCATGAAAGATGACGACCAGCTGGCTTTCTTGTTCTCCACCAAGGCAGTCACTGTGTTAGCACCTGCTCTGGTCACAGGGGGTCTTCTTGTTGGGACGTCTCCTTCACCGGCTGCTTTTTTCTCAGCACGGGCCATCAGTAGTTTCTTTTTCTCCAGCTCGGTCTCAGGTCAGTATTTGTGCACAAGTTTGAATAGCTGAGTGGCCTTTTGCCGGTCTAGGGCCTGGGTGAACTGGTTGATTGCAGGGGGCACCTCTTGGTGTTTGCAAAAGATGAACCTCTGGCGTTGGAGCCAGATGAGGTGTTGCCATTCCATGAAGCGAGTAGGGTCCTTCTAGAGTTGAATATCCTGGCCAATGTCAAAGTTCTCAGGCCGTCTTCTTAGGCGAGTTCACTTAGACCTTCAGTTGGTCAGAGACATCTTGTCTCTGGGTGATGGAGTGGCTTTTCTGGTACTATGTCCAGCACCTCTGTGATAGATCTGCAGTGTGGTTGTTTGAGGTTTCTTCTTGGGTCAGGGGTGAAGAAAGTGTCATGGTCCCATCTTCCTGGAACACTCTGGTCACTTTCAGCTTCTGCAGTAGGTCCACTCCCAATAGATTGAGGGTGCAGGTCTTTGACACAACAAACTGTGACATGATGGAGTGTTCTGGCTGAGTCCACACGCTCAGGGGCTTCATAATCTGGAAAGGCCTGACTTGACCATCAATTCCCATGCAGGACGCAGAAGATTCTGATAGATAGGTGAGGTTGCGGAGTTCCACAAGAAAAGATCTGACTACGCCATCCACTCTCAGGATATTGATCCCACTGGTGGGGTTCCCTGTGGACTTGGTGTGCTCCTGTCCTATGGACGGGGTTCTTCACTGCTTTCTGTGTTTCTTCTTCTTCTGGGCGAAGTCGGTGTTCTGCACCGGTTCCGGAAATGACCAAACTCGCCACAGTTGTAACACTGGACATCCCTTCTGTCCCGGCGGGACTCAATCCTTTTTGCTACTGCGAGCAGGGTATCCATTGCTATTGACGTGTACTCAGGCCTGGCTACTACCAGTGGTTTCATGATTGGTTCTCTCAGTCCATGCACAAAAGCCTGTGCCAACATCCGTCTGTGTGTCTGATCATGGGTAATGAGGCCCAAATCTTGAAACACTTGCATCACTCTGTCATGGAACTTCTCCACAGACTCTGTCTTGTCTTGACTCATGTCATGTAGGCTGAGAGTTTGTCCTGTCAGTCTGCTTTTGGCCCATTCTCTGAGCTGCTCAATTAGCTTTGGCCCTGTCTCCCAGGCATACGCATCTAACTTTGCTGGAAGCTTGAAGTGTTCTCTCATAATTGGCCAGAATGCATCACCTGCTTTTATTTTCATTACGGTCCAGAGATCAATCCAGGCTGCTGCATACGTTCGCTGGATCTGCTGTATTTTTTGGCAAAATGGCATGGGGTGTATCCCTGGGTCTGGCAGCATACTGATCACTGGCTTGGGATGAAGGGCTCATAGGATGGTGCCTCTACCTGTCCCTGCTCTATTGGTGCTTGTGTGTTTTCTTCCCTAGTATTGGGCAGCATGTATGATGTTGTGTCTTCATCTTCATCAGATGAGAAGTGACATGGTGTGCTTGGTGCATACACTGGGTGAGATTTGGGCTTAAAAGTTGTCTTGCTGCATGGGGATTTCCCTCTTCCTTGCTGAGGCTGCGGTGGATCAGTGTCATGGTTCCATGCTGGCAGCCCTGCTCGGCACTGAGGTTCCTCATTTGTGTCTGTAGCTACACTTCCCCCTGTGAAGCCATGGCTGTGGGCTCTGCTAGCTGTTGTGTCTGGGGGCTACATGCAGCGTTTTGTGTAGGGAGATTTGCACTTTCTTCTCCTGATATAATGACTGGCAATGTTTATACTGTGCTTGGGATAGACAGGGTGCCCTGTGCTGGAGGCACTGAATACAGGGACACCACATTGCTTTGATTGGGCGTTGACTCAGTTGATAATAAAGTAGAAAAAAGAGGAAGAGAAGGGAGGTGTGAGGGAGGAGCGAGGGAAAGAGGAGGGGGGAGATATGGAGGGGAGAGAAGTGGAGAAAATGAAGGAGGAGAGGGTGTAGAAGAGGAAGAGGAAGAAAATGGATGTGTCAGAGATGTGAGGGAGGGGAAAGAAGGAATGATAGGGAAAGAAGGATAGAGAGGGATGGCAGCGAGGAAAGAGGAGAAAAGTCTGAAGAAGGAGAAAGGGACTGAGATTCTTGAGAGGGGACCATTGAAACAAAAATGCCTTCTCCCTGTGGAGAGAGGCGGGGAGCGTTTTTCCCTGTACAAGGCTCCTTATTCAATGAGAGCAGCCTACACCTGTCCCGTGTCTCCACATGATGGACATGTGATGTGTGTGACTCTGAATTCTGCTCTTGTGACATGTCAGTGATCATTTTCTCACAGACGATTTAACACCTTTTCAATCTTATTCACATAAAAAATCACTTCCTGGTCTGATCAAATTAACTTGCTGTACCTTCTACACGATGCACCACTGCTCTTTTATAGCAGACGGTAATCTATAAACAAACTTTCCTGTTGCCTTTCAAACAACAAAAAAGAAAAAACATTTCATTGTGCAGCGTAAAGTCTGCCTGTCCATTTGCTTCTCACGTACTCTGACCTTCTATTCACATGCCTAGCCCTTTGATTCTCACGTACTGTGTCTATTCCAAAAACCTATTCAACAAAGGTGATTAAAAATCTGAAAACTGCTGCATTCTGGTTCTGTGTGTCTTCGCTGAATGCCTGATGGGAGGGGTGAGTGAAGCCGCTGCGCAGCTGTTTTGTGTATTCTCCCTCACACTGCAGTTTCCTTATCTGTGCTTCTGACCTTGGTCTAAAGCAAGCTAGTAGAAAAAATGGTTGGAGAATAAAACTCTAAAATAAATTGATTAGAAAAAAAAACTTCTCCAAAATTGTTTAAAAATGTACTTAAAAGAAAAACTTTAAAAACAAAAGTTAGATTTAGTAAAAAACTCTAGGAAAAAAGATTGACCAAAAAGGGGAGGGAAAAAAAACGTATTAATCATAAAACTCTGAAAAACAACCCTTGTTCCTAAAACAGCTAATTAAAAACAGAAAAGAGGTGGAAAAACTGATTGTAAAATGATAAAAACAAAAAGAAAAAATACTTTAAAACTCTTGTCTGGTAGCATAGGCTTTATCCTTCCGCCCTCTGGAAAAAAAAAAAATCTCGCTGCTGCCAGCACTTCCCCCTCCCTTATATCTCTGCTTGCTGTCTCTACAGGCACTGAAATCACGTATCAAAAAAAAAAAGATTATCCATATAGAATAGCAAAAAATGAATACAGTTCAGTCTGAATGCCTGAGAATTTTCACGCTACAGCCTGTAGCCAAAAAACTAGCTTAAAAAGATCAAAACCAGGAAACAGATGTGACAACGTGATTAGCAGAGGAGGGGGGTCAAAGGGGTTTCTCGCTGCTGCAGCCAGCAGTGAATGAGATAGTGACAGAGCGCACGCTGCTCTGAGTGTAAATTTAAAGCAGCGATACCTGATACAGACAGGAAGACGAACAAATGAAACAAACACCCGGGAGTATACGAATCCCTCTTTTGATGATCTGTGACACATACAAGCTGCTCTGGTAACTGATAACTCACCAATTGCACTGAGCACGGCAATGCTGCAGGTCTACCACTTCTGAAAACCGTACGACCTGGCCGATGCGCCGGTCACAGTAATCTGTAATAGCCTGTACAAAATTCCCACCCTTCACACCTGGAATACTGGGAGTATCTCCCTCCGATGTGTGAAAGAATCTGTGAGAATTTATCCAAATAAAGCCCCCACCCTTCACACCTGGAATACTGGGATTGTCTCCCTCCGATGTGTGAAGGAATCTGTGAGAACTTATCCAGTAATTTGGTTTTCCTGCTATACAGCTTCCAGAAATCAGTAAGCAAAAACACAGTCACCGTTCCAACTTTTCTCCCGGTTCACATAAAACATGAAACACATACACAGCACAGCAGCAAACAACTTATATCCCAGGGTTTTGGATAAGGGTGTGGACTTTTTACACTACCTGGGAATGCGGTGGTGACCACACCTGACGGCAAGAGGTGTAAGACCTGGAATGGACACAAGGGACTTTCAGGTAAGATGACAAGATTTTCTTACCTTACTTATGGAGCTGCGCAGTCTCCGTCCCGTGAGCCAAGGCCATGGCCAACATCTCTGTCTCTCCGGTCAGCAGGTCCCCGTGCGTTTCGTCCACTGCCCCGCATGCAGGCGCCAACTGTTATGGAAATTTAATTAGGATAAATCTATCCTGAAGTGTTTGCTGCTTCTGTTCCCAATTTTCTATTAAATGTCTTTTTGAGCGCTCAGAACGAAATGAAAACTGTCCACACGGAAGTGTCAGTATAGCAGTTCGTCAAGACCCCACATTTATTATTCATTCAAGGTTTTATACGTTTACAAAAAGGGGCTGGTTAGTCAATTAACATACAATTAAAAGCTGCTAGATTATTGGCTGTTCTAGTGTATGTATGATAATTATGATAAAAGGGCTGAAGTTGCAGATTTATTGTTTTTGTTCTTTGCCCTAGCTTTCTTGCATGACTAGTAAAGAAAACAATAGATATCTATTAAGACTCTCTGTACTTGTTCCTTATGAAGGCCTGATTATAGCTGGCATCAGCTTTTTGCATAGATGTTTGAGCACAGGATTTTTAGCAAGTGAGATCTATCTAACTGTGAATGCATATATATGAATATACTTTGAATATATGGAATACATATATATTTCCATGACAGTGTCTCACTGTGAACTCCTATTTCCTGTCTGACGCCACTGCGAGCGTGAGAAATTTCTCCTCGTGGTGCTGTCAGACAGATCCTTTCTGACATCAGCGCAAGCGCCGTGGAAAATTTGAGATGCTATGTAGAAGCCAGAGCAGCGGGGGAACGAGGAGAGGTGTGTGTGTATTCATTATTGTGTGTGTGTGTGAGTGACTGCACTATACTGTGTATGTGAAGGGGCTGCGCTATACTGTGCTTGGGTAAACTGCACTATACTGTGTATGTGAGGAGCTGCACTATACTGTGTTTGTGGAGGCTGCATTATACTGTGTGTTGGGGCTGCATTATACTTTATGGGGGATGCATTATACTGTGTGTGAGGAATGCACTATACGGTGAATGTGGTGGCTGCATTATTCTGTGTGTGGGAGGACTGTACTATACTGTGTATGTGTGGGGCTGCACTATACTGTGTTTGTGGAGGCTGCATTATACTGTGAGTGGGGGGGCTGCATTATACTGTACGTTTGTGCGGGAAGCTGCATTATACTGTGTCTGTGGGGGGGCTGCATTATACTGTGTGAATATTTCCTTTGAAAACGATGTGTAAATGACTTAGAGAATTGCTCTATGTAAAAGCTCATGTTAAAATCGCATAGCAATCGCATTGCATTCGGATGTATATCGGAAGCCAGGTGTGAAAAATCGGATTATACTCGCATGACACTCACATTACACTCGTGCGACTCTCGGCAGGGAGACTCGGACTGATTTTTCATACATTTGTATAATAGAAACACGTCACCACTTCTGTATTTATCACCCACTCCTGGTTTTGGCTTACAAATACTGAGTGAGTGTGGCCTTAGTGGTTGTGAAACACAGCCATCATCAGCCGGGAATGATGCAAGCTCATCTCCTGAGCCTGCATCAAAGATGAGGACCTGAGAATGGACGTATCAGTAGCTACAATGTCAGGACGGAGTTAAAGGCATCCTGTCACCTCCAAAAATGCTATTTACCTACAGTCATAGTAGTAACCTGCCGGTAAATATCATGTAAATCATGGTAGAAAATTAATGATACATTATATACTACGGTGCTGATTCATCATTGCACTTGTGCCTTTTCTCCTGGAAATAATGATTCTCATATGCAGCACTCGTCAGTGCACACTACACATGGAACAGAGCTGTTTACTGCTTACACCAGCTGCTGCGGAAGATAATGACAGGTCATCGTGGGGCTGCCAGATCATGGACTCCCAACGATTCGATGTTGACAACCTACTCATGGGCAGGTCCTCAATACTATATGACCAGCAGGGCGACCCATGGATGGGACCTGGCCCTGGGCAGGCTCTGCTATTAACTGTATACTCATTTTCATGACGCAGATACAGTTAAAAACTGTGGTGGAGCAGCAAGTCGTAAACTTCCCCCCTGGCTGCAGGTTTGCTATAAGGTCATACTAAAGATATACAGCTGTGGAAAATTTAAGAGACCACTGCAAAATTTTCAGTTTGTCTGATTTTTCTCTTTATAATTATATTTTTGAGGAAAATGTAAATTGCTCTTTTATTCTATAAACTACTGACATGTCTCCAAATTTCCAAGCAATACATTTTGTATTTATTTTCAGAAAATGAGAAATGGTCAAAATAACAAAAAATGCAGTGCTTGCAGACCTCAAATAATGCTAAGAAAAACAAGTTCATAATCATTTACAAACAATACTAATGTTTTAACTCAGGAAGAGTTCAGAAATCAATATTTTGTGGCATAACCATGATTTTTAATCACAACTTTCATGCGTCTTGGCATGCTTTACACCAGTTTTTCACACTGCTTTTGGGTGATCTTATGCCACTCCTTCCTGGTGCAAAAATTTAAGCAGTTCTTCTTTGTTTGATTGCTTCTGACTGTCCATCTTCCTCTTGATTACATTCCATACGTTTTCAATGGGGTTCAGGTCTGGAGATTGGGCTGGCTATGACAGGGATTTGATGTGGTGGTCCTTTATCCACACATTGATTGACTTAGCTGTGCGGCATGGCGCATTGTGCTGCTGGAAAAAACCAGTCCTCAGAGTTGGGGAACATTGCCTGAGCAGAATGAATCAACTGTTTTTCCAGGATAACCTGGCATGCGGCTTGATTCATACGTCCTTCGCAAAGATTAACCTTCCCAATCCCAGCCTTGCTGAAGCATCCCCAGATCATCACCGATCCTCCACCAAATTTCACAGTGGGTCCAAGACACTGTGGCTTGTACGCCTCTCCAGGTCTCCGACTAACAATTAGAGGACCAGGTGTTGGGATAAAGCTGAAAATTAGACTCATCAGAGAAGATTACCTTACTCCAATCCTCTATGGTCCAATCCTTATGGTCTTTGGCAAACTTCAGCCTGGTCCTCCTTTGCTTCTCATTGATGAAAGACTTTTATCTAGCTTTACATGACTTGATCCTGTTACGAACTATTCTTGCCGTGCACTTCACCCCAGCTGCCATTTGCCATTCCTTTTTTAGGTCACTGGATGTCATCCTGTGGTTGCTGAGTGCCATTTGAATAAGATGACGGTCATCCCGGTCATTGGAGAGTCATTTTCGCCTTCTGCCAGTCTGTAGCTTTGTTGTCCCCAATGTCTGCTGCTTGACCTTGTTGTAATGGACTGCCATCTTAGAAATTTTAAGGATGGAGGCAACATGACGCTCACTGTATCCCTCTGCTAATAAAGCCAGAATTGAGCCCTTCTTTTCCTCACTCAAGACTTTTCTTTTCAACTCCTTTGGCATGGTTAAAAGTTATTTTTTCATTCCTATTATTTTTTTTGGGATATTACTAGCACTTGTTTTGCCATACAGCTTGTCCTATTGCAAGAGGATTGTGAACACCACAGCAGTGTTTTTTATACTTTCCTTCGTTAAATAAGATTTGGTTCAGGTGACCACCTAATCAGAAGCACATGAAGTAGAATGAGGTGTACTCTGGTTGGAATTCAACTGACACTGGAATGGAATGGCTGTCAGACATGTAGAGAAGCTGATTTTTATAAAACTGTGCAGTGGTCTCTTAATTTTTGCCAGAGCTGTATATATTGTGAGCGTCTGTACTCACTCAGCTGCGGTTGAGGTAGGCACAGGAAGCGGTATTGTTGAAAAGTCCAGGCAAGTTTATTAAAACCCAATAAACTGTTCTGGATAGCCAGAACAAAAGAACAGCCTTTTCCGGCACAAGTGAAAAACGAACAGAAAAATAAACAGTCCATATAGCACTGTGGGTCCGCCCGCTCAGGTCAGTGTCTTTAGCACACACACTGAAGGTCTCCACACCTCCAGCCACAGACACTGAATGAGACATTTGGCCTCCATTTTATTAGCCAAACCACGCCCCTGGGGTTGGGAAATGTGAGCGGTCATTCCCACACATCTCTTATGACCGCTCCTAAAGCCTGGCCCTGGATTGGCCCAAATAACTCTCTCAGCACTTTACGTGCTGGAGCATAATTCCGAGCTCACAGATATCTCCCCTCAAGGACTAGTCCAGCGGCCATCTTACATACCTTCCTACTCTGACAAAAGCCGGGGGGGCTTGGCACCTTCTGCCAACAAACAGTGGACTCTCGACAGAGCATCAGCACTGCCATACAGTTTTCCTGGCCTATGCTCTACATGGAAGTTAAAATCCTGAAGTGCTAGGAACCACCTGGTCACTCGGGTATTTTCCCTTTTTTCTCCCTCATCCACTTCAGTGATGCATGGTCTGACACCAGCCTAAACTTCCTGCCCAAGAGGTAGTACCTTAGAGAGACTAAACATTCCTTCTCCACTATGGAGTAATTTTCTCTCGTAGGCAGACAACTGTTATGATTTGGCAGCCGAGGAGGACAGTAACAAAAATAGCCAAGGCAGTCAGACACCCAGAGAGGTTGTTAACTAATGGATTGCAGACCCCTAAACTAACCGCACAACTAGAAGCAGCCGTGGGACGTACCTACGATGACCTAGACGCCTCGACACAGCCAGAGAGTTAGCTAAGCCTAAAGATAGAAAGGGGAAAGCTAACTGCCCCGGAGTAGCGCCCCAAAGGAAAAGGTAGTCCCCACACATATATTGGCGATGAGACAAGATGAAATACAAACGCAGGCAGCAAATAGTGTAAGCAAACGCTGGGGCCCAAAACTATCTAGATAGGACAGGACAGGAAAGAATACTGTCTGCAATCCAGCAAAACAATAGGAAAAATTCCAACACTTCTGATTCCAAAAATACTGAGATCACACGATTTCTCCCCCGCTAGATCAGAACTCTGGTGTGAACAGGTAGCTACCCAGCAGCTACTGAAATAACAGGGACTGAACAAATAAACCAAGATAAATGAGAAACAGAGACCAGCGCAGGCCCCAGCAGGGGGACCCGGCTGACCTCGCTCAGAAGGGCAGAAAAACAAAAGAAAACATAACCACAGAAACAAGCAGAAAATAACTTATCTGAATGTTGCAGCAGACAGCAGAAAGCAAGCTGACTTCCAAACTGGACCAGGAAGAAACAACTAATCACCGGCGAGGATCATAGGAAAGCTACTCCCTTAAATCTCCCCAGTCATCACTCCCAGATTGCCAATCGTCTGCAGCTGAATCATCAGCTGAAGGGCCTCTGTCAGTCAAGGCAGCTTCATAACTATCAACAGCCACCAGAGGGAGCCCCAACTCAGAACTCAGAGTTCACAACAGACAACTTCCGGTTAAGATACATTTTGGGGTACTCGTCCCCATTCACCTATTGAGATAAGACAGTGCCCAGCCTGACATCCGACGCATCCATCTGGACCACAAACTCCTTGGAGAAATCGGGTGCTGCCAGCAATGGCTGTTTGCACAGGGCCAGCTTCAGTTCCTGGAAGGCCGTCTCAGCTTCTGGAGACCAGTTAGCCATAGCCGACTTTGCCCCTTTAAGGAGATCCATCAGAGAGGCGGCTACCATGGCGAAGTTCGGGATGAACCGGTGGTAATATCCCACAATGCCCTGTTTCTTTGAGAGGGATTGTGGCCAACTTTATTTATCTGGGGCTTTATTTCGCCCCTGCCTACGAGATAGCCCAAATATCTCGCTTCCTCTATTCCCAAGGCACATTTCTTCAGGTTTATGGAAAACCTTTCCTTCTGTAGAGCATCAAATATCGCCTGGACCTTGCTCAGATGGCTTCCTCAATCCTGGCTGAAGATTACAGTATTGTCCAGGTAGGCCACTGCATACATCTTATGGGGATCTAGGATCCGGTCCATGGCTCTCTGGAATGTTGCTGGAGCGCCTTGTAACCCAAACGGCATCCTTGTGTATTGGAAGCATCCATCTGGTGTTGAGAACGCAGTCTTCTCTTTGGCGCCCTGGGACATGGGGATTTGCCATTATGCTTTTGTGAAGTCAAGGGTAGTAATGTACGAGCCGGCCCTAGCCTCTCAATTAATTCATCAACCCGGGGTCATCAGGTAGGCATCAGTCTTAGAAACCTTGTTCAGCTTCCGATAGTCATTGCAAAATCGCAATCCCCCATCTGGTTTCGGCACTAAGACTATTGGGCTGGACCTGCCACTCTTGGATTCCTTGATGACTCCCAGCCTCAGCATCTGCTTCACCTCCATTGAGATTTACCTCTCTGCGTTCTTCGGGAATCTGGTATGACTTCAAGTTGACCCGGACATGATACTCCGTCAGGACGTCATGCTCTATGACCTTCTACAATCTGGAAGATCTGAGAACAGTTCTCTGTTACGCTGTATCAATTCTCGGCACTGCTGCTTCTGCGAGTAAGACAGGATGTCTGCCACCTTAATATCCTCTGACATTTGACTTAGCCATCAGACAAGGAGCTTCCACGAGTTATCTGTCCTGCCACGTTTTGATCGGGTTCACGTGGTACCCATGGTAGGGCTTCTGCTTCCCCGGTTGGCGGACTTTGTAGTTGACCTCACCAACTTTCTCCACCATCTCATAGGGACTCTGCCACTTGGCCAGAAATTTGGTCTTCACCGTGGCTAACAGCACAAGTACACGATCCCCTGGGTTGAACTGTCTTACCCTGGCTGACCTATTATACAACCTGGACTGGGCTTCCTGAGCCTTGAAGAGATGCTCCATGACAATGGGCATCATGTTGGCAATCCGCTCTTGCATCTGGGTAACATGCTCTACCACGCTTCTATAGGGGGTGGTTTTAACCTCCCAGGATTCCTTCACCACATCCAGGAGCCCTCGAGGGTGTCCTCCATAGAGCAGTTCCACTGCCTTCTCCCCATTTGAACTGCTCTATGGAGCAGTTCTCCCCATTTGAACTGCTCCATAGAGCAGTTCAAATGGGGAGAAGTCAGTGGAAGCTTGGGGAACTTTCTGGATGGAGAACAACAGGTAAGGAAGTAGACAGTCCCAGTCTCTGCCATCCTTCTCCACTGCTTTTTTCAGCATTGCCTTCAAGGTTTTGTTAAATCTATCCACCAGCCCATCAGTCTGGGAATGGTATACTGAGGTTCTGAGCTAGGAAATTTGCAGGGTCTTGCACAGATCGCTCATGACCTTCGACATGTCGGGTTCCCTTGGTCCGTCAGTATCTCCTTCAGCAGTCCTGTTCGGGAGGAGATATGGATCAGCTCCTTAGAGATACATCTAGCAGAGGCATTTCTTAAGAGTACCACCTCTGGGTACCGGGTAGCATAATCCTGGACAACCAGTATGCATTGGGGTCCTCTTGCAGACTTTACCAGGGGTCCCACCAGGTCCATCGTTATCTGCTTCAATGGGACCTTGATGATGGGCAATGGCTCCAGAGCACTGCAGAAGTAGGCCACTGGGAAGGTCAGCTGGCACGTGGGGCAGGAACGACAGTAGTTCAGGATTTCTCTTTAACACCCAGGCCAATCTAATCTCTGCAGAATGTGCTCCTGGGTCTTTTCTGCCCCCAGGTGACTATCCAACACATGGGAATGAGTCATGTCTAACACCCTGCGTCTATAGGGCCCTGGCACCAGTAACTGCTCTATCACCTCACCCCTTGGCTTGGTTATTCTATAAAGCAGATCCTCAATTACAGCAAAATGAGGAAAACGATTGTCGGCCCCAAGCTCCTGAGGCACACCATTTAATACAGTAACATTTTCAAATGCCCCTTTAAGAGTTAGGTGCCTGAGTTGGGCAGTTCCAAAGTTTCCCCGAACACCTCCAGCTCAGGGACGTTGGCCTCAGTGGATGCTGCCTCATCCTCATTGCCAACAAGTACACAAAATGGAAACCTATCGTCCACAGCCTGCGACGAGGTTTCTTTTGGGGCAACCTGGCTGTTGTAGCTGCTGTGCCAACAGCTTATTCGTTTCTTGCTGCGCCAATTGCTGCTGTTGACTGGCAAGCTGTTGTTGCACCTAGACCAAATGCTTTACAAGCTCCTCCATGCTGTCAGATTTCCCTTCTGCAGCCGCTTTCACCCAGCACATGCGGTATCGGCAGTCACACTGCCTCTTGGGATTCGTGCCCGTGCTTCTAGCACCAATTGTAAGCGTCTGTACTTACTTGGCTGCTGTTGAGGTAGGCACAGGAAGCAGTATTGATGAAATGTTCATGCAAGAACCGCTCTGGATAGCAAAACAAACGAACAGTCTTTTCTGGCACAAAGTGAAAAACAAACAGAAAAATAAAGAGCCCATATAGTACTGCGGGTCCGCCTGCTCAGGTCAGTGTCTTTAACACACACACACACACACACACACACACACACACACACACACACACCACACACGCATACACACACACACACACACACACACACACACACTCTGAAGGTATCCACATCTCCAGCCACAGACACTGAATGAGACATTTGGCTTCCATTTTATTAGCCAAGTCACGCCCTGGGTTTGGGATATATGAGCGGTCATTCCCACCCATCTCTTATGACCCGGCCCTGGATTGGCCCAAATAACTCTTTGACACTATACGTGCTGGAGCATACTTCCGAGCTCACATGACCACAGCTAATAGCCATGATGACACATATCTCCCCTCAAGGACTCGTCCAGCTGCAATCTTACTATATATATATATATATATATTGTGACAGGGTCACTGTCACGGTATATGAGGGGAGATATGTGTCACGAAGATTGCTTTCTTCCGTGATCCAGAAACCCATAAGTTTCTCCTCAGCATGCTAAGTGCTGAAGGAGTTAATGCGCCATGTTATGGGACGGGTTTGTAGGTGAGTAGGTAAGAGATGGGCGGGATGCCTAATCACCAAATCTCCACCTCAAGGGTGTGGCTGGTATGTTAAATGTACAGCCACTGATTTTTTTTCTCTGAGTTATGGTTTGGAGAGGAAAGACTCAAGACGGTGGCTCCAGGTGAAGCTGAAGACACATGGTGGTCTGAGCGGGTGAATCTCTCAGACTTATGGACTTTGCTATACATAATTTTTTTGTTTTGCCGTTATGCCAGGAAGGCGATGTATACTTTGCTGAACCCTGCTATGGTTTATGCTGTTCCATAATAAACCAGCAAGTGATTTGCTACAGTAAGCATTCCTGTGGGTATCTTTGGAAGCATCTGAGGGAGTCAACCCCTCACATGTGGTGTTCTGAATGCCGGCAGTGTTCCAGGAACATGCATAAAGGCTGTGGACAACTGCATGTCCTGGGTAAAATCCATCATCCATCATCCAGCATGAGACGTTCAACAGCATGGAGGAACTTGTGAAGTATCTGGTCCAGGCTCAACAGCAGCAACAGCTGTCCAGTCAACAGCAGCAAATGGCACAACAGGAGACAAACTGTTGACAGCAGCTCCAACAACAACAGCAGCAGCAGCGACAGCAGTACGAGGCGCTAACGCAGTAAATGGTACTCCTCGTAAAGACGGTTCATGGGAGGCTGGCGTTCTTCTCCCCAACTCCAGGTGATGACTCGCACATTGAGAAAATGGTAAGACGAGCTATGCAAAAAATGCCCCGGGGAATGATGTGGAAACTTTTCTGACTGTTTTCAAGAGGGTGACTGAACGGGAGAAACTTCCGCCAGAGCAGTGGGCAGAGGTGCTGGCGCCATATTTGTTGGGAGAACATCAAAAGGCGTATTATGACTTAGCCCTCCAGTATGCCAAAGAATATGCCAAATTAAAAACTGCAATCTTGGCACGCTTGGGAGTAACGATGTCCGTTAGAGCTCAGCGAGTCCACTGTTGGTCGTATGCTGGCGACAAACCCCCTTGATCAAAAATGTTTGATTTATTGCACCTAGTCCAAAAGTGGTTTCAGCCAGAAACTTCTACTCCTGCCCAGATGATCGAGCGGGTGGTGATGGACAGGTTCATCCACTCCCTTCCCAGGTCAATACAGACCTGGGTTGCCCAAGGCGATCCTCGAAATGCGGACGACCTGTTTAGCCTGGTTGAGAGATACCAGGTTGTTGAGAAATTCCTCAGGAAACCAGACATCGCCACTTCCCCGTACTTGGATACCTAAAGGGGGGGCAGGTTCACCATGGAGGGTGGCTAGACCCCCAAAAAGACTTAATGCATCTTGTCATACTGGGGCAGGATTTTTCACTATTTTGGAACTTGTGGCAAAAGGGGGCTGCACAGAGTGTCCCGGACAAAAGCCAGGTCCCTCTGGAAGAGTCTACGTCAAAAGTAAAGAAGGAGGAGTTTCCCTATTGTGTCCTCGATGAAGAGGAGGATGAGACGGTGACAGAGGAGCCCATCTTCCCTGAGGTAGAAGTGCCTGAAGAGAACTTTGGGACTGCTCAACTTAGAGATCTTACATTAAAGGGGGCATTTGATAATGTTACCATATTTAATGGGGTTGCTCAAAAGCCGGGTGCTGACATCAGGTTCCCTCACTTTGCAGTCAAGGGTGATTTGTTGTATTAGGTGACCAAACTGAGGGGAGGTGAGATAGTGGAGCAGCTGTTAGAGGTTTTTAAGAAAGAAAGGTAGCACACTGTAGCGCTATGCTTGCAGACACAAAATATGAAAAATGAATTGCATCACTGCCTTAGAAATATGAAAAATTGAGAAGTCTTAGCGTCATATTTAATGGGGTTGCTCAAAAGCCGGGTGCTGACATCAGGTTCCCTCACTTTGCAGTCAAGGGTGATTTGTTGTATTAGGTGACCAAACTGAGGGGAGGTGAGATAGTGGAGCAGCTGTTAGAGGTTTTTAAGAAAGAAAGGTAGCACACTGTAGCGCTATGCTTGCAGACACAAAATATGAAAAATGAATTGCATCACTGCCTTAGAAATATGAAAAATTGAGAAGTCTTAGCACATAAAATGGCCAATTTATGTGTACCTGGAAGCCACGTTAAGGCTCTTCTCATATTCCAGGTCCTAGCTAATGCCAATCCTCGCTTAGAAAAGTCTATCTGTATGGGAACATATGAATCCTCTCTCTAGACTAAAATCTACATCTCTGTGGAGGGTAATGGACCTGGTATAATTAAAACGCCTGTGACCAACAGGTGGAGTGCTCAGGCAGAAGGTAAATGAATACATATCAAAAAACTGACCGGCACATCCAAAAACAGACCTATCTTATTGATGCCTCTCCATTACTAACCGGGCTTGATGTCACCTTACAATACAAAGGTGACATCAACCCCCTAAGTGCCGGAATGTGCCATTTCTGGGGCGGCTGTGAGCTGGTGTTTGTAGCCGGGGGGCAATATCCGTGGTCCCTTCCTAGGCTATGAATATCAGCCAGCAGCTGTCTGTATTGCCATTCTGGCTATTATAGGAGGACCCCAAGTCATTTTTTTTTTGGGGTCCCCCTATTTTAACCCCTCTCTGACATTAGACGTACTATCCCGTCCATGAAACCCATGACAATCTGACCATGGACGGGATAGTACGTCATAGGCGATTAGCTGCGCTCCCTCCGGGAGCGCAGCTAATCGCCGCCGGGTGTCAGCTGATTATCACAGCTGACACCCATGACTGTGTGTCAGGAGCGGTCACGGACCGCTCCCGGAACATTAACCCCTTGCACACCGCAATCAAACATGATCTCGGTGTACTGGGGGCACAGGGAAGCATCGCGCAGGGAGGGGGCTCCCTGCGCGCCCCCCTGAGACCCTCAGACCAGCGCGATGTGATCGCGCTGTTCTGAGGGCTTCCTCCCTCCCAGGACCCGGATCCAAGATGGCGCCGGGGTCCTGGAGGGAGGCGGCTTCCTCAGTGCCTGCTGAGAGCAGGCACTGAGAAGCCTGCAGCGCTGCCTGTGCGATCGCTGGTGTGACAGAGTGCTGTGCACACTGTCACACCAGCGATCTGATAAAATACAGTGATGTCCCACCCTGGGACAAAGTAAAAAAGTAAAAAAAATAAAAATAAACATGTTTTAAAAAAAAAATCCAAAATAAAAAAATAAATAAATAAATATTCCCCAATAAATTCATTTCTTCCTGTAAATAAAAAAAACAAAACAATAGAAGTACACATATTTGGTATCGCCGCGTCCGTAACGACCCCCCTATAAAACTGTCCCACTAGTTAACCCCTTTAGTGAACCCCTTAAAAAACAAAAAACAAAAACAAAGCAAAAAATCAATGCTTTATCATCATACCGCCGAACAAAAAGTGGAATAACACGCGATCAAAAAGACCGATATAAATAATCATGGTACCGCTGAAAACGTCATCTTGTCCCGCAAAAAACGAGCTGCCATACAGCATCATAAGCGAAAAAATAAAAAAGTTATAGCTCGCAGAATAAAGCGATGCAAAAATAATTATTTTTCATATAAAATTTTTTTATTCTATAAAAGAGCCAAAACATAAAAAAATGACACAAATGAGGTATCGCCGTAATCGTACTGACCCAAAGAATAAAACTGCTTTATCAATTTTACCACACGCAAAACGGTATAAACGCCTCCCCCAAAAGAAATTCATGAATTGCTGATTTTTGTTCATTCTAACCTCCCAAAAATCGAAATAAAAAGCGATCAAAAAATGTCACGTGCTCAAAAATGGTACCAATAAAAACGTCAACTCGTACCGCAAAAAATAAGACCTCACATGACTCTGTGGGCCAAAATATGCAAAAATTATAGCTCTCAAAATGTGGCGATGCAAAAAACTATTTTTGCAATAAAAAGCGTCTTTTAGCGTGACAGCTGCCAATCATAAAAACCCGCTATAAATGGTAAATCAAACCCCCTTTATCACTCCCTTAGTTAGGGAAAAATAATAAAATAAAAAAAAATGTATTTATTTCCATTTTCCCATTAGGGTTAGGGTTAGGGTTGCGGCTAAAGTTAGGGTTACGGTTGGCGCTAAAGTTAGGATTAGGGTTAGGGTTGGGATTAGGGGTGTGTTAGGGTTAGGTTTGTGGTTAGGGTTGGGACTAGGGTTAGGAGTGTGTTGGGGTTAGGGTTGGAGTTAGAATTGGGGGGTTTCCGCTGTTTAGGCACATCAGGAGCTCTCCAAATGTGACATGGCGTCGGATCTCAATTCCAGCCAATTCTGTGTTGAAAAAGTCAAACGGTGCTCCTTCACTTCTGAGCTCTGCCATGCGTCCAAACAGTAGTTTATTCCCACATATGGGTATCAGCGTACTCTGGACCCCAAGCGTTATTGTGCAATTTGTCCTATTTCTTCTGTTACCCTTGGGAAAATAAAAAACTGGGGCGAAAATATAATTTTTGTAAAAAAAAAATGATTTTTTTTGTTTTTACGGCTGTACATTATAAACTTCTGTGAAGCACTTGGGGCTTCATAGCGCTCACCACACATCTAGATAAGTTCCTTGTGGGGTCTATTTTCCAAAATGGGGTCACTTGTTGGGGATTTCCACTGTTTAGGCGCATCAGGGGCTCTCCAAATGCGACATGACACCCCCAGACCATTCCATCAAAGTCTGCAATCCAAAACGTCACTACTTCCCTTCCGAGCCCCAACGTGTACCCATACAGTAGTTTTCTCCCACATATTGGGTATCAGCGTACTCAGGACAAATTGGAAAACAACTTTTGGGGTCCAATTTCTCCTGTTACCCTTGTGAAAATAAAATATTGGGGGCGAAAAAAATCATTTTTGCAAAAAAAAAAAAAGATTTTTTATTTTTACGGCTGTGCGTTATAAACTTCTGTGAAGCACTTCGGGGTTCAAAGTGCTCACCACACATCTAGATAAGTTCCTTGTGGGGTCTATTTTCCAAAATGGGGTCACTTGTGGGGGGTTTCCACTGTTTAGGCGCATCAGGGGCTCTCCAAATGCGACATGACGCCCCCAGACCATTCCATCAAAGTCTGCAATCCAAAACGTCACTACTTCCCTTCCGAGCCCTGACGTGTGCCCATACAGTAGTTTTCTCCCACATATTGGGTATCAGCGTACTCAGGACAAATTGGACAACAACTTTTGGGGTCCAATTTCTCCTGTTACCCTTGTGAAAATAAAATATTGGGGGCGAAAAAAATCATTTTTGTAAAAAAAAAAGGATTTTTTATTTTACGGCTGTACGTTATAAACTTCTGTGAAGCACTTCGGGGTTCAAAGTGCTCACCACACATCTAGATAAGTTCCTTTTGGGGTCTATTTGCCAAAATGGGTCACTTGTGGGGGGTTTCCACTGTTTAGGTGCATCATGGCTCTCCAAATGCGACATGACGCCCCCAGACCATTCCATCAAAGTCTGCAATCCAAAACGTCACTACTTCCCTTCCGAGCCCCGACGTGGCCCAACAGTAGTTTTCGCCCACATATTGTGTATCAGCGTACTCAGCACAAATTGGACAACAACTTTTGGTTCCAATTTCTTCTGTTACCCTTGTGAAAATAAAATATTGGGGCGAAAAAAATCATTTTTGTAAAAAAAAAAAAAAGATTTTTATTTTACGGCTGTACGTTATAAACTTTAGTGAAACACCTGGGGGTTCAAAGTTCTCACCACACATCTAGATAAGTTCCTTGAGGGGTCTAGTTTCCAAAATGGTGTCATTTATGGGGGTTTCCACTGTTTAGGCAGATCAGAAGCTCTACAAACACGACATGGCGTCCAGCCAATTCTGCGTTGAAAAAGTCACACGGCGCTCCTTCCCTTCCAAACTCTGCCATGCACCCAAACAGTGGTTTACCCCCACATATGGGGTATCAGCGCACTCAGGACAAATTGCACAATAACTTTTGGAGTCTTGTTACCCTTGGAAAAATAAAAATTGGGGTGAAAAGATCATTTTTGTGGAAAAAATATGATTTTTTAAATTTTACGGCTCTACGTTATAGACTTGTGTGAAGCACTTGGGGGTTCAAATTGCTCACCAAAGATCTAGATAAGTTCCTTAGGGGGTCTAGTTTCCCAAATGGGTCATTTGTGGGGGGTTTCCACTGTTTAGGCATATCTGGGTCTCTCCAAATGCAACATGGCATCCAATCTCAATTCCAGCCAATTTTGGTTGGAAAAAGTCAAATGGTGCTCCTTCCCTTCCGAGCTCTGCCATGCGCCCAAACAGTGGTTCCCCCCCACATATGGGGTATCAGCGTACTCAGGACAAATTGGACAACAACTTATGTGGTCCAATTTCTCCTGATACCCTTGGGAAAATAAAAAATTAGTGACTGAAAGATAATTTTTGTGGGAAAAAAATAGGATTTTTTATTTTCATGCTCGGGCATTATAAACTTGTGTGAAGCACTTGGGGGTTCAAAGTGCTCACCAAAGATCTAGATAAGTTCCTTAGGGGGTCTAGCTTCCAAAATGGAGTCACTAGTGGGGGTTTCCACTGTTTAGGCTCATCTGGGGCACTGCAAATGGAACATGACCCCCATCAACGTCTGCATTCCAAAACGTTACTACTTCCTTTCCAAGCCCTGCCGTGCGCCCAAACAGTTTCCCTCCCCCACATATGGGGTATCAGCGTACTCAGGACAAATTGGACAACAACTTTTGGGGTCCAATTTCCTTGGGAAAATTCAAAAATTTGGGACTAAAAAATCATTTTTGTGGAAAATTGTTTTTTTAATTTTTCAGACCCAGGCATTATAAACTTTTGTGAAACACTTGGGGGTTCAAAGTGCTCACAACAGATCTAGATAAGTTCCTTAGGGGGTCTATTTTGCAAAATGGTGTCACTTGTGGGGGGTTTCCACTGTTTAGGCACATCAGGGGCACTCCAAACACGACATGGCGTCCAATCTCAATTCCAGCCAATTTTAGTTTGAAAAAGTCAAACGGCGCTCCTTCCCTTACGAGCTCTGCCGTGTGCCCAAACAGTGGTTTTCCCCCACATATGGGGTATTGGCGTACTCAGGAGAAATTGCACAACAACTTTATCTGTCCATTTGCTTCTTTTACCCTTGTGAAAATAAAAAAAAAGTTTGTAATAGATCATTTTTGTGGCTAAAAAGTTAAATATTCATTTTTTCCTTCCACGTTGCTTCAGCTCCTGTGAAGCACCTGAAGGGTTAATAAACTTCTTGAATGTGGTTTTGAGTACCTTGAGGGGTGCAGTTTTTAGAATGGTGTCACTTTTGGGTATTTTCTGCCATATAGACCCCTCAAAGTGACTTCAAATGTGAGGTGGTCCCTAAAAAAATGGCTTTGTAAATTTTGTTGTAAAAATGAGAAATCGCTGGTCAACTTTTAACCCTTATAACTTCCTAACAAAAAAAAATGTTGGTTCCAAAATTGTGCTGATGTAAAGTAGACATGTGGAAAATGTTATTTCTTAACTATTTTGTGTGACATATTTCTCTGTTTTAAGGGAATAAAAATTCAAAGTTTGAAAATTGCAAAATTTTAAAAATTTTCGCCATATTTGCGTTTTTTTCAAAAATAAACGCAAGTTATATTGAAGAAATTTTACTTCTAGCGTGAAGTACAATATGTCACGAGAAAACAGTCTCAGAATCGAGAATATCCGTTGAAGCGTTCCAGAGTTATAACCTCATAAAGAGACAGTGGTCAGAATTGTAAAAATTGGCCCGGTCATTAACGTGCAAACCACCCTTGGGGGTGAAGGGGTTAATAGCCAGTAAAGGCTAAATATACAGCTGCGGGCTGATATTCATAGACTGGGAAGATCCATGGATATTACCCGCTTCCCAGGCTATAAACATCGGCCCCCAGTTGCTGGCTTTCCATCTCTGGCGCAGAAAATTGCGCGGGAGCCCACGCCATTTTTTTCTTCCATTTTTTTAAATTAAACAGATATTGCGTTTAAGGCTGTGGTCACACTTGCGAGAAACTCACACGAGTCTCACACCTCAATACCCGGCACTGCCGCCGGCACTAGGGACCGGAGTGTGCAGCTGCATGTATTTCTATTTCCATGCAGCTGAACGCTCCGGTCTGAGTGTCGGTGGCAGTGCTGGGTATTGAGGTGCAAAACTCGTGCGAGTTTCTCGCAGGCGTGACACCGGCCTAACGCAGATTTCTTCTATCTATAGATGTATCTATCTATAGATATATCTATCTATCTATTAATATTCACTTATATTTGTTTTGTGTCCGTACATAATTACTGTAGAACATGGTATGTGATGATATTATGGTGTTCAATGGAGTATGTAAAAGAAAAGGTTGGACAAAGAAGTGACATCACAAATTCTTTTTTTTTTGTTAAATAACATATCTTTATTTAGCTTACAAATCCGCACGAAGAAACCCATGAAAACCCGCATCAAAAACGTGCGGATTTTTACCTGCGCTTTCTGCCAAGAGAGGTAGAATCTGCGCAGAAAATTCCACAAGCAAATCTGCAATGTGTGCACATACCCTAAACCTGCCAGTGATGAGACGTGTGAGCTCTCAGGCACATGTGCTGGCTGCACCTGGGGGGCTGTGTAGGAGCGTCCCCTGTAGGGACCAATAATCACCCACTTATATCACATCATAGAAATGAAAACTAGTGTCTGTCTCAAATTAATTAATGTATTATCTTGAAAATAAAATCCCAAATTATAGACTATTTTATAGGTAATTTTATTACTTTTAAAACTTTTATTGGACGCATCTCGTCACTTCCACATCCCTGATGATGATGTCTTTAATTGTCCTTTTGTTCATTGTGTACCTGAACCTGTCGGCCTGATAAGATGGATATAACCCTTGTTGCTTCTAGTCCCCGTTGGATATTTTGGTGCAGGGACAGGTAGTGATGGCTACTTGCGGACATGTGCGGCACTTGCGGTTTTGTACTTGTGGTGAGACAAAAAAACACTGCTAGCAGCGTTTTTTTTCTTTTGCTGAAAGTACCGCATTTGCCTGATTGCGGCAAAACCGTAAGTGTCGCACATGTCCGCAAGTCCCATAGAGAATGAATGAGGCCGAACACAGTGATCTGTTACGCGACAGATGCGGAAAAGCTGACGGATCTGCCGCGAATGGCAAAAATCGCTGATGTGAAAGTAGCCTAAGTCACTGCTGACAGTGTCTGCATTAGTCATACTCACCAATGGGGAGGCAGAACGAAAAGTGCCTAGGGCAGCATCAACTCTAAATACGGCCCTGGCCAGACCGCATATTAAATATAAGGGTTAGGGGTCACTTAGGTAATAGTGATCACAAAATAATAAGTTTTCATGTGTCCTTTAATAAGATGTGTAGTCGAGGGGTTACAAGGACACTAAACTTCAGGAAGGCAAATTTCCAATGGATGAGAGATGATCTTAGTGTAATAAACTGGGACGATATCCTGAGACATAAAAATACACAAAGAAAATGGGAGACGTTTATTAGTATCCTGAATAGGACCTGTGCACAGTATATACCCTATGGGAATAAACATGCTAGAAATTGGAGGAAACCACTATGGCTAAATAGAGCTGTAAGGGGCGCAATAAGGGACAAAAAGAAAGCGTTTAGGGAATTAAAGCAAGTAGGTAGTGATGAGGCATTAAATAAATACAGAAGATTAAATAAATTCTGTAAAAAGCAAATCAAGACAGCAAAGATTGAGACAGAGAGACTCATTGCCGGAGAGAGTAAAAATAATCCCAAAATATTCTTTAACTACATAAATAGTAAGAAACTAAAAAATGATAGTGTTGGTCCCCTTAAAAATAGTCTGGGTGAAATGGTGGATGAGGATGAGGAAAAAGCCAATATGCTAAATGACTTTTTTTTAACAGTATTTACACAAGAAAATCCCATGACAGGTAACATGATCAGTAATGAAAAAATTTCTCCATTAAATGTCACCTGCTTAACTAAGTAGGAAGTACGACGGCGTCGAAAAAATCATTAAAATTGACAAATCCCCGGGCCCGGATGGGATACCCCCGAGTACTGCAGGAATTAAGTACAGTTATAGATAGACCATTATTTTTAATCTTTAAAGATTCCATAATAACGGGTTCTGTACCACAGGACTGGCGTATAGCAAATGTGGTGCCAATATTCAAAAAAGGGGCAAAAACTGAACCTGGAAATTATAGGCCAGTGAGCTTAACATCTACTGTGGGTAAAATCCTGGAGGGTTTTTTAAGGGATACTATATTGGAGTATCTGAGGCTGAATAACCTCATGACACAGTATCAGCATGGGTTTACGAGGGACTGTTAATGTCAGACTAATCTGATAAGCTTTTATGAAGGGGTAAGTTCCGGACTTGGTGGACGTGGTGTACATGGACTTCTCAAAAGCTTTTGATACGGTGCCACACAAAAGATTAATACATAAAATGAGAACAATGGGGATAGGGGAAAATATGTGCAAGTGGGTTAAGAACTGGCTCATGGATAGGAAACAAAGGGTGGTTATTAATGGAGCACACTCGGACTGGGTCATGGTTAGCAGTGGGGTACCACAGGGGTCAGTATTGGGGCCGCTTCTCTTTAACATATTTATTAATGACCTTGTAGGGGGTATACAGAGTAGTATTTCAATATTTGCAGATGACACTAAAATCTGCAGGGTAATCAATACAGAGGAGGACAATTATATATTACAGGAGGATTTATGTAAACTAGAAGCTTGGGCTGATAAATGGCAAATGAGCTTTAATGGGGATAAATGTAAGGTCATGCACTTTGGTAGAACAAACAAGATGTATAATTATGTGCTTAATTGTAAAACACTGGGCAAAACTGTCACTGAAAAAGACCTGGGTGTATGGGTGGACGACAAACTCACATTTAGTAGCCAGTGTCAGGCAGCTGCTACAAAGGCAAATAAAATAATGGGATGCATTAAAAGAGGCATAGATGCTCATGAGGAGAACATAATTTTACCTCTATACAAGTCACTGGTGCGACCACACTTAGAATACTGTGTACAGTTCTGGTCTCTGGTTTATAAGAAAGACATAGCTGAACTGGAGCGGGTGCAGAGAAGAGCGACCAAGGTTATTAGAGAACTGAGGGGTCTGCAATACTAGGACAGGTTATTACACTTGGGGTTATTTATTTTGGAAAAACGAAGGCTTAGGGGTGATCTTATTACAATGTACAAATATATGAGGGGACAGTAGAAAGACCTTTCTAATGATGTTTTTAATCTTAGGCTGGAGTCACACACAACGTCTAAAAAATCTGACCGTTTTAGTGGTACGATTATCGCATAAAACTTTCATGAACATTGATGCATCTGGCATCTGATTTTCTGTCGCTAATGCGATTTAGTCGCATGTGAGAGTACGTTTCACATCCGATTGCCGTCCGACTTGCGATTTTTTGTGGCATCATACCAAAATGGACAATTAACGGTTTTGAGGCCTGCAAGTAATTTAAATCAACAGCCATACCCATATTTAAGCTGTCTCCAACTGGTGTGAGCCTCCCAACTTAGCAGTGGACTCATTGGGTTATTTGTGGTTGGTGGTTTATTGCTGCTTTGTCCCAATCATGAGCGACAGACTGATCTTTAATACCAGAGATTGTGCTGTACAATTGGGTTATCTCCAGACGTTTTGGGGAGCCATACCCTGTTGTTGCAGCTCCCAGAATTCGCCGAAGAGTGTGGGTACATCCACTTTTGAGGTGAAGGATCAGTAAAGGCCATTTTCACCGCCTGTATTCGATGCTGCGTACCCATCCCAACAAGTTTTTTCGGTATTGTTGAATGAGCGTTGCTACTTTTGATAATTTGCTGGAGATTGTGCGCCCTGGGATCACGTTTCAGAATACCAGGATGCGTCCAGCTATTTCTGCAGAGGAACGCCTTCTCCTAACATTACGGTATGTGTGTCAACGATATGTTGATGATGTTTTCCACAACAAAGCTACTTTCCCAGTATTGTCACTTACTTAATGTTAACATATTGTCTTGAATTTTATTACCACGCTTACCCATCTTCCCTATTTGCTTGTGTGTACCCCTCATAATGCATTGGATGTAATTGCATTTACTGAATGCATGCTTATAGAAAGCTCATAATTTTAAATGTAGGTAATTATGTGCTTGTTGTTTGCTGTGCTGATGTGTACATGTTTTTTGTTGTTTGTGTATTGCAGGTTCCTTTCCACTGGGCTCTCATACGCTGCTCTGCACTTAGAGTTTTTAATAGGCAAATCCACCATTTCAGGAATTGTCAGCTCTACTTGTGTGCAAATTTGGTCCAGACTAAATAAAGAGGTCATACCTGAGCCCAAAATGGCAGACTGGTTGAGGATTGCATGTAGATTTGAAGAAACATGCCATTTTCCACACTGTATTGGAGCCCTGAACGGGAAGTACATTCGTGTGCGTAAGCCGCCGAACTCTGGCTCCCAATTCTACAATTATAAACAATATTTTTCTGTAGTGTTGTTGGCCTTGATCGACAGTCACTACAGGTTTATAATTGTAGACATTGGGGCCTATGGAAGGACTGGAGACTCCAGAGTCTTCAATTCTTCCATTATGGGTCGGCGGCTACGCAATAACCAATTGGACCTACCACCAGCACGCCAACTTCCACACTCCAATATGGATCCAGTGCCTTATGTTCTTGTAGCGGATGAGGCGTTCCAATTGACACGTAATGTTATGAGGCCATATCCACGTCGCAATCTGAACCATCGGCGTCGCATATTTAATTTTCGCCTTTCACGTGCACGACGCCTGGTGGAGTGCACCTTTGGTATTCTTTGTGCCAAATGGTGGGTACTCCAATCAGCCATTCAGCTTAGTGAAGCTAATGTAAATGTGGTAGTAAAAGCATGTGTGGTCCTACATAATTTCACAAGAATGCATGAATGCTCCTCACCTGATGTGCCTGACCTTGTGTCTGGTAATGTGTCTATGCCAATGAGACCACTCATCCATCCCCATAGTCCCCCTTCTGGCCTTAAAGTCCGTGATGTGTTCACAAATTATTTTGGTTCCCCTGATGGTGCTATTCCCTGGCAAGAGGAGGCCTTAGCTATGTAGTGTGCTTATTTTCTTGTACCATAAAGACACTTTTGTTTACATCATTGATGTTGTACTGTTGTTCCTACTGTCCATTTCCCTGTACGTCACACAGGACATAACATATAATAAGAATGACATACAACCAATGCCACGTCACAAATTTTATTCATTTGTGTAATTTTTTTTTGGTGGCTCTTAAATTATGCGTACTGGACAAATACGTCCAAAGGTTGCATTCACCTTTCTTGTAAAAAAATAAAAAACAGTCAAGTATATAAGGCACTTAAACAAATACTCAAACATTGAGTAAATACATGTCACCTACAAGTTATGGTAGGTGGGGGGTGGTGACGATGGAGGCCCAGGTTGGGTGGGTTGCCTTGCAGGATCAGCAATCAGTGTGTCACCCTGACTTGTGGCAGACTGTTATGTTACTTGTGGGTTTCTGCCTGGATCCTGATGGGGGTTTGGATAGGGGTACATGGGAAACTGGTGTTGGTAGTCATAGGTATATGGCTGACCAGTTTGAGAATGACCCCCAATATGCCCATGTCGACCATACCCATGTTGTGGCCAGCCGACAACATTGGGTATGTTCGAGTGGGCATATTGGGAATGGCCACTCTGTCCCATGGGTTGGAGCTGCTGAGGTAGGTTGGAGTAGGAGGGAGCTTGAGGAGGAGGAGTTGGGATCTGTTTGACACAAGGAGGAGGTGGAGGATGATGATGAGGAGGAGGTTGGGAGGCAGAAGCCCCCTCTGTGCGCTGGCTTCCCAACAACCGTAGGAGATTTTCTGATGAAAGCTGCCACCTTTCGAGAAAATCTAAAACGGTGTTGGGATTATTTGGTGGGGTTCCTGCATCAAGAATTTGGACTCCACCTCTGATCCGCAGTCTGTGCTCACGCGGAATACCCCTGAGGTAGCGTGCCAGACTGCGGCCAAATGCCTCCTCCCCATCATCATGTGCTACATTGGACAAATAGTCTAGAACTCCTCTGTCCACCTGCCTCCTTGTCCCAGACCCAACTCCTTCTCTTCGGCGCCTGCCTCGCCTTGCAATAAGGGAATGTGGAGGAGACATATCAGGAGGCCTAGTAGGGCTACTGCTCACAGCATGCTCCTCTTGCTGTTGAGCCTGGGTGTCTGACTCCTCAGCTGCAGCAGGTGGTGATGGTGCTGGTGCTGCTGCTTGTGTGGAAGATGTGGCTGCAGAGGAAGGGCCAGCCTCCTCAGCACCATCACCAACAGGGTCTATGACGACCTCAGAGTCCGACCCTGTCTCCCTCTCTGTAAGGTTTGACTCTGTCCTATATAGGAAAAACAAAAAGATATTTAATATTTGATATCCAAAACAATCATAGGGTTTCAACAGACATACACTTACGGTCGCAGATCCATAACTGGCGCAAGGAAATTGAGCCGGTCAAAATACAGGTATTTCCTCTTCCTTGTTGCGGAGGCCCCACTCTGCGCCCTCTGCTGCCTCTCCCTGCGGTAGCAGTCTCAATAGCTGCGCCACCGCCTTGTCACATCTGTCACTGCAAAGTGAATTCAAGCAGAACCCAAAATATTACTGCTATGGACTTTTAAAACACTTCACACATCTGTCGCTATGAACATCCACATTTTTGTGATGTGTCTTGCTATGTGTAGCCAAAAACACCTAAAAACTTGTATGCTAATCAGGGTGGCTAAGTACAAAAATCACAGTACAAGGGTAGATGCATACAAACATATGCGTCTGAGGTATGTGTAGCAACAACTACCATCAATTTGGCCCAAACCTTACCCCTTAACAAAAGGGGCACAGATTAAGTTCCATACCTACACATTTAATGTGTGCTCAAGGTGGCTACAACCATTTCACACACTAAGTAGGCAACCATCAGGGATGTATGTGAAGATTTGGCTGTTGTTTGGGGACACACAGAACAATCAGGGCCGTATTTGCCACTAGGCACTCGAGGGCACGTGCCTAGGGCGGGACTCTGCGGGGGGGCGGCACCTGAGCATGATTTTTTTTTTAAGTCCGGGGGGTCGGCCCTCCCCTTGATTCCCTCCCCCTTCCGCCCCTTTCATCATACTCACCTCCTCCTGCTGCCTGCAGCTCCAATGGTCCAGCGCCGACATCTTCCTGTACTGAGAGCGTGGTCACTGGTGGTACCGCTCATTAAGCTCATGAATATGGACGCCACTCCACTCTCATAGGCATGGCGTCCATATTCATGACCTTAATGAGCGGTACCACGAGTGGTCCGCGCGCTCATACAGGAAGAAGTCGGCGCTGGACCATCGGAGCTGCAGGCAGCAGGAGGAGGTGAGTATGATGACGGGGGAGGAATGAGCAGGGAGGGCAGTGAACACTGGGGCTGGGGGGGCAGTGAGCGCTGTGGCTGGGGGGGCAGTGAGCGCTGGGGCTGGGGGGCAGTGAGCGCTGGGGGGGCAGTGAGCGCTGTGGGGCAGTGAGCGCTGTGGGGGCAGTGAGCGGTGTGGGGCAGTGAGTGCTGGGGGGCAGTGAGCGGTGTGGGGCAGTGAGCGCTCTGGGGGCAGTGAGCGCTCTGGGGGCAGTGAGCGCTGTGGGGAGGAATGAGCATGGGGAGGAATGAGCGCTGGGGGTAGGAATGAGCGCTGGGGGTAGGAATGAGCGCTGGGGAGGAATGAGCGCTGGGGAGGAATGAGCGCTGGGGGAGGAATGAGCACTGGGAGGAATGAGTACTGGGAGAGTAATGAGTGCTGGGGGAATGAGCGCTGAGGGGGGAATGAGCACTGAGGTGGGGAATGAGCGCTCGGGGGAATGAGCGCTGAGGTGGGGAATGAACGCAGGGGTGAGGAATGAGCGCTGGGGTAGGGAATGAGCGCTGAGGTGGGGAATGAGCGCTCGGGGGAATGAGCGCTGAGGTGGGGAATGAGTGCTGGGTGGGGAATGAGCGCTGAGGTGGTGGAATGAGCGCTGAGGGGTGGGTGAAAGATGGAATGAGCGCTGAGAGGTGGGGGAATGAGCGCTGGTGGGGAATGAGCGCTGAGGTGGGGAATGAGTGCTGGGGAGAATGAGCGCTGGACTAATGTAAAAGAGGAGGTTGGACAGAAATTACATCACAAATCTTTTTTTTTGTTAAATAACATCTTTATTTAGCTTACAGAAAGGCATACAAATCCGCATGTAAAAAACGCATCAAATATGCACCTGCGTTTTCTGCCAAGAGATGCGGATTATGTACGGAAACTTTTGCAGACAAATCTGCAACGTGTGTACATACCCTAAGGCTATGTTTCCACGTTCAAGAAACGCTGCAGAGAGGACACAGCTCCGTCCAAAGCTTTGCCGGCTTTTGTACGCGCGGTGATTCCACATGTGTCATTGAACCGTGTGGAATCACCGCATCCTATACATAGGATGGTGCTATTTATCTTGCGTAGACTGAGCATCTCCGCAAGATAAATAGACATGCTGCGGTCTAGAAAGACGCGCCGCATGTGCATATACGCAGGTCTGCCACCTGCATCTTTGTACGCATAGTGGATATGGGATTTCATAAAATCCCCTCCACTATGCTGTAACATTTGGACGCTGTGGATTGGACTCTGCGGCTGTTCTCAGCGTCCAACCCGCAGCGTTTCCTGAATGTGGAGACGTGCCCTAAATATATCTCTGCCTCTGGACATTATATAGTATAGATTTGCCTGGACTGTACATTATTATAAATCTACTACCTGAGCATTATATATTATAGATCACCCTGGACATTATATATAATAGATTGTACGTCATATATTACAGATAATTCTGGACATTTTATACTATAGATCTCCTTGTACATTATATATTATAGATCTATAATAAATAATATACCGGGAGATCTATAAGATAAATTGCCCAGATTTATATGTAAGTATCTGTTTACACCCAGACATATGAATAAGGCCTAAGTCAGAGACTGGGCAGTAATAGAATAATACATTCCATCTAGTAATCCTCCAATGTCTGCTGGACATGGTGTGGGGAGAGTTTTCAGCTCAGTTAGTACACAGACACCAGACTTCTTGCTGTTAACCAGTTAATGTTTTCTTGTCCACCACACTGCAGTGTCAAAAGAGGAAGACAGCGAGACAGGCAGCAACATCGCATCAGAGAGCTCTTGACCTCAAAAATCCTCAGATCCTGGTATTGTAACCTAATATTAAGAATAATATTTATTCATTGATATTGCGCTATTAACTCCACAGCACTTTACATACATCATCAACACTGTCCCCATTGGGGCTCACAATCTAAACATCCTATTTGTATGTCTTTTGAGTGTGGTAGGAAACCACCGTCTTTGAAAGAGCTACATGGGCATACACATAGATTCGGCCTCATTCATTCCCTATGGGACTTGCAAACATGTGCGGCACTTGCGGTGAGACAAAAAAACACTGCTAGTAGCGTTTTATTTCCGTTGATGCAAGTATCGGATTTACGGGATTGCGTCAAAACCGCAAGTGTCGCACATGTCTGCAAGTCGCATAGGGAATGAATGAGGCCGAATGCAGTGTTGTCATAAGTGATCCGGTACGTGGCAGATGCGGAAAAACTGCCGGATCTGCCGCGAATGGCAAAAATCGCTGATGTGTAAGTAGCCTAAGTCACTGCCGACAGTGTCTGCATTAGTCATACTCACCAATGGGGGAGGCAGAACGAAAAGTGCCTAGGGCAGCATAAACTCTAAATACGGCCCTGAGAACAATGTGTCATTGTCATTATAAAGCATGGCATAATAATGTATTTTTGGGACAATATGAAGGGATCTGACGAAAATATTACAATGGTGTGTGAAAATACAGTGACATACATGAGGTTTCTTATGGTTTCAAGTCTTGTACTTACTAATGCGCTCTTGGTCCTCCCTTGATCTCTGCCCAAAATCTGGGAACATTTGCCCACAATTTTTCTCCAAGCCGCCTCCTTCCGAGACCTGTTAGAATAATGGGCATCGCGCTGGTCCCAAAGTTCTGGCCTCTCCTGGACCAGAACGATTAAAACTTCAACATTAATGTGGGTGCCCATGGTTATGGAGTCCATGGAGGCGTTTTCCTGTTTTGATTTGATCTCTGGTAGCCTAATTAGCATGTGAAGCCTTCCTCACAATTACTGATGCAATTTCCAGTCACCTGGAATAGTGGTGCGATTTAATCGCAAGTCACACGTGCGGTCCGTTTGTAATCCGATTTTTCATCGCACCCATAGACTTGCATTGACGATTGTCGACCCACAATCGGTGACAATCGCAGCATGCTGCGATTGCACTCACACGTATAAAACGGACGACAAAAAATCTGATACTGGGAGCTGCTCCATAGATTAACGTACGTCCGACTGCAATGCGATATTTGATCGCTTTGCAGTCGTACGGTTTTGTCGCCAGTGTGACCCCGGCCTTAGACCTGTGGCGGGGACAAGGGGGCATCCTCTACGCCTGGAGAAAAGAAGGTTTAGTCATAATCACAGACACAGATTCTTTACTGTAAGAGCAGTGAGACTATGGAACTCTCTGCCGTCTAATGTTGTAATGAGTGATTCCCTACTAAAATTTAAGAAGGGACTGGATGCCTTTCTTGAAAAGTATAATATTACAGGCTATATTCACTAGTTTCCTAGATATTGCGTTGATCCAGGGAGCTAGTCTGATTGCCGTATGAGTAGTCGGGAAAGAATTTTTTCCCCCAATGTGAAGCTTACTGTTTGCCACTTGGTTTTTTTTTTTTGCCTTCCTCTGGATCAACATGTTAGGGCAGGTTAGGATATGATATGGGTTGAATTAGATGGACTTAAAGTCTTCCTTCAACCTTAATAACTATGTTACTATGTAAGTTCAGTTCAATTGTAAAAAAAAATCAAAACATTGACTAAATCACATACAATATACATACTCACCGAACGCCTAATCCCAGATGCCCGCATCTCCTGCAATCAATCAAAAATAATAAACCAACATATACTCCCTGTTCCTTGTAGTCCATTTAATACCGACTGTCCCAAGTCGATGTCACCCGGCTAGGGCCGGCTCCAGGTTTTTGTGGGCCCCGGGCGAAAGAGCCAAGGGTGGTTTGCACGTTAATGACCGAGCCAATTTTTACAATTCTGACCACTATCTTTTCATGAGGCTATAAATCTGGAACGCTTCAACGGATCTTAACGATTCTGAGATTGTTTTCTCGTGACATATTGTACTTCACGTTAGCTGTAAAATTTCTTCGATATAACTTGCGGTTATTTTTGAAAAAAAACGCAAATATGGCAAAAAATTTCAAAATTTTGCAATTTTAAACTTTGAATTTTTATTCCCTTAAAACAGAGAAATATGTCACAAAAAATAAATAGTTAAGAAATGACATTTCCCAGATGTCTACTTTACATCAGCACAATTTTGTAACCAAAATTTTTTTTTGTTAGGAAATTATAAGGGTTAAAAATTGACCAGCGATTTCTCATTTTTACAACAAAACTTACAAAGCCATTTTTTTAGGGACCACCTCACATTTGAAGTCACTTTGAGGGGTCTATATGGCAGAAAATACCCAAAAGTGACATCATTCTAAAAACTGCACCCCTCAAGATACTCAAAACCACATTCAAGAAGTTTATTAACCCTTCAGGTGCTTCACAGTAGCTGAAGCAACGTGTAAGGAAAAAATGAATATTTAACTTTTTAGTCACAAAAATGATATTTTACAAACTTTTTTTTTTTCACAAGGGTAAAAGGAGAAAATGGACAGATAAAGTTGTTGTGCGATTTCTCCTGAGTTCGCCAATACCCCATATGTGGGGGAAAACCACTGTTTGGGCGCACAGCAGAGCTCGTAAGGGAAGGAGCGCTGTTTGACTTTTTCAAACCAAAAATGGCTGGAATTGAGATTGGACGCCATGTTCCATTTGCAGTGCCCCAGATGAGCCTAAACAGTGGAAACCCCCAACAAGTGACCCCATTTTGGAAACTAGACCCCTTAAGGAACTTATCTAGATCTGTGGTGAGCACTTTGAACCCCCAAGTGCTTCACACAAGTTTATAATGCCCGGGCATGAAAATAAAAAATTCTATTTTTTTCCCACAAAAATTATCTTTCAGTCAACAATTTTTTCCAAGGATAACAGGAGAAATTGGACCACAAAAGTTGTTGTCCAATTTGTCCGGAGTACGCTGATACCCCATATGTGGGGGAGAACCACTGTTTGGGCGCACGGCAGAGCTCAAAATGGAAGGAGCACCATTTGACTTTTTCCAACCAAAATTGGCTGGAATTGAGATAGGACGCCATGTTGCATTTGGAGAGCCCCTGATGTGCCTAAACAGTGGAAACCCCCACAAGTGACCCCATTTTGGAAACTAGACCCCCTAAGGAACTTATCTAGATCTGTGGTGAGCAATTTGAACCCCCAAGTGCTTCACACAAGTTTATAATGTAGAGCCGTAAAATTAAAAAATCATATTTTTTCCACAAAAATGATCTTTTCACCCCAATTTTTATTTTCCCAAGGATAACATGTCTCCAAAAGTTATTGTGCAATTTGTCCTGAGTACGCTGATACCCCATATGTGGGGGTAAACCACTGTTTGGGTGCATGGCAGAGCTTGGAAGGGAAGGAGCGCCGTTTGACTTTTTCAATGCAGAATTGGCTGGACGCCATGTCGTGTTTGGAGAGCTCCTGATCTGCCTAAACAGTGGAAACCCCCGACAAATGACACCATTTTGGAAACTAGACCCCTCAAGGAACTTTTCTAGATGTGTGGTGAGAACTTTGAACCTCCAGGTGTTTCATGTCACGACGTATAACAGATATATTCAAAGATAGCAACCTATATCTAATGTGACATCATTCTAAATTTCATATAATAGAGAAAATCAACATGTATACATAGTATCTGCCAGCAATGTCTTACCTGACATAATATCCTATGTATTGTGGGTCAATACTGTGTACGTGTCACGCTGTCTCTGGATAGAGGTGGACCGGGGTCTATGCTGACCCTGAACTGGGGTCCTGACTAGTCCCTCTACCTGGAGGTACTGTTAATGGTACAGAGGTCCAGGCCGCCAGCGTAACCCTGTCTCCTGTAGATCCCTGACCACTGTAATCTAGTCCTGAGAAGGACCCTGATTACCACCACAGGGAATGGGCAGGTCACAGCTTACACACAGTCTAAGACAAACGAGACAGACAAGGGGTAAAGAAAACACAGCCTTGCATACAACACTTCCACTACAGAGGAACACAAAAGGTAAAGGAGATAAACAATAAGCGAGGAGAGGAAAAACCACAACAGCACTCTTAGCTTAAGTCTTCTCAGAAACGATCCGCTCTGCTGGTCTGAATGAATGCTTTCACCGGCAACTTCCCCAGCAGACCAGCAGGTATATGAAGGAAGCTAATTAACAAAACATCAATCGCAGCTGGGCGAGGCTGGTCAGCCCAGCACCGAGAGAGAAAGAATTAACTCCCTCAGTGCCGAAAAACACCCAGCACCAGAAACTCAGCTGTGCGAAGTCAGGGTGTGCAATCGCGACGATCTCCGCCGCGACACACCCGTGACAGTACCCCCCCTTCTACGAGGGGCCTCTGGACCCTCAGGGCCTGGTCTATCTGGGTGAGTAGTGTGGAAGGCCCGAACCAAACGGTCTGCGTTAATATCCGACGCAGAAACCCACATCCTCTCCTCAGGACCATACCCCCTCCAATGAACAAGGTACTGAAGGGACCGGCGATTCAGACGTGAGTCAATGATCTTCGATACCTGAAACTCCAAATTACCATTGACCACCACTGGAGGAGGAGGTAGAGGTGACGGTATAACTGGTGCCACGTACCTCTTAAGCAACGATTTGTGGAACACATTGTGGATTTTAAATGTAGGAGGGAGGTCAAGACGGAAAGCCACCGGATTAACTATTGAACTGATCCTGTATGGCCCGATGAATCTGGGACCGAGTTTCCAGGAGGGAACCTTAAGTTTTATATTCTTGGTAGACAACCATACCAGATCGTTCACACTTAGGTCCGGACCAGACACTCTCCTCCTATCAGCCATACGTTTGTATCGGTTCCCCATAGTGCTCAGATTATTAAGCACTCCTCTCCACACTGAAGCAAGTGACGACGAAAATCGTTCCTCCTCAGGAACCCAGAAGAGCCCCCCCATTGAAAGTACAAAACTGGGGGTGAAAACCATATGCCCCAAAAAACGGGGACTTACCAGTGGACTCGCTCCGCCTATTGTTAAGAGCGAACTCTGCCAGAGGCAAGAAAGAAGACCAGTCCTCTTGGTTCTCTGAGACAAAACACCGGAGATATGTCTCTAAGCTCTGATTCAGACGCTCTGTCTGACCATTGGTCTGCGGATGAAAAGCCGAAGAAAATGACAACTGCTTCCCCCGACGAGAACAAAATGCCTTCCAGAATTTGGACACAAACTGAGACCCCCGATCCGACACCACATCGGAAGGCAACCCGTGAAGTCTCACAATCTCCCCAATGAACACCTGCGCCAGAGTTTTAGCATTAGGAAGAGCAGGAAGAGCAATAAAATGTGCCATTTTGCTGAACCTGTCAACTACAACTAGTATGACAGTTTTACCTGAAGACGGAGGAAGGTCCGTAATGAAGTCCATAGACAGATGGGTCCATGGACGCTCCGGGATTTTCAACGGTAAAAGGGCCCCAGACGGACGGGTATGTGGGGTCTTAGAGCGCGCACATACCCCACAGGACGCAACAAAAGTTACCACCTCTTTATTTAAGTTAGGCCACCAAAACCGGCGAGAAACGAGATCTACAGTTGCTTTACTCCCTGGGTGTCCTGCCAAAGCAGAATTATGATGTGCCTCGATAACCTTTTGTCTTAACTGATCTGGAACAAACAGTTTCCCTGGAGGTCCTACAGGGGCGTCCCCCTGAGCCTCCAATACCTCCTCCTCAAGCTCAGAGCATACAGCCGACACCACAACTCCCTCCTGAAGAATAGGAACCGGGTCATCCGTCTTCCCGGCCCCCGGGAAACTACGAGATAAGGCATCAGCCTTTACATTTTTTGACCCAGGACGATATGTGACGACAAAATTAAACCTGGTAAAAAACAACGACCATCTAGCTTGTCTGGAATTCAGACGTTTTGCAGACTCTAAATACAGCAGGTTCTTGTGATCAGTAATGACGGTGACCGGGTGGACTGCCCCCTCCAAAAAGTGACGCCACTCTTCAAAAGCCAACTTAATGGCCAAGAGTTCCCTATTGCCGACATCATAATTCCTCTCGGCGGACGACAATTTTTTAGAGAAGAAAGCGCACGGATGCCATTTACCAGGGGACGGACCTTGAGGTAATACCGCACCCACTCCTACGTCGGATGCGTCTACCTCCACAATGAACGGTTGTGATGCATCAGGTTGGATGAGTATGGGTGCTGAAGCAAAACATTTTTTCAAGGAGGAAAATGCTTGACAAGCTTTGTCAGACCACCTAGAAAAATCCGTCCCTTTTTTTGTCATGTCAGTGAGAGGTTTGACAACAGATGAGAAATTACGAATAAATTTCCGGTAGTAGTTAGCAAACCCCAGGAAACGCTGCAGTGCTTTAAGATCCTCTGGCCGATCCCATTCAAGCACAGCCTTCACTTTCCCAGGGTCCATACGGAAACCGGAGGCTGACACCAGGAATCCTAAAAACTGAAGTTCTTGTACAGCGAATACACACTTCTCCCATTTGGCGTACAGTTTATTATCTCGCAAGATCTGCAACACTTGTCTCACATGCTCCTGATGAGACACAAGATCCGGCGAGTAAATTAAGATGTCATCTAGATAAATGACAACAAACTGTCCCACTAGGTGGCGAAAGATGTCATTAACAAAATGTTGAAACACCGCCGGGGCAGTAGTCAGACCGAAAGGCATGACAAGGTTCTCATAATGTCCCTCCGGAGTGTTAAACGCCGTCTTCCACTCATCCCCCTCCTTTATCCTAATCAGATTATACGCCCCCCTGAGATCCAACTTAGAGAACCATTTGGCGCCCACAATCTGATTGAAGAGATCAGGAATAAGTGGGAGCGGATACGGATCTCGGACCGTAATCCGATTAAGCTCACGGAAATCCAGGCAAGGGCGTAGGCCTCCATCTTTTTTCTTCACAAAGAAGAACCCCGCGGCCACTGGGGAAGATGAAGGTCTAATATGCCCCTTGGCCAGACTTTCCGAAATGTAATCCTTCATAGCTTGCCTCTCAGGACCAGAAAGGTTATATAACCTAGATTTTGGTAACTTAGCATCAGGAAGCAATTTTATAGCACAGTCATATGCGCGATGAGGAGGTAATTCTTGACACCCTTCCTCTGAAAACACATCCTCAAAGTCCTCCAGAAAAGGAGGTAAGGTTCTAGGCACGACCGTACCGATGACCGTGTTCATGCAGTTACTATTGCAAAATTCACCCCACTGGCTTATCTCTCTGGATTGCCAATTAATAACTGGGTTATGTTTAGTTAACCAAGGAAGTCCCAACACAATAGGAGTGGGAAGGCCCTCCAACACATAACAAGACAATAGTTCTTTATGTATTGCCCCCACTCGAAGGTCTATGTTATGCACGGCTTGCACAAAGCTACCTTGACCGAGAGGCCTGGCGTCAATAGAGAATATAGGGATAGGTTTGGCCAATACACTCAGTTGCATACCTTGCACCTGGGCAAACCGAGCATCCACCAGATTAGCCGCGGCCCCACTATCCAGAAGAACAGAAATCCTCTCAGTTCTCGTACCTACCACCACCTCCGCTGGTACGAGAAACTGAGACGGACTTGGGGACGAAATACATACTCCCAGATTGTCGTCCACCACACAACCTGGGATTAATAGTTTTCCGGCGACTTCTTGCTCAGTACAGTACGGGATGGACACCCCTCAATAAAATGTCCCTCTCTCCCGCAGAAGAAACACCTTCTTGTTTTGCGGCGCACCGCCGATCCCCTCTCTCGGAATGATGTCCCTCCCAACTGCATAGGTTTCTCGGAACAAACCAGGGGAACCTCAATATTAGGGACTTTAGAAGGAGGTGGAGTCATCACAGGGGGCGGAGTTACCGCACACCTCTCCCGAAGCCGTCTATCAATGCGAATAGCAAGAGCCATAGCGGCCTCCAGTGACGGGGGAGAATCATACTGAGCCAACACATCTTTTAATTTGTCAGATAAACCTTGACAAAACTGGCTCTTAAGAGCCGGGTCATTCCACTGAGTATCCGTGGCCCACCTACGGAACTCTGAAGAAAATTCCTCCGCCGGACGATCTCCCTGCTGTATCCTACGTAACTTCAGCAAGGGAGACCTGATCCGGGTCATCATATACCAGACCCAGGGCTGTAAAAAATCGGTCCACTGACTGGAGAGCCGGGGAGCCCGGGGGAAGAGAGAACGCCCAGGATTGAGGGTCCCCTTGTAAGAGCGAGATGACAATTCCCACCCTCTGATCCTCACTCCCCGACGACTGCGGCCGCAGCCGAAAATACAATTTACATGCTTCCCGGAAAGTAAACAACTTCTCCCGCCCACCAGTGAACCTGTCCGGGAGAGCTACTTTAGGTTCAAATCTGGTTTCTCCCGGGGGGTACAAAATCTTGGACTTAACGTCCGTCAGCTCCATGGACAAACTCTGCAACTGCTGAGCTAAATGGGCTACTGGATCCATGGTGGCTGGGGAGAATCTTTAGATGGGCCGGTGAAAATGTCACGACGTATAACAGATATATTCAAAGATAGCAACCTATATCTAATGTGACATCATTCTAAATTTCATATAATAGAGAAAATCAACACGTATACATAGTATCTGCCAGCTATGTCTTACCTGACATAATATCCTATGTATTGTGGGTCAATACTGTGTACGTGTCACGCTGTCTCTGGATAGAGGTGGACCGGGGTCTATGCTGACCCTGAACTGGGGTCCTGACTAGTCCCTCTACCTGGAGGTACTGTTAATGGTACAGAGGTCCAGGCCGCCAGCGTAACCCTGTCTCCTGTAGATCCCTGACCACTGTAATCTAGTCCTGAGAAGGACCCTGATTACCACCACAGGGAATGGGCAGGTCACAGCTTACACACAGTCTAAGACAAACGAGACAGACAAGGGGTAAAGAAAACACAGCCTTGCATACAACACTTCCACTACAGAGGAACACAAAAGGTAAAGGAGATAAACAATAAGCGAGGAGAGGAAAAACCACAACAGCACTCTTAGCTTAAGTCTTCTCAGAAACGATCCGCTCTGCTGGTCTGAATGAATGCTTTCACCGGCAACTTCCCCAGCAGACCAGCAGGTATATGAAGGAAGCTAATTAAAAAAACATCAATCGCAGCTGGGCGAGGCTGGTCAGCTCAGCACCGAGAGAAAAATAATTAACTCCCTCAGTGCCGAAAAACACCCAGCACTAGAAACTCAGCTGTGCGAAGTCAGGGTGTGCAATCGCGACCATCTCCGCCGCGACACACCCGTGACATTTCACTAAAGTTTATAACGCCCGAGCATGAAAATAAAAAAATCATATTTTTTCCACAAACATGATCTTTTAGTCCCCAACTTTTTATTTTCCCAAGGTAACAGGAGAAATTGGACCCCAAAAGTTGTTGTCCAATTTGTCCTGAGTATGGTGATACCCAATATGTGGGAGAAAACTACTGTATGTTCACACGTCGGGGCTTGGAAGGGAAGTAGTGACGTTTTGGATTGCAGACTTTGATGGAATGGTCTGCGGGCGTCATGTCGCATTTGGAGAGCCCCTGATGTGCATAAACAGTGGAAACCCCCCACAAGTGACCCCATTTTGGAAAATAGACCTCACAAGGAACTTATCTAGATGTGTGGTGAGTGCTATGAAGCCCCAAGTGCTTCACAGAAGTTTATAACGTACAGCCGTAAAAACAAAAAAATCATTTTTTTTTACAAAAATGATATTTTCGCCCCCAATTTTTTATTTTCCCATGGGTAACAGAAGAAATTGGACCCCAAGAGTTATTGTGCAATTTGTCCTGAGTACGCTGATACCCCATATGTGGGGGTAAACTACTGTTTGGGCGCATGGCAGAGCTCAGAAATGAAGGAGCACCGTTTGACTTTTTTAACGCAGAATTGGCTGGAATTGAGATCAGATGCCATGTCACATTTGGAGAGCCCCTGATGTGCATAAACAGCGGAAACCCCCCAATTCTAACTCCAACCCTAACCCCAACACACCCCTAACCCTAGTCCCAACTCTAACCATAACTCTAACCACAAACCTAACCCTAACACATCCCTAACCCTAATCCCAACCCTAACCCTAATCCTAACTTTAGCGCCAACCCTAACCCTAATTTTAGCCGCAACCCTAACCCTAATGGGAAAATGGAAATAAATACATTTTTTTAATTTTATTATTTTTCCCTAACTAAGGGGGTGATAAAGGGGGGTTTGATTTACTATTTATAGTGGGTTTTTATGATTGGCAGCTGTCACACTAAAAGACGCTTTTTATTGCAAAAAATAGTTTTTTGCATCACCACATTTTGAGAGTTATAATTTTTGCATATTTTGGCCCACAAAGTCATGTGAGGTCTTTTTTTTTGCGGTACGAGTTGACGTTTTTATTGGTACCATTTTTGAGCACGTGACATTTTTTGATCCCTTTTTATTTCGATTTTCAATCAGGAATTCATGAATTTCTTTTGGGGGAGGCGTTTATACCGTTCAGCGTGTGGTAAAATTGATAAAGCAGTTTTATTCTTCGGATCAGTACGATTACGGCGATACTTCATTTATATAATTTTTTTATGTTTTGGCGCTTTTATACAATAAAAACTATTTTATATAAAAAATAATTATTTTTGCATTGCTTTATTCTGCGAGCTATAACTTTTTTATTTTTTCGCTGATGATGCTGTATGGTGGCTCTTCTTTTGCGGGACAAGATGTCGTTTTCAGCGGTACCATGTTTATTTATATCCGTCTTTTTGATCGCGTGTTATTCCACTTTTTGTTCGGCGGTATGATGATAAAGCATTGATTTTTTGCTTTTCTTTTTTTTGTTTTAAGGGGTTCACTAAAGGGGTTAACTAGTGGGACAGTTTTATAGGGGGGGTGGTTACGGACGCGGCGATAACAAATATGTGTACTTTTATTGTTTTGTTTTTTTTTATTTACAGGAAGAAATTAATTTATTGGGGAATTATTATTTTTTTTCTTTATTTTGGATTTTTTTTTTTTACGCTTCTGATTTTCATTTTTTTAAACTGTTTTTACTTTGTCCCAGGGTGGGACATCACTGTATTTTATCAGATCGCTGGTCTCACAGTGTGCACAGCACACTGTGAGACCAGCGATCTCACAGGCAGTGCTGCAGGCTTCTTCAGCGCCAGCTCTCAGCAGGCACTGAGGAAGCCGCCTCCCTGCAGGACCCGGCGGCCATCTTGGATCTGGGGTTCTGCAGGGAGGAAGGCCTCAGAACAGCGCAATGCTCCCCTGTGCCCCCGGTACACCGCGATCATGTTTGATCGCGGTGTGCCAGGGGTTAATGTGCCGTGAGCGGTCCGTGACCGCTCCTGGCACATAGTGCCGGGTGTCAGCAGTGATAATCAGCTGACATCCGGCGGCGATCAGCTGCGCTCCCCCGGGAGCGCTGCTGATCGCCTTGGACGTACTATCCCGTCCCTGGGAATTAAGTCCCAGGTCACATGGACAGGATAGTACGTCTGATGACAGCAAGGGGTTAATACAGACCATGATTCATGATGCACAGATACAGCGGAGAAATATCTATATATAGATAGTACAAGGCCAAAGATTTCACTTCTTACATTACATGAGTGATATATATTGTAAATTCTACAGTAGCTCAGAAACCGGCGAATCCTCGCAGCGCACAGTGCAGACCAGACAGTACAGTACTCCATACAGTATTATGGGCTCCACCAGGGCCGGCGTCAGCACCCGGCATACCCGGGCAAGTGCCGGGGCCCTGAGTAGGCTTGCTCAGGGCCCCGGCAGCTTCCTCTCTCACAGCAGCTCCGCTGAATGACGTCATCATTCAGCGGCCTGCTGTGGCAGAGAGCGCGCGGACGCCGGACAGGTGAGGTGTGTGTGTGCCTGCGTGTGTGTATGTGAGAGAGTGCTGCCTGCGGTGCTGTATGTGTGATGGTGGTGGGGGGAGGCAGTGATGGTGGTGAGGAGGCAATGATGATGGGGAGGCAATGATGATGATGATGATTATGGGGAGACAATGATAATGGGAAGGCAATGATGATGATGATATTAATGGGGAGGCAATGATAATGATGATGATGGGGAGGCAATGATAATGGGAAGGCAATGATGATGATGATGATATTAATGGGGAGGCAATGATAATGATGATGATGGGGAGGCAATGATAATGGGAACGCAATGATGATGATGATATTAATGGGGAGGCAATGATGATGATAGGGAGGCAATGATGATGATGATGGGCAGGCAATGATGATGATGGGGAGGCAATGATGATGATAATGAGCAGGCAATGATGATGATAATAGGGAGTCTTTTCACAGCGCCCTTTCCTGAGCCGTAACAGTGCAGAACGCAGCACAGTGTAGAGGAGAGCTCCATATTTTGTATGGAGCATTATATGTGGTCCAGTATTCTGTATGGAGCATTATATTGGGTCCAGTATTCTGTATGGAGCATTATATGGGGGATGGCGGGGTGACATCCTGCATGGGGTATTATATGGGTGATGAGGGGGAGACTGTACTGTCCAGTCTGTACTGTGCGCTGTGAGACTTTGGCGGTTTTTGAGCTAATGTATAATTTACTATAGGTATCAGTCATGTAAAGGAAGAAGAGAAGTGTTTGGCGTTGTGCTATACCTATATTTCTCTGCAGTATCTGTGCATCATGAATCGTGGTCTGTGTTAAGGGGGCCCACTGAGACTCTTTCGCCCGGGGCCCATAAAAACCTGGAGCCGGCCCTGGGCTCCACATAGTCCTTCATACAGTATTATGGGCTCCACATAGTCCTCCATACAGAATACTGGTCCCACTGGCAGACACGAGAGAAAAGGGCCCCTGTGCAAGAATTATACATGGGCCCATTACAGCCCAAGAGCTCTTAAAAATGCAAAATTGCACCGGCTTTGGAGGTAGAAATGGGCCCCTGTCACGCTGTATAGAAGATATATATATGTGATGACAGTAATCTATATCAAAAGGGCAACATACTATATAACATGCGCATAGATATATGATAACATAGAATTACCTGACAGAATGTCCAGTGGGTCAATACGGAATCCGTTATACGCTGTCTCCGGCTAGAGGGTGACCGGGGTCTATGCTGACCCTAAACTGGGGTCCTAACTAATCCCTCTACCTGGAGGTACTGTTAAAGGTACAGAGGTCCAGGCCACCAGCGTAAACCCTGTCTCCTATCAATCCCTGCCAACTGTAATCTAGTCCTAAGAAGGACCCTGATTACCACCAAAGGGAATGAACAGGTAACGGTTAATGAACAGAAAGACATACAAGAAAGACAAGAAATAAAGTAAATAAAGTCTTACATACAACACTCACACACAGTAGGAACACCTAAGGTCTCAGAGATAAACTATAAGCTATAAGAGTAAAAACAACTAAGGAGCTCTTAGCTTAAGTATTCTCAGAACCGATCCAGTCTGCTAGACTACATGAATGCTTTCACCGGCATCTAACACACAGACTGGCAGGAATATAAAGGAAGCTAATTAGTAAATAATCAAAAGCAGCCGGGCGAGGCTGGACCTAGTCTTAGCAAAGAGCTAGGTAAAATTAACTCCCTCATTACCAAACACAAAGAAACAGCAACTCAGCTGTGAGAAGTCAGAGTGTGTAATTGCGACGATCCTCGTGGCGATACACCCATGACAGTACCCCCCCCTCTACGAGGGGACTCCGGACCCTCAGGGCCAGGTCTGCCCGGGTGAGTTGTGTGAAAGGTCCGAACCAATCGATCTGCGTTAACATCAGACGCAGGGACCCACGTCCTCTCCACAGGACCATACCCCCTCCAATGAACCAAGTACTGAAGGGATCGGCGACTGAGACGTGAGTCAATGATTTTCGACCCATGAAATTCCACGTTATCATTGACCACCACTGAAGGAGGAGGTAGAGGTGACGGTATGACTGGTGCCACATACTTTTTAAGTAAAGACTTGTGAAACACATTATGAATTTTAAACGTAGGAGGGAGGTCCAGACGAAATGCCACAGGATTAATTATGGAACTGATCCTGTACGGCCCGATGAATCTGGGACCCAACCTCCAGGAGGAAACTTTAAGTTTTATATTCCTGGTAGACAACCAAACCAGATCGTTCACCTTCAGATCTAGACCAGAAACTCTCCCCCTATCAGCCATCCGTTTGTAACGGTTCCCCGTAACCTTCAGTCTTAACCGATCTGGAACTATCAGTCTCCCTGGAAGTCCCACAGGGGCGTCCCCCTGAGCCCCCAATACCTCCCCCTCAAGCTCAGAGCATACAGCTGACACTACAACTCCCTCCTGAGGAATAGGAACCGGATCATCCGTCCTCCCGGCCCCTGGGAAAGTACGAGATAAGGCATCAGGAAGCAACTTTATTGAGCAGTCATATGCGCGATGAGGAGGTAACTCTTTACACCCCTCCTCTGAGAACATCTCCCCAAAGTCCTTCAGAAAAGGAGACAAAGTCCTAGGCACAACCGCACCGATGGCCGTGCTCATGCAGTTATTCCTGCAAAATTCACCCCACTGGCTAATCTTTCCGGATTGCCAATCAATCACTGGGTTATGTTTAACCAACCAAGGAAGTCCCAACACAATAGGAGTAGGTAGACCCTCCAACACATAACAAGACAATTGCTCTTTATGTATTGCCCCTACTCGAAGATCTATGTTATGAACAGCTTGTACCAAGCTACCTTGACCGAGAGGTCTAGAATCAATAGAGACTATAGGGACCGGTTTGGCCAATACACTCAGTTGCATACCATGCACCTGGGCAAACCGAGCGTCCACCAGATTAGCCCCGGACCCACTATTAAGAAAAACAGAAATCCTCTCAGTTCTAGTACCAATCACCACCTCCGCAGGCACGAGAAACTGAGAGGGATTTGGGGACGAAATACACACTCCCAGGTTAACTCCTTTGCTCAAAGAGGCCCGGGATGGACACCCCCCAACAAAATGTCCCTCTCTCCCGCAAAAGAAACACCTTCTAGTCTTGCGGTGCACCGCCGATTCCCTCCTACCAAAGGATGTCCCTCCCAACTGCATGGGTTCCTCAGAACAGACCAGGGGAACCTCAGTATAAGGGACTTTAGTAGTAGGTGGAGTCATCACGGGAGGCGGAGTTACCTCGCGTCTTCCCCGAATTCGTCTATCAATGCGAATAGCGAGGGCCATAGCAGCCTCCAGTGATGGAGGAGAATCATACTGAGCCAACACATCTTTTAATTTGTCAGACAACCCTTGACAAAACTGGCTCCTAAGAGCTGGGTCATTCCACTGAGTATCTGTTGCCCATCTACGGAACTCAGAAGAATATTCCTCCGCTGGACGATTTCCTTGCCGTATTTTACGTAACTTTGTTTCAGCAAGGGAAACACGATCCGGATCATCATATACCAGACCCAGGGCAGTAAAAAAATCGATCCACTGACTGGAGATCTGGGGAGCCTGGAGGAATAGAGAACGCCCAAGATTGAGGGTCCCCTTGTAAGAGCGAGATAACAATTCCCACCCTCTGCTCTTCACTCCCAGATGACCGAGGCCGCAGCCGAAAGTACAATTTACATGCCTCCCGGAAAGTAAAAAATTTGTCCCGCCCACCAGTGAACCTGTCCGGGAGAGCAACCTTAGGTTCAGATCTGGTTTGCTCCGGGGGGGACAAAACCTTGGACTTAATGTCTGCAAACTCCATGGACAACTCCTGCAACTGCCGGGCCAGCTGGGCTACTGGATCCATGACAGCTGGGGAGAATCTTTAGTATGGGCCGGTGAAAATGTCACGCTGTATAGCAGATTATATATGTGATGACAGTAATCTATATCAAAAGGGCAACATACTATATAACATGCGCATAGATATATGATAACATAGAATTACCTGACAGAATGTCCAGTGGGTCAATACGGAATCCGTTATACGCTGTCTCCGGCTAGAGGGTGACCGGGGTCTATGCTGACCCTAAACTGGGGTCCTAACTAATCCCTCTACCTGGAGGTACTGTTAAAGGTACAGAGGTCCAGGCCACCAGCGTAAACCCTGTCTCCTATCAATCCCTGCCAACTGTAATCTAGTCCTAAGAAGGACCCTGATTACCACCAAAGGGAATGAACAGGTAACGGTTAATGAACAGAAAGACATACAAGAAAGACAAGAAATAAAGTAAATAAAGTCTTACATACAACACTCACACACAGTAGGAACACCTAAGGTCTCAGAGATAAACTATAAGCTATAAGAGTAAAAACAACTAAGGAGCTCTTAGCTTAAGTATTCTCAGAACCGATCCAGTCTGCTAGACTACATGAATGCTTTCACCGGCATCTAACACACAGACTGGCAGGAATATAAAGGAAGCTAATTAGTAAATAATCAAAAGCAGCCGGGCGAGGCTGGACCTAGTCTTAGCAAAGAGCTAGGTAAAATTAACTCCCTCATTACCAAACACAAAGAAACAGCAACTCAGCTGTGAGAAGTCAGAGTGTGTAATCGCGACGATCCTCGTGGCGATACACCCATGACAGCCCCCTAACCTCTTGGGCCCCTGTGCGACCACACAGGTTGCATCAATGATATGTCCGCCCCTGACTGGTCCCGATAAATTGCTCCATACAGAATACTGGTCCCCATATAATGCTCCATACAGAATACTGGACCCCATATAATGCTCCATACAGAAAACCGGACCCCATATAATGCTCCATACAGAAAACTGGTCCTCATATAATACACCAGTCAGGCTGTGCCCCCATATAATGCCCCATGCAGGATGACAGGATGTCCTCCCTACACAATGCCCCATGGAGGATGTCATCTCCCCCCCATACAATGCCCCATGCAGGATGACAGGATGTCCACCCTATACAATGCCCCATGGAGGATGTCACTCCCCCTTGCAGGATGTCACTCCCCTCTTTATAGTGCCCCATGCAGGATGTGTCTCCCCCCCCATATAACGCCCCATGCCTCCTCCATACATTAAAAAAATAAATAAATACTCAACTCACTGCTCGCCTGCTGCTACCGCTGCTCTGCTCCGGACTCCAGCGTCGCCGCCCGGCGTCTTCCCGCTCTGCACTGTGCCTGCTCAGCAGAGGGCGCGGTGATGTCACCGCGCCCTCTGACCTGAGACATCACAGTCAGGAGACGCGGAAAACATAGGACCTGCAGCGGAGGCACGGGGAGAGGTAAGTATTGTGCCGGTGCCCTGTGCAAGCGTGGCGGCGCTGGCACGGCTCTCCTCCGCTGACTGGCGCCATAGCGCGCCGGGGTGTCCGATGGCGAGTTGGCCCCCCGCCTGCTCAGGGCCCCGGCTCTCGCCCGGGTATGCCGGGTGCTGACACCGGCCCTGCACCCGGCCGCCGGCGATACACTGACAGGAGGTAATCTGTCAGGATCCCGTCTGGGTTGGAGCCGATGTTACTGCAAACACTAGGGGAAGCAGAGGCAGGTAACGTAGTCAGGTGGCAGCCGGAGGTCGGTACACAGGAAAGGCAGTGTTTGTAGCAGCAGGAACAGCAGGATGGCCTCTGCACATCTCAGAAGCTGGCTTATCCGGGTACCTCTGATGAAAGGCTCTTGTTAGTCTAGGAGCATGGACGTTGTCCCTTGGTTCCCATGAATTTTCCTCTGGTCCGTAACCCTTCCACTGCACCAGATACTGCAGTTTACCTCTGAATTTTCGGGAGTCCAGAATCTTATCCACAATGTATTCATCTTCACCACGGATCCTTTCTGGTGGAGGAGGTGGCTGAATTCTGCCTGGAAACGGGTTTTCACAGAAGGGTTTGAGCAAGGATATGTGAAACACTGGATGAATCTTTAGATTGTTGGGAAGTTTTAAACGAAAAGCAACCTGGTTAATTTTTGCAGAAATTTAAAAAGGTCCAATGAATTTCTGACCCAATTTGGAGGATGGCACATGTGTCTTAAGGTTTTTAGTGGACAGCCAAACTTTGTCTCCAACCTGAAGAGCAGGGGGCACTCTCTGATGTTTATCTGCTGCTTCCTTATATTCTTCCTGGGTCTTGAGCAATATCTCTGATAATTCCTTCTGGGATTCCTGTAATTTTGTAAGCCTGTCATTAACAGCAGGAATGGGAGTGTTCACTGGCAGATTAGGAATAAATACTGGATGTACTCCATAATTAGCAAAAAATGGGGTTTGAGATGTAGCGCTATGTATGGAGTTGTTGTAGGCAAACTCTGCTGTTGGTAAATAGTCCACCCAGTCATCCTGAAGATAGGAAATGAAGCAACGGAGGTATTGCTCCAAAGTCTGGTTCGTTCTCTCCGTCTGGCCATTGGACTGAGGATGAAAAGCGGTAGAAAGATTCACCGTGACTCCCAAGGCTGTACAGAAACTCTTCCAAAATTTTGACGTAAACTGAACGCCTCTGTCAGACACCACGCTGTCAGGAATTCCATGTAACCTGAATACCTCTTTGATCATCAGTTCTGCAGTTTTTTCAGCAGTAGGAATTCCTTCAGTTGGAATAAAGTGGGCCATTTTTGTGAGTCGGTCCACTATGACAAGGATGACGGTCATCTGTTTGGAAGGGGGTAGTTCCACAATAAAATCCATGGAAATAGATCCCCAAGGCCTGGATGGAACTGCAAGAGTCCTAGAGGAGACGATCGTGGGGTCTTGTTTCGTGCGCATGTTAAACAGGTTGAAACATATTTCCTCACGTCCTTCCTACAATTAGGCCACCAAAAGAAACGAAGTAGTAAGTCTTGTGTTTTTGCAACTCCAGGATGTCCTGCCAGTTTAGAATCATGGACACTTTTGAGGACTTCAAGGCGAGAAGATTCAGGTACATATATTTGGTGTTTCTGCATCCAAAACCCCTCTTTGAATGAAAGATCGACGTCTTCCGAAGGATGGTTAAGGAAAGAGTCCTCTTGATATCCATCTTTAATTCTATTACCTAGTCCTCTAGAGTGCAATATTCCCAAAAAATTTTTAGGGCCTAGAATTGTATCATCATTACTAGACCTCTCCTGAGGTTCCGAACACATCCTGGACAGGGCGTCAGCCTTGCCATTTCTTGAACCAGGCCGGTAAGAGATTATAAAATTGAATCTTGAGAAAAATAAGGCCCATCGTGCTTGTCTTGCAGACAATCTTTTTGCTGTACGGAGGAATTCAAGATTCTTGTGGTAAGTGAGGACAGTCACAGGGTGATTGGCACCTTCCAGAAGATGTCTCCACTCGGAGAAGGCAACTTTAATGGCTAACAGTTCTTTATTACCAATGTCGTAGTTCTTTTCTGCAGATGACATGGTGTGGGAAAGAAACGCACATGGGTGAAGTTGCATCTTGTCCCCAACTCGCTGAGACAGAATGGCTCCCACTGCAGAGTCCGAGGCGTCCACTTCGACAGTAAATGGCAATTCAGGATTTGGGTGTACTAACAATGGAGCAGACGTAAAAAGAGTTTTCAACTTGTCAAAAGCCTCCTGTGCCTCCGGAGACCAGAAAAATGCTTTGGTCTTTTTTGTTAGTGTAGTAATTGGTAGTATGATCCGTGAAAAGTTCTTTATAAATTTTCGGTAAAAATTTGCAAATCCTATGAAACGCTGGACGTCTTTTAAATTTCTTGGAACAGGCCAGTCCACTACAGCATTGATTTTGCCGGGATCCATGCTCAGACCTTCTGGGGAGATGATATATCCCAGAAATTGGATACTGGTTTGTTCAAACTCACATTTTTCAAGTTTAATGTAGAGATGGTTCTCCTGTAGTCGTTCCAAGACTAACTGGACGTGCCTGCGATGCTCTTCCAAGGTGTCTGAAAATATAAGAATGTCATCGAGATAAGCCACAACGAATTGGTCCAAGAAATCTCGAAATACATCATTAATAAAATGTTGAAAGGTGGCTGGGACATTGCTAAGGCCAAAGGTCATAACAAGAGATTCAAAATGTCCATATCTCGTTCTGAAGGCGGTCTTCCACTCATCTCCTGGGCGAATCCGTATGAGGTTGTAAGCCCCTCTAAGATCCAGCTTCGTAAAGATTTTCGCAGAACGGAGTCTCTCAAATAGTTCAGGAATCAAGGGTAGCGGGTAGCGATTCTTGACAGTGATATTATTCATCTCTCTGTAGTCAATACATGGCCGCAGAGTGGAGTCTTTCTTTTCAACAAAGAACAGGGGTGCCCCAGCTGGAGATGTGGAAGGTCGAATAAAGCCTTTCTCTAAATTTTCATCCAGGAACTTTCTTAATACCTTCAATTCAGGTTCGGAAAGATTGTAAATCCGTCCAAATGGAATGGTTGCTCCTGGCAGCAATTCAATGGGACAGTCGTAAGGACGGTGAGGAGGTAATTGATCTGCTTTCTTCTTACTGCAGACATCAGAGAACTGCTGATATTGAGGTGGTAGTTTTTCTTCCTTCTCATGCGAAATCTCAGAGATTTGGACTTGTTGGAGAACAGGAGGTTCCTTATGACAATTATTCTTACAGTAGTCAGATGGAAAGGTGATGGTCCTTGATGCCCAGTTGATAGAAGGGTTATGGACTGAAAACCAGGGGATCCCTAGAATAACCGGAAATTTCAGAGATGAAATAAGGTGGAAACTGACAGCTTCATGATGATCCGGGTCGATACAAATCTCCAGTTCGATTGTCTCATGCGTGACAGGTCCAGAAGACAAAGGTGATCCATCCACAGTTTCCATTTCAATTGGTGTGGATTTGGTCCTACTGGAAATATTATTATCACGTGTAAATTTTAAGTCTATAAAATTTCCTCCTGCTCCCGAATCCAACAGGGCAGAGCATTGTATTTTTTGGGTGCCCATTACAACCTGAATGGGGATTACAAAATGAGATGATGTGGTATGTATTTTGTCTATTTCTGGCGTTACTGATGAGATAGTCTGCAAGATGGAATCCGACTGCTGAGAAAGGTCCGTATTGCTGGCAGACCTGTTGTTGGTAAAGGCTATAGTCCTTTTGTTAGGACAGTTGATGGCATAGTGTCCAGGGTCCCCACAATAGAGGCAGAGATGTTCTGCACGTCGCCTCTCCTTCTCCTGTGCAGAGAGTGGTCTTCGGATGACGTCGATCTGCATCGGTTCAGACACGCCTTGCGTCTTTTCTTGGTGGTCTGATGCTGAAAATGAGAAGCCAGGGCTATTCCCAAGTGCTCGCAGTCTTTCCTTTCTCCTTTCAGTAAGTCTCTGGTCAATCCGGATACATAGTTGAATAAAGTCCTCCAACTGGTCAGGGGTCTCAACCCTGGCAAGCTCGTCTTTCACTGGTTCTGATAACCCTCGTCGAAATTGACTTCTCTGGGCCGCTGGATTCCAGGTGGTGTCGGCCACCCAGCGACGGAACTCCGATGTATATTCCGCAACAGAGCGACGTCCTTGGCGCAAATTATGTAATTTGGTTTCTGCTGTGGCACAGCGGTTTGGGTCATCAAAAACTTGATTCATAGCTGCGATGAAAGCTTCCAGGTCATTAAGGAGGGCATAGTCCTTTTCTACATAAGGTGAAGCCCAAGCAAGAGCTTCATCCGTCAGGAGATTTATCATGAAAAAAACTTTCTTCCTCTCACTGGTAAGGGAGCAGGTTGCATCTGGAAGTATATGCGGCATTGATTGAGGAATCCTCGGTACTGCTTGCGATCCCCACTGAACTTTGCAGGCAGCGGCAGCCGCGCGTTTGATTCGGACCCTGAATTGCGCACGTCCAGTAGTTGTTTTTGTAGCTCAATTACTTCCTGTTGTACCGCCGTGAAATCAGTTTGTAATTTGGCATATTTTCCTTGAGAGTCAGTACAAAAACTTTGAAGCTCCGTAACTTGCCGCCTCAGGGTGTTCACAGTGGACTCCATTTTGGCGCGAGATTATTCTGTCAGGATCCCGTCTGGGTTGGAACCGATGTTACTGCAAACACTAGGGGAAGCAGAGGCAGGTAACGTAGTCAGGTGGCAGCCGGAGGTCGGTACACAGGAAAGGCAGTGTTTGTAGCAGCAGGAACAGCAGATAACGTAGTCAGGTGGCAGGCCGAGGTCAGTTCACAGGAGAGCAGTGTTTGTAGCAGCAGGAACAGCAGGAGAAAGAGCTTGACTAAAGGCTGGAAGCACAATAATCTCGCAATGACACACCACAGGGCCAGGTTTATATAGGGTGTGTAATTGGCAATCAGAGGCCCAATCAAGAGAGCACTAGGTGTAGCCAATCAGGAAGAACAGTCAATGGTATCTGGGTTCAGCAAGGAACTTTGCAGCCAGCAGAATAGCTCAGATGGTAGAGCTGCTGGCCAGTGGACAAGAGGTACTGGGTTCGACTCCTGACATAATCGCTCCCACAGTGTATCACTGAGCCACCGTGAGAGTTCACCGTAGTACATCAGCTGATCAGCTCCGATGCTCTCACTTATGGGACCGCTGCGTAAGAAAGTTCTCACACAGCGGTAGGGCCATAAATGAGAGCACCGTAGCTGATATACTCCGTTGAACTCTCACGGCAGCCCAGTAATACACTGTGGGAGCGATTGCCTCCTGTCAGTGTGGAGGCTGTGTAGAGCAGTCACATCTTCCGATGTGACTGTTCTACACGTGAGATTGCCGTGGGACACTTGGTATTAAATGGACTACATCGAACAGGATAGTATTTATTATATGTTGTGTGGTACACCAAAGGGGGTCTTGCTGGATAGGAGATATATTTCTCCCAGCAGACTAAAGTTTGGTCAGGAGTTTCCCTGACCACAAGGACCTATGATGAGGTCATAGTCACGTGAGCAGATCAGCTGACGTGTACCTCACCTGTGGGTGTGGACTAGGCCTACTTAACAAGGAGCTGTTGTAGTAGGTGGGTGTGGAAGGAAGGAGTTTGGGCTGGAGTCAGCCTGGAAGAAGTGATTTCTGTTACAGTGTGTCAGTGTGCACCAGGAAGCGAGTACCAGACCACCCGGAATGGCACCTGGCGGTCCCTGCTGGCCTGCAGCCGCTTAGTTAAGCCCGTCCCAACAAGGGTGAGTCTGGGACCATTGGTTCTCCAAACTGGAGTATGTTATGTTCTATTTTTGATTTTTTATCTGGACTGTTGAACCGTTAATAAAACCACTGAACTTTGAATTGAAAGCCTGCGTGTTTGCCTTATTACTGCGGCCCGGCCCCTGCCTACCAGAGCGGATCCCTACAATTGGTGGCTTGAATGCGGGCAACGCAGTGAGGTCAGGCTGTTTTTTCTCTGCATGACAGTAAATGTCCTGGGTGAAGAAAGTGACGCAAAGCCCGGTAGAGAACTGTCCGGAGATGGAGAGTACAGTAAAAATGCTTGTGGAGGCCATGCAACAGCAGCAGCTGGCTATACAGCAGCAACAGCAGGGTATGCAGCAGCAGCAGGCTATGGAGCAGCAACAGGAAACCAACACTCTATTGATGCAGCACATTACAGCGCCGCAGACAGCAGGAGCTGCCCGGGACCACCAGGATGTCCGGAAAGCGGTGCGTACAGCGATTCCAAAAATGGAGCAATCAGATGACGTCGAGGTGTACCTGGAGATGTTTGAAGGCGTGGCTGAGAGGGAGAGACTACCCGGGACCAGTGGGCCAAAATCGTGGCTCCGTTTTTGGCTCCAGGACCCACAAAAGCCTATAGGGACCTACCCCCGAGCACCAGAGGGACTACGAGATCGTCAAGGGTGAGATACTCGCACGTCTTGGGGTAAATGTATTGGTCCGGGCCCAGCGGGTACACCAGTGGAAGTTTTCCCCTTCTGAGCCAGCTCGGTCCCAGTATTATGACTTGATACACCTGGTAGAAAAGTGGTTGCAGCCGGAGGTGTTGTCTCCCAGCGCTATGCTGGATCGTATAGTAACTGATAAGTTCTGGAGAACTTTACCCACACCCTTCAAACATGGGCTGGACAGGCAGCCCCGACAGATGGCATCCAGATGGTAGACCTCATTGAAAGATATGGGGCTACCAAGGAGATACAGGGAGAGACTACCCGGAAGGTAATGAGTAAATTCCCCAAACCTTCACCTGCCGCTCGGCGAGCAGAGACTCGGATGGCTGCCCAGGACGCGTCTGGGGACGAAAGGGGCCCCATAATCTGTTGGCGATGCCAAGAACCAGGACATGTGAGAGCTGATTGCCCCCACCTGACTGAGCCCATGGACACAAACTATGGGTACTATCAGTCTCACTATGCCGAACACATGTGTGCAGTGGGCAAACCAGAGGGACCCAGTATGAACCATTTGTGTAAAGTGGAGGTGGAGGGTAACCCTGCTGTGGCTCTACTGGACTCAGGGAGTCTCGTGACCCTAATACGAGCCAGCCACGTCCAAATCAGCGAGTATACTGGTCATAAAATGGGTGTATTGTGTATACATGGGGACCTAAAACATTATCCTACCGCCTTGGTGATGATAAACACGCCAGCGAGGAGGAGGTGCCACGAGGTGGGGGTGGTGGTTAATTTGCATCATGATGTAATAATGGGGAGAGATTTTCCGTTATTTTCTGTGCTTCGGCCGGTAATTACCCCTCCCACGGAACAGTCATCAGCACCACTGGCAACCAGGTTGCATTCTCCAGAAATCGGGCATGAACCTGGTGGCCCAGAGGAAGATGTGCTGGCGGTAGGAGTACCTGTTCCTTCGGTGGAGGAGGAAAAACCTCTCCTATAGAAGTGTTAGCTGGGGAGGTGGAAGACTTGCCACAGGGACCAGAATTGTCAGACTTAAATGTGGCAGGTGACAATTTTGGTACGGCGCAACTCCGGGACCCTACGTTGGCTTGAGCCCGGGAAAATGTACTGGTTGTCAATGGGGAACCCCAACAACCCGGGGCAGCTACAGTATTTCCCCGATTCGAGCTGAACCAAGATTTGCTGTATCGGGTTGAGAAAATACGTGGGGAAATTGTCGAGCAATTGCTGGTACCTCAGTCGTATTGTAAGTTGGTAATGGACCTAGCGCATGCGCATGTACTGGGGGGACATCGGGGCCAAAAGAAAACCCTAGACCGAATTCTACAACGGTTTTACTGGCTAGGGGTCTATGAAGAAGTTAAACGGTATTGTAACTCTTGTCCCGTGTGCCAGGTAACCAGTCCGCAGCCTCATTTTTGGAGTCCCTTGGTGCCATTACCAATTATAGAGGTCCCGTTTGAGAGAATAGCCATGGATCTGGTGGGGCCTGTTAATAAATCAGCGAGGGGTCACCAACATATCCTCGTAGTTCTAGATTACGCTACCAGGTATCCTGAGGCCATTCCCCTATGCCACACCTCCGCCAAACTTATCGCAAAAGAACTCATGGGTATGTTCTCCCGGGTGGGAATCCCTCAGGAAATCTTAACAGACCAGGGGACCCCCTTTATGTCCAAAATCATGAAGGAACTCTGTCACTTGTTAAGTGTTAAACAGTTGCGTACATAGGTCTATCATCCCCAAACAGACGGTTTGGTAGAAAGGTTCAATAAGACCCTGAAGAATATGTTGAAAAAAGCAGTCTCTAAAGATGGTAAGGACTGGGATCACTTGTTGCCATACCTGATGTTTGCAGTGCGGGAGGTGCCCCAGGTATCTACGGGGTTCTCGTCCTTCGAACTATTATATGGCAGACATCCCCGTGGCTTACTCGATATAGCTAAAGAGGCCTGGGAGAACCAACCAACTCCCCACAAAAGTGTGATAGAACATGTGGCCAAAATGCCAGAGAGAATGGAGACAGTCTTACCATTAGTCCGAGAACATATGGAAGCAGCACAAAGGTCGCAGAGGCAGGTCTATAACCGGGAGGCGCAGGTAAGGTCCTTTAACCCTGGGGATCGGGTGTTGGTACTTGTGCCTACAGTGGACAGTAAGTTCCTTGCAAGGTGGCAGGGACCCTACGAGATTATGTAAAAGGTGGGTCCAGTAAACTATAAAGTACACCAACCAGGACGGAGAAAGCCCGAACAGATATACCATGTAAATTTGCTCAAACCCTGGAAAGACAGAGACCACCTTGGTGAGGATTGCCCCAGCCTGCATTTCCAGTAGAGAAGGCTCCCTTGCCTCAGGAGGAGGCAAGAGAAGTCCTCTCCGCTGTCAAAATAGCAGACACTCTGTCTCCGAGACAAGTTCAGGAGGTACGGGAGTTTGTTAGCCGAAATACCGATGTTTTTTCAGAACTCCCTGGTCGTACCTCCCTCATCCAACATGACATTGTCACGGAGCCACAGGCCAAAGTCCGACTAAAGCCCTATCGGGTACCTGAGGCCCGGCGACAAGCCATCTCGGAAGAGGTAAAAAAGATGCTGCAGTTAGGGGTCATTGAAGAGTCCCAGAGTGAGTGGGCCAGCCCAATAGTCTTAATACCAAAGCCAGATGGGACACTAAGGTTCTGTAATGAGTTCAGAAAACTGAATGAAATTTCTAAATTTGACGCCTACCCCATGCCCCTGGTCGATGAGTTAATAGAGCGGTTTGGGCAGGCCCGGTATTTTTCAGTCATTGACCTCACAAAAGGTTATTGGCAGGTGCCCCTAACAAAAGTGGCGAGAGAGAAAACGGCTTTTGTAACACCCGAGGGGCTGTTTCAGTATATAATCCTACCCTTCGGGTTGCATGGCGCTCCAGTGACATTCCAGAGTTTAATGGACGTTGTTCTTCGTCCTCATCGCCGATATGCCGCGGCCTATCTGGACGATATTGTGGTGTACAGTACAAACTGGGAAAGTCACTTGGCAAAGGTACAGGCGGTGATTGATTCTCTGCGACAAGCAGGGCTAACTGCCAACCCAAAGAAGTGTTCCATAGGGCTGGAGGAAGCTCGGTACCTGGGGTATGTAATTGGGAGGGGAGTTCTCAAACCCTAAATAAACAAAGTGGAGGCAATCCGAAACTGGCCCCATCACCTCACCACAAAACAAGTGAAAGGGTTTCTGGGGTTAGTGGGATATTACCGGCGGTTTATTCCCAATTTTGCAACCTTGTCGGCACCATTAACTGACTGCCTAAAGGGAAGGAAGTCAGTAATGGTGTGATGGAATGATCAGATTGAAGAAGCTTTTGTAAAGCTAAAAGGGGCACTGTGTGGGTCACCAGTTCTGATTACACCCGACTTCAAAAGAGAATTCATTGTCCAGACTGATGCGTCAGAGGTAAGTCTGGGTGCCGTGTTGTCTCAGGAGGTTAACGGGGAGGAGCATCCCATTAGTTTTCTGAGTCGAAAACTTACTCCAGCTGAAACCAGGTACAGCATTGTAGAGAGAGAGTGCCTGGCCATCAAATGGGCACTGGAGTCATTGCGCTACTATCTGTTGGGGAGAACATTTTGTTTGGTGACTGATCATTCCCCTCTGACTTGGATGAGTCAAGCCAAAGAGAGGAATGCACAAGTCACGAGGTGGTTTCTGTCCCTGCAAAATTTCAAATTTTCAGTGGAACATCGGGCAGGGAAACTACAGGGGAATGCAGATGCACTGTCCAGAGTTCACTGTATGTCATGTGTCCACCCTCCTAAGGTTGAACAAAGGGGGGAGGTATGTGGTACACCAAAGGGGGTCTTGCTGGATGGGAGATATATTTCTACCAGCAGACTAAAGTTTGGTCAGGAGTTTCCCTGACCACAAGGACCTATGATGAGGTCATAGTCACGTGAGCAGATCAGCTGACGTGTACCTCACCTATGGGTGTGGACTAGGCCTACTTAACAAGGAGCTGTTGTAGTAGGTGGGTGTGGAAAGAAGGAGTTTGGGCTGGAGTCAGCCTGGAAGAAGTGATTTCTGTTACAGTGTGTCAGTGTGCACCAGGAAGCGAGTACCAGACCACCCGGAATGGCACCTGGCGGTCCCTGCTGGCCTGCAGCTGCTTAGTTAAGCCCGTCCCAACAAGGGTGAGTCTGGTACCAGTGGTTCTCCAAACTGGAGTATGTTATGTTCTATTTTTGACTTTTTTATCTGGACTGTTGAACCCGTTAATAAAACCACTGAACTTTGAATTGAAAGCCTGCGTGTTTGCCTCATTACTGCGGCCCGGCCCCTGCCTACCAGAGCGGATCCCTACAGTTGGTTTATTATTTTATTTTTGTTGCAGGAGACGAGGGCATCGGGGGTTAGGCGTTCAGTAAGTATGGTTAATTTAGATTCAATAAAGGAGTCTGTGTGATTATTTCAAATAAAGGACTTTATTCTTGCTTGGTGTTTATTTACCATATAACTATAGGATTAGTAATGGATAGGTGTGGGCTTGATGATGTCACCTGACAATACAAATGTGACATGAACCCCACTTGCCACCGCTACATGGCAAGTGGAAAGAGAGAGGCTAAGTGCCAGAATTGGCGTATATATAAGATGCGCCATTTGTAGGGCAGCTGAGAGCTGATGTTTTTAGCCTGGGGGTGCCAATATACATGGCCCCTTTCCAGGCTATTAATATTAGCCTGCAGCTGTCTGCCTAGCCTGTTGTGAATGTGTTAGAAATGAATTCTGAGCAGAAGCTCCCTCTGGTGGTTACAAACAGTACTGAACCATTCAATGAGGATTGGCAATCAGGAGTTACAGACTGGTCTTATATAAGGGAGGTTCCCTCCCATCATGGTTGCCGGTGATCAATTGTTCTTGTCTCAACTGTGGTTCCTGGTTCACTTGGAAGCTTGCTGAGTCTTGCCTGCATCTTCTGCTATCAGATAAGATATTTTCTGCTTTTATTTTTGTGCTTGCTTTTTGCATTGTTCCCTGCACTTTTGTGGAGGTCAGCCAGGTCCCCTCCGGGGGCTTGTGCTCCTCTCAGTTTATCTGAGCCACTGTTATTTGTTCATTTGCCTTTTCCAGTTTTTTCAGTGGCTGCGGCTTAGTTTTGTTACACCAGAGAACTAATTTAGGTGGTAGAGGTCGTGTGATCTCAGGTGTTTTTGCAATTAGTAGAGTTGGTATTTTTTAGGGTTTTTTGGATTGCAGTAAGTGTCCTTCCTATCCGTTTCTGTCTAGGCAGATTGGGCCCCAACTTTTGCTCATACTATTTTCTGTCTGTGTCTGTATTTCCTCTTGTCTAACCGCCATTACATGTTTGGGGGCTTCCTATGTTCTTTGGGGATCTGCTCCGGGGCAGATAGCTTTCCTCTTTCTATCTTTAGGTGTAGTTAACCTCTCAGGCTGTGACGAGGCGTCTAGGACCAACGTAGGAACGCTCCACGGCTGCCTTTAGTTGTGGTGGTTAGTCAGGGTACTGCAATCCAGTAGATTCCAACCTCTCTGGTGTATTGCTGTTTTTGCCTGCTCTCCTCAGCTACCAAATCATAACAGTATCACGGCCAAACTGAAAATTATATGGTACTCAACAGAAGGGAAAAATAGTAAAAGGAAAAAGAAAAAAGGAAGTTGTCAGAATTTTTTTTTTTTCTCTGTTTGTTGCATTTTTTCCCTCTTTTTCTCTGGGTGCTGAGGAGGATTTTTTTTTTTCTCTCAATGGAGTTTGCACAGTTGTCTGGCCGTGTGGATCAGCTTGCCACTGAAGTTCGGAGTATTGCTACCTATCTTGCAGGGTTGCCGGTTGTGGAACCTAGGATCCCCATGCCAGATTTATTTTTGGGGGATCGAGCTAAATTTCTGAATTTCAAAAATAACTGTAAGTTGTTTTTTGCCTTAAAACCTAAGTCCTCAGGGAACGCAGCACAGCAGGTTCAAATTGTCATCTCTCTCCTGCGCGGCGATCCTCAGGATTGGGCTTTTTCCCTGACACCTGGGGACCCTGTTTTGAGTAATGTTGATGCATTTTTTCTGGCTCTGGGGTTATTGTACGATGAACCTAATGTCACTGATCAAGCTGAAAAAACCTTGTTGGCATTAAATCAGGGGCTTGAGGACGCTGAGTTGTACTGTCAGAAATTCCGAAAGTGGGCAGTCCTGACCAAATGGAATGATGATGCTTTGGCAGCCCTTTTTCGGAAGGGTCTGTCAGAGAATGTAAAAGATGTTATGGTGGGTTTCCCTGCTCCCTCTGGTTGCAGTCTCATAATCCTGTTTTGGATTGGAAATCTGTGTCTGTAGCCAGTTGGGGCTGCCAATGTGTTAATGCCAACACTCCTGTTTTTTCTGCCTCTCCCCAGGCTCAGGATGTTCCTGACTTTTTGACTGATTTTTCTGATGTGTTTAGCGAAAGTAAATCTGCATCCTTGCCCCCCATAGGAGCTATGACTGCGCTATTGAATTATTGCCTGGTAGTAAATTCCCCAAAGGTCGCCTTTTTAACTTGTCTGTACCTGAACATGACGCTATGCGGTCTTATATCAAGAGTCATTGGAGAAGGGTCCTAACAGACCATCCTCTTCACCCTTGGGTGCCGGTTTTTTCTTTGTGGCCAAAAAGGATGGTTCATTAAGGCCGTGTATTGATTATCGTCTCTTGAACAATATCACTGTGAAATATCAATATCCGTTACCCTTGATTTCTGACCTGTTTTCCAGGGTGAAAAGTGCTACTTGGTTTACCAAGCTTGACCTCAGGGGGGCGTATAACCTTATTCGCATTAAGCACAGGGATGAATGGAAGACGGCGTTTAATACCCCAGAGGGGAATTTTGAGTACCTAGTGATGCCCTTTGGGCTCACTAATGCTCCTTCCGTCTTCCAGTCCTTCATGAATGACATTTTCAGGGATTTTGTGGATAAATTTCTGATTGTTTATTTGGATGATATCTTGATTTTTTCCAATGACTGGGACTCTCATGTGAAACATGTTCGGACTGTGTTCCAGATTTTGAGAGAGAATGCTCTGTATGTGAAGGGATCAAAGTGTCTTTTTGGCGTAAAGAGGATCTCATTTCTGGGATTCATTTTGTCCCCATCTGTTATTGAAATGGACCCGGTCAAGGTTCAGGCCATCTGTGATTGGGTCCAACCTACTTCATTAAAGGCTCGTCAGAGATTCTTGGGTTTTGCCAATTTTTATCGTAAATTTATTGGTAATTTCTCTGTTATTGTTAAACCATTGACTGATTTGACCAAAAAGGGTTCTGATGTGGTGAATTGGCCTCCTGAGGCAGTCTCTGCGTTTCAGGAACTTAAGCAGAGATTCACTTCTGCTCCTGTTCTACGGCAGCCTGATGTTTCTCTGCCATTTCAGGTGGAGGTTGATGCCTCTGAAATTGGGGCAGGTGCCATTTTGTCCCAAAGAGATCCAGAGACCTCTAAAAGTAACCCTTGTGCCTTTTTCTCTCGAAAATTTTCTCCAACTGAACGTAATTATGACGTGGGTAATCGGGAATTATTGGCCATGAAGTGGGCTTTTGAAGAGTGGAGACATTGGCTGGAGGGAGCCACACATCAGGTGATGGTCCTCACGGACCATAAGAATCTGGTTTATCTGGAATCAGCCAAGCGACTTAATCCTAGACAGGCCAGGTGGGCCTTGTTTTTCACACGTTTTAATTTTGTGGTTTCCTTTCTTCCTGGCACTAAGAATGTTAAGGCGGATGCCCTCTCGAGGAGTTTCCTTGCGGACTCTCCTGAGTTATCTGATCCTGCTGTTATTTTGAAAGAGGGTGTAGTTCTTTCCGCCATCTAGCCCAATTTGAGACTGGCTCTGGAAGGGTGTCAGGAGGATAAACCTGAGCGCTGCCCTATTGGGAAATTGTTTGTCCCAGACCGGTGGAAAAAGAGTGTGATGTCTGAGATTCATTGTTTCGCGTTGGCCGGTCATCCCGGAATTTTTGTTACCAGAGACTTGGTTAGTCGGTCCTTTTGGTGGCCTACTTTGTCTCGTGACGTCAGGGAATTTGTGCAGTCCTGCGCGACTTGCTCTCGCTCCAAGCCTTGCTCTCGCTCTAGTGGTTTGTTGAATGCCATTGCCTGTGCCCAAGAGACCATGGACCCATATCTCTATGGATTTCATTTCCGACCTCCCTGTTTCTCAGAGAATGACCGTTATCTGGGTGATTTGTGATAGGTTTTCCAAAATGATACATCTTGTGCCATTACCTAAGTTGCCTTCCTTCTCCGAATTGGTGCCTTTGTTCCTTCAGCACGTGGTTCGGTTACACGGCATTCCTGAGAACATTGTGTCTGACAGAGGAGTCCAGTTTGTTTCCAGATTTTGGAGGACTTTTTGTTCTAAACTTGGTGTTCAATTGTCTTTCTCCTCGGCTTTTCATCCTCAGACCAATGGACAAACTGAGAGAACAAACCAGACATTGGAGACTTATCTGAGATGCTTTGTGTCTGCTGATCAAGATGACTGGGTCTCTTTTTTGCCTTTGGCTGAGTTTGCTCTTAATAATAGGGCTAGCTCTGCCACTTTGATGTCTCCATTTTTCTGCAATTTTGGGTTTCACCCTCGATTTTCTTCGGGACAGACGCAGGCTTCTGTCTGTCCAGGTGTTGACTCTGTTGTGGAGTGTATGCAGCAGATTTGGGACCAGGTAGTGGAGAGGTTGTCCCTCTCTCAGGAGAGGGCCCAGCGGTTTGCCAACCGGCATAGGACTGATGGTCCTCGGTTTGAAGTGGGGGACTTGGTCTGGTTGTCCTCAAGAAATATCCCTATGAGAGTTGCATCTCCTAAGTTTAAGCCTAGGTTCATTGGATCTTATAAGATCATGGAGATTCTTAATCCTGTTTCCTTTCGTTTACTTCTTCCAGGGACATTTAAGATCCATAACGTGTTCCACAAGTCCTTATTGAAGAGGTTTGTCGAGCCAGTGGTTCCTATGGCTGCGCCTCCTGACCCTGTTTTGGTTGAGGGCAATCTGGAGTATGTGGTTGAGAAAATATTGGATTCACGTTTTTCTAGACGGAAACTCCAGTATTTGGTTAAGTGGAGAGGTTATGGTCAGGAGGACAATTCTTGGGTGTTTGCTTCGGACATCCATGCTAGGAGACTGATCCGTGCGTATCACAGAGCTCATCCTGACCGACCTGATTGCCCAAATGAGGGTTCGGTGACCCCTCCTCAAGGGGGGGGGTACTGTTGTGAATGTGTTAGAAATGAATTCTGAGCAGAAGCTCCCTCTGGTGGTTACAAACAGTACTGAACCATTCAATGAGGATTGGCAATCAGGAGTTACAGACTGGTCTTATATAAGGAAGGTTCCCTCCCATCATGGTTGCCAGTGATCAATTGTTCTTGTCTCAACTGTGGTTCCTGGTTCACTTGGAAGCTTGCTGAGTCTTGCCTGCATCTTCTGCTATCAGATAAGATATTTTCTGCTTTTATTTTTGTGCTTGCTTTTTGCATTGTTCCCTGCACTTCTGTGGAGGTCAGCCAGGTCCCCTCCGGGAGCTTGTGCTCCTCTCAGTTTATCTGAGCCACTGTTATTTGTTCATTTGCCTTTTCCAGTTTTTTCAGTGGCTGCGGCTTAGTTTTGTTACACCAGAGAACTAATTTAGGTGGTAGAGGTCGTGTGATCTCAGGTGTTTTTGCAATTAGTAGAGTTGGTATTTTTTAGGTTTTTTTGGATTGCAGTAAGAGTCCTTCCTATCTGTTTCTGTCTAGGCAGATTGGGCCCCAACTTTTGCTCATACTATTTTCTGTCTGTGTCTGTATTTCCTCTTGTCTAACCGCCATTACATGTTTGGGGGCTTCCTATGTTCTTTGGGGATCTGCTCCGGGGCAGATAGCTTTCCTCTTTCTATCTTTAGGTGTAGTTAACCTCTCAGGCTGTGACGAGGCGTCTAGGACCAACGTAGGAACGCTCCACGGCTGCCTTTAGTTGTGGTGGTTAGTCAGGGTACTGCAATCCAGTAGATTCCAACCTCTCTGGTGTATTGCTGTTTTTGCCTGCTCTCCTCAGCTACCTAATCATAACACTAGCCTTTGCTGGTTCGATTTTATAGGGGAACCACATATCCATTTATTTATGGGGTTCCCCGGTAAACTAGCCAGTAAAGGCTAAGCAAACATCTGTGAGCTGATATTAATAGCCTGGGAACCTTTATGGCTATCAGCTCCTTCTCAGAAATATAACATCAGCCCTCAGCTGTCGGCTTTCCCTCTGCTGGTTATGAAAATTATGCGAGAGCCCACGCAATTTTTTTTTACATTTTTGGAAAAATATACAGATATTGCGTTACATGCAGATTTCTGACAATTGCTGCATATGTAGGTCAATTATGCTATTGCTCCTACATAGGCGTGTGTGTGTCTTTAACTCTTTATGTACCATTTTATTAATGAATGAATCTAGCTGACATCTGTTCATTACTAAACCTTGGGCTTGGTATTACATACATATACACTGTGTTCCAAATTATTATGCAAATAATATTTTCTCAGATTTTCCCAAATTACCTATATGAATTTCAGTCATTGTAATTTTCCAGTCAAATAACTATTAGAGTACAATTGAAATGTTTTTGTACAAACTGCCTATGATAACAGTATATTTTTTTAAAAATAAAACACTTAAACTGCACTCAAAATTCATGTTCCAAATTATTATGCACAGCAGAGCTTTCAACCTTTTCATTTTAATAAAGAACCAAAAAATGGTCATTTTTGAAATTCTAAGCATTAGTAGGTTCTTACAAACTGAAATCAAACAGTTTTCAACTCAAAACTTTATTCTAGGTGATGTTACATTTGCACATAGGACCCCTTGTTCGAAAGGAGCTTCTGAACTCTCTCGTCCATTGAATTTGTCAGGTTTTGGATGGTTTCTGCTTCAATTGTTTTGCATGAGGACTAGTGTTGAGCGATACTTTCCGATATCCAAAAGTATCGGAATCGGAATGGTATCGCCGATACCATTAAAATATCGGCGATACCCGATACCGATACCGGAAATCCAATGTAAGTCTATGGGAACAAAATATCGGAATTAAAAAAAAAACATTCTTGCCTTGTAAACACTAAATATACACACATAGAATACATATATATATATATATATATATATATATATATATGTCATTGTGACATATATATACATATATTTATAGTTTATACACTTCTACATAGTAAAATAGCCTCTGATTCAATTGCCGGGTAAAGTCGGCTTTTGTGAAAAGACAGAAGCACCCGACATGAAATGACACTTGGTTTACATAGAGTTAACCATGTCTTTTCATGTAGTTTGATATCTGATTTGCACAAACAATTACATGAGTGTAAGTGTGCAAAATTTCACACCTGTAGGGGTTAATTAAAGGTGTAAATTCGTTGTAAAAAAAAAGGACTTTTTTGCTACGAATTTACACCTTTAATTAACCCCTACAGGTGTGAAATTTAGCACACTTACACTCATGTAATTGTTTGTGCAAATCAGATATCAAACTACATGAAAAGACATGGTTAACTCTATGTAAACCAAGTGTCATTTCATGTCGGGTTTTGCATTTTCACAAAAGCCGGCAATTGAATTAGCGGCTATTATACTATGTAGAAGTGTATGAACTATAAATATAAATATATATATATATGTGTCACAAATTCAATGACATGTATATATATGAGGTGTAAAATTGCTGGAAAAAAATGCGTGGGCTCCCGCCCTATTTTCGCAACCAGACAGACAAAGCCAGTGAGTGGGGGCAGATAATAATAGCCCAGAGAGGGACCATTTTTTTTGGCCCCCCCGGCTACTAACATCTGCCCCCAGACACCCCAGAAAGGGCAAATCTCTAATTAGATTTGCCCTTTCTGGCACTTTGCCCGTCTATTCCCATTGCCCTGTAGCGGTGGCGAATGGGTTAATAAGGGGTTAAAATGACCTTGCAATTGAAAGGTCACTTTAAGCCAGGTTAATAATTGAGAGCTGTCAATTAGACAACTATCAATTATTAATCCTATTGTATGAAAGAAAAATCAAACACACACACTTTAATAAAAAAGAAGTTTAATGAAATAATCACACAGTTTTTGACCATATTTTATTTACCTGCTAAAACCATTTCCTGTAATAAAAATAAAATAATAAAGCAAAATTATTCTTACCTATCCCATGCACAGTCAGGTCCCACGGTGTAATCCTTCAGAAAGGGTTAATGTTTACTGCAGGGACCGCAGCTAATGCTGCAGCCTCAAAGTAAACCCCCAAATGAATGAGTTCCTCTCCTGGCTGACAGGAGAGGAAGTGGAAAGCTTAATTGATTGCTTTCCACTTTCACTTCAGGTCAGCCAGGGACACAATCAGTGACGTCAGATGGAACTGGTTAACAAAAATAGGGGATCCCCTCGAAAAAAATTGGCGTGGGGTCCCCCCTATTTTTGTTAACCAGCCAGATGAAGCAGACCGCTGCGGCCTGGTATTAAAAGACTGTCAAGGCCCATGGATTTTGGCCCTCAACAGCCTGATAATACCAGGCTACAGCAGCCCCACATTTGGCGCATCAAAAGATGTGCCAATTGTGGCACTTTACCCGGCTTTTCCCACTTGCCCTGTAGCGGTGGCAAGCGGGGTAATAAGGGGTTAATGTCACCGTTGATTGCACGGTGACAATAAGCCCGGTTAATAATGGAGAGGTGTCAATAAGACACCGATCCATTATTAATCCCAAAGTTTTTAAATGTTTAAAAAAAAAACACAGCAAGAAAAAAGTCTTTTAATGAAATAAAAGAGACAACACAGTTTTCATTTATTTTATTACTCTCTCATTCCTGCGACGCCATCGATCTCCTGTAAAAAAAGAAAAAAACCAAACCAACAGTATACCACCTGTCCGACGCAGTCCATAGTAACGACAGTCCCACGACGATCCAGCTCTGCTACATCGCAATGACAGGCAGAGCCTGTCATCGCAACGCAGCACAGCTGATTACCTGCTTCCCCGGCGGTGACGTCATCGGACTGACTGCTTTACGGCCGGGATTACCCAGCAGTCACTGCAGTTATCGCGAGAAACTGCATGTGACCGCCGGGGAAAGATGATGGCGGCCATGAAGCAGTCCAGCCCGTGACCGCCGGAGATCTTCTGCCAGGTAAGTGCCGCTGACTCCTGACAGACCCGACCGACGGACACTGACAGTGACAAATCCGATTCCGGTATCCGATATGACGAAAATATCGGAACTCGGAATCGGAATTCCGATACAGCCAATATCGGCCGATACCCGATATTTGCAGTATCGGAATGCTCAACCCTAATGAGGACAGAATACCCTCCCAGAGCTGTTGGTTAGATGTGAACTGGCTCCCGCCATCATAGACACTCCTTTTGATGATGCTCCAGAGGTTCTCAATGTGGTTGAGGTCAGGGGAGCATGGGGACCACACCATAAGTTTGTCCCCTTTTATGCATATAGCAGCCCGAGATGCAGATGTGTTATGTGCAGCATGAGACGGTGCATTATCATGCATGAAAATGATCTTGCTGCGGAATGCACGGTTCTTCTTCTTGAACCATGGCAGGAAGTGTTTTTTGAGAAACTCAACATACACTATGGAGTTCATCTTTACCCCTTCAGGGATCCTAAAGGGGCCGACAATCTTTCTCCCCATGATTCCAGCCCAAAACATTACTCCACCTCCTCCTTGTTGGCGCCATAGCCATATTTGCATGGGGTGTCCATCAACCAGCCATCCTCCACTCCATCCATCTGGACCATCGAGCGTTGCACGGCACTCATTGGTGAACAAAACAGTTTTGAAGTCAGTCTTCATGTATTGTTTGGCCCACTGGAGCCATTTCTGCTTGTGTGCAGTGGATAGAGGAGGTCGACAGGATGGCTTACGCACAGCTGCAAACCTCTGAAGGACCCTGCATCTTGTTGTTTGTGGGATGTTGGAGGCACCAGCAGCTTCAAAAACTTGTCTGCTGCTATGACAAGGCTTTTTTGCCGCTGCTCTTTTAACCTGATGTAATTGCCTGTAGGAAAGAGTCTTCAATTTTCCCTTATCAGCACGCACACGTGTGTACTGTGAATCAGCTACATACTCCTTGATTGTGCGACGATCAAGATGAAGTGTCTTGGCAATGTTGATTGTAGTCATGCCTTGACCTAAACACTCCACAATTTGTTGCTTCTCAGCAGCCGACACATCCTTTTTCTTTCCCATTTTGGCAGAAAATGTAGGCTGCTTAATAATGTGGAACAGCCTTCTTAAGTATTCTTGCCTTTCATTGGACACACCTGCCAAACTAATTAGCACAGGTGTCTGCAATTGCTTACAGTGATATAAAGAGCCCTGACACACATCACCATCAATGAGTTTATCTGACAAACAAAAAAATTCTTACCTTATCACTCCTAAACAATTTTTGCATAATAATTTGGAACACAGTGTATATTCACTTATATTTGTTTTGTGTGTAAACATTATAAATCTGAGCATGGTATGTAATGATATTATGGTCTTCAATGTAGAATGAAAAAGAGGTTGAACAAGGAAATGACATCACAATTCTTTTTTTTTAATAATATGTTTATTTAGCTCTATGGATTTACAAAACCCAGTAGCATAGCTACCGGGGGGGGGGGGGCGGGCAGTTACCCCTCCCTCTTAGGGGGCCCACCCGGAGCTACGCTACTGTAAGTGTATCGGCGTGCACAGCGCGCACATACAGTTATATTCTGCGCAGAGCAGGGAGAATCGATCTCCCTGCACTGCCACCGGCCGCTACGGGGCCCCTGAGCAGGCGGGTTGGGCCCGATGCCAGCAGTGGGCCCCCCGCCTGTCATCGCAAGTTCAGTTGTATCGGCATCTAGCCGATACAGTTGACCGCACTGAGAGAAGGAGCGAGTGCTCCTTCTCTCCCATCATCCCCCTCTCAGCGTCTGATGCCAGACACTGACAGCGGGCGCGATAACGTCACTGCCCAGCGCCCGCTGTCAGGAGATGAGGAGAGGAGCTCGGAGCAGCGCAGAAGCCAGGAGGAAGAGAGGTAGGTTAGTATTGGATTTATTTTTATATTTTTATGGGGGTGCATTATATTAGTCTGCCTATGGGGGGTTCTGCCTTACATTACAGTCTGCCTATGGGGTGTGCTGCCTTACCTTACAGTCTACCTATGGGGGGGTGCTGCCTTACATTACAGTCTGCCTATGGAGGGGTGCCTTACATTACAGTCTGCCTATGACGGGGGGCTGCCTTACATTACAGTCTGCCTATGTGGGTGCATTACATTAGTTTGCCTATGAGGGGTGCTGCCTTATATTACAGTCTGCCTATGGAGGGGTGCCTTACATTACAGTCTGCCTATGACGGGGGGCTGCCTTACATTACAGTCTGCCTATGGGGGTGCATTACATTAGTTTGCCTATGGGGGGTGCTGCCTTATATTACAGTCTTCCTCTTGGGGGCTGCCTTACCTAACACTCTGCCTATAGGCTGGGGTGCTGCCTTACCTTACAGTCTGCCTATGGGGGGGTGCTGCCTTACATTACAGTCTGCCTATGGGGGGGTGCTGCCTTACATTACAGTCTGACTATGGGGGGGTGCTGCCTTACATTACAGTTTGCCTATGGGGGATGCTACCTTACATTACAGGCTGCTTATGGGGGGCTGCATTATATTACAGTCTGCCTATGGGGGGGTGCTGCCTTACATTACAGTTTGCCTATGGGGGGGTGCTACCTTACATTACAGGCTGCTTATGAGGGGCTGCATTATACTATAGAGTCTGCCTATTCGGAGTGCATTATACTATATTTCGGATTATCTGGTGTATTATGCTATATTGAGGCTATCTAGGGGGCCATTATACAGTGTGGAGATTACAGTGAGGGGCCATTATACAGTGTTGGAGCCATCAGTTTGGGTGCTAATAAGGGGTCAGTATACTGTGTGGGTGGTACTATACAGTGAGGGGGCATTACAGTATACTGTGTATAAGAGAGCATCATACTGTGTATAGGGGAGCAGTACAGGGGGAGACTTAGGACATTATTAAATGTAAAGTGGGCCCTTATTGTTATAGGGGATCTCAGGTTACTGTGACTGTCAAAGGGGCACACAAGGCATTGTTACTTTCTAGGGGGAAAAATATGGGCACTATTTTTTAGGGCACTTGCACCTGGCATTACTATATTGTAGAGGGTTGCTTTAGAATTTAAAGGGCACACAGAACCACACAGCAGGTGCAGTAATAGGGACACATATGGCAGCAGCGGCTCTGCATTGGGGTATCAGTAGGATGAGTGGTTTGCGCAGGTTGGGGATAGATAGTGATGGGGCTGGAATATGAGAAGTGAACCGTGTCTTTCTTGTATTCTCTGTAGTCGAGTCCTGACTGGAAAAGTTGTCATGTTGGTCTGGGTCAGATGGAAAAGACGTGAAAAGTGAACGATTCCATCAGAAAGAACGTGAGTGGCAAGTCATGATCTGTAACTCTGCTGTGATCTCTTATATGTTCTATAGGACTGGTATTTACCACTGACCATATGGCGGTATCAATATCAATCTTTATATAGAGATTATTTTCAGTAACAGCGTAGTCATCTCCTACATCCACTATAAGGCCGGAGTCACACTGGCGACAGAATCGGACGACTGCAATGCGATGAAATATCGCATTGCAGTCTGCCCTATGTTAATATATGGAGCTGCTCCCAGTATCAGATTTTTTGTGGTCCGTTTTAAACGTCCGTGTACAATCGCAGCATGCTGCGATTGTCACCGATTGTCGGTCGACAATCGCCAATGCAAGTCTATGGGAGCGATGAAAAATCTGATTACAAACGGACCGCATGTGTGACTTGCGATGAAATCGCATCGGTGTCCTTTAGAAAAGCCGGCAATTCATCCCCGGCTATACTGTAAAATCACACTGACAGCTTTAATAAAGACTAGAAAGAATAGATATATACACCTAGAACACATATATATATATATATATACATGTCATTGTGACATGTACATATACATATATTTATAGTTCCTAGACTTCTACATACTGTAATAGCCGCTAATTCAATTGCCGGGTTTTGTGAAATCACAGAAGCCGACATGAAATGATACATTGTTTCCACACATTTAACCATGTAATTTCATGTATTTTTATATATGTTTGAAACATACAATTACATGAGTGTATTTGTGCAAAATTTCAGACATGTAGGGGTTAATTAAAGGTGTAATTTCGTTGAAAAAAAATGCGTGTGCTCCCGCTGTATTTTCTCCACCAGACAGACAAAGCAAAGCGAGTGGGGGCAGATAATAATAGGCCAGGGAGGGTGCATTTTTTTGTGCCCCCCCTGGCTACTAACATCTGCCCCCAGACACCCCAGAAAGGGCAAATCTATAATTAGATTCGCCCTTTCTGGCACTTTGCCCGTCTATTCCCATTGCCCTGTAGCGGTGGCGAATGGGTTAATCTCACCTTATTGTCACCTTGCAATTGAAAGGTGACCTTAAGGCAGGTTAATAATTGATAGCTGTCAATTAGACAACTATCAATTATTAATCCTATTGAAGTAAATAAAAAAACACACACACTTTAAGAATAAATAATTTTAATGAAATAAAAACACATTTTTTTGACCATATTTTATTTTACACTTAATCCGTGCGAAGCCATTGATCTCCTAAAATAAAGAAAAAGAAATAAAACAACATTATTCTTACCTATTCCGCCGATCTGTCACGTCCCACGCTGTAATCCTTCACAAAGGGTTAACTAGCTTTGAGCCAAGCAGTGCAAGTAATCCTGCATGCTCAGCTCAAAGCTCATGAATGAATAAGTTCCTCTCCTGGCGACAGGAGAGGATGTGTTTCATGAATGAACGCTTAATTGATTGTGTCCACTTTCCCTTTAGGTCAGGTCACTACAGTTAAATTGCCAATAAATCAATTAAGCTCCATTCATGAATCTATTCCTCTACTTTCGCTGGGAGAGGAACTTATTCATTCAGGGGAATACAGGTCTGAGACAGCATTATTAGCTCTCTGCGACCTGTAACCTGTTAACCCTTTCTGATGGATTACACCGTGGGACCTGACTGTACATCGGATTGGTAAGTATAATTTTACTTTTTTATTTTATTTTTATTACAGGAAATGGTTTTAGCAGGAAAATAAAATATGGTCAAAAACTGTGTGATTATTTCATTAAACTTATTTTTTATTAAACTGTGTGTGTTTGATTTATCTTTCATACAATAGGATTAATAATTGATAGTTGTCTAATGACAGCTATCAATTATTAACCTGGCTTAAGGTCACCTTTCAATTGCAAGGTCATTTTAACCCCTTATTAACCCATTCGCCACCGCTACAGGGCAATGGGAATAGACGGGCAAAAGTGCCAGAAAGGGCGAATCTAA
>JARQOD010000003.1:225967153-225998155 GCA_033576555.1 Oophaga sylvatica | reverse complement strand
AAAATAATGATTCAAAAAAAAGCCCGGATGCTAGCACACCCTCTCCCATCTAGGGGCCACAGACCCTGCAGGCGAGGGAATAACAGGGGAATCATTTTCACTAACGCTTCTAATACCAAAATAAAAGTGGGAGAAAGATAAAAACAGGGGAGGCCCAGAAGCAGACAGGGGGGCATATTTCAAAATGAAAGGGGAGCTGCAGATTTCCCAGAAAATATAATTCTTGGGGGGCCCAGCACCAGCTGTCTTTAACAAAATTGCATAGAACCGGCAACCATTCAGGGGAAAACCCTTGTGCCTTATTAATAGCTCAGTCCCTTTTACAAACACTGAAGTACAGTTCCTCTCTGTACCCATAATTGGCAGAGGCACCAGGGGCGGCCTCCACTGATCACACATGAGCAGCCTATACTCAGCAGATGTTTTGTCCTGGGAAACTGCTTTAATGATATAATGAGAGGACAGCAGTATAGAGGAGACTGTACCTTGTCTCTTCAGCATCTGGTAAGCATCTTTTATCTTATTCTCCTCCGGTAGAGCTACCGTCCAGCTGTATAACAAGCCTACAACTTTGCTCTTTACCTTCTCCGACACCCTGTCTCCCAGGTACTGTGAAGAAAATGTTCCCATTAGATACAATGGGTACGGAAAGTATTCAGAACCCTTTAGATTTTTTCACTCTTTTTTTTTTCATTGCAGCCATTTGGTAAATTCAAAAAAGTTTATTTTTTTTCTCATTAATGTACACTCTGCACCCCACCTTTACTGAAAAAACAGAAATGTAGAAATTTTGCAAATTTATTAAAAAAGAAAAACTGAAATATCACATGATCATAAGTATACAGACCCTTTGCTCAGACACTCATATTTAAGTCACATGCTGTCCATTTCCTTGTGATCCTCCTTGAGATGATTCTACTCCTTCATTGGAGTCCAAATGTGTTTCATTAAACTGATAGGACTTGATTTGTAAAGGCACACACCTGTCTATTATTATTATTATTATACATTTATATAGCGCCATTTATTCCATGGCGCTTTACATATGAAAAGGGGAAAAATATAGACAGGTACAATAAACATGTGCTGGACAAGGGACACACAAGTACAGAAGGAGAGAGGACCCTGCCCGCGAGGGCTCACAGACTGCAGGGATGGGTGAGAATACACTAGGAAAGGGTAGAGCTGGTCGTACGATGGTTCAGTACACTGAGGATCATTGCAGGTTGTAGGCTTGTCGGAACAGGTGGGTCTTCAGGTTTTTCTTGAAGGTCTCCGTTGTTGGTGAAAGTCTGATGTTTTGCGGCAGGGAGTTCCAGAGTATGGGGAAGCACGGGAGAAGTCTTGCATGCGGTTGTGGGAAGAAGAGATGAGGGGGAGTCGAGAAGGAGATCTTGAGAGGATCGAAGGTTGCGTGTAGGTAGGTAGCGGGAGACCATGTCACAGATGTATGGGGGAGAAAGGTTGTGGATGGCTTTGTATGTCATGGTTAAGGTTTTGAACTGGAGCCTCTGGGCAATAGGGAGCCAGTGAAGGGCCTGGCATAGGGGGAGGCTGGGGAATAGCGGGGAGACAGGTGGATTAGTCGTGCAGCAGAGTGTAGGATGGACTGGAGTGGTGCCAGAGTGCTAGAGGGAGGCCAGACAGTAGGAGGTTGCAGTAGTCGAGGCGGGAGATGATAAGGGCATGCACTAGTGTTTTTGTGGTTTCATGGTTGAGGAATGAGCGGATCCGGGAAATATTTTTGAGTTTGAGGCGGCAGGAGGTGGCGAGGGCTTGGATATGTGGTTTGAAAGAGAGGGCAGAGTCGATGATCACCCCAAGGCACCGAGCATGTGGGACTGGGGAAAGCGAGCAGCCATTGACATTGATGGATAGGTCTGGTGAAGGGGTAGAGTGAGGTGGGGGAAAGATGATGAATTCTGTTTTGTCCATGTTCAGTTTGAGAAAGCGAGCAGAAAAGAAGGCTGAGATAGCAGACAGACACTGTGAGATTTTGGTCAGTAGGAGGTGAGGTCAGGTCCAGATAGGTAGATCTGCATGTCATCGGCGTAGAGGTGATACTGCAAGCCGTGGGATTCTATGAGCTGTCCCAGGCCGAAGGTGTAGATGGAGAAGAGTAGGGTCCTAGGACTGAGTCTTGAGGAACACCGACAGACAGGGGCGAGGTGAGGAGGTGGTGTGTGAGAGGGAGACACTAAATGTTCGGTCTGTTAGGTATGATGAGATCCAGGATAGGGCCAGGTCTGTGATGCCAAGAGATGAGAGAATCTGTAGCAGGAGGGAATGGTCCACAGTGTCGAAGGCAGAAGACAGGTCCAGGAGAAGGAGGACAGAGTAGTGTCGCTTGCTCTTGGCGGTTAGCAGGTCGCTAGTGACTTTAGTTAGGGCAGTTTCAGTTGAGTGATGCGGTCGAAAGCCGGATTGTAACCGATCAAAGAGGGAACAGGAGGAAAGGTGGGAGGACAGTTCAAGATATACATGCTGTTCCAGTAGTTTTGAGGCGTAGGGGAGAAGAGATATCGGCGATAGCTAGACGCAGAGGATGGGTTGAGGGAGGGCTTTTTGAGGATGGGTGTGATTGAAGCATGTTTGAAGGATGAAGGAAAGACACCATTTGTAAGTGAAAGGTTGAAGAGGTGTGTGAGAGTAGGGATGAAGACTGTGGCAAAGTTAGGGATGAGGTGGGACGGGAGTGGGTCAAGTGCGCAAGTGGTGAGGTGTGATCTTGACAGGAGAGTGGAGAGCTGATCTTCTGTCATGGTGGTGAAGCTGGTTTTGGAAGAACAGGGCTGAGTGGCTAAGAGGGGCATTGGGGGCTGCGGGCCAAAGCCTTCTCTGATAGTATCAATCTTTTGCTTAAAGAAGGAGGCAAAGTCTTCGGCAGAAATGAGAGGAGAGGGAGGAGGTGCTGTGGGATGGAGTAGAGAATTGAAAGTGTTGAAGAGCTGTTTAGGGTTGTGAGACAGGGAGGATATGAGAGATGCGAAGTAAGTTTGTTTTGCGGCAGAGAGCGTGGACTTGAAGCTGGCGAGGGACTGCTTGTATGCGTTAAGGTGCTCGGTAGAATGGGTTCTCTTCCATCTCCGCTCGGTAACCCTGGAAGCCCGTCTCAGTTCTTTGGTCAGGCCGGTCAGCCAGGGCTGCCTGTTGATTGTACGAGTTTTGCTCTGCGTGAGGGGGGCGGCCGAATCAAGTGTGGTTTTTATTGTGGTGTTATAAAATGTGGCAGCAGCATCTGTGTCATTAAGTGAGGCTATGTCTGTGAGAGGGAGGAGGGACTCAGAGAGCGATTGTAAATTGAGGTGTTTGAGATTTCTGCGAGGGTGGGTGAGTTTGTGGAGTGGGGATGTGTACTAACAGAGGAGAGGGAAGAGAATGTCAGTAGGTTGTGGTCAGACAGGGGAGTGGGGAGTTAGTGAGATTGGTGATATATAAGACCACAGCTCACAGAGCATGTCAGACCAAATGAGAATCATGAGGTCAAAGGAACTGGCAAAGGAGCTCAGAGACAGAATTGTGGCAAGACACAGATCTGGCCAAGGTTACAAAAGAATTTCTGCAGTACTCAAGGTTCCTAAGAGCAAAGTGGCCTCCATAATCCTTAAATGGAAGAAGTTTGGGACCACCAGAAGTCTTCCTAGACCTGGCCGTCCAGCCAAACTGAGCAATCGTGGGAGAAGAGCCTTGGTGAGATAGGTAAAGAACCCCAAGATCACTTTGGCTGAGCTCCACAGATGCAGTAGGGAGATGGCAGAAGGTTCCACAAAGTCAACTATCACTGCAGCCCTCCACCAGTCGGGACTTTATGGCAGAGTGGCCCGACAGAAGCCTCTCCTCTGTGCAAGACCTACGAAAGCCCGCATAGAGTTTGCTAAAAAACACATGAAGGACTAGCAGACTATAGAAACTAGATGGTGGCTGCTGCTGCTGGGGTATATGTGAAGGCTGCTGCTGCTGGGGTATATGTGGAGGCTGCTGCTGCTGGGGTATATGTGGAGGCTGCTGCTGCTGGGGTATATGTGGAGGCTGCTGCTGTTGGAGTAAATGTGGAGGCTGCTGCTGCTGGGGTATATGTGGAGGCTGCTGCGCCAATTTGCGGCCGGACTGCGCCTGTCGCTGACTGGTCGCATCCGGCCAGGCGCGACTAATCAGCGACGCGGGATTTCCGTTACAGACAGAATAAGCAAGAACTGGTTCAGGATTGAGCCAACAGAGGGTGTATACTGCAGGAGGAGGAGTTAACTTTTTCTGTGTATTGCTTAGTGTCCTCCTAGAGGCAGCAGCATAACACCCATGGTCTTGTGTCCCCCAATGAGGCGATGGAGAAAAGACGATTATCTATATAGATAAGATTCTCTGGTCTGATGAGATGAAGATAGAACTTTTTGGTGATAATTGTAAGCGGTATGTGTGGAGAAAACCAGGCACTGCTCATCACCTGCCCAATACAATCCCAACAGTGAAACGTGGTGGTGTCAGCATCATGCTATGGGGGTGTTTTTCAGCTGCAGCGACAGGACGACTGGTTGCAATTGAAGGAAACATGAATGCGGCTAAGTACAGAGATATCCTGGATGAAAACCTCTTCCAGAGTGCTCTGGACCTCAGATTTGGTCGAAGGTTCACCTTCCAACAAGACAATGACCCTAAGCACACAGCTAAAATAACAAAGGAGTGGCTTCAGAACAATTCTGTGACCATACCTGACTGGCCCAGCCAGAGCCCTGACCTAAACCCAATTGAGCATCTCTGGAGAGACCTGAAAATGGCTGTCCACCAATGTTCACCATCCAACCTGATGGAACTGGAGAGGATCTGCAAGGAAGAATTGCTTGTTGCATCATTCCCAAGAAGACTCTTGGCTGTACTAGCTCAAAAGGGTGTTTCTACTCAATACTGGGCAAAGGGTCTGAATACTTATGACCATGTGATATTTCAGTTTTTCTTTTTTAATAAATTTGCAAAAATTTCTACATTTCTGGGGTTTTTTCAGTTAAGATGGGGTGCAGAGTGTACATTAATGAGAAAAAAATTAACTTTTTTGAATTTACCAAATGGCTGCAATGAAACAAAGAGTGAAAAATGTAAAGGGGTCTGAACACTTACCGTACCCACTGTATAATAGCGTAAGTAATATTCCAACTTAAAAAGTAGCGTGACAACCAATGACCAGTGATTGATTCCCCAGTTGTCAGATTAGGTCGGATAACACTTACCTTTGGAGATACAACCTTTATCAGTTCATTCAAAAAGCGAAATTTGCCAACTTCACCATGAAATCTTCTTCCACAGTTCTTCATGCAGGCTTCCAGAACCTGAGGAGAAAGGAGCACAACAATAAACACCAAGCTCACCATTGTACATTTCCATCCTAAAGGCCTTCTGGTCCTCTCCTCTTATTGGCAAATTTTTCATTACGTGAAATGTGAAAATAAATGAATATCAACTCATAATTATTGACATATATAACAAGTAAAATCATTACAGCTATTTGATGTCCTTACAGCGTGGCCACAGGAGCAGAAATCTGGGACGAGGGAGGGCAATGTACTCACTGTAAGGGCCTGCAGCGCCTCCCATTCTTGCGGGGACTGGATTTTGTGAGCCAGAAGTCTGACCGCAATCTGTGGACTAAGACGACAACAGAAAGATGACAAGACTTCTAATACATCAAGTCTTCTAATACATCCTCGGACGCACATTCAGCTGAAGTGCATTGGGCGCAGGGTCCATGTGCTGTAATACAAGTTGATGGCCAATGCATGTGACAGATTGAGATACTGATTTGGCTTTTATCCTAAGTCATATTACAAGACTCGTTAAAGGGTTGATTGTGACTTGTAGGATCGCTACTTCCAATAGGTGGCGCTATAGAGTACAAGTCCTCTGTTTCTGAAGAGGCAATTTGCATATTAAATTTCCCAGAGGAGCATTGCACGGCGAATAAGCCTCCTTACTTTGACAAGCCAGAGCTGGTATGTCACTCTCCACAAGGAGAAACCTTACCCCCAAAATCCTGCAAACACTCATATTCCCCTGACTTACCCTTCTAGTTCCTTGCTGATTTGGTCACAGAAACTAATGATATATTCCCAATCCTCTTGTCGATTACAGGGGTTTGTGGCTTTATCTGCAGAGAGAAAGAAAAGGAGAATAAATAGGTGATGCATTTCTGTGGTCACCATTTATTTATGCGACTTGCTTTTACATTATAAACAGAATCTACCAAACGCTGATGGATCAGACATACCCCACTCATACGGCAGACTACAATCAATTATGGCGTCCACGGGTTCAGGAGCGGACACAGAATGAAGAGGACCCTGTGCAAGAACAATACATGGGCCCGTTGCAGTCCAATAGCTCCTCAGAATGCACAACTCCTCCTGCTTTGGAGGCAGACGTTGCCCTCTTACCTCTTGGGGTCTTGGGTGCCCAGGCTGCACCAATGGTATTTCCCGTCTGGGTTCCATCATGGTATCTGTCCATTTGATGAGAACAGTCCTGCATCCTACACTATTCTTCACATTAAATATGTGACCACAGCCTTGCACAACAGTCACAGACATATGAACAAGTCTACCCAAGCTGCAAGGCGCTGACATATGCGGCCTCTGACTGGCCGAATGTCATCCGGCTCCTCTTTCAGCATAATGACCACTTACAGCTTTTTAAAAAGAACGTCTTCTGTATTACATTTTACTTTAATTGGAACCAAATCTGTAGAAGGGAAAAAACTGCAGCAATTTTCTAACAGGGGTTCATTTAGGATAGTGTAACTACAGACCAGGCAATATAAAAATGTGGCAAATTTATCACAATACCCCATGCACTTTCTTAAATTTGGCGCATTTCTAGACTGTCTAGTATAACTTTACACCACATTTATTGGATGGCTTCATTTTCAACAAAAATTTGTGCCGAAACTTTGCAGCATTTTCAGAGCCCAGTACTGAATTTTTAAACCATGCCCATTTGCCATTACTAACATGCTTACCATACACCTTAAAAAAGAACATTATTTAGCCTAGCCCACCATAAAGTCATTGCTTTAGGCTAGGGTCACACTAGCGTATTTTTTTCTCATCCGAAAGAAAAAGGGCCGATTATGCTACTCACACTTTATTCGGAGCAACATCGCAGCGTGATAAGAGCGAGATAAGAGCGAGATCAGAACGAGACCAGCGCGAGATCAGAGTGCGATCGGAGCAAGATCGCAGTGAGATAAGAGCGAGACCGGCGCGAGATAAGATTGAGATCAGAGTGCGATCGGAGCAAGATCACAGTGAGATAAGAGCGAGATCAGAGCGAGATAGAAGCGAGATCAGAACGAGATAAGAGCGAGATCAGAACGAGACCAGCGCAAGATCAGAGCGAGATAAGATCGAGATCAGAGTGCGATCGGAGCAAGATCGCAGTGAGATAAGAGCGAGATCGGAGCATAATAAGAGCGAGATTGGAGCGTGATAAGAATGAGATTGGAGCGAGACCGGCGCAAAATCAGAGCGAGATAAGGGCGAGATCAGAATGAGACCAGCGCGAGATCAGAGCGAGATCTGAACGAGACCAGCGCAAGATCAGAGCGAGATAAGGGCGAGATCAGAGCGAGATAAGATCGAGATCAGAGTGCGATCGGAGCAAGATTGCAGTGAGATAAGAGCGAGATTGGCGCAAGATCGGAGCGAGATAAGATCGAGATCAGAGTGCGATCAGAGCAAAATCGCAGTGAGATAAGAGCGAGACCGGCGCAAGATAAGATTGAGATCAGAGTGCGATCGGAGCAAGATCACAGTGAGATAAGAGCGAGATCAGAGCGAGATAGAAGCGAGATCAGAACGAGATAAGAGCGAGATCAGAACGAGACCAGCGCAAGATCAGAGCGAGATAAGATCGAGATCAGAGTGCGATCGGAGCAAGATCGCAGTGAGATAAGGCGAGATCGGAGCAAATAAGAGCGAGATTGGCGTGATAAAATGAGATTGAGCGAGACCGCGCGAAATCAGAGCGAGATAAGGGCGAGATCAGAAGAACAGGCGAGATCAGAGCGAGACTGAACGAGATCAGCGCGAGATCAGAGCGAGATAAGGGCAAGATAGAGCGAGATAAGATCGAGATCAGAGTGCGTGGAGCAAGATTTCAAGTGAGATAAGGGCGAGATTCCAGATCGGAGCGAGATAAGATGAGATCAGAGTGCGATAGGCAAAATTGCAGTGAGATAAGAGCGATACCGGCGCGAGATCAAGTGAGATAAGGCGAGATCAAGCGATAAGGAGCGAGATCAGAAGAGACACGGTGCGAGATCAGAGCGAGATAAGGGCGAGATCAGAACAATATTGGAGATGAGATTGGAACGAGACCGGCGCGAGATCAGAGCGAGATAAGGGCGAATCAGAACGATATTGGAGCGTGATATGAATGAGATTGGAACGAGACCGGCGCGAGATCAGAGCGAGATAAGGGGGAGATCAGAACGATATTGGAGCGTGATATGAATGAGATTGGAACGAGACCGGCGCGAGATCAGAGCGAGATCAGAACGATATTGGAGCGTGATATGAATGAGATTGGAACGAGACCGGCGCGAGATCAGAGCGAGATAAGGGCGAGATCAGAACGATATTGGAGCGTGATATGAATGAGATTGGAACGAGACCGGCGCGAGATCAGAGCGAGATCAGAACGATATTGGAGCGTGATATGAATGAGATTGGAACGAGACCGGCGCGAGATCAGAGCGAGATAAGGGCGAGATCAGAACGATATTGGAGCGTGATATGAATGAGATTGGAACGAGACCGGCGCGAGATCAGAGCGAGATAAGGGCGAGATCAGAACGATATTGGAGCGTGATATGAATGAGATTGGAACGAGATCGGCACGAGATCAGAGCGAGATAAGGGCGAGATCAGAACGATATTGGAGCGTGATATGAATGAGATTGGAACGAGACCGGCGCGAGATCAGAGCGAGATAAGGGCGAGATCAGAACGATATTGGAGCGTGATATGAATGAGATTGGAACGAGACCGGCGCGAGATCAGAGCGAGATAAGGGCGAGATCAGAACGATATTGGAGCGTGATATGAATGAGATTGGAACGAGACCGGCGAGAGATCAGAGCGAGATAAGGGCGAGATCAGAACGATATTGGAGCGTGATATGAATGAGATTGGAACGAGACCGGCGCGAGATCAGAGCGAGATAAGGGCGAGATCAGAACGATATTGGAGCGTGATATGAATGAGATTGGAACGAGACCGGCGCGAGATCAGAGCGAGATAAGGGCGAGATCAGAACGATATTGGAGCGTGATATGAATGAGATTGGAACGAGACCGGCGCGAGATCAGAGCGAGATAAGGGCGAGATCAGAACGATATTGGAGCGTGATATGAATGAGATTGGAACGAGACCGGCGAGAGATCAGAGCGAGATAAGGGCGAGATCAGAACGATATTGGAGCGTGATATGAATGAGATTGGAACGAGACCGGCGCGAGATCAGAGGAGATAAGGGCGAGATCAGAACGATATTGGAGCGTGATATGAATGAGATTGGAACGAGACCGGCGCGAGATCAGAGCGAGATAAGGGCGAGATCAGAACGATATTGGAGCGTGATATGAATGAGATTGGAACGAGACCGGCGCGAGATCAGAGCGAGATAAGGGCGAGATCAGAACGATATTGGAGCGTGATATGAATGAGATTGGAACGAGACCGGCGCGAGATCAGAGCGAGATAAGGGCGAGATCAGAACGATATTGGAGCGTGATATGAATGAGATTGGAACGAGACCGGCGCGAGATCAGAGCGAGATAAGGGCGAGATCAGAACGATATTGGAGCGTGATATGAATGAGATTGGAACGAGACCGGCGAGAGATCAGAGCGAGATAAGGGCGAGATCAGAACGATATTGGAGCGTGATATGAATGAGATTGGAACGAGACCGGCGGAGATCAGAGCGAGATAAGGGCGAGATCAGAACGATATTGGAGCGTGATATGAATGAGATTGGAACGAGACCGGCGAGAGATCAGAGCGAGATAAGGGCGAGATCAGAACGATATTGGAGCGTGATATGAATGAGATTGGAACGAGACCGGCGCGAGATCAGAGAGAGATAAGGGCGAGATCAGAACGATATTGGAGCGTGATATGAATGAGATTGGAACGAGACCGGCGCGAGATCAGAGCGAGATAAGGGCGAGATCAGAACGATATTGGAGCGTGATATGAATGAGATTGGAACGAGACCGGCGCGAGATCAGAGCGAGAACAAGCGAGATCAGAACGATATTGGAGCGTGATATGAATGAGATTGGAACGAGACCGGCGCGAGATCAGAGCGAGATAAGGGCGAGATCAGAACGATATTGGAGCGTGATATGAATGAGATTGGAACGAGACCGGCGCGAGATCAGAGCGAGATAAGGGCGAGATCAGAACGATATTGGAGCGTGATATGAATGAGATTGAACGAGACCGGCGCGAGATCAGAGCGAGATAAGGCGAGATCAGAACGATATTGGAGCGTGATATGAATGAGATTGGAACGAGACCGGCGCGAGATCAGAGCGAGTAAGGGCGAGATCAAACGATATTGGAGCGTGATATGAATGAGATTGGACGAACCGCGAGAGATCAGAGCAGATAAGGCGAGATCGACGATATGGAGCGTGATATGAATGAGATTGGAACGAGACCGGCGCGAGATCAGAGCGAGATAAGGGCGAGATCAGAACGATATTGGAGCGTGATATGAATGAGATTGGAACGAGACCGGCGAGAGATCAGAGCGAGATAAGGGCGAGATCAGAACGATATTGGAGCGTAATAAGAATGAGATTTCACTTCTCTATTCTGTCATCCGATTTGCAAGGCTGAGTGCAATCCGACTACTGGATCAAACTTGGGCGTGCAGCAATTTATTTATCAGACAAAGGCTATCCAAGAACAAAATGTGACACGTGCAAGGTCCCAGAGAATAACATATCTGATGTTTTGTCGGATCGCACTCAGACCGATAACGCAGTTGTGTCCGCGAGCCCTTACACCAGTGTCATTTGTACGCAGCATTGGCCATTTTGAGTACATCACGCAACCTGAGCTTTCACAGGTTCCTTGTCGTATGACAATGTCTACCTTGTAATAGATCACTAGACTTTCTTGTGCACCAAAAAGGCAGTAACCACCAAATGGAATCACTAGACATTTCTGACAACCTACTGGTCCAAAGCTGCCGCTGCATGTACAGGCATTACCACTGTATGAAGCAATCCCACAAATAACTTCTATGTATATGAAGTATCCCTACAATGTTACACCATTCTACTGGCCACAAGACTAAATGGCTAAGCCCATCTGAATAAGTGATATCATACTGCGGGGTCCCGCTATTTGTGAGCCCCACTGATCCTGAGATAGGGATGGCAGATTCCCTGGTGCCCCGGAGGGCTATTGTGTAGGTAGAAAGTACGGGGATTCTCGAGGACAGACTCCCAGCGATTATTAAAGGGTTACTCTCAAAATAGCAAGTTATCCTTAACCCATAGGAGAGCCCCATATTTAATGGAGCGATGGTCCGCAAGCTCAACCTCTGCGCCAGACATTGTCTATGGGACGGAAGAAATACAGCAGCTGAACTCTGGACTCGGTAGTCCATAGATGATAAATGGAGCGGAGGTTGTTCTTGTGCACCTTTGCTACATTCTAGGCGAGGCTCTCGATGGAGAAAGGAGAAAGTGCAATTTGGAGAATAGCCCTTTAAGTGATGATAATGGCCAATGAAACGCCATCACTTACGAAGTCACAAGTATCGCTTTAAAAAAGTTTTTTCGGTTCGGAATACCCACCCCTGGGCACGCACGTCCACAACCTGGGCACGCAGCGTCCCACACCTGGGCACCAGCGTCCCAACCCTGGGCACCGGTCACCCTGGGCACGCAGCGTCCCAACCTGGGACCGCACATGGGCACGCAGCGTCCCACCCCTGGGCCGCCGCACATGGCAGCAGCGTCCCACCCTGGGGTCCCACACCTGGCACGCAGCTCCCACCCCTGGGCTGCAGCACCCCACTCTGGGGTCCTGCACGGCAGCAGCTCCACTCTGGGCACGCAGCGTCCCACCCTGGTCCTGCACGGCACGCAGCTCCCAGCCTGGGCCTCACGGGCACGCAGTCCCACGCTCTGGGGTCCTGCACTGCCGCAGCTCCCACGCTCTGGTCCTGCACTGGGCACGCAGCTCCCACCCCCTGGGCACGAGCTCCACCCCTGGGCACCGCGTCCCCACTGGCCGCAGTCCCACCTGGGCAGCAGCCCACCCGGTCCCACTGGCACGCAGGTCCCACCCTGGCCTCATGGGCACCGCGTCCACCCGGCGCACTGGGCACGCAGCGTCCCACCCTGAGGTCCACTGGGCCCAGTCCACCGGGCACGCAGCGCCCCCCTGGCCACGGCAGCAGCGTCCACCCGCACTGCAGTCCCACCCTGGCCACGCACCAGCACGCCTCCACTGGCACGCAGTCCCACCTCTGGGTCCTGCACTGGCACGCACCCCCTCCGGGCACGCACTCACCTGGGTCCTGCACTGGCACGCAGCCTCCCAGCCTGGGTCCTGCACTGGGCACGCAGCTCCCACGCCTGGGTCCGCACTGGGCCGCGTCCCACCTGGGTCCTGCACTGGGCACCAGCTCCCACCCGGGTCCTCATGGCACGCAGCTCCCACGCTGGTCCTGCACTGGCAGCAGTCCCACCTGGCACGCGTCCCACCCTGGCCGCTGGCAGCAGCGTCCACCCTGGTCCTGCACTGGCGCAGTCCCAGCTCTGGTCCTGCACTGGCAGCAGTCCACCCTGGGTCCTGCACTGGGCACGCAGCCTCCCACCCCTGGCGCAGCTCCACTGGTCGCATGGCACGCAGCCCCACCCTGGTCTGCACTGGCACGCAGTCCCACGCTCTGGGTCCTGCACTGGCACGCAGCTCCCACCCTGGGTCCTGCACTGGCAGCAGCCCACGCTCTGGGGTCCTGCATGGGCACCAGCGTCCCACCTCTGGGTCCTGCCTGGCACGCAGTCCCACCCCTGGGTCTACTGCGCAGCCTCCCAGCTGGCTGCATGGGCAGCAGCTCCACGCCCTGGGTCCGCACTGCAGCAGCTCCCACCTCTGGGTCCTGCACTGGGCACAGCTCCCACCTCTGGGTCCTGCACTGGGCCAGTCAGCCTGGTCCTGATGGGAGCAGCTCCCTGGGTCTGCCGGGACCAGCGTCCAGTCGGGGTCCTGCAGGACAGCTCCCACGCTTGGGTCCTCATGGCAAGATCCCACCTTGGGCTCCTGCATGGGCACGAGCGTCCCAGCCTGGCTCTGCACGGCAGCAGGACGCTTGGTCCGCACTGGGCCGCAGTCCAGCTGGGTCTGACGGGCGCGTCACCTTGGCTCCGCGGGCCCAGGAGCGGGCTGCATGGGAAAGCCCACGCTGGGTCCTGCATGGACGCACTCCCGCCCTGGGGTCTCACTGGCGGTCAGCCCCAGCTCTGGTTCCTGCACTGGCCAGTCCACGCTGCTCCCACGGGGGGCCTCACCTCGGGCCGCCTGGGCACGCAGCGCCATGCCGGTCCTGCACTGGCCGCAGCCCCACCGGCCGAGCTCCGGCACGGGCGCCGGGCCGCAGCTCCCACGCCTGGCCTGCACTGGCGCACTCCCAGCCCGGCCTCCACTGGGCAGCAGCCCCACGCGGGACGCACGCCACCGGCCTCCGCACGCCCCTGGGGTCCTGCACCGGGCACCCGTCCCACGGCCGAGGTCCCACTGGGCCGCAGCGTCCCGCCGGTCCCACTGGCACGCCGCCCCACCCTGGGGTCCTGCCTGGCCGCAGCCTCCCACGCCTGGGGTCCTGCACTGGCAGCAGCTCCACCTGGGCCCCTGGGCAGCAGCCTCCCACCCCTGGGGCCCGCACCCTGGGCACGCAGCACCACCCACTGGGCACGCAGCTCCCACGCTGGGCTCCGCACTGGGCAGCAGCGTCCCCGCCACCTGGGTCCCAGCGGCACCCGCACGCTGGGTCCGCACTGGGCACGCAGCCCCCACGCCCTGGGTCCCACTGGCACGCCCCCACGCCGAGGTCCCACCGGGCACGCAGTCCCCCCCTGAGGCCCACGGGCACGCAGCTCCCACCCTGGGGCCGCTGCCACAGGCCCACGCCCTGGGCCCTGCACTGGGCACGCAGGTCCCACCCGGTCGGGCACGGCCACGCTGGCGCACGGTCCCACGCTCTGGGTCCTGCACTGGGCACGCCTCCAGCCGGTCCGCTCTGGGCCCGCCCCACTGGGCCGCCGGCACGCCACCTCCGGGTCTGCTGCACTGGCACGCACTCCCACGCTCTGAGGTCCTGCACTGGGCACGCGCTCCCACGCTCTGGGCCCTCACTGGGCAGCAGCGTCCCAGCCCTGGGGCCTGCACTGGGCAGCAGCCTCCCCCTGGGGTCCGCACTGGGCACGCAGCCTCCCACGCCTGGGGTCCTGCTGGGCACCGCTCCCACGCTCTGGGGTCCTGCCTGGGCACGCAGCTCCGCCGCGGGCCCTGCACTGGGCCGCCGCCACCCTGGGCCCTGCACTGGGCACGCCGTCCCACGCTCTGGGGTCCTGCACTGGCACGCAGCTCCCACGCCTGGGGCCTGCACGGCACCCACGCTCCGGGGTCCTGCTGGGCACGCAGCTCCCACGCCTGGGTCCTGCACTGGGCGCAGCCCCACCCTGTGGTCCGCACTGGCGCACGGGCACGCCGTCCCGCTCTGGGGTCCTGCACTGGGCACGCAGCGTCCCACACTGGGCACGCCTCCCAGCCCGTGGTCCCAGCTGGGCACGCAGCGTCCCAGCCCTGGGTCCTGCACGGGCAGCAGCTCCCCCTGGGTCCAGGTCCCACTGGGGCACCGGGTCCCACGCTCTGGGCCCACGGGCACGCACCCCCCGCCTGGGGTCCTCACTGGGCCGCAGCCTCCCACGCTCTGGGGTCCTGCACTGGGCACGCAGCGTCCCACGCTCTGGGTCCTGCACTGGGCACGCAGCGTCCCACGCTCTGGGCTCCTGCACTGGGCACGCAGCATCCCACGCTCTGGGTCCTGCACTGGGCACGCAGCGTCCCACGCTCTGGGCTCCTGCACTGGGCACGCAGCGTCCCACGCTCTGGGGTCCTGCACTGGGCACGCAGCGTCCCACGCTCTGGGCTCCTGCACTGGGCACGCAGCGTCCCACGCTCTGGGCTCCTGCACTGGGCACGCAGCGTCCCACGCTCTGGGCTCCTGCACTGGGCACGCAGCGTCCCACGCTCTGGGCTCCTGCACTGGGCACGCAGCGTCCCACGCTCTGGGCTCCTGCACTGGGTCCCTTTAGTTTTGCCATCATGTATCAGCAGCTGGAGAAAGGTGACAATAATAGATGGAAATCAATGATCACTAGCAATGTGACCACCCACTACAGACCTGTGACCCGAGGCTGTGGGCACACACTGGCACAGAACAGTTACACCTCTAGGATAGGGAACAGCAGACATCCCGGGTCACCATGTGTAATGGGGCAGGTGCCCACTACAGTAGCCCCCAGAGGTGCCTGTCACGGTCAGTGTTTAGGGCCACTTGTGGACTTGTCAGCCTGGCACAGCTTAGCCATGTAAGCCAGATGCCCCCTGTCATGCCCAGAACATAACAGGACGTCAGTGCGCATGTGCAGGGAGAACAGCAATCAGAGATCTGACAGGTGACCCGGCGGGTGTCGCTGTCTGTCACTCACTTAGCCAGGACTCCAGGGTCTCCCCGTCACTATCCGCCATGATGCCAGCGGAGACTTGTATGAACCGTACAGATACTGTCTCGCGAGACTTCACTGATCTCCTGTACAGGATCGAGATCTCGTGAGAGGTCACGTAAAGATGGCGGCGCCCGGGTGTAAGCTGCTTGTACAACGGATCCGGGCCGGGTTACCGAGGTGCGTATCCTAGAGTCATAACCGTAAAGTGAGTGTCAGAGGTGCGGCACAGCAGGAAGTGTTACCATGGTAATGCGTGTGTGCAGCTGCTGCGCTGACACCGGGTGAAGGGCAGCGGAGGAGAGCTGCTGGTACATCACATGGCTGTCCTGCACATCCCAGCCGGGGCACATGGTGGCGCCACTGAGGGGGGAGGTCTGGGACTGGAGGTGAACATAGTCCGGCGCTGGGCACAGCTGTGTGCAGCCGACTGTGATGGAGGTTCTCCTGGTGAAAAGTATTGTAAAGTACTAGCCACTAGAATTGAGCGAAACCGGTCGGTCAGATTCATAAGTCGCCGACTTGCGCCAAAGTCCGGTTTCGCCGAGCAAAACCCGACCATAGCGTGAAGTCGGCCATGCAATCGTCGACCCGAGCGCCAAAGTCGTATTTCCCACAATGCTTGCAGGCGCCTTTTTTCAGCCAATGAGCAAGACGTACACTGTGGGCAACGAGATGACATGTGCAGCGTCCACCACCATCTTAGAGAAGGGCATTGCAGTGATTGGCTTGCTTTGGGGGGCGTCATAGTGTCTATAAAAGCCCTGACCGCCGACCGCCATTTTACTTCTGCAGATCTTAACAGTAGGGAGAGGTTGCTGCGCTGTTTATCAGTAGGGAGAGAGTTAGGGCTGGAAAGAGAAGTTCTTATGTGCTTGTGCTGATAGCAATAGTGCTGTACAGTTAGTGTGCAGTGACAGGGGAGGATTTTCTTGTGTGCAGCAGCGCTGGTTATTAGGCTAGCTGTATTGCTGTGTGTACACTGCTGTGCAGACTGCTTTTTACACAACACTAATACTTTTATTCTTTTTTTCTGCACAGTTACAGAGCGTTCATTTTTTCCCGCACCGTATAGAGCTGTACGCTCCTCACACACTACCATGTACCGGCTGGTATCACGGACAAATACATGCTGACTATCTGTGTGTGACTCCGGAAATATATTATTATTATTATTATATATTTATATAGCGCCATTTATTCCATGGCGCTTTACATATGAAAAGGGGAAAAATATAGACAGATACAATAAACATGTGCTGGACAAGGGACGCATAAGTACAGAAGGAGAGAGGACCCTGCCCGCGAGGGCTCACAGTCTACAGGGATGGGTGAGAATACACTAGGAGAGGGTAGAGCTGGTTGTGCGATGGTTCAGTAGACTGAGGATCATTGCAGGTTGTAGGCTTGTCGGAACAGGTGGGTCTTCAGGTTTTTCTTGAAGGTCTCCGTTGTTGGTGAAAGTCTGATGTTTTGCGGCAGAGAGTTCCAGAGTATGGGGGAAGCCCAGGAGAAGTCTTGTATGCGGTTGTGGGAAGAAGAGATGAGGGGGGAGTCGAGAAGGAGATCTTGAGAGGATCGAAGGTTGCGTTGGGGTAGGTAGCGGGAGACCATTTCACAGATGCATGGAGGAGAAAGGTTGTGGATGGCTTTGTATGTCATGGTTAAGGTTTTGAACTGGAGCCTCTGGGCAATAGGAAGCCAGTGAAGGGCCTGGCATAGTGGGGAGGCAGGGGAATAGGCACAATTACCCCTAGACTGTATACAGCTGTACGCTTGTGATACAGTACCCTTTTTCTGCTTTTTATATTCTAGTCTAATCCATACTGAGCCTGTGAGCGTCTGTGTGTTACTCCGGAAATATATACGAAGATTTACAATTACTCCTACACTGTATACGCCTGGTATCTTCTGATATATTACCCTTTTTTCTGCTTTTTATATATCTGGTGTAATCTATACTGAGCCTGTGAGAGTCTGTGTCTGACTCTGGTAATATATACAGAGATTTGCAATTATCCCTAGACTGTATACAGCTGTACGCTTCTGATACATTACCCTTTTTCTGCTTTTTATATTCTGGTCTAATCCATACTGAGCCTGTGAGCGTCTGTGTGTTACTCCGGAAATATATACAGAGATTTAAAATTACCCCAACACTGTATACAGCTGTACGCTTCTGATACATTACCCTTTTTCTGCTTTTTATATTCTGGTGTAATGAAAGTGTGAGGTCTGTGTCTGACTCTGGAAATATATACAGAGATTTACAATTACCCCTAACTGTATACAGCTGTACGCTTCTGATACATTACCCCTTTTCTGCTTTTTATATTCTGGTGTAATATAAAGTGTTGAGAGTCTGAGTCTGACTCTGGAAATATTACGAGATTTTACAATTATCTCTAGACTGTATACAGCTGTACTCGCTTTTTCTGATACACTATTACCCTTTTTCTGTCGCTTTTATTATTCTGTTTAATCCATACTGAGCCTGAGAGCGTCTATGTGTGACTCCGGAAATATATACGGAGATTTAAAATTTTCCCCTTCACCGTATACAGCTGTACGCTTCTGATACAGTATCATATATCTGCTGGTAATTTGGGTACATTTTCACAAACATGAGGAAGTATGGTGGAAGCGGACGTGGGTGTGGGGGGCCAGCTGGTACTGATAGAGGTGGTGGTGCATCTGCTGGTAGTTCCAAAAGCACAATAGCACCTAAGGCAGGAGGTGTTGAGCCTGCGTCATCGTCTGGCTCTAGAAGGCCTGGAAGGCTCCCTTTCTGGGAGTAGGTAAACCGCTTTTAAAGGCGGAGCATCAGGAACAGGTTTTGGCTTACATTGCCGAAACAGCCTCCAGCTCTATCGCCTCCTCTTCTGAAGTTTCAAAAAATGCAAGCACTGAGTTGTCAGTGCAGGCTCCTGGTCAGGTACAACACCTTTCCTTGTGTCCTTCACCCCCACAAAAAGTGAAGGATGCGGCAGGCCACACTTCAGATAACTCCATGGATCTCTTTTCACATAACATGCCTGGGTTATCAAGTCAAATCCTGAATTCCCCAGTCCAAGATGAATCTGACATGGAGTGCACTGATGCACAGCCACTGCTTTATGATTCTGCTGGTACATTCACCCAGAGCACTACAATGCCCTTGCAGTGTACTGAGCCAGAATCTGACCCTGATGAAACTCTTTTGCCCCTTCCCGCATACTACAGTCATGGGCAAAAGTTTTGAGAATGACACAAATATTAATTTTTGCAAAGTCTACTGCTTCACTTTTTCTAATGGCAATTTGCAGATACTCCAGAATGTTATAAAGAGTGATCAGCTTAACAGCAATTACTTGCAAAGTCAATATTTGGCTAGAAAATGAACTTTATCCCCCAAAACACATTTCAACATCATTGCAGCCCTGCCTTAAAAGGACCAGCTAACCTCTTTTCAGTGATTGCTCCATTAACACAGGTGTGGGTGTTGATGAGGACATGGCTGGAGATCAATCTGTCATGATTAAGCAAGAATGACACCACTGGACACTTTAAAAGGAGGCTGGTGCTTGGCATCATTGTTTCTCTTCTGTTAACCATGGTTATCTCTAAAGAAACACGTGCAGTCATCATTGCAATGCACAAAAATGGCCTAACAGGGAAGAGTATCGCAGCTAGAAAGATTGCACCTCAGTCAACAATCTATCGCATCATCAAGAACTTCATGGAGAGAGGTTCCATTGTTGCCAAAAAGGCTCCAGGGCGCCCAAGAAAGACCACCAAGCGCCAAGACCGTCTCCTAAAAGTGTTTCAGCTGCGGGATCGGGCTACCAGCAGTGCAGAGCTTGCTCAGGAATGGCAGCAGGCAGGTGTGAGTGCATCTGCACGCACTGTGAGGCGGAGACTCTTGAATCAAGGCCTGGTCTCAAGGAGGGCAGCAAAGAAGCCACTTCTCTCCAGAAAAAACATCATGGACAGACTGATATTCTGCAAAAGGTACAGGCAGTGGACTGCTGAGGGCTGGGGTAAAGTTATTTTCTCTGATGAATCCCCTTTTCGATTGTTTGGGACATCAGGAAAACGCCTCTTTCGGAGAAGACAAGGTGAGCGCTACCACCAGTCTTGTCTCATGCCAACTGTTAAGCATCCTGAAACCATTCATGTGTGGGGTTGCTTCTCAGCCAAGGGAATCGGCTCTCTCACAGTCTTGCCTAAAAACACAGCCATGAATAAAGAATGGTACCAGAATGTCCTCCAAGAGCAACTGCCTTTTCCAGCATGATGGAGCACCTTGCCATAAAGCAAAGGTGATAACTAAATGGCTCAGGGAACAAAACATAGAGATTTTGGGACCATGGCCTGGAAACTCCCCAGATCTTAATCCCATTGAGAACTTGTGGTCAATCATCAAGAGACGGGTGGACAAACAAAAACCTAAAAATTCTGACAAAATGAAAGCATTGATTGTGCAAGAATGGACTGCTTTCAGTCAGGATTTGGTCCAGAAGTTGATTGAGAGCATGCCAGGGAGAATTGCAGAGGTCCTGAAGAAGGGTCAACACTGCAAATATTGACTTGCTGCATTAACTCATTCTAACTGTCAATATAAGCTTTTGTTACTCATATGTTTGCAATTATATTTCTGTCTGTGATAAAACATCTGTCAAACACACATAAAAACCAGAGGGCAGCAGATCATGTGAAAATATAATATTTGTGTCATTCTCAAAACTTTTGGCCATGACTGTATACCCCCTTACACGGTGACACAGAGGAAGGTGCAGATGAAATTGAAGAGGAGGTGATGGATGACCCAGTTGTTGACCCGGATTGGCATCCTTTGGGGCAGGGATGTCAAAGTCAAACACACCGAGGGCCAAAAAAAAAAATTTGCTACAAGCCGAGGGCCGGACTGACGCCGGCCCTGCTACCGGTGCATTGTGGGAAATGTAGTGTTGGAGCCAGGGCCGGCTCCAGGTTTTTATGGGCCCCGGGCGAAAGAGCCTCAGTGGGCCCCTTTAACACAGACCACGATTCATGATGCACAGATACAGCAGAGAAATATGGGTACAGTACAATGCCAAATACTTCTCTTCTTCCATTACATGAGTGATATCTATTGTAAATTGTACAATAGCTCAAAAACCGCCAAATCCTCACAGCGCACAGTACAGACTGGACAGTACAGTCCTCCATACAATATTATGGGCACCACAGTCTCCCCTCATCACCCATATAATACCCCATGCAGGATGTCACCCCCCATATAATGCTCCATACAGAATACTGGACCCAATATAATGCTCCATACAGGATACTGGACCCAATATAATGCTCCATACAGGATACTGGTCCCCATATAATGCTCCATACAGGATACTGGTCCCCATATAATGCCCATACAAAATATGGAGCTCTCCTCTGCGCTGTACTGCGTTCTGCACTGTTACAGCTCAGGAAAGGGCGCTGTGGAAAGACTCCCCATTATCATCATCATTGCCTCCCCATCATCATCATGGCCTCCCCATTATCATCAATGCCTGCCCATCATCATCATCTCCTCCCCATCATCATCAATGCCTGCCCATTATCATCAATGCCTGCCCATTATCATCATCTTCTCCCCATCATCATCAATGCCTCCCCATTATCAGCAATGCCTGCCCATCATCATCTCCTCCCCATCATCATCAATGTCTGCCCATCATCATCTTCTCCCCATCATCAATGCCTGCCCATTATCATCATCTTCTCCCCATCATCATCAATGCCTCCCCATTATCAGCAATGCCTGCCATCATCACACACAGACAGCACACAAGCACTCTCTCACATACATACACACACACACACACATACACACACAAAGCACCGCACTACATACACACACAGACACACACACAGAGACGTCTCACCTGTTCAGCGTCCCCGCGTTCTGTGCCACAGCCGGCCGCTGAATGATGACGTCATTCAGCGGCCGGCTGTGAGAGGAAGCGCCGGCGCCCCCTGGAGCCCGGAGCTGCGGCAGCGGAGGCACGGGAGAGGTAAGTATTGTTGCCAGCTGCTGCCGGGGCCCTGAGCAGGCGGGGGGGGGGGGCCCAGTGGCGGCGCTGACAGCGCTCTCCTCCGCTAACGGGCGCGGGGGTGCCAGACTGCGAGTGGGCCCCCCCGCCTGCCAGGGGGCCATAGAATCAATTCGCGGGCCGGATCTGGCCCGCGGGCCTTGACTTTGACATATGGGCTTTGGGGGAAGAGGGTGCCGCTGGCAATAGCTCAGAAGAGGAGAAGGATCCGCAGCAGGCATCGACATCGCAGCAGCGGTTATCTGGCAGGCCCGTAGCTGTCCAAAAACGTGTTAAAAAAACAAAAAGAGTTGCAGAACAGCTTGGCCAGATGGTCAAATTAGCACAGCGTGCAAGCCCTGAAAATTTATCCCATAGTAGGAAGAGTGCAGTGTGGCACTTTTTTGACCAAAATCCTATTGATGAGGCAAAGGTTATCTGTAAGAAGTGCGGAAGGACCTTTAGCCGAGGGAGAAATCTCCGAAATTTGAATACCAGTTGCATGCTTAGACATTTAATCACCATGCACTTGCAAGCGTGGACGGACTACAAAACCTCAGGTAGCACATGTGCACCTGCTCCGACTGAAGGTAGCCAGCAACGCTCCATCGCTTCCCCCACTGTAAGCCCACTGGTTAGCACACCACCAGCAAGAAATGTTGAGGTGTCGTTGCAAGGCAAAAGCAGTCAGGTAATCACAATGTTTTTGCAACGAAAGACTGAATCTAGGCCATCACCACCATCACCAACCCCCTCTCAGTCCGTCATGTCCACCGCTAGTTCCCCCATATGCAGCTCTCAAGTCCAGCTCACCCTAGCAGACACTCTTGAGTAGGACAAGAAAGTTCTCATCCGCGTACACTGGCTTTGAACGCCTACATTGCCAAACTGATCTTATTAGAGATGATGCCCTTCCGTTTGGTTGAAAGCACAGCGTTCCGAGAGCTCATGGCCTACACTGTCCCACGCTATGACCTACCCAGTCGGCACTTCTTTTCTAGAAAAGCCATCCCTGCCCTCCACCTGCATGTTGAAAAACCGCATTGTCCATGCACTCAAACAATCAGTGAGTGGAAAGGTGCACCTCACAACAGATGCATGGGCCAGTAGGCATGGCCAGGGTCGTTACGTGTCCATCACTGCGCACTGGGTTAATGTGGATGCAGGGTCCACAGGGGACAGCGGCGGTGGGACAGTGCTGCCTAGCCCACGGTATAGGCAACAGTTGGCTGTAGGCGTTCGACCCTCCTCCTCCTCCAGAAGCGAAAGCTCATCGACAGCGCAGTCGCACGAGCACTCCATCCGCATCTGCCAGTGTTGCACACGAGGTGTCCCACTATCGAACAGCTAGTGGTAAGCATCAGCAGGCTGTTTTTAAGATGATGTCTTTGGGCGACAACAGACACCGCGGAGGTACTGGCCGACTACTTGCAGCGAGAAACTGAGTCATGGCTGGACAGTCTACATCTTGCGCCAGGCAAGGTAGTGATAACGGCCGTAATTTTGTGGCAGCCATAGCCCTGGCAAAACTCCGACACATTTCTTGCCTGGCTCACACCTTGAACCAGGTGGTGCAGTGCTTCATAAATAATTATCCGGAGTTACCAGCCCTGCTCCATAAGGTGCGAAGACATTGCTCGCACATCCGTCGCTCGCCCGTAGACTCCAGTCGTATGCAGAGGCTGCAGCGATCGCTCCACCTCCCCAAGCACTGCCTAATCATAGACGTTGCAACAAGTTGGCACTCCACCATGCACATAGTTGAGAGGCTGTGCGAACAGAGGCAGGCTGTAATGCATTTGCGGGAGGATACACGGGCAGGCAGTTTGAGGGCAGACATGGAGTTGTCGGGTGTGCAGTGGTCAAAGCTGAAAGACCTCTGTAAAGTCCTTCAGTGTTTTGAGGAATGCACACGGCTGGTAAGCACAGACAACACCATCATAAACATGAGCATCCCACTTATGCGTCTGCTCATGCAAACTTTGACGCACATTAAGGATCGGGGGCGTCTGCAGCGGAGGAGGAGGAGGGAAGCCTTGATGACAGTCAGCCATTGTCTGCTCAGGGAACTGTCCTGGACGAGGTGGAGGAAGAAGAGGAGGATGAGGGGGATGATTATTTTGGGGAGGAGGATGCTTCTCAGGGGGCAAGAGAAAATGTTGGCTTGCCAAGGTCCGGTACAGGGTTTGTGCGTGACTGGAGGGATGTGGATTTGGCAGAAAGTGCTCCTCCACCCACCACTGGCAGTGCATCATTGACACCTGGAACATTAGCCCACATGTGTGATTATGTCTTGCGGATCCTAAAAAGGGACCCCGGGCCCCGCATTGCCAAAATTATGAAGGATGATGACTACTGGTTGGCCAGCATCTTCTATCCACGCTATAAAGGCAAATTACAGAACATCAGGCCACAAGAGAACCTAGAGTTAATATTGGCGAACAAACAAGCAACTCTGGTAAACCATTTGTTAGAGGCATTCCCAGCACACAGCAGTGTGCAGGTTCTACCACGAGCCGTACTGGGCAACATGGAAGAGGTGTTCGTCGTGCACACAGCCGAAGTGGCATTGGAGACAGGGGTTTCATGACCATGTTGTGGTCTGATTTCTCGAGTATCGCTCACAACGACTGGTAATACTGAATCGATTGCAACAGACAGGAGACAGCAGTTGTCAACTATGGTTCAAAATTACTTCTCCTCCCCTATCGATGTTCTCCCTCACAGTTCATCCGCCTTTGACTACTGGACCTGTAAACTGGATACCTGGCCTGAATTGGCACAATATGCCTTACAGGAACTCGCTTGCCCTGCTGGTAGTGTGCTATCAGAAAGAGTCTTCAGTGCTGCTGGATCAATCCTGACAGAAAGAAGGACCCGGCTGTCGACCCAAAATGTAGGTGATCTCACCTTCATAAAAATGAATCATGCCTGGGTCTCAAAGGATTTTGTACCACCTTCCCCTGATGACACATAGGTTGCCAGCAAAATGGCTCGCTTTGTCCTCCTCTTCCTCTGATTTCTCCAATTCCTCCATTTGCATCTGCTGAACATCCAGCCTACACCTCAACATATGCCAGTTTTTCCACCTCCCTAACTGGGCTGTACCCCCCCCCAGGGCCGGCGTCAGCACCTGGTGCACCCGGGCAAGTGCCGGGGCCCTGAGCAGGTGGGGGGGCCCACTCGCCGTCAGACACCAGCGTACTATGAGGGGCCCTGTGCCAGTGCCGTCGCCCACAAGTGGGCCCCCCCCTGCTTGCTCAAGGCCCCAGCGCTTGCAATACTTACCTCTCCCTGCTCCACCGCTGCGACGTCTTCCGCGTTTGCTGACAGTGACATTCAGGTCAGAGAGCGCGATGACGTCACGTCTGTAGGCCCTCTGCCTAAACAGTCCAAGTGCAGAGAGCTGGAAGATGGCGACGCTGAGGAGTCCAGAGTAGAGCAGTGGCCCGGCGAGGAGAGGTATTTCATTTTTTTTAATGTTTGGAGCAATATATGGGGAGCATTATACACTGGGTAATTATATATGGGGCCCAGCATACACTTGAGCTTCATAGATAGGGCCCATTATACACTGGAGCATTATAAATATGGCCCATCATACACTGGAGCATCATATACGGGCCCATTATACACTGGAGCATTATAAATGGGGCCCATTATATATGGAGCATTATATAGGCCCATCATACACTGGAGCATCATCCATGGGGCCCATCATACACTGGAGCATTATAAATGGGGCCCATCATACACTGGAGCATCATCCATGGGGCCCATCATATACTGGAGCATCATATGGGGCCCATTATATATGGAGCATTATATAGGCCCATCATACACTGGAGCATCATCCATGGAGCCCATCATACACTGGATCATTATAAATGGGGCCCATCATACACTGGAGCATCATCCATGGGGCCCATCATACACTGGAGCATTATATAGGCCCATCATACACTGGAGCATCATATACGGGGCCCATTATACACTGGAGCATTATAAATGTGGACCATCATACACTGGAGCATTATATACTGTTTGCTTAATTATTAGGCAAGTTGTATTTGAGAGGATTCTTTTTATTATTGAACAACAACTATGTTCTCAATCAACCCAAAAGACTCATAAATATCAAAGCTTAATATTTTTGGAAGTTGGAGTGGGTGTTTTTTAGATTTGGCTATCTTAGGAGGATATCTGTGCAGGTAACTATTATTGTGCAGAATTATTAGGCAACTTAATAAAAACCAAATGTATACCCATCTCACTTGTTTATTTTCACCAGGTAAACCAATATAACAACACAAAATTTAGAAATAAACATTTCTGACATTAAAAAACAAACAAAATTTTACAAAGACACTCAAAAGCCTTCCATCCATAGATTCTGTCAGTTGCTTGATCTGTTTACGATCAGCTTTGCGTGCAGCAGCCACCACAGCCTCCCAGACACTGTTCCGAGAGGTGTAATGTTTTCCCTCCCTGTAGATCTCACATTTTATGAGGGACCACAGGTTCTCTATGGGGTTCAGATCAGGTGAACAAGGGGGCCATGTCATTATTTTTTCTTCTTTTAGACCTTTACTGGGCAGCCACGCTGTGGAGTATTTGGATGCATGTGATGGAGCATTGTCCTGCATTAAAATAATGTTTTTCTTGAACGATACTGACTTCTTCCTGTACCACTGCTTGAAGAAGGTGTCTTCCAGAAACTGGCAGTAGGTCTGGGAGTTGAGCTTCACTCACTCCTCAACCCGAAAAGGTCCCACAAGTTCATCTTTGATGATACCAGCCCATACCAGTACCCCACCTCCACCTTGCTGGCTTCTGAGTCGGGGTGGAGCTCTCTGCCCTTTACTGATCCAGCCTCGGGCCCATCCATCTGGACCACCAAGAGTCACTCTCATTTCATCAGTCCATAAAACCTTGGAAAAATCATTCTTAGCATATTTCTTGGCCCAGTCTTGACGTTTTATCTTATGTTTCTTGTTCAAAGGTGGTCGTTTTTCAGCCTTCCTTACCTTGGCCATGTCCCTGAGTATGGCACACCTTGTGCTTTATGATACTCCAGTAACGTTGCAGCTCTGAAATATGGCAAAACTGGTGGCAAATGGCATCTTGGCAGCTTCACGCTTGATTTTCCTCAATTCCTGTCAAAGTCGCTCATCTCTACTGGCCACCCCCCTGCATCATCGCCACTGTCCGTCCCTTGCGTAATTGCTATTGTCCGCCCCCTACGTAATCGCCACTGGCCACCCCCCTGCGTCATCGCTACTGGCTATCTCCCTGTGTAATCACCACTGGCCACGCCATCGCCATTGGCCACCCCCCCGCTTCATCGCCACTGGCCACCCCCCACGTCATCGTCACTGGCCACCGCCCCCGCGTCATCGCCACAGGCCACCCCCCTGTAATCGCTACTGGCTACCTCACTGTGTAATCGCCACTGGCCACCCCCCCACGTCATCGCCACTGGCCCCCCCGCGTCATCGCCACTGGCCACCCCCCCGCGTCATCGCCACGGCCACACACCCCCACGTCATGGCAACAGGCCACCCCCCTGCGTAATAGCTGTTGGCTGCCCCCTGCGTAATCACTCACTGGCCACCCCCCGCGTCATCGCCACTGGCCACCCCCCCTGTAATAGCCATTGGCCACCCCCCCTGCGTAATCGCTACTGGCCACCCTCCCTGCATAATCGCTACTGGCCACCTTCCTGCGTCATCGCCACTGGCCACCCCCCTGCTTAATCGCTACTGGCTGCCACCCCCCTGCTTAATCGCTACTGGCCACCCCCCCGCGTCATCGCCACTGGCCACCCCCCCTGTAATAGCCATTGGCCACCCCCCCTTCATAATCGCTACTGGCCACCTTCCTGCGTCATCGCCACTGGCCACCCCCCTGCATAATCGCTACTGGCCGGCATCCCCCTGCATAATCGCTACTGGCCACCTTCCTGCGTCATCGCCACTAGCCACCCCCTTGCATAATCGCTACTGGCCGCCACCCCCCTGCTTAATCGCTACTGGCCACCCCCCCGCGTCATCGCCACTGGCCACCCCCCCCCCTGTAATAGCCATTGGCCACCCCCCCTGCATAATCGCTACTGGCCACCTTCCTGCGTCATCGCCACTGACCACCCCCCTGCATAATCGCTACTGGCCGGCATCCCCCCTGCATAATCGCTACTGGCGACCTTCCTGCGTCATCGCTTCTGGCCACCCCACTCCCGGCGTAATCACTTACAGCCACACCCCCCATCCCCTGCTTAATCACTACTGGCCACCCACTGGCGTAATCACTTCAGGGCCCTATTTAAAATAAAAACAATGAAATCGCTGCCACTATTCCCAGTTTCCCATGTTTACTATATGGTGAAAAAGACCTGTGAATAGGACTCCCCGGGTCAGTATGATTGTGGAGACACCAAACATGTATCAGGGCTTTTTTCTTTGTTTTTTTATTTCAGTGGCAGCAAAAAATTCTGACATTTGTTACAAAAAGAGAGAAAAAGTTGTTGCTTGTGTCGCCATTTTCTGAAATGCGTAACATTTTTAATGTTTGCTTGTTGGGGCTGTTTGCGGTTGGCTTTTTGCTTCCTCAGGCGTCTGTTTTCTTGATACTATTTTGAGGTATATACAGTGCGGTTTTTTTGCCTTTTATTGCCTTTTTTTCAGTATTGTGGTGGATGAAAAACCATTATTCTGGAGTTTAGATTTATCTTTATCGTTATGCTGTGTAGACGTGAAAGTAAGAAAGTTTGTAATCTATCTTATCAGAGGAACCTGCGTCTTTCTCCTTCTGGCGCGATCAGTCATTCTCAAAATGTTCAATTTACAGGTAAAATCTGTATTCAGTGAAGGCCTAATGTTCCATTACTGAGATAGCTTCTATACAGATATGAGGAGGAGAGTGGAGGGAGCCCTGATTCTCCCTCCTCCTCCCTCTCGCCCCTAGGTAGGAGATGAGCTTGGCTACTAAGATGCTACTTCAGTAATTGTAAAATGTCTTCCCTCAATACAGATTTTGTATGTGAATTGAATTGAATTGAAATTTTCTATTCAGGAGAAAGAAGCAGTTTTCTCTGGCAAAATATATTTATATAAGATACAGTTGTGCTCAAAAGTTTACATACCCGGCAGAATTTTTGCTTTCTTGGCCTCTTTTCAGAGGATATGAATGATATTCTGTACTTATGTGTGCCTTGTATTGCTCACGTTTATTGTACTTATCTATATTTGCCCCTTTTCACATGTAAAGCGCCATGGAATAAATGGCGCTATAAAAATGAATAATAATAATAACACCAAAACTTTTTCTCCACTCATGGTTAGTGTTTGGGTGAAGCCATTTATTGTCAAACTACTGTGTTTTCTCTTTTTAAATCATAATGACAACCCAAAACATCCAAATGACCCTGATCAAACATTCACATACCCCATTTCTTAATACCGTGTATTGCCTCCTCTAATATCCATGACAGCTTGAAGTCTTTTGTGGTAGTTGTGGATGAGGTTCTTTATTTTCTCAAATAGTAAAGCTGCCCACTCTTCCTGTAAATTCCTGGGCTGTCTAGCATGAACTGCGCGCTTGACATCTCCCCAGAGTGGCTCAATGATGCTGAGGTCAGGAGACTGAGATGGCCACTCCAGAACCTTCACTTTATTCTGCTGTAGCCAATGACAGGTTGACTTGGCCTTGTGTTTTGAATAGTTATCATGTTGGAACATCCAAGTACGTCCCATGCACAGCTTCTGGGCTGATGGTTGCAAGTTTGCCTTCAGTATTTGCTGATAACGTGCTGCATTCATCTTTCCTTTAACTTTCACCAAGTTTCCTGTGCCTTTGTAGCTCAGACATCCCCAAAACATGAGCGATCCACTTCCGTGCTTTACAGTAGGAATGGTGTTCCTTTCATCATAGGCCTTGTTTACCTCTCTCCAAATGTAATGTTTATGGTTGTGGCTAAAAAGTTTAATTTTGGTCTCATCACTCCAAATTACCTTGTTCCAGAAGTTTTGAGGCTTATCTCTGTGCTGTTTTGCGTATAGTAGGCAAGATACTTTGTGGCATTTGCGCAGTAATGGCTTTCTTCTGGCGACTTGACCATGCAGCCCATTTTTCTTCAAGTGCCTCCTTATTGTGCATCTTCAAACAGCCACACCCCTAGTTTTCAGAGAGTCCAATATTTCAGCTGATGTTATTTGTGGGTTTTTCTTTGCCTCCCAAACAATTTTCCTGGCAGGTGTGGACAAAATTTTTGTTGGTCTACCTGACCATGATTTTGTTTTTACAGAGCCCCTGATTTTACATTTGTTAATTACAGTTTGAACGCTGCTGACTGGCATTATCAATTCCTTGCATATCTGTTTGTGTCCCTTTCTTGTTTCATACCGTTAAAACTACTTTTTCCCGTAGATCCGTTGACAATTCTTTTGCTTTCCCCATGACTCACAATCCAGAAATGTCATTGGCTGGATGAAAGATACAAGAGTCTGTCTGGATCCCAGAAACTCACTCAGCTTTTATGCACACACACTGATCACAAGCAAACAGGTCACAGGTGAGGATGTTTCCTTTAGGCTGTGTTTCCATGGTCCGGAAACACAGCGCTTTGGACGGAGCAGAAAGTCCGCTCCGCCCAAAGCCCCGCCCCCTTTTGAACGCTCGGTCATTCCGGATGTGTTCATGGAACACATCCGGAGCACATGCGGAATGACCGCAGGGCTACATAGCTCTGTGTTATTTCCCTTGCGGCGACGCAGCATTGCCGCAAGGGAATAGGACATGCTGCGGTCTAAAAAGACGCGCCGCATGTCCGTAAACGCAGGTCTTCCGCCTGCGTGTTTTGAAGCATAGTGGAGACGGGATTTCTTGAAATCCCCTCCACTATGCTGTAAAATCTGGACGCTGCGTGTTTGACGCTGCGCCAACGCACAGCGTCAAACACGCAGCTAATCCTGACTGTTTCCGGACCGTGGAAACATACCCTCAGCAGCCATTCAAACCCATTTGTGTCAACTTCTGTGCATGTTATCAGGCCAAAATCACCAGGGTATGTAAACTTTTGAACAGTGCTGGGAGGAGAGCACAGATGACTCGCAGCCTTGCTCTTCAGCATGATCCATTGGTACTGAAGCACA
>JARQOD010000003.1:225906597-225967053 GCA_033576555.1 Oophaga sylvatica | reverse complement strand
CCCTGTTGTATTTGTGTATTAGGCTCTTGCACACTCATATTTTTCATTCTTTGATCCCCAAACAGAAGATTTGGGCTCTGTTCACACTGGTACCATATGATTTACTTTACGGGATCCGTTGATTTAAAGGGCTCTGTCAGTGTCCACATCAGTATAAAGCTGCGGCAATCTGGGCTTTCAGCTTCCACTTTACAGGATCTGACAGTCAGTATATCCTGAGCCAGCGCATACCGAGTGATCCCAAGATCCTCAAGGATCACACTGAGACTCTCAATCTAAATATTTCATAGATCCTATGGATTCTTCCTGTTGCTATACATCGGGCATGTGTACTTTTTTCTGTAGAGGAAAGCATAGCCTGCTGTGCTCTCTTGTATAGATGGCCAGCGGAGCAATGTTTTCTGCGCAGCATTGTGAGGGTATGGGCACACGTTCAGTATTCGCAGCCGAAAATATCTGCAAATACCGATGTGTTGGCCTGATAAACAGCATAAAATCTTATTTACGGTTTCCCCACTCGTTAGTATGTGTGAAATCTGCAAACGCTGATAGAATTGACATGCTGCAGATATAAATCTGCATGGAAAAAATAAGCAACGTGTGCATAACGCGTCAGGAGTCTCATCCACTTTGCTGGGAATAGGAAATCCTTCAGCATTTGGGACTAATCGGCGCAGAAAAAAACACGACAAAACTTCAATGTGTTCACAGACCCTAAACCTGACCAAATACTGAACATGTGAACATGGCCTTATAGAATACGTGCTCTTCTGTGACTGTTGAGATGTCCTTTTGTATAGTGGCATACATTGGGGTCTATGTTCAATTAACACATTGGGGATTTCACCCTTGTATACTCCCACCGGAACCCTTATATGTGCTGTAAACTGGTATGTTCTCTTCTACACCGTACATCTCAGTGCTGAATACCAAATATTGCACAGTCACAGAAGAGCACGTCAGGTCACATCAGCATCTGTAGGCCAAAACCAGGAGTGGGACAATCAGAGGAAAAGTATAATAGAAACACATCACCACTTCTGGATTTATCGCCCACTCCTGGTTTTGGCTTTCAAATATGGAGGTAAAATACTGACCAAATACTGAGGCCAGTCTCACACGTCCAGATAATTCCGGTACCGGAAGAAACGGTACTGGAGCTATCCATGTGTATACGTGGTACATCCGTGTGGCAACCGTGTACTGCATCAGGACCACACAGATGGCCGCCGGGGAAAAAGTGCTACAGTAAGCCGCTGTTCCCCTGCATGTGGCGCTGAAGCTGCCTGTCATTCTCTCCTGCTCTGCTGGCAACAGCGCGAGCAGGAGAGAATGAATGAAAAACCCGACATGGGATACCCCTTATTTTTTTAACCAACCCGGCAGAACTATACAGGTGCAGACTGCTATTCTCAGGCTGGAAAGGGGCCATGAATATGGGCACTCCCCAGCCTAAAAACAGCAGCCCGCTGCTGCCCAGAAAAGGCGCATCTATTAGATGCGCCTATTCTGGAACTTTGTCAGGTACTTCCCACTTGCCCTGTAGCAATTTCTATTGTAAGGTGACATTAGGCCTGGCTTAGTAATGAAGAGGTGTCAGTAAGACACCTCTTCATTACTAATCCTAGAGTTATTCACGGGTTAAATAAACACACACAATAAGAATAAAGTATTTTAATGAAAGAATACACTGCACAGTTGTAAAATCTTTATTATACTCCTAATCCCATATCGAAGCCATTGTTCTCCTGGAAAAAATACAAAATAAAAAAGCAACAATATACCCATACCTGTCCGCCGTAGTGTCAAGTCCCACTGCACAATCCACCTTGGGGGGTTAATCAGTTTACAGCCGGAGCGCTGCTAATACAGCCGCTCCGACTGTAAACTATGGGGGAATGAATGGGAGCCGCGCTCAGGCTCAGTGACTGGGGGTGACGTCACCGAGTCTGTGCTCACTGACAGCTGAACTCCTGTGACCTCAGCACTGTCATTTTCCCACGGTGCTGAGGTCACAGGAGTTCAGCTGTCAGTGAGCACAGACTCGGTGACGTCACCGCACCTCAGGTTTTCTTTAATTTATTAAATAATGACAGCTGACTTCAGCACCATCGGCAGGGGAACAGCAGCTTACAGTAGCGCTTCTTCCCCGGCAGCCGTCCATGTATACTGAGGACAGTTTGAACTGTTCTCCGTGTGCAGCACATTTTACGGACTTGTCTCTCCCACGAACACTGACATGTCTCCGTGTTTTGCACTCGGACACACGGTCCGTGAAAACACGTTGACATGTGCATAGACCCATTCATTTTAATGGGTCTACGTGTGTCAATGTCTCCGGTACGTGAGAAAACTGTCACTACACGTACCTGAGCCACTGACGTGTGAAACCGGCCTGATAGTGTGCATGTGGCCTAAGGGTATGTTCACATGGTGTGTTGTTTAGTTGGATGCAGCCTGAAAAATCAAAACAAAAAAATGAATATAATTCACTGAATTTTAAAAATGACATTGTTGTTCACTTGTTCAGTCTTTTGTCACGTTTCCTAACGACTTCTTTATTCAGAAACCCTGAGATGGTTAACCCCTTCATGACCGGAGATACTTTTTGTTTTGCGTTTTCGTTTTTTGCTCCTTTCTTCCCAGAGCCATAACTTTTTTACTTTTCTGCCAATATGGCCATTTGAGGGCTTGTTTTTTGTGAGACGAGTTGTACTTTTGAACGACACCATTGGTTTTAACATATCGTGTACTCGAAAATGGGAAAAAAATTCAACGTGCGGTAAAATTGCAAAAAAAGTGCAAGTCCACAGTTGTTTTTTAACCCCTTAACCCCCGGAGCTTTTTTCGGTTTTGTGTTTTCGTTTTTCGCTCCCCTTCTTTCCAAAGCCATAACTTTTTTATTTTTCCATCATTATGGCCATGTGAGGGCTTATTTTTTGCGTAACGAGTTGTACTTTTGAACAACACCATTGGTTTTACCATGTAGTGTACTCGAAAACAGGAAAAAAATTCCAAGTGCGGTGAAATTGCAAAAAAAGGGCAATCCCACACTTGTTTTTTGTTTGGCTTTTTTGCTAGGTTCACTAAATGCTAAAACTGACCTGCCATTATGATTCTCCAGGTCATTATGAGTTCATAGACACCAAACATGTCTAGGTTCTCTTATATCTAAGTGGTGAAAAGAATTCCAAAGTTTGCTAAAAATAAAAAAATAAAAATTGCGCCATTTTCCGAGACCCATAGCGTCTCCATTTTTCGTGATCTGGGGCCGGGTGAGGGCTCATTTTTGCGTTCCGAGCTGAAATTTTTAAGGATACCATTTATGCACAGATCCGTTCTTTTGATCGCTAGTTATTGCATTTTAATGCAATGTCGTGGTGACCAAAAAAACGTAATTCTGCCGTTTTGATCTTTTTTTTCGCTACGCCGTTTAGCGATCGGGTTAATCCTTTTTTCTTATTGATAGATCGGGCGATTCTGAGCGCGGCGATACCTAATGTGTATGTGTGATTCTTTTTTTTTTATTATTGTTTTATTTTGATTGGGGCAAAAGGGGGGTGATTTGAACTTTTAGGGTTTTTTTTATTTTTTTTTTAATTTTTAAACTTTTTTTCTTTTACTTTTGGCATGCTTCAATAGCCTCCATGGGAGGCTAGAGGCATGCGCAACTTGATCGGCTCTGCTACATATGGGCGATGAGCAGATCACCCATATGTAGCAGATTTACTGTATTGCTATGAGCGCCGACCACCGGGCGGCTTTAACAGCAATGTGCCGGCAACAACCATAGAGGTCTCTGAGACCTCTGGTTGTCAAGGCAACGCGTCGCCGACCCCCAACCTTGTGACGGGGTCGGCGATGCGCTCATTTCCGGCCCGGCGGCCAGAAGCGCTAGTTAAATGCCCGCTGTCACCTTTGACAGCGGGATTTAACTAGTTAATAGGCGCGAGCGGATCGCGATTCCGCTCGCGCCTATTGCGGGCACATGTCAGCTGTTTATAACAGCTGACATGTCGCGGCTTTGAGGTGGGCTCACCGCCGGAGCCCACCTCAAAGCGGGGGTTACTGCCAGCTGACGTACTGTTCCGTCAGCTGGCAGTAAGGGATTAACTAGGTTTACTAAATGCTAAAACTGAACTGCCATTATGATTCTCCAGGTCATTTTGAGTTCATATACAAAAAAAGGCTGCACTCAAGCATACTAAAGCATGACAATATGGAATACATGAAATTTAGAATAGCAATATGGCTTTGGAATATAAGGAAAAATTTGAGACGCTTAGTATAAACATTTGGCCAAACATTTTAAAGCCCACCAACCATCGTCAAGGTGGTCTCAATCTGGTGAGTCCCTAACCTAATGTGAACATACCTCTATTAGGCTGATATCTGAATTTCTGGGTGAATATGCACCTCTGTCAGCAATGCCACCAGGTCCCTACTTTACCCATAAATGCAGGCATTGCTGACAGAGGTGCATATTCACCCAGAAATTCAGATATCAGCCTAATAGAGGTATGTTCACATTAGGTCAGGGACTCACCAGTATTGAGACCACCTTGACGATGGTTGGTGGGCTTTAAAATGTTTGGCCAAATGTTTATACTAAGCGTCTCAAATTTTTCCTTATATTCCAAAGCCATATTGCTATTCTAAATTTCATGTATTCCATATTGTCATGCTTTAGTATGCTTGAGTACAGCCTTTTTTTGTATGTTTTACATGTGGGTAGCTTCCCTTGGTTTGCACCTAGTTCACATTAGTCTGGATGTGCCAGTCAGGTTTTTTTGTCTATTGAATGTTAGCTTGCTGACCGAGCACTCCGCCCCCACCAGGTGGTGATTTTAATTACACCAGGTCCCTACTTTACCCATAAATGCAGGCATTGCTGACAGAGGTGCATATTCACCCAGAAATTCAGATATCAGCCTAATAGAGGTATGTTCACATTAGGTCAGGGACTCACCAGTATTGAGACCACCTTGACGATGGTTGGTGAGCTTTAAAATGTTTGGCCAAATGTTTATACTAAGCGTCTCAAATTTTTCTTTATATTCCAAAGCCATATTGCTATTCTAAATTTCATGTATTCCATATTGTCATGCTTTAGTATGCTTGAGTGCAGCCTTTTTTTGTATGTTTTACATGGGGGTAGCTTCCCTTGGTTTGCACCTAGTTCACATTAGTCTGGATGTGCCAGTCAGGTTTTTTTTTGTCTATTTCGAGTTCATAGACACCAAACACGTCTAGGTTCTTTTTATTATCTACGTGTTGAAAATTGCGATTTTTATTTTTTATTTTTTTTTTTTTTTTCTCCAATACCCTTAGCGTCTCCATTTTTCTCAATATTGGGGTCGAGTTTGGGCTTATTTTCTGTGTGCTTCTCTATCGTTTTTAGTGATGTCATTTTGGGGCAGATCTTTTGATTGCCCGTTATTGCATTTTATAGCAATGTCGCGGCAACCAAAATAACGTAATTCTGGCGTTTTGAATATTTTTCTCACTACGCCGTTTAGTGATCAGGTTAATCCTTTTTTTTGATAGATCGGGCGATTCTGAATGCCGTGATACCAAATATGTGTATGTTAATTTTTTTATTTTATTTTATTTTGAATGGGGCTAAAGTGGGGTGAATTGAGCTTTCATATTTTTTTAATTTTTTTTTTAACTTTTGGCATGTTTCAATAGTATCCATGGGAGACTAGAAGCTGCCATAACCCTATCGGCTCTACTACATACAGTCATGGCCAAAAGTTTTGAGAATGACACAAATATTAATTTTTACAAAGTCTACTGCTTCACTTTTTCTAATGGCAATTTGCATATACTCCAGAATGTTATAAAGAGTGATCAGCTTAACAGCAATTACTTGCAAAGTCAATATTTGGCTAGAAAATGAACTTTATCCCCCAAAACACATTTCAACATCATTGCAGCCCTGCCTTAAAAGGACCAGCTAACCTCTTTTCAGTGATTGCTCCATTAACACAGGTGTGGGTGTTGATGAGGACATGGCTGGAGATCAATCTGTCATGATTAAGTAAGAATGACACCACTGGACACTTTAAAAGGAGGCTGGTGCTTGGCATCATTGTTTCTCTTCTGTTAACCATGGTTATCTCTAAAGAAACACGTGCAGTCATCATTGCAATGCACAAAAATGGCCTAACAGGGAAGAGTATCGCAGCTAGAAAGATTGCACCTCAGTCAACAATCTATCGCATCATCAAGAACTTCAAGGAGAGAGGTTCCATTGTTGCCAAAAAGGCTCCAGGGCGCCCAAGAAAGACCAGCAAGCGCCAGGACCGTCTCTTAAAAGTGTTTCAGCTGCGGGATCGGGCTACCAGCAGTGCAGAGCTTGCTCAGGAATGGCAGCAGGCAGGTGTGAGTGCATCTGCACGCACTGTGAGGCGGAGACTCTTGGAGCAAGGCCTGGTCTCAAGGAGGGCAGCAAAGAAGCCACTTCTCTCCAGAAAAAACATCATGGACAGACTGATATTCTGCAAAAGGTACAGGCAGTGGACTGCTGAGGACTGGGGTAAAGTTATTTTCTCTGATGAATCCCCTTTTCAATTGTTTGGGACATCAGGAAAACGCCTCATTCGGAGAAGACAAGGTGAGCGCTACCACCAGTCTTGTCTCATGCCAACTGTTAAGCATCCTGAAACCATTCATGTGTGGGGTTGCTTCTCAGCCAAGGGAATCAGCTCTCACAGTCTTGCCTAAAAACACAGCCATGAATAAAGAATGGTACCAGAATGTCCTCCAAGAGCAACTTCTCCCAACCCTCCAAGAGCAGTTTCGCGCTCAACAATGCCTTTTCCAGCATGATGGAGCACCTTGCCATAAAGCAAAGGTGATAACTAAATGGCTCAGGGAACAAAACATAGAGATTTTGGGTCCATGGCCTTGAAACTCCCCAGATCTTAATCCCATTGAGAACTTGTGGTCAATCATCAAGAGACGGGTGGACAAACAAAAACCTAAAAATTCTGACAAAATGAAAGCATTGATTGTGCAAGAATGGACTGCTATCAGTCAGGATTTGGTCCAGAAGTTGATTGAGAGCATGCCAGGGAGAATTGCAGAGGTCCTGAAGAAGAAGGGTCAACACTGCAAATATTGACTTGCTGCATTAACTCATTCTAACTGTCAGTATAAGCTTTTGTTACTCATATGTTTATATTTCTGTCTGTGATAAAAACATCTGTCAAGACTGAGGGAAGAAAAAAGATGACCACCAAAAATGTTGCACACCACCCTATATAGTAATAGAAAATGACTTTATTGGCAAACAACAATAAAAACATGCTAAAAACAGTGAGAAGCCACCCGCATACATCCTGCTATACAATTGTCAATAATGAGGCAAAACATGTAGTATGAACCATCCTATAATCAGCAATAATGCCTAATATATAATTGACAAAATTATTGGGCAGCCCCCGCCTCTGCCTCCTGCCCTCCTTCCCCATGGCAGATTTGTGAGCACATTTCTACATCGCTCATTGCTTTTCATTCTTTGGACTTGCATCTGGGCACATTGCATGGGATTTCCCTGACTGGTAGTACATCTTAGCAATTTTTGCTGTATATAATTATTGTTTCTCTCTACCTCATGGGTGCATTCTGGTTTATAGAGCATTTTTGTCTATATTCACACAGCTGCTGGTCCATTTGTGGTTTTGTCCACATTTAACCACACACATGGGGGTTTTCTTTGTGGACATTTTGTCAATTATATATAGGCATTATTGCTGATTATAGGATGGTTCATACTACATGTTTTGCCTCATTATTGACAATTGTATAGCAGGATGTATGCGGGTGGCTTCTCACTGTTTTTATTGTTGTTTGCCAATAAAGTCATTTTCTATTACTATATAGGGTGGTGTGCAACATTTTTGGTGGTCATCTTTTTTCTTCCCTCAGTCTTCTCACTATTATTGACCACTGCTTGCACCCCCTGATATTGATTGTTTAAACTTCGCAGTGCGCCCATTTTTTCAAAAACATCTGTCAAAACACACATAAAAACCAGAGGGCAGCAGATCATGTAAAAATATTTTGTGTCATTCTCAAAACTTTTGGCAATGACTGTACAGGCGATGATCAGATCACCTGCATGTAGCAGAATTGCTGACTTGCTATTAGAGCAGCCCACCGGGTAGCGCTCATAGCAATCAGGCAGTGACAACCATAGAGGTTATGTCATGCCAACCCATCGGTGACCCGCGATCACGTGACGGGGGTCACCAGTGGGCGGATTTCTGGTGCGATGGCTGGAAATTCATGTTAAATGCCGCTGTCAGCGGCATTTTACGGGTTAACAGCTGCGGGAGGATCGTGATTCCTACCGCGTCTGTTAGCAGCACATGTCAGCTGTTCTAAACAGCTGACATGCCGAGAAAGGTGTGGGCTCATCTCTACAGCCCACACCAAATGGGGAGGCGTCCAATGGCGGATAGACCCGTCATTGGTTGTTAAGGGGTTAAAAGAAGTATCGTGTCCGTGCTCCAGCAGCTTCCACCAGTGAGCCGCTCGATAGTCATAATGTACATTATAGAAAAAAAGAAAGCCAGAGGTGAAGCCGCTGCAAAATTGAAGGCAAAACCTCCATTGAAGCCAGTTTAGAAAAAACACTACTGGCTTTTTGCCTACAAAAAACTTGCCGATTGCACCAGCATCTTAAACTTTTCCTGTGCACATTCTCTTAGGATATGTATCCACAATGAGTATTTGGTGGCTTTTGATTTTGCAGATTTACTGCATCTTTCAGTAAAATACTTGCGTTTTTTTTTCATTGTTTTTAGGTGTTTTTTTTTAACATGCTTTTTTTTTAGCCTTTTTTCACACTGCAATTTTTGTCTTTTTTTTTTTGGTATGTCATTTTTTTTTTTTTTACCTTAAACTGCTTTGTTTTTGATACTACCTAGTGTTTGGCATTGACAATTGATATAGATATATGTGTGGATTTTTGCCACAGAAATGCTCTAAAAAATGTATGTGTGATTTTCTCCATCTAATGCACACTTAGTAATAAAAAAAGAAGAATGCCATCCATTTTATTGGAACTGTATTGCACTGTGTTTTAGATGCAGTGAAAATACGCAAAAACTCACCGTGTGCACACAGAATAAACCCTGTAAGGCTAATTACAGACAGCCTTTATAATGGGAACCTATCACTAGGTTGTCCCAATATAAACTAAAGCTCCGACCTCTAAGACCGGCGTCACACTGGCGAGTTTGATGCGAGTAAGTCACATGACTTTCTCGCATCAACACCCGGCACGGCCGCCCGCTCTCGGACCCGAGTGTGCGGCTGCATGTATTTCTATGCAGCCGCGCACTCTGGTCCGAGAGCGGGCGGCCGTGCCGGGTGTTGATGCAAGAAAGTCGTGCGACTTACTCGCATCAAACTCGCCAGTGTGACGCCGGCCTAACACCTCTTTACAGCAGTCTAGCAGTCCGTCACCAGTATGCTCTGGATATCCAGAAAAACCTTTTTATAATAATCCCCACATATGGCGCGGTCTGATCCAGTGGGCGTCACTGGTCTTGCTCGGAGACCCCTCTCTTCCTGCAGTCGCCGTCTTCTTGCCCCACATCCTACTTCATCCTCACTGCGCCCCCAATCTTTCTTTCTGCATCACACACATCTCTGGGCAGAAAAAATGCTTCATAAAAAAACATGCAGTTTTGATCCATTTTTTTCCCCCATGAATGGGTTCAAAATGCTGCAAAAAAAACTCCTGAAAGAGTTGTTATGTTGCAGGTTTGAAAGTGCTTCAAATCTGCAAGAAAAAAAAGCAAACATGTGCATTAGATTTCCGAAATCTGATTCTTTTTACTGAATTAAATGGGAAAGAGATAGCATGCAGCATTGATTAATACCTGTCTGGGAAAGATGGGGGCCACCAAATGCCCCCAATACATGTATACTAACAAAATGCCAGCCATTCACATGAATAGTCATCTATGTAATACATGACTGTTCATCTCACCCACAAGGGCAGCTTGTTAGTGGTGCCGAGTGGGAACCCTCCCTATGTAATGTCCTACATAATTGTAGACCATGACTTTACAGCTATGCATTACACTCATGGGCTGACTACATAAGTACAGTACTGTGCAGGTTGTGGCTGTTTTTAGTTCTGATCTCTCATTTATTTTCAAGGATTTTTTCCTCTTGCAGTGTTTTCCTCACTCAGGACCATGGGGAAGAATACAAGATCCAAGTGTTTGATGCTGAAACTCAAAATCTTCTTAAGACCGCTTTAAAAGGTTAGTAATACCGAGTGTAAAGCTGTATGCTGTAGTATCTCCTGTGTACCTGCTGTACTTTGTCACCATGATCTTCCATCCCGTGACAGAGCCGACCAGCGTAGATCTGGAGAAGGTGGCTAATGTGATTGTGGAACAGTCACTTAGAGATGCTATGTTCAGCAGAGAAGCCGGGAAAATGTGCTACACTATCATTCAGGTAAGGCACATAGACACGCGGCAGTCTCGATGTGAGATTCACTTTTCTATATGTCACATCTGCTGTGGAGAACGTATACACCCAGAATGGAAAAAATGATTAGAAACTCCTTGATTCAAGTTCATACCTAAGAGGTTGTCCACATTTGAGGCCTTTTTTGGCCCTAAATGCATGTAATTGAAGCTAAAAGTCATTTATGAAATTGGCTTTAATTAAAAAATGTGTACGATTTGCCTTCTGTAGCCTCTATGTTGCACTGTCTATTGCTGTCTGCAGTAAGGGCTAACTGAGAATCCATCAGTCAACTCACTATGACGTCTTTAAAGGAGTTTCTAAAACTGGGCAACATTTCTAATGAAACCCAGTGCATATGGCAAATGAGAGGGGCAAGTGGAATATTTGTTGTCCCTATTTACACTGAACATCACTACAAACCACAGACAAGTGATCGGTGATTTGAAAAATTGTTCTGAGAATCTGATGAATGTTTCAAATGGTGCAACCAAGAGGGAGAAGCTTCCACTCCCCATGGGAAGTAGAATACTTCATGTACAAAGATGGTGTTTGCCTTTAAAGGGGTGCTCCAACCTTTTTCCAGTTCTCTGTGCATGATGGCCTGATTCGTGTAGTAGTATTAAAGGAATTTCCTAGGAATAGAAATAAAAAGTAACTAAAGGAAATATAATTATAAGGCTGGTGATACACGCCTTTTCCAGGACGTCCCTCCTGACAGCACCGCCAGGAGGTTGTCCTTCATATCCTTGATAGGGACAGGAACACAGAAGAGGTTAAATAGCCCCTCCCCACCTCCACCCTTCAGTGTTTTCCTGTCCCTATCAGGGACAGACGCAGAAGAAAAAGCACAGCGGTGCAGAAGTTTTTACCTGGGTTGAGCGGACTGCTCCCAGGGCAGAGAAAACTCCGTCCTCTCCTAAGAGGCTCCGGAGTCTGGAGGGGGCTCGTCGTGGGCCTCAGACCGCTGATACCGGGAGAGGTCCCTCAGCGGTCCGGTCGAGCTGCTTGCTCCCGGCATCGGCAGCAGGCCCAGACAAAGGGCTCCTGCTCCGCAGCTGCTGCAGCGGCATCCCAGTAGCAGGGACCGCTGGATTCCGGTCGGACCGGCACGGTCGCTCTCCCAGGCGTCCCCGTTACTTCCGGCGCGCCGCGTCACAGGAGATGCGCCGATGACCACTTCTGGGGGCGGAGCCAGAGGCTCTGAGCTCCATAGTACAGGGAGACGCCGACGGAGGAGACGCCGACTGAGGGTGCAGATTCCCAGGTGTGCTCCAGAGGGTATACACACAAGCGCCCGATTACCAGCAGCTGAGCTCGGAAGGAGGACGAATCAGATGTCTTGAAGCCGGGTAAGGCAGACTTCTTAAGACGGACGCCTGACAGCACACACTGACATAGTGAACATGGAGAGTGCTAGTCGCCCGGACGTCCAATCCTTAGAGCTAAGCATGGACCACGTAAGTGGGTAATTAGGGGGTCTGTTCAGCTGGGCTAATTCAGATAGCTACAGGACTCTCATGTTACATTGCTTTTAGGACAAGGAGACTCCCAAGCAAACCACGTCAGCAGCCAGGAAAAGATATAACAAGTGCCCGTTATGCTCGGCCAAAATTCCCGCAACAGACGTAAAAACGTTATGCGACACATGCGTGGCTAAAATGCTTCAAAAGGAGCAGGACTCTTTATTAGCAAATATACGCGCCATGATTAAAGAAGAGGTTCAAGCGAGCGTATCCTCGCTGACGCCACCTCAGCCTCCCTCACCCAAGAGACCTAGATGGGACATGGACCCTAGCTCAGAAGAGGAGAAATGTCGCACTACTCGGACTCCGAGCCAAGTGAGGCTGAAGTCCCCTTAAAATTTCCCACGGAAGAGAGGAAGAGATATTTATTTTCCTCAGAAAATACGGATACCCTATTGCAGGCGGTTAGGGACACCATGAAAGTAGAGGAATCCTCAGAGCCGCTAACCGTCCAGGACGAGATGTTTGGGGGCCTGAGGGCTAAAAGAAGCAGGGTGTTCCCGGTGAACAAACATCACGGCCATGATATTGGAAGAATGGGAGGACGTTGCCAAAAAGCTTGTAATTCCGAAAGAATTTAAGTTTCGCCTACGTTTAACCCAGACGATACTAAAATCTGGGAATCCATACCTAAAATTGACATACCTCTAGCTAAAGTATCGAAAAAAACGCCATTCCATTTGAAGACTCCTCAGGCCTTAAAGAGCCAATGGATAGGAGAGCGGAAGACCTCCTTAAAAAAGCATGGGAGGCATCGGCATCAGTCATGAAGACCAACATAGCAGCTACTTCGGTGGCGAGATCAATGTCTCGTTGGGTGGAAGAATTGGAAAAACAAATCTCCAACAAAACCCCCAGAGAGGAAATTATAAAAACTTTACCATTACTTAAAATGGCAACAGAGTTTATAGCAGATACGTCTGCAGAGACAGTCCGCTTTGCGGCTAGAAATAACGCATTATCCAACGCAGCACGACGTGCGCTGTGGTTACGATCATGGGTAGGGGACACACAGTCGAAAAATAAACTCTGCTCAATACCGTTTTCAGGGCTGCAAGTGTTCGGTCCGGTATTAGATGAATTATTGGACAAAGCGTCCGATAAAAAGAAAGGTTTCCCCGAGCAAAAACAAAAAAGAATGCCAGCCTTTCATAAAACCCGATCTCACCCAAGACAGGACTACAGGGGCAAGGGTAAAACCGGAAGGTGGAGTTACCGTAAGGGCGGCAGAGGTAGAGGCTCCTTTCGGGACCAGGGAACTGGGTCAGGTAGACAATGACGCCAGACAAATTGGGGGGAGGCTCCAATACTTCATAGATCGATGGAAACAGATCACAAAAAATCAATGGATCCTGAGCACAGTCGCGCTCGGATACAGGGTGGAATTCACCCAGCCTCCCCCCCCCCCGAAGATTTTGCCTAACTCAGAGCCAATCCCCGGCGGTCCACCAAAGGCTGGTCGCGGATATACAGGAGCTCAGAGAGTTAAAAGCCATAATACCGGTGCCCCAATCTCAACAGTTTCAGGGCCATTACTCCAGCCTGTTCTCTGTTGTGAATGGGTTTGAGATGAGTTCTGAGCAGAGGCTCCCTCTGGTGGTTACAAGCGGTACTAGTGAGGATTGTGAGGACTGGGAATCAGGTGTTACTGATTGGTCTTACATAAGGGAGTAATTTTCCCATCAGGGTTGCCGGTGATCAATTGTTCTGGTCTGAATCCTTCTTTCCAGTTTCCCTTGTAGCCTGCTGTGTCGTGTCTGCATCTCCTGCTATCAGATAAGACAATTTCTTATTTTGTGTTTTTGCTATATTTTTGCATTTGGTCCTGCACTTCTGTGGGGGCCTTCTGGGTCCCCTCCGGGGGCTTTTGCCCTCTCTGTTTAGTCCAGCCACTGAGTTTTGTTCTTTTGCTTTTTCCAGTTTTTTCAGTGGCTGCTGTTTTGATTTTGTTACACCAGAGAACTAATTTAGGTGGTAGAGGTCGTGTGATCTCAGGTGATTTTGAAATTAGTAGAGTTGGTGCTTTTCAGGGTTTTCTGAGATTGCAGTAAGTACCCTTCCTATCCTTTTCTATTTAGATAGTTTGGGCCCCAGCGTTTGCTCATACTATTTTCTTTCTGTGTCAGTATTTCATCTTGTCTAACCGCCATTACATGTTTGGGGGGCTTTCTATTATCTTTGGGGTTCTGCTCCGGGGCAGATAGCTTTCCTATTTCTATCTTTAGGTGTAGTTAGTTTCTCAGGCTGTGACGAGGCGTCTAGGACCAACGTAGGAACGCTCCACGGCTGCCTCTAGTTGCGGTGGTTAGTCAGGGTACTGCAATCTCATAGATTCCAACTGCTCTGGTGTATTTCCTTTTTTGCCTGCACTCCTCAGCTACCGTAACATAACAGTTCTCTATAAAGAAACCAGGAGGAGAATACAGGACAATCATAAATCTAAAACCCCTAAACAGATGGGTGGCCTACAAACGTTTCAAAATGGAAACACTTCAGTCTGCCATACCGCTAATAAGAGAAAACTCAGTGATGTGCACACTAGATCTCAAAAGCGCATATTATCATGTGCCCATCCATGCAGCACATCAAAAATACCTGAGGTTCGCAATAAAGGACAGAGGAAAAATACGTCACTTCCAATTCTGTTGCCTACCATTCGGCCTCTCTTCATCACCTTGTATATTTACCAAGCTCATAGCAGAGGCAATGGCCTTTCTAAGAACAAAAAACGTCCTCATAATTCCATACCTGGACGACCTGTTGTTAGTGGCGGATTCGCACCAGCAGATGGAGGAATACCTCAGAGAAACCAGATCTCTTCTAGAAGATCTAGGTTGGGTTATAAATCTAAAAAAATCCAGTCTAGAACCAGAAAGGAGAAAAATATTTCTGGGAGTTATTCTGGACTCAGTCCAAGAACACTCTTTCCTTCCTCCCCACAAACAAACAACAGTCCAACAGGAAGCCCATATCCTACAAGAACAAAAATACACCACAATCAGAAAAGCCATGAGAATGCTAGGCTTAATGACTTCATGCATAGCAAGCGTCCAGTGGAGTCAATTTCACTCAAGGACGTTACAGAGAGAAATCCTCCGGATATGGGACGGGAAAGATTCATCATTGGACAACAGAATAAAATTGTCAGCAGAAGTAAGGCGATCCCTAACATGGTGGACCGACGTATCAAATTTAAACCACGGAAAACCGTGGAGAGTATCCCCCTGCATAAACATCACCACAGATGCAAGTCTCAGCGGCTGGGGAACCCATGTAGAGGAACGTTACCTCCAAGGAACATGGCCCGGTGCGATGCGCAACAGCTCATCAAACTGCAGAGAGCTCAAAGCAGTCTGGGAGACGATCAGGAGATGCCAGAGACAGCTGTTCAACCGTCACGTCAAAGTATTCTCCGACAATTCAACTACAGTATCCTTTCTACGGCACCAGGGAGGTCCGAGACACCATCACCTACAGAGTATTTCAGAGGAAATATTCGCCTGGGCAGAAATAAATTTAAAATCTCTGACGGCAGCACACCTAAAAGGTGAAAACAATCAGATAGCAGACTTCCTCAGCAGACAAAAGATACAATCAGCAGAATGGGTTCTAAATCAGGAAGTATTTACACAACTGACCAGTATGTGGGGTTTTCCTGAGATAGACTTATTCGCCTCAAAAACAAATACAAAAACAGAGCGCTTCTTCTCGCTAGATCCAAAAGACAACCCAACAGCGATAGATGCCCTAGCGCAGGATTGGGATACAGAGCTAGCATATGCCTTCCCACCAATACCCTTGATACCAAGAGTACTACGGAAGATTCAGGAGCGTCATACGGCAGTTATCCTGATAGTGCCATACTGGCCCAAAAGAAGCTGGTTCCCGATACTAAAGCAGATGGCGTTAGAAGACCCGATCCATCTTCCATTACAGCGGGACCCTCTCGTCCATCAGAACCTACAGTTCTTAGCGCTTTCAGCTTGGATCCTGAAAAAGAGATCCTGAGATTTAGGGGCTTATCTGAATCAGTTATAACTACTCTACAGAAAAGCAGAAAACTTGTTACCTCATCTATATACCTCAAGGTCTGGAAGAAATTTTGTTCATACTATGCGAAACCAGTATCCCTTACTGAGGACCCAGATATTCCTAAAGTCCTAGACTTTCTACAGGCAGGATTCGATAAGGGTCTAAAACCTAGTACGTTGAAGGTACAAATCTCAGCATTAGGGTCCTTTTTTGATTACCCATTAGCGGACCATCCTTGGGTGTCAAGATTTATTAGAGCTACACAACGCATGAGACCCACAATACGTAGTTCCGTTCCACCATGGGACCTCACTCTAGTACTGAATGAGCTAAGGAAGACCCCTTACGAACCACTAAACCAGGCAGACCTCAGATCAATAACGCTTAAAACAGTTTTTCTGGTAGCAATAACCTCAGCCAGACGTATAGGAGAGATCCAGGCTCTCTCCATGAGAGACCCATACCTAAAGATCCAGGAAGACTGTATAATTTTGAAACTGGACCCAACCTTTCTTCCAAAGGTGGTAACAGACTTTCACAGAAATCAGGAGATAATACTTCCCACCTTCTGCCAGAACTATAGAAATGAGAAGGAACGCTCGCTCCATTCATTGGACGTCAGAAGGACAGTCCTACAGTATCTCAAACTGACAGAAGATTGGAGAATAGACTCAAACCTTTTTATACAAATGGCGGGCAGAAATAAAGGGAAGAAAGCATCAAAAGCCACCTTGGCTAGATGGCTAAAATTAACCATTACTGCAGCATACACCTCGGCAGGGAAAACTCCGCCAGAGAGTCTTAGAGCCCACTCGCTGAGAGCAATCTCGGCGTCTTGGGCAGAGAGAGCAGGAGCTTCTATGGACCAGATTTGCAAAGCCGCAACCTGGTCCAACATAAATACGTTTAGTAAACATTGTTGATTTGACAGAACGTCCAATCTATAGACGGCCTATGGGAGAAAAGTTCTCCAAGCAGTAGTCCCACCCTAAAGAGGAGTTATTTGGTACTTCTCCTGGCGGTGCTGTCAGGAGGGACGTCCTGGAAAGTAGGAATTAATCCTACCGGTAATGTTGTTTCCAGGAGTCCATCATGACAGCACCCCTTATATACCCCCCCTTGCATTGTTTAACTATGATGTGTCATTAACATTGTAGTAGAGAATTCAATAAAATTGTGTTGCATCCATCCTGGTGTGGTACTTGGAAAATCACTGAAGGGTGGAGGTGGGGAGGGGCTATTTAACCTCTTCTGTGTTCCTGTCCCTATCAAGGATATGAAGGACAACCTCCTGGCGGTGCTGTCATGATGGACTCCTGGAAACAACATTACCGGTAGGATTAATTCCTACTTTTTGACCTCCACAGTTGGAACCAGTTGTACTTTTTTGCCTGTCACTGTATCTTGTGGGTTACAATGTGACCCCATTCACTTGCATTATGCTGTAATGTAACAGCCTTTGGTTGTGCAACCTGTGTCGTTGCTGCCATTTGTAAAGGTCCATGCATGAGACAATGCTGGCCGAATGTTCCCGACATGACTGTACACACCTACAAATTTCTTTTACAAACCTATAGGCACAGTATTTTCCTGTAGGGGCAATGCTGACCGAACGTATTATCAACACCTCAGACGTCTGTGGTTCTTACAACAGGTTTGCCTTCTATCCCTCAGGCAGAGAGTAAAGAGTCGGGTCGCAGCGTCTTCCGATCCTCACTCTTGAACCGACTCCAAAGTGAATATCAGAACCGGGAAGAGCTGAGGGCTCGCTCCGTGCAGGAATGGGTCTGCTATGTCAGCTTCATCTGCAATATTTTTGACTATTTAAGAGTAAGTATCACAAAATCCTGTTACTATTCTCTACGTTTTCTGATACGGTTATTATCTCTGCATATCTCTCCCGTAGGTCAATAACATGCCAATGCTGGCCTTGGTTAACCCTGTGTATGACTGCCTCTTTCAGCTGGCGCAGCCTGAGAGCTTACAGAGGGAGGAGGAGGTATGAAGTCAATTCACATAACTTGTGTGAGAGTTAATTTTCAGTTTCGCCTGTCATTTTTTATGATGCTGCATATGGGGTATGAAGGAGTTACGTGCAAATTATATTAAAATTGGCCATAAAAACCTTATTATAGGTTAGAAAGTGTAAACACCTAACGGGGGTGGGCGTTTCATAGTTTATCTACTCTGTAGAGACCCCATTGCGCAAAATTACTTACATGTACGTGGTTGCAAGGGTTCCCATGTGTAGAAGTGAGCTAAATGCTCTCCACACGAGGTAGATGCTGGATATATTATGTAGCCAGTATCTGTGCCGCTCTCCATCTCTCACAGTGGCGTGGAAATGGTGTAATAGCTGGAGCTCATGCATACCAGGTCACCATAAGCCTCTCAACGCGATTGTGGGGCAGCGATGGCTTACCAATGGCAGTCAGGGGCCTGCTAAAGCACTCATCTCTGCCTGTTGCCAGAAGTGTGGTTTCACACTTTCCTGAAAAAATGCATTATAAAGCAATTGAAAGATCATATTTACCCCATATTGGTGTAAAAAAGAAGCTTCAGCTCAGGACCCAAAACACCCTCCCACAACTCCATGGATGGAAAAGTATAAATGTTACAGGTCCTGGAAAATGGCAACACAAACCAAGATTTTATCTATTTTTCAGCACACTTTTTTTGTGCTGAAAATGCTCCCCTCGGCTTATACTCGAATGAGGGTCTCAGAAGATGGAGGGGAGGCAGCAGTGCTGGCAGTGAATATTCATTTCTCTGTAATAGCGAGCACAGTAGTCGCAGCCGCCGGTTTTCTGCAGCTGCCGGACGGTCACGTGTACCTTCAACTTAAGAGAAATGAATATTCACTTCTCTCCACTCCCATGCAGACCAGAATAAGGATGAGGAGCCATGCAGACCAGGATGGGGATGAGGGGGCCATGCAGACCAGGATGGATGAGGGGCCATGCAGACCAGGATGGGTGAGAGGGCCATGCAGACCAGGATGGGTTGAGATCACCATTGTTAGGGCCATGCAGACCAGGATGGTGTTGAGGGCCTGCGACCGGTGTGTTGACCTGCAGACCAGGATGGTGTTGACCATGCAGACCAGGATGGTGAGGGCCATGCAGACCAGGATGGTGTTGAGGGGGCCATGCAGACCAGGATGGGTTGAGGGGGCCATGCAGACCAGGATGGGGTTGAGGGGCCATGCAGACCAGGATGGGGTTGAGGGGGCCATGCAGACCAGGATGGGGTTGAGGGGGCCATGCAGACCAGGATGGGGTTGAGGGGGCCATGCAGACCAGGATGGGGTTGAGGGGGCCATGCAGACCAGGATGGGGTTGAGGGGGCCATGCAGACCAGGATGGGGTTGAGGGGGCCATGCAGACCAGGATGGGGTTGAGGGGGCCATGCAGACCAGGATGGGGTTGAGGGGGCCATGCAGACCAGGATGGGGTTGAGGGGGCCATGCAGACCAGGATGGGGTTGAGGGGGCCATGCAGACCAGGATGGGGTTGAGGGGGCCATGCAGACCAGGATGGGGTTGAGGGGGCCATGCAGACCAGGATGGGGTTGAGGGGGCCATGCAGACCAGGATGGGGTTGAGGGGGCCATGCAGACCAGGATGGGGTTGAGGGGGCCATGCAGACCAGGATGGGGTTGAGGGGGCCATGCAGACCAGGATGGGGTTGAGGGGGCCATGCAGACCAGGATGGGGTTGAGGGGGCCATGCAGACCAGGATGGGGTTGAGGGGGCCATGCAGACCAGGATGGGGTTGAGGGGGCCATGCAGACCAGGATGGGGTTGAGGGGGCCATGCAGACCAGGATGGGGTTGAGGGGGCCATGCAGACCAGGATGGGGTTGAGGGGGCCATGCAGACCAGGATGGGGTTGAGGGGGCCATGCAGACCAGGATGGGGTTGAGGGGGCCATGCAGACCAGGATGGGGTTGAGGGGGCCATGCAGACCAGGATGGGGTTGAGGGGGCCATGCAGACCAGGATGGGGTTGAGGGGGCCATGCAGACCAGGATGGGGTTGAGGGGGCCATGCAGACCAGGATGGGGTTGAGGGGGCCATGCAGACCAGGATGGGGTTGAGGGGGCCATGCAGACCAGTGGGTGAGGTGGTGGGGTTGAGGGGGCCATGCAGACCAGGATGGGGTTGAGGGGGCCATGCAGACCAGGATGGGGTTGAGGGGGCCATGCAGACCAGGATGGGGTTGAGGGGGCCATGCAGACCAGGATGGGGTTGAGGGGGCCATGCAGACCAGGATGGGGTTGAGGGGGCCATGCAGACCAGGATGGGGTTGAGGGGGCCATGCAGACCAGGATGGGGTTGAGGGGGCCATGCAGACCAGGATGGGGTTGAGGGGCCATGCAGACCAGGATGGGGTTGAGGGGGCCATGCAGACCAGGATGGGGTTGAGGGGGCCATGCAGACCAGGATGGGGTTGAGGTCGGCCATGCAGACCAGGATGGGGTTGAGGTCGGCCATGCAGACCAGGATGGGGTTGAGGTCGGCCATGCAGACCAGGATGGGGTTGAGGGGCCATGCAGACCAGGATGGGGTTGAGGGGGCCATGCAGACCAGGATGGGGTTGAGGGGGCCATGCAGACCAGGATGGGGTGAGGGGCCATGCAGACCAGGATGGGGATGAGGGGCCATGCAGACCAGGATGGGGATGAGGGGGCCATGCAGACCAGGATGGGATGAGGGGGCCATGCAGACCAGGATGGGGATGAGGGGGCCATGCAGACCAGGATGGGGATGAGGGGGCCATGCAGACCAGGATGGGGATGAGGGGGCCATGCAGACCAGGATGGGGATGAGGGGCCATGCAGACCAGGATGGGGATGAGGGGCCATGCAGACCAGGATGGGGCCAATACATACCTGGCTTATACCCAAGTCAATAAGTTTTTCCAGTTTTTGTGGTAAAATTAGGTGCTTCGGCTTATACTCGGTTCAGCCTATACTTTGATATATACAGTATACTACCCGGTTATTTTTACTATACAAGGAACGCCAGATCTCCATTGTTTTCATTGACAGTCAGTATTTTTTGGAATTGAAGAAGCACCATCAAATGGACATGAAAGATTAAGGCTATATGTGCATGGCGTCTTTTAAATTTTATGCGTCATGACTATTTTCTGTTTTTGCATTTTAATTTTTTCCCCTCATTCCAAGATCCATTACTTTTGTATTTTTCTGTTGACATATTAGCCTTATTAGTGCTAATTTTTTATGGGACGAATTCTACTTTTAAATGACACCATTTATTTTATATTGTGAGGTACTGAAAAGCAGGAGAAAAAATTGCAAGTGCGGCAAAACTGTAAAGAAAGGACAATTACTTTATTGTTTTTTTGGGTTTATTTAAAGCGTTAAATATATGGTAAAAGAGACCTGGCAATATGATTCTCCAGGTCAGTACGGTCACGTGGATACCAAACATGCAGGGTTTTTTGGGGTGGTAAAAAAAAATATTAGAATTTAAAAAAAAAATTGCTTGCATTGTTGTTGCAGGCAAAAAAGCACAATTCAGGCATTTTGATTTTTTGTCGTTTCAGAGTTTACAGGTTGGGTTAATCATTTTCATATTTTGATAGATTTGATTTACCACAAATGTGTATTTTTAAAAAGCAACAGGGTGATTTTGACATATATTATTTTTTTAAACACTTTATTTCACTGTATTTGTTAGTCCCCTTAAGAAAAGTTGAACTCGGGATCGTTTGATTGCTTATACTGTTATGTTACGGTAGCTGAGGAATGCAGGCAAAAAAGGAAATACACCAGAGCAGTTGGAATCTATGAGATTGCAGTACCCTGACTAACCACCGCAACTAGAGGCAGCCGTGGAGCGTTCCTACGTTGGTCCTAGACGCCTCGTCACAGCCTGAGAAACTAACTACACCTAAAGATAGAAATAGGAAAGCTATCTGCCCCGGAGCAGAACCCCAAAGATAATAGAAAGCCCCCAAACATGTAATGGCGGTTAGACAAGAGGAAATACTGACACAGAAAGAAAATAGTATGAGCAAACGCTGGGGCCCAAACTATCTAAATAGAAAAGGACAGGAAGGGTACTTACTGCAATCCCAGAAAACCCTGAAAAACACCAACTCTACTAATTTCAAAATCACCTGAGATCACACGACCTCTACCACCTAAATTAGCTCTCTGGTGTAACAGAAACAGCAGCCACTAAAAAAAACTGGAAAAAGCAAAAGTACAAAACACAGTGGCTGGACTAAACTGAGAGGGCAAAAGCCCCCGGAGGGGACCCTGAAGGCCCCCACAGAAGTGCAGGACCAAATGCAAAAATATAGCAAAAACACAAAATAAGAAATTGTCTTATCTGATAGCAGGAGATGCAGACACGACACAGCAGGCTACAAGGGAAACTGGAAAGAAGGATTCAGACCAGAACAATTGATGACCGGCAACCCTGATGGGAAAATGATTCCCTTAAATAAGACCAATCAGTAACACCTGATTCCCAGTCTTCACAATCCTCACTAGTACCGCTTGTAACCACCAGAGGGAGGCTCTGCTCAGAACTCATCTCAAACCCATTCACAACAGTACCCCCCCCTTGAGGAGGGGTCACCGAACCCTCATTTGAGCAACCAGGTCGGTCAGGATGAGTTCTATGATACGCACGGATAAGTCTCCTAGCATGGATGTCCGAAGCAAACACCCAAGAATTATCTTCCTGACCATAACCTCTCCATTTAACCAAATACTGGAGTCTTCGTCTAGAAAAACGAGAATCCAATATTTTCTCAACCACATACTCCAGATTGCCCTCAACCAAAACAGGGTCAGGAGGCACAGCAGCAGGAACCACTGGCTCAACAAACCTCTTCAACAAGGACTTGTGGAACACGTTATGGATCTTAAATGTCCCTGGAAGAAGCAAACGAAAAGAAACAGGATTAATAATCTCCATGATCTTATAAGGTCCAATGAACCTAGGCTTAAATTTAGGAGATGCTACTCTCATAGGAATATTCTTTGAGGACAACCAGACCAAGTCCCCCACTTTAAACCGAGGACCATCAGTCCTATGCCGGTTAGCAAACCGCTGGGCCTTCTCCTGAGAGAAGGACAACCTCTCCACTACCTGGTCCCAAATCTGCTGCATACGCTCAACAACAGAATCAACACCTGGACAGACAGAAGCCTCCGTCTGTCCTGAAGAAAATCGAGGGTGAAACCCAGAATTACAGAAAAACGGAGACATCAAAGTGGCAGAGCTAGCCCTATTATTAAGAGCAAACTCAGCCAAAGGCAAAAAAGAGACCCAGTCATCCTGATCAGCAGACACAAAGCATCTTAGATAAGTCTCCAATGTCTGGTTTGTTCTCTCAGTTTGACCATTGGTCTGAGGATGAAATGCCGAGGAGAAAGACAATTGAACACCCAGTTTAGAACAAAAGTCCTCCAAAATCTGGAAACAAACTGGACTCCTCTGTCAGACACAATGTTCTCAGGAATGCCGTGTAAACGAACCACGTGCTGAAGGAACAACGGCACCAATTCAGAGGAGGAAGGCAACTTAGGTAATGGCACAAGATGTATCATTTTGGAAAACCTATCACAAATTACCCAGATGGTGGTCATTCTCTGAGAAACAGGAAGATCGGAAATGAAATCCATAGAGATATGGGTCCATGGTCTCTTGGGCACAGGCAATGGCATCAACAAACCACTAGAGCGAGAGCAAGGCTTGGAGCGAGAGCAAGTCCCGCAGGACTGCACAAATTCCCTGACATCGCGAGACAAGGTAGGCCACCAAAAGGACCGACTAACCAAGTCTCTGGTACCAAAAATTCCGGGATGCCCAGCCAATGCGGAACAATGAATCTCAGACATCACACTCTTTTTCCATTGGTCCGGGACAAACAATTTTCCAACAGGGCAGCGCTCGGGCCTATCCTCCTGACACCCCTCCAGAGCAAGTCTCAAATTGGGCGAGATGGCGGAAAGAACTACACCCTCCTTCAAAATAACAGAGGGATCAGATAGCTCAGGAGAGTCCGCAAGGAAACTCCTCGAGAGGGCATCCGCCTTAACATTCTTAGTGCCAGGAAGAAAGGAAACCACAAAATTAAAACGTGTGAAAAACAAGGCCCACCTGGCCTGTCTAGGATTGAGTCGCTTGGCAGATTCCAGATAGACCAGATTCTTATGGTCCGTAAGGACCACCACCTGATGTTTGGCTCCCTCCAGCCAATGTCTCCACTCTTCAAAAGCCCACTTCATGGCCAATAACTCCCGATTACCCACGTCATAATTACGTTCAGTAGGAGAAAATTTTCGAGAGAAAAAGGCACAAGGGTTACTTTTAGAGGTCTCTGGATCTTTTTGGGACAAAACGGCACCTGCCCCAATTTCAGAGGCATCAACCTCCACCTGAAATGGCAGAGAAACATCAGGCTGCCGTAGAACAGGAGCAGAAGTGAATCTCTGCTTAAGTTCCTGAAACGCAGAGACTGCCTCAGGAGGCCAATTCACCACATCAGAACCCTTTCTGGTCAAATCAGTTAATGGTTTAACAATAACAGAGAAATTACCAATAAATTTACGATAGAAATTGGCAAAACCCAAAAATCTCTGAAGAGCCTTTAATGAAGTAGGTTGGACCCAATCACAGATGGCCTGAACCTTGACCAGGTCCATTTCAATAACAGATGGGGACAAAATGAATCCCAGAAATGAGATCTTCTGTACGCCAAAAAGACACTTTGATCCCTTCACATACAGAGCATTCTCTCTCAAAATCTGGAATACAGTTCGAACATGTTTCACATGAGAGTCCCAGTCATTAGAAAAAATCAAGATATCATCCAAATAAACAATCAGAAACTTGTCCACAAAATCCCTGAAAATGTCATTCATGAAGGACTGGAAGACGGAAGGAGCATTAGTGAGCCCAAAGGGCATCACAAGGTACTCAAAATGCCCTTCAGGGGTGTTAAATGCCGTCTTCCATTCATCCCCGTGCTTAATGCGAATAAGGTTATACGCCCCCCTGAGGTCAAGCTTAGTAAACCAAGTAGCGTTTTTCACCCTGGAAAACAGGTCAGAAATCAAGGGTAACGGGTATTGATATTTCACAGTAATATTGTTCAAGAGACGATAATCAATACACGGCCTTAATGAACCATCTTTTTTGGCCACAAAGAAAAAACCGCACCTAAGGGTGAAGAGGATGGTCTGATATGACCCTTCTCCAATGATTCCTTGATATAAGACCGCATAGCGTCATGTTCAGGTACAGACAAGTTAAAAAGGCGACCCTTAGGGAATTTACTACCCGGCACTAATTCAATAGCGCAGTCATAGCTCCTATGGGGAGGTAAGGATGCAGATATACTTTCGCTAAACACATCAGAAAAATCAAACAAAAAGTCAGGAACATCCTCAGCCTGGGGGGAGGCAGAAAAAACAGGAGTGTTGGCACTAACACATTGGCAGCCCCAACTGGTTACAGACACAGATTTCCAATCCAAAACAGGATTATGAGACTGTAACCAAGGGAAACCCAGCACTATAATGTCATGCAGATTATATAGAACCAAAAATTTGCAGCACTCCTGGTGATCAGGTTCAACCCTCATTATCACCTGAGTAGAAAACTGGGGTTTATTCTCAGCCAAAGGGGTAGAATCGATCCCCAGTAAAGGAATAGACTTCTGTAGGGGTATCAAGGAAAACCCACAACGCTTAGCAAAATCATAATCCATCAGGTTAATAGCTGCTCCAGAATCAACGAAAGCCTGAGCAGAAAATGAGGACAGAGAGCATATCAGAGTGACAGTTAATAAAAACTTAGTCTGAACACTACCCAAGACAACTGAGCGTGCAAAATGTCTTCCCCGCTTAGGGCAGACTGAAATAGCATGAGAGGCATCACCACAGTAGAAACATAACCCATTGCGCTTTCGAAACTCATGACGCTGTGCCCCAGACACCACTCCATCACACTGCATGGGCTCAGCAGCTGGCTCACAAGGCAACACCACTCCACGCATACTTCTCCGCTCACGCAAACGTCTGTCAATTTGAATCGCCAATGACATAGAATCATTGAGACCAGAGGGGACAGGGAATCCCACCATAACATCCTTTACATTATCCGACAGACCCTTCCGGAAAAGGGCCGCCAAAGCGTCGTCATTCCATTTGGTCAGGACTGCCCACCTACGGAATCTCTGACAGTATAACTCAGCGTCATCAAGCCCCTGATTTAATGCCAACAAGGCTTTTTCAGCTTGATCAGTGACATTAGGCTCATCGTACAATAACCCCAAAGCCTGAAAAAATGCATCAACATCACTCAAAACAGGATCCCCAGGTATCAGGGAAAAAGCCCAATCCTGAGGATCGCCGCGCAGGAGAGAGATGATAATTTGAACCTGCTGCGCTGCGTTTCCTGAGGACTTAGATTTTAAGGCAAAAAACAATTTACAATTATTTTTGAAATTCTGAAACTTAGCTCGATCCCCTAAAAACAAATCTGGCATGGGGATCCTAGGTTCCACAACAGGCAACCTAGCAAGATATGCAGCAATACTCTGAACCTCAGTGGCAAGCTGATCCACACGGCCAGACAACTGTGCAAACTCCATTGGGAGAAAAGATCCTCCCCAGCACCCAGAGATACAGAGGGAAAAAAAAAAAAAAAAAATGCAACAAACAGAAAAATATCTCTGACAACTTTTCTTCCTTCAAAATATTTTTTCCCTTCTGTGAGTACCATACAATTTTTATGGCCGGTGATACTGTTATGTTACGGTAGCTGAGGAATGCAGGCAAAAAGGAAATACACCAGAGCAGTTGGAATCTATGAGATTGCAGTACCCTGACTAACCACCGCAACTAGAGGCAGCCGTGGAGCGTTCCTACGTTGGTCCTAGACGCCTCGTCACAGCCTGAGAAACTAACTACACCTAAAGATAGAAATAGGAAAGCTATCTGCCCCGGAGCAGAACCCCAAAGATAATAGAAAGCCCCCAAACATGTAATGGCGGTTAGACAAGAGGAAATACTGACACAGAAAGAAAATAGTATGAGCAAACGCTGGGGCCCAAACTATCTAAATAGAAAAGGACAGGAAGGGTACTTACTGCAATCTCAGAAAACCCTGAAAAACACCAACTCTACTAATTTCAAAATCACCTGAGATCACACGACCTCTACCACCTAAATTAGCTCTCTGGTGTAACAGAAACAGCAGCCACTGAAAAAACTGGAAAAAGCAAAAGTACAAAACACAGTGGCTGGACTAAACTGAGAGGGCAAAAGCCCCTGGAGGGGACCCTGAAGGCCCCCACAGAAGTGCAGGACCAAATGCAAAAATATAGCAAAAACACAAAATAAGAAATTGTCTTATCTGATAGCAGGAGATGCAGACACGACACAGCAGGCTACAAGGGAAACTGGAAAGAAGGATTCAGACCAGAACAATTGATGACCGGCAACCCTGATGGGAAAATGATTCCCTTAAATAAGACCAATCAGTAACACCTGATTCCCAGTCTTCACAATCCTCACTAGTACCGCTTGTAACCACCAGAGGGAGGCTCTGCTCAGAACTCATCTCAAACCCATTCACAACATTATACTATATGCAGCAATACTACAACACTACTTTGTACTTCACTAATCATGGTCTCCTATGAACACCAGCCAGAATCTGGCATTCACAGTACTATCACGATAATGAAAAAAGGCTTAAGCACTCAACTTAAAAGGTTTATTAGTAGTATCTCCAAACGTTTCGGTCAGAAAAGACTTTCATCAGTGACTACTTATTTTTATATAGAAGATTGTCTCCTAAAAAGGGAGAGGTGCGTGCCCCAAGGAAAGTGTGCTGCTTAAAGACAAACGTAGCTTATAAGAATGCTCAGTAGAAATATCCAGTGACTAAGCTTGCGGTATCCACCGCTATGTAGACTGGAGCTCTGCCAGAACGCTGTCTGAGCCTGCTGATTTGATTTCGCCCCACATACTCATGGAAATCAAATCAGCAGGCTCAGACAGCGTCCTGGCAGAGCTCCAGTCTACATAGCGGTGGATACCGCAAGCTTAGTCACTGGATATTTCTACTGAGCATTCTTATAAGCTACGTTTGTCTTTAAGCAGCACACTTTCCTTGGGGCACGCACCTCTCCCCTTTTTAGGAGACAATCTATATAAAAATAAGTAGTCACTGATGAAGGTCTTTTCTGACCGAAACATTTGGAGATACTACTAATAAACCTTTTAAGTTGAGTGCTTAAGCCTTTTTTCATTATTAGTACCCGGTGTGGGAACCTAGACTTTAAAGCACCAGTTTCATTCAGATTGTGCTCACGGTTTTCTTTCATAGTACTATCACGATAGGCACAGGGATCAGACCAGACTCCATCGGTGCCCTTTGATCGTGTCACAAGGCAGCTGATGGGCTGTTAGAACACCCTCCCTGCCGGTGCTCAGTATATGTCTAACCAGTTAAGCGGCAGATGATGACTGAATATCACAGCCATCATCTGCTGGGAAAGATGTGGATTCAGCTTGTGAGCCTGCATCAAAGTCTGGGAGCGAAAGTAGGAAGTAACTGTACGCCCTGTTGTGGCACGAGGTTAAACTGGTGTGAACCCTCTTGAGTTTTCGAAGAGCAAAAGACTTTTTGGTCATTTGTTGAGCGCTTGCTTCACTGTTTTTGACTACTTTTGTGGGGTTTTTTTATGCAGGTGTTTTTCGGTGTATTTTTTTCTTCCTTTGTTCAACAGTGAAGAATCCTCTAAAAAAAAAAAAAGTCCGGCATCTTTTGATCCTTTGCATTGCCGTGTATTGTAAAGTAAAGAGTGTCTTCTGATCAGAAGACACATGAGGAATGGACATGCCACTTCTTTAAACTGCTTGGTGTCTTTTGAAACCTGAAGCGGACAAAACAATGCATATGTTCATTCTTTTGTTTCCTGAGTGCTTTTTCTGGTGGTTGCCTGAGCCAGACCCCCTGAAAAAGCCATTGTATGCATACCTTAAGAAGTAACTTGGATGATGTGTAGTTTATGAACTTTTAATCCATATACAGTTTACCTGTTTAAGGGCTTTCTAATTACGGTACATATTCTTGACATGTGAGGTGTCTACTTTCATTGGTTGGCATTTCTACAGTAGTAACTGGAAGTATAAATAATTGATAAGGTGGCAGAAAACCTCACTTAGGCCACGTTCACACGCTCAATATTAGGTGCGTTTTATATCTCAGTAATTGTTCCACCTTTGATTTTGTCTTACAATCAGAGGAAAAGTATAATAGAAACACGTCAGCACTTCTGGATTTATCAGCCACTCCTGGTTTTGGCTACAAATACTGAGGTAAAATAAATACTGACCAAATACTGATAGTGTGATTGTGACCTTATAGTTGGTGCCAGGACGTGCTTATTCAAGACAGTGCACAGAGTTCCACATAAATTTGATATTTTCTTGTCACTATTCATAGTATAACCATACTTTATAGGCACTACATCAATTTTTGCTAAAGCAAATAATCCATGGCGTAATTCAGCGCTGCTATAACAGGACCAATGCTCGTGTACTTACTCACTGACCCGTGTATTTGTCTGCAGGTGGACTGCTTGGTTCTCCAGTTGCACAAGGTTGGCGAGCAGTTGGAGAAGGTGAATGGCCAAAGAATGGATGAGCTGTTTTCTCTTCTACGGGATAGTTTTCTGCTTCAAGGTGGACTGGGCTCTCTCGCCCAACTTCTGCTGCTGGAAATGATAGAATATCGAGCGGCAGGCTGGAAAATGACGGATGCTGCACAAAAGTATTACTACAGTGAGGTGTCGGACTGATCCCATCAAATGAGGGTCACTTCACAGGCCAATGGAGATAGGAACACATTGCAATAATTCAACCCTATGATTCGGTACATTTGTGTATCGAAGTGCTCAAGCTTAATGGTCACCCATCTTATATTTTACAGACTTGTATTTCATAATATTTGTAAGATATTACTCTTCTGGCAGAAAAGGTTTGATGCAAGATGAAATCTTTACCTCTGAGAAGACACATCGGGCGATTACTAGCCCGTATGAAAGAGACATAGTGAGCTTTCATACTAAGCGCCTTCCAGATCAAACATCCATATAAGACTGCGTTCACATGTTGCGGCCATATAGCCTTTCTTGCTGCAAAAAAATCTTCAATTTGACATAATTTTCCAAAATTGCGGAAGTTCTGCCTCAATTGTGGGGTAAAAATAATGTAACACGCCCACAATGTGTAAATACCGCCAATATAATTGGGACGATACATCATCGTTGGCAGCAACACACTGTCTCGTATAAAAAGGGGACGTGCAGCTGACCATATATATGCTGTGCAGACAGAACGATCCTATTGCCAGTTGTCCCTATGCCATTTGTATGAGTCCTGGTGAAAGGACCCCAAACATTTACTGATCACATTTACTGCGTGTTATGGGCATAAATCTGCCTGTGGAAACAAGGGTCTTAGGTTGTAGTGTTTTACAAAGAAGGTAGCACAGTTTGAATGTCTTCTTTTTCACTTTGGTGTGGCAAGACTTAAAACTACGTTTTAGAAGTCTTTCTACATAGTTCTTAAAGGGGGGCCTTTATGTATTCCCAAAACATATAGAGTCTCTCATTACTGATTTTTGCCACCTAAGCTGAGAACAACATACTGTAGTGACTAGAGTCCCTGATTTCAACGATGTGTCACTTACCGGTTTGCTTGCTGTAATTTTGATACAATAACTGTTTCCTCAACTGGAGATTTATCACTTGAGAACTAGTAAACCTGCTGTTATGTAGTCCTTCTTATTTATGAGCTCTTTATAATCCTGTCCCCACCACTGATAGGCATATTTCTGCCTATGCACAGCGTACTCAAAGCTGCCAATCGCTGGTGTGGGTTATACAGAGCTCAGCGTTTAAAAAAAACGTGTAAATTTGCAGCCGATATTATCTAAACTACAGCAAGAAGTCCAGTAAGTGACACATCGCTGAAATCAGGTTCTCTGCCCCTACATGAAGCTTGCTCACAGATGGTGTAGCAAAAACCTAGTGACAAAAAATCTTTAGGATATTTATAGTATCTTAACCTGAATCAAACCTACCTGTGGGTTTTCTCCTAAATCCAGAACTTCCTGGTAACCATGACATACAGTAAACCATCTGGACATTTAAGTCACAGCCATGATCACTGGGTTGCTGTGCTTCTTGTATTAAGTTATTATTGTGTAAGGGAGGTTTAAAACCTGTGAGTGATTTTTGCAGAGTGTATGTTGTGTAAGTGAATAAGGAATCTGCACACACATCTGAAGTTTGTATACAAATATGCACATTATCTTTGGAAAATGGTGCTTCATAGTAGACTTTGCCATTTTGACTTTTTATAAACTTTTTTGGGGATATTGTATACTTTTTCTGCATTAACTTGATAATTACAATACATGCAAACGAGGGTGCTTTTATGAATTTTGATTAAAATATTTTTTAAGATTGTGTTATTTTTTTTCTCATCAACATTTGTATATGTATACAAGTTTATATATGTAAATCTATGATTTTACCTTACTGGGCATAATAAACACAGTTGGTGCTTGGAAGGTATTAAATTTAGGCAAATACAACCTCGGATGAACAAGCACACATGCCCAATTACTCCGTATGATTACTTAATAATTAAAAACTTGGCCAAACTGTTGTGTCGTTCTGTGCTGGGACTTGTAATGCCACTGACTTATTGAAGCCTGTGTCATTGCTGCAGTTCCTGAAAAAAGAAAGTAGACATTACTGATCCCTCATTTTTCCTATTCAATCCCACTTTCCCTTTTTTTCCACTGTCCTCTTCTCTGTAATCACCCCCTTTCTGCCACCGAGCATTGATCAGTACTTGATTGTTGGCAGGTTTTTTTTTTTTTTTGCTCGTGCATCCTGCAGCCGCCGAACACTAATCAGCGACGCAAATCATTGATCAACACTCGTGCTCACTGTTTTTAAGGACCTTTTTTTTTTCTATTTGACCCTGTTTCTTCCCACTTCCTTTTTTCACCACCTTCATGCATGAGTCTTTCAGCCATAGAGCGCTGATCGGTGACACTAATCACTAATTAGCATCCATGCTTGTGCCTTTCCAGGACATTTTTTTTTCCTGTCTTATTTTTTATCGCCCTAACCCCCTTTGCACCATTTCCATGTGTGCGTCCTACAGTTCCCGAGCTGCTGATCAGACTCGCATCACTGATTGGCACCTGTGTTCGCTTTTGGCAATGACTTATCTTTGCTATCCTGTCTATTTTTTATTAGCCCCTTTTTGCATCACATCTATGCGTGCATCCTACAGCTGTTTAGCACTGGTCAGTGATGCGCATCACTGATCAGCCTCCGGATGATTTTTTTTTTTTTTTTATGTTTGTGAAAAAGAATTAAAAATAATGTAGATTAGGGACAGTAAAAATATACTGTAGTAATCTGTATCTACTACAGCATTTTTTTTTACTGAATACAGTTAGTGTCAGGTAGTTGTGGGTACTCAGTAATTTTTTTTTTACTGACATCCACTTAGTAAGTTTTTTTATTTTACCAAATTTTTATCTTTTTCTTTCTAGATTCTTTAACTTTTTTTCTAAATAAAAAAAAAGTTTACATTATTATCACACACGTGAAAAAATGTCCCCATTCTCCCAATCACGGTATTCATCAGAAGAGGCATACGCCTTCTTTGCATCTGACACTGATAGGGAGAGGATCCCACCTGCCTTTATTTTTTTCATCTTTCTCAAGTGATGCTGATCGGTAACACAGATGCCCCCATGGCAAAAAATCAACCGGAGCCCACCGTTACTGACCTTTAATGGCTTCCCCCCACCCCCTGAAGATTATGAGCCACAGATTCCAGATTTTGTGGCACAATCAGGAATAGAATTTGACACCGCCAGCCTCACAGAAATAGGTTTTCAGCTGCAGATGAAGGAAGGGAGACACACTAGACATTACTAGTGGGTAGGCGGAGCCCAGATGAGATAGACACCTCAGATTAAAAAGAGTGTTGACCGGCCCCTCCAGCTCGGGCTCCTCCTACTCAGCTCTCCAGTTTACAATTTGAGGTCTCAGAGGATAGTCGCTGCTGGAAGCAGCTCCTCAGAAGATTTTATTTTTTATCGGACAAGAGACTTGGATCACCAAATGTGGTCTAGAGGTCTCAGGGGTCTCAGCGCTGCTGGACCCCAACCTCTCTCTTGGCGGATCTGTATTACCCTATATGGTGGTCCCTGCAGAACCCTGCCGGCCCGGGGGGATGAGGATGGCTTCCCTGGCGGGGACGCAAACCGCGCTGCAGGGGTCACTGCGTTCCCCACCCTGGGGGGAAGCATGGGCACGCGCCAGAAACCTCTGGGGGTCCCTGTGGCGCTTTCGGCTGGTGAGTACTCCACATTTAATATGTGTTTGAGTGTTTTCAGCGACTGCTGCGGCAGTCGCTGTTACAATATACATGCGGTGACTGTGTTTTTTGTCCGCAGGTGGATGCCTGCAGGACATAGGAACGGGGGAGAGAGGAGCTGCGCGCCTTTTTTATTTGAATTTCGCGCCGCTCTGAGCGTGCGCTTTACGGCAGTCTCCTTTTCCGGCTTCCCTCATGAAGCACACGTAGACACAGCGCGGCGGCCATTAGCCGAGTAATGCTGACAGGCTGAAAGCTTCCTCGGACATCGCTCTCCTCCCCTCTCAGCAGCGCTGCACCGCGACCAGCTGGGTGAGTCGCTTCTACCCGTCTAGGGCAGAGGCTTAACCCCTTCACCCCCACAGCGCGGGCGCCTTTCTGAGGCACAAATGGGTGGCAGACTGCGCTCCCTGCAGCTGTTATCTCAAAGCTCGCACACCTTTTCAATATAAGAGGTTGTGGGGAGTCTGCGACAGTAATACTGCCACTATACGTTCTTGCTAACGACGACACATACTATGCGATCGTTTGTGTAACCATCTTTAATGTCGCTAGTAGCTGCCAATCTGGGCGATCTCATTAACAACGAATAGGCGGTTAGCGATCTCCTTAATGACTTTGGCGGTCATTGCGACTTACAAGCAGCGCAATTTTTTAGCGATATTGTGAACGTTTTTTCTTGTTAAGTGTGGCATAGCTGTCCTATAGCTGCTGCCTTATAAGAGGCACGTGGGGCTCGCACACCCTTTTCATTATTAAGGTTGTGGGGAGTCTGCGACTTTAACCCCTTCTTAGGCGGTTAACTCTTAATGGGGGACAGCTGGGGTAGCTCTCTTCTTAAGAGCTTTAACCCTTCAGCGTTTTCGTTTTTTCTTTAAGAAACCACATTACTGACAGGTTTAACCTGCCATATACTGTGCAACCGTCTCCCAGATCCGCTACAGGATCAGTCTCGCGTATCTGACGCGCAGAACTGGACGGTGTCAAGCGCAGCGGTCGGAGGTTTCCACAAAATGGAGGCCCTCGCTAGTTTCTATTGATGGCCTGTCTGATTTTCTATTATTGAGTGTCAGCTAGATCCTCTCATGTCAGGAAGCGACACAAGCCGGTGCCTTCCTTCCCGCGTAACGAAAATGTCCGATTCGGACAAGGAGGATCGGCAGGGACACTCTGCCTCCCTTTTGGGCCGTAAAGAGGTTTTTATTGGAGGCGTTACAGTTACCGAAGGAGGTATCTGGACGTCCTGGTAAGTCGGCCCGGATGTTTTCAATCACGATCAAGCTTTACCATCACTGGATGAGCTTAATGGGGCAGTGGAGAAGGAACGCCTGTGTCCAGAAAATTGAGACACCGTATCCGTGTTCTACGGAGTTGATGATAATTGGATCCTTCTCCTGAAGTGGATGTCCCTTTATCCCAGCTTAGCAAAATCCTCCTTGTTAAGGGGAAGGCGAGTCTGCAGGACCCGCTGGACAAAAAACGTAGATGGCAGAAAAATCCATCTGCGAGGCCGCGGATCATGGATTCGGTGTTAAGAATCCATGTGTGCTTGTAAAGTTTCCCTGAGCCGGTTGGACCGTCTACGGACGGCGTGGCAGGGTGGATCTCCTCTATAGAGGTAGATGGGCTTTTCCAGTTTTTGGAGGATACTGCATCACTGCTATCCAGGGCGCAATCCTCGGCAGTCACAGTCAGAAGAGCACTGTGCCTTAGACAGTGGACGCAGTTTCCAAACAGGGGTTGCTAGCTTGCAAGGTGGTCAGCTATTTGGACCTGACCTCACGGAGCTGATTGCCAAGGTAAAGGCAAAAGCAACAGCTTCACCGCAGCGCAGAGCTGTGACCTCTGCGTCTGGCAGGACTAGTGCCGGTAGTTGTCGGCGGTCCTTTCGGTCCAGGGGATGATTCAGTCAGCCCTCTGGGGTTCGGGTCGTCTCTCTCTTTTTAAAAAAAAAAGGGGGAATTCTCAGAAATTCCGCATACCCTGGAAACAAAGTTTCCGTCAAGACAAGCGAGAAGCTGACAAAAAGCTCGCTAAGGGTGAGTTTCCACGGTCAGGAAACGCTGCGTGTTTGGCGCTGTGCGCTGGCGCAGCGCCAAACACGCAGCGTCCAGATGTTACAGCATAGTGGAGGGGATTTCAAGAAATCCCGTCTCCACTATGCGTAACAATACGCAGGTGGCAAACCTGCGTAAACGGACATGCGGCGCGTCTTTTCAGACCGCAGCATGTCCTCGCGTATTGCGGCGACGCTGCGTCGCCGCAACAGAATATTACACAGGGCTATGTAGCCCTGCGCTCTTTCCGGAGGTGTTCCGGAGGTGTCCTGAACACCTCCGGAAAGATCGCGCGTCAGAAAGGGGGCGGGGCTTAGACGGAGCGGAATTTCCGCTCCGTCAAAAGCGCTATGGTTCCGGACCGTGGAACCATAGCCTAAGGCGGACTGACGCCAGAGCTCACTCGAGGGCTCTCGAGTGGGGGGTCGCCTGCTCCTATTCAAATTGACTTGGGTTTCCCGCGTCCCGGACGCCTGGATGACGCGGGTTGTATCGGCAGGCTACTTTATGGAGTTTTCTTCTCGACCCCCAGACAGTTTTTGCCAATCTCGCTTTCCGTCAGAGCCCGAGCTATTTGCCGCTCTACTGCGAGAGGTCGATTCCCTTCTGCAGAAGGGTGTGGTGGTACCGGTTCCGCAGGAGGACCGGGGAAGAGGGTTTTATTCCAACCTCTTTGTGGTCCCCAAAAAGGAGGACAAATTTCGCCCCATTCTGGATCTCAAAAGATCTAATCGGCATGTCCACACCCGGAAATTCCGCATGGAGTCGCTTCGCTCCGTTGTGGCAGCCTTGTCGCAGAACGACTTTTTGGTGTCAATCGACATTCGCGACGCTTATTTGCATGTTACAGTCGGAAGGGCTCACCAACGCTTCCTTCGTTTTGCCATAGGCCAGGGCCATTACCAGTTTGTGGCTCTGCCATTCGGGTTGGCCTCAGCGCCCAGAGTTTTTACAAAAATTCTGGCGCCTCTCATGGCGATTCTTCGAAGGCAGGGGTTACGATACTTCCCTACCTGGACGACCTTCTGTTTGTGGCGTCTTCGTAGGAGGAGGCGGTAACTGCTCGCAATCTATCCCTTCAGCTCCTGGAGGATTTCGGGTGGCTGGTCAATTGGGAGAAGTCGTCTCTGGAACGGTCGCAGTCAATCCTGTTTTTGGGGATGCATTTCGACACGGTGCGAGCAGTGGTGTCCCTGCCTCCAGACAAGCAAGCATGTCTCCTTCGACATTCGCGACGCTTATTTGCATGTTACAGTCGGAAGGGCTCACCAACGCTTCCTTCGTTTTGCCATAGGTCAGGGCCATTACCAGTTTGTGGCTCTGCCATTCGGGTTGGCCTCAGCGCCCAGAGTTTTTACAAAAATTCTGGCGCCTCTCATGGCGATTCTTCGAAGGCAGGGGGTTACGATACTTCCCTACCTGGACGACCTTCTGTTTGTGGCGTCTTCGTAGGAGGAGGCGGTAACTGCTCGCAATCTATCCCTTCAGCTCCTGGAGGATTTCGGGTGGCTGGTCAATTGGGAGAAGTCGTCTCTGGAACGGTCGCAGTCAATCCTGTTTTTGGGATGCATTTCGACACGGTGCGAGCAGTGGTGTCCCTGCCTCCAGACAAGCAAGCATGTCTGCTTCGACATGCACGGGTTATGAAGTCTTCGACAGCAATGTCCCTGCGAAGCTGTATGCGTCTTCTGGGGTTGATGGTGGCGTCCATGGAAGCACTTCCGTTTGTCCGGTTTCATTCCAGGGCTCTCCAAAGGTTCATTCTGAGCCGTTGGGATTGATCGCAGGTTTTCACTGGATTGCAGTGTCATCATCCCCCACAGGGTACGAGAGTCCCTAGGATGGTGGATACGTCCGAAAGAGTTATCCCTGGGAAAGTCCTTCCTCCCTCCGAAGTGGTCGGTCATAACCACCGATGCCAGCCTGACGGGCTGGGGGGGGGTGTCTGGAACGATCTTTGGACTCAGGGAGTATGGTCGTCGGAAGAGTCTGTCTTGCCGATCAACATCCTGGAAATTGAGGGCGATTTTTTTTTTCTTTGCCTCCAACACTGGACGGTCCCTTTAAGCGGTCTGCCAGTCCGAGTGCAGACGGACAATGCGACGACGGTCGTATATATCAACCATCAAGGCGGGACGGGGAGTTCCAAGCTCATGGTGGAGGTATCTCGTATCCTAGTATGGGCAGAGACCAGAGTGCCAGCTATCTCTGCGATCCACATTCCGGGAGTTCAGAATACCACAGCGGACTTTCTCAGTCGCGAGAAGATGGATCCCGGAGAATGGAGTCTTCATCCAGAAATTTTTGCACTGCTGTGCTCCCGTTGGGGAACTCCTCAAGTGGATCTGATGGCATCCAGGTTCAATGCCAAGTTACCGACTTTCATGTCCAGGTACAAGGATCCGAAGGCTGTGGCGGTGGTTGCTCTAGTGGCTCCGTGGGACCAATTAGAGCTAATCTATGTTTTCCACCGATTTCCTTACTCCTCCTGGTGTTACGTCGGATCAGACTAGAGAGAATCCCGGCTATGTTGATAGCCCCAGATTGGCCAAGGAGGACGTGGTTCTCGACACTGGGGTCGCTCCTGGCAGCGCCACCATTTCTACTTCTTTTCCGCTCGGACCTGTTAACCCAAGGGCCCGTTGATCATCCGGACCTGATGTCTCTGCGTTTGACGGCGTGGTTCTTGAGACCGAAATATTGATCCGTCAAGGTTTTTCAGCCGAAGTCATTGCCACTTTGCGAGCTGCCAGAGGTCCGGCTACTACTAGGATTTACCACTTGGGAAGCCTTCTTTTAGTGGTGTTCGGGTTCTTCAAGGAACCCGAGGATTTTTTCCATTCCCAATTTGTTGGTTTTCCTGCAATTCGGGTTGGACAAGGGGTTGGCAGTGAGCACCCTGAGGGGTCAGGTTTCTGCTCTGTCCTTGCTGTTCCGAAAGGCTATCGCCTCACGTAGGGACGTACGTTCCTTTTTTCTCGAAGTAACCCGCCAGTTTCCGCCGCGGAAGGCGCCTGTGTCTCCTTGGCGCCTCAATCTTGTCTTGGAGGCTCTTCAACACGGGCCTTTTGAGCCTATGGACTCTGTTAGTCTTTCTTTGCTCTCTTGGAAGGTTGCATTCCTAGTGGCGGTCACCTCTTTGAGAAGGATTTCTGAGTTGGCGGCTCTTTCTTACTTGCCTCCTTTTCTGGAGTTTCACCCGGATCGTGTAGTGCTTCGCACACGGGGCGACTTTCTACCTAAGGTGGTGTCGCAATTTCATCTTAACCAGGATATTGTGTTGCCCTTCCTTTGTCCGGGACCGAGTAATGCGACGGAACGGGCCTTGCACACATTGGATTTGGTGCGGGCTTTGAAGTTCTTTTTGTCTGTTACCCAAAGTTTTCGGAAGTCGGACTCCCTGTTTGTGATTCCAGCAGGTCGTCGACGTGGTCAACGGGCTTCCAAGGTTTCTATGGCTCGTTGGATCCGGTCGGCCATTTTGGAGGCTTACCGACTTGAAGGCGAACCTTGCCCGATTAAGGTTCGAGCTCATTCCACGAGAGCTGTGGGCTCATCATGGGCTTTCCATCAAGGGGCCTCGGCAGCTTAGCTTTGCTGGGCGGCGACCTGGCGCTCCGTCCACACCTTTACAAGATTTTATAAGGTGGACGTTAGTGCTTCCGCTGATGCAGCCTTAGGACGTAGGGTCCTGCAGGCGGCTGTAGTTTAAAGTTCTAGTTAACTTGTATCTGGCGCCTGTTGCGCATTTATCAAGGTTGTTGGGATTCTGCCTCTTTTGGTTTTTTCCCACTCTTAATTTTTGGACTGCTTTGGGACGTCCCACTAGTAATGTCTAGTGTGTCTCCCTTCCTTCATCTGCAGCTGAAAGACGGATTTTGGTAAGAACTTACCTGTAAAATCCTTTTCAGCGAAGAAGGAAGGGAGACACACATCCCTCCCATGGCAGAAGTGTCTTGTTGTTTTTCAGATGCGGCGTGACCCTTCTCTGATAGCGATTATCTGGGCTGAGGTCGACGCGCTAAGGCTCTGTTCCAGCATCGCCAGCTCATCGCAGTGGTCAGGTCCAGTGAGTAGTACCTGGAACTGTGTGGTTTTTGCCTACATGCATGCATAACCTGTATTTTTGTGTTTTATTCTCTGAAGTCCTTCAGAAGGGGTTATGTTGCTCCGCTGGTGATATTGCTCTTCCTTAAGCTTGGTACAACTGGAGAGCTGAGTAGGAGGAGCCCGAGCTGGAGGGGCCGGTCAACACTCTTTTTAATCTGAGGTGTCTATATCATCTGGGCTCCGCCTACCCACTAGTAATGTCTAGTGTGTCTCCCTTCCTTCTTCGCTGAAAAGAATTTTACAGGTAAGTTCTTACCAAAATCCGTCTTTTTCAAAGTCTTTTACTCTGAGGATTTTGTAAACTCATGGTAGCTGAGCCAGATTTCTACGACCAGCAATTTTTGGCCCCAAACACCAGTACTTCATTTTCTAACTGGACCCCTGTAGTTGCAGAAGAAATGAAGATGTTTTGGAGACTTGTTCTTTCATATGGGCATAGTGAAGAAGCCTGATCTTAGGTAATATTGGAGTGTTGATGTTTTATTCAACACTGCAGTGTTCTGTATGGCTATGACCCGTAAAGGCTTTGAGGCCATCCACAAATTTTTGCATTATAATGATAATGCACAATGTCATCCTCGAGATGACCCCAATTTTGACTGACATTTCAAAGTTGATCACTTTGGCAACAAGTTTGCTGAGGTGTATATTCCCCAAAAGGGACATTGGGGGGGGGGGGGGAGTACAGACCAAAAGTTTGAGCACACCTCATTCAAAGATTTTTCTGTATTTTCATGACTATGAAAATTGTACATTCACACTGAAGGCATCAAAACTATGAATTAACACATGTGGAATTATACATTACACTTTACAAAAAAGTATGAAACAACTGAAAATATGTCTTATATTCTAGGTTCTTCAAAGTAGCCGCCTTTGGCTTTGATTACTGCTTTGCACACTCTTGGCATTCTCTTGATGAGCTTTAAGGCTGGACTCACACTGGCGACTAAATCGTACCACTAGAAAGCGATGAAATATCGCTTTGCAGTCGACCCAATATTAATCAATGTAGTAGCTTCCAGCATCCAATTTTTTGTGGTCCGATTTAAACGTGCGAGTGCAATCGCAGCATGCTGCGATTGTCACCGATTGTGGGTCGACTATCGCCAATGCAAGTCTATGGGTGCGTTGAAAAGTGGGATTACAAACGGACCGCACGTGTGAGTTGCGATGAAATCGCACAACTTTTCCAGGTGACAGGAAACTGCCTTTCAAATTCTCAGGAAGCCTTTACATGCTAATTAGCTAAGCGCATCTTAAAAAAAAAACCAGGAAGAACGCCTACACGGAGTCCAGAAACATGGCATCTACCCATATCAATGTGGAACTCCTCATTGTATTGGTGCAGGAGAGGCCTATATTGTGGGACCAGCGCGATCCCAATTACAGCAATCGGACGCGCAAAGAGGCTGCATGGCAAACGATATGTAAACACATTTTTCCAGACTATCATCAGAGCCAGGGAGGACCAAGAGCGTCTTAGTAAGTACCACATGTAACGGGTTTTTTTTTTGTAAAAAAATGTTATTAAGAAAATAATAATGTATGCTTATGTGTTTAAATGATATTGAAAATGCAGCATTATCGAACTCTGCCTATTTATAACAACACATTGATGTGTGTGTTCACCAACAATATCCATGTCTTTTAACATATCATCGATGCTTTGTCATTTATTCACTATAACATTTTGTACTCCCCTTCACCTCAGATGTAGTTTGTAGGTACTAAAATGCTAAATGATTGAGTTGTTTTGTTAAGGGCCAAGCATTTTTTGAAATGTATGTTACAGCTTATAACATCTATACTTCTGGTTGTATGTTTGTGTTTTAATATTGTAAATCACATCACACATGAACACTATTTAAATGTTCATTGTTGCATAATGTAATTTTTTGATGAATAAATAGATATCAGTCATTATAACCGTTATGGTGTTCTTACATTTGTAGTGACAGATGTGACAAGGCGGTGGCGCAGCTGTCGGGACTGCAACCGGAGGGAGAGGCAGATTAGGGATCGGAGTGGGGCTTCAGCCTCTAAGAAGAGGAAGTACCTCTATTTTGATAGACTAAACTTCCTTGCGCCAGTGATGGATGTGCGACCGTAAGTGCATGTGTGTTCAAACACTTTCATGTCAAACTTTGTAATTTTCTGGGTTTTAATTGTCAAAAATTATTTCATTTCTAGGACGGAGTCAAACCTAACTGAGAGGGAGACGGGGTCTGACTCCGAAGTGCTTATAGGCCCCGTTGGTGATGGGGCAGAGGAGGCAGGCCCTTCCTCTGCAGCATGTGGGTCCACCCAAGCAGCACCAACAGCAGCTGCAGGAGCTGAGGATTCACAAAGCCAGCATCAGGAACATGAGGACCTACCTCAGAGCAGCAGCCCTAATAGGGGTCAGGATGTGTCTCCTCCTCATTCCCAACGCACAAGGCAAGGTAGGCGGCGACGAGAAGGAGTGGGTTCTGTGACGAGGCAGGTGGACCGAGGAGTTCTGGACTATTTGTCCAGTGTAGCTAATGATGATGGTGAGGAGGGATTTTGCCGAAGTCTGGCCCGTTACCTCCGGGCTATTCCAAGACAGCACAGACTGCGGATCAGAAGCAGACTGCAGATTGTTTTGGATGCTGGAACACCGCCTAATGATCCAAGCAACCTACTAGATTATCTAGATAGATGGGTGGTTGGTCCTGAAAATGTGTTAAGGTTGTTTGGACCAAATCCATCACAATCTGCTTCTGCCTCTGATCCTCCTCATCATCATCCTCCTCCACCTCCTCCTTTTGTCCAACAGAACCCAACTCCTCCTCATCCTACTGCAGCTCCTTCTTTCTTTGGAGCTACCCAGCTCCAAGCCATGGGATAGAGTGGCCATGCACAATATGCCCACTCTAACATACCCAATGTTGTTGGCTGGCCACAACATGGATATGTTAGACATGGGCATATTGGGGGTCATTCTGCTAGTGCTCAGTCATATCAATATGACTATGAGCATCAATTCCCTATGTACCCCTACACACAAGCCCTTCAGGATGCAGCCAGTAACCCAGCTGCTACGTTAGTTTCTGCAGCACCTCAGGCTCAATCACAGGTTGCAGATAGTGGAAGGCCTAATACGCAACCTGGCCATCCATCACCACCACCACCAAGCTACCATCAATTGTAGCTGAAAGTATTTTTTGGTTGTATGGAAGTTATATATATTTATTTTTGCATATTCAGAATGTTATACATATTTTTAATTTATGTTTGGACATGTTGGTCCTGTTTTCTAAATATATCAGCCTCTAAAAGGCTTTCAAACTAAATACACTAATCATTAAAATTAGTGAAGTGCCATTGGTTGTCTGTGATTCTTCTTATATGTTGTGACCTGTGTTAAGTATGAAAAAGTGTACATAAAATAATTACAGTCTTCCATTAATTGATGAATGTAAAGTAAGTTTATGGTATCAGATAACATAAAACACACTACATACCTATGGCCTCATCTTGCCAAGGAATAGCACCCGCAGGAGAAACAAAATAATTGGTCAATAAGTCACGGACTTTGAGTCCAGAAGGGGGACGACGAGGATGGATGACTGGTCTCATAGGCCTCGTCATATTATCAGACTGAAGTTCAGGCATATCAGCTGATGAGCATTCATGCATTCTGGTAAAATTATGTAGTACTCACACATGCTTGCACTACAAGATTAACATTTGAATCACTTAGCTGAATGGCTGATTGTAGGACACGCCATTTGGCTGTAAGAATACCAAATGTGCACTCCACCAGGCGTCGTGCACGAGAAAGCCGATAATTAAATATGCGTCGCTGATGGTTCAGATTGCGCCGAGGATATGGCCTCATAACATGACGAGTTAATTGGAAGGCCTCATCCGCTACTACAACATATGGCACTGCATCCACATTTGACTGTGGAAGTTGACATGCTGGTGGTAAGTGCAATTGGTTATTGCGTAGCCGCCGACCCATAATGGAAGAATTGAAGACTCTGGAGTCTCCAGTCCTTCCATAGGCCCCAATGTCTACAATTATGAAGCGGTAGTTACTGTCGACCAAGGCCAACAAAACTATAGAAAAATATTGCTTATAATTGTAGAATTGGGTCCCTGAGTTCGGCGGCTTACGCACACGTATGTGCTTCCCGTCCAGGGCTCCAATACAGTGTGGAAAATTACTGCTTTCTTGAAATCCACGTGCAATCCTCAACCAATCTTCCATTTTGGGCTCTGGCATCACCTCTTTATTAAGTCTTGACCAAATTTGTCCACAAGTAGAGCTGACTATTCCGGAAATGGTGGATTTCCCTATCAAAAACTCTAAATGCAGAGCAGCGTATGAGAGCCCAATGGAAAGGAACCTGCAATACAGAAACAACAACAAACGTGTACACATCAGACAAAAAATATAAAAACACTGCATTAAGCAAATGTAAACAGTGGACATTTGTTTACTCACCCATTCACTTAATGTAATGACTTATAAACCCTTATGACTGCTACACACAACCATATAGGGCAAACTTAAACATTTTATAATGACATGGGGTACAGTATGTTAAGATTTACAAAGTAAGAAGAATGTGAAAGTTGTTACACTATGCAAAACATCATCAACATATCGTTGACACACATACCTTAATGTTAGAAGAAGCCTTTCCTCAGCAGAAATTGAAGGACGCATCCTGGTGTTCTGAAAGGTGATTCCAGGGCGCAATATGTCAAGCAAAATATCAAAGGTGGCAACACTCATGCGACAATAGTCAAAAAACTTGTCTGGATTCCTACGCAATGTGGAATACAGGCGCTCAAAATGCCCTTTGCTGATCCTTCGCATCACAAGGGGATGCACCCACATCCTTCTGTGTATTCTGTGCGAAACAACTACAGGGTATGACTCCCCAAAAGTTCTGGATATCAGCCAATAGTACAGCAGACGCTCAGTTGTATTAAAACGTAGTCTGTCACTCATAATTTTCACTTTGCAGCAACACAACAGGAACCACTAAGAAGCCAAACACTCCACGGCAACGTTTGGGAGGGTAAGAACAGTCCAACCACGCTTAAATATGGCTCTGGCTCATTATTCAAATGATTTGCAGGCCTCAAAACCGTTAAATGTCCATTTTGCTTTGATGCCACTAAAAAACGGTAGTCGCTGGGTAATCGGATGTGAAACTTAAGCGTACATGCTACAAAATCGCATCAACTACTAAAAATCGGATGCCAGTCGCAGCAATGTTCATGAAATTTTAATCCGATTATCGACCGACTAAAACGGTCCGATTTTTTAGACGTTGTGTGTGACTCCAGCCTAAGAGGTAGTCACAGGGAATGGTTTTCACTTCACAGGTGTGCCCTGTCAGGTTTAATAAGTGGGATTTCTAGCCTTATAAATGGGGTTGGGACCATCAGTTGTGTTGTGCAGAAGTCTGGTGGATACACAGCTGATAGTCCTACTGAATAGACTGTTAGCTGCTTTTTTCTTGCCATTATACAAATTCTAAGTAAAGAAAAACGAGTGGCAATCATTACTTTAAGAAATGAAGGTCAGTCAGTACAGGGGCCTGCTTCTTCCTGACTGCCAAAGAACAAGGCCTTGATCACTACCCACTGGAACTGAAGGTACGTACCAGTTTGGCCTGCACACCGTGATAACACAGTGTACATGGCCATCTGTATGATATGCACGGCCAGCTTCTGGTACCACACCTTGGCTTCTCTCATGGCACTGTACAGCTGGAGGACTTGATCGGAGTGATGAACTCCCACTATATTTTGGTTGCACCCCAGTACAGTTTGGTTTGGTGACCTGTGTAGAGGTACCTTGTACAGTGGATGGCGTGCTGCCATCATATATGGTGGTAAAGAAAAGGACAGCCCTTTTGTCCTTGACCACAAGCATGTTATCGCTACATTAGCCTCTGTTCTCATTCTCACCCTGAGAAGCTGCCCAATTAGCGTCCTAGGGAGGGGTCTCTGATTTTTGCGGCTAGTACTGCATGCAGCAGTAGTTCGCAGAGAGGGACTTGAAGATTGAGATGCTGGAATAAAAGTTATCTACGTAGAGGTGATAAACTTGATCCAGCAGTGGGTGCACCAAAATCCACACAATTTTCCCACTCATTCCCAGGACAGGGGAACATTCATGGAGTTCAATCCGGGTGTCCTTCCCTTCTTAAACTCTAAACCTGTGGGTGTACCCTGAGGTACTCTTGCACAGCTTGTAGAGTTTAATTCCATACTTGGCTCTCTTACTGGGCAGGTATTGCCAAAGTTGAACCTCCCCTTGAAATGTACAGGCAGGCCCCTGGAACTGAAGGTGTTCCTATCGTACCAGGCCACCATTTCCCCAGTGAGATCCCTCAAACCACAAAGGAAGTTGGCAAAAGAGGTGCTACAGAAGCAAGGACAACATTTGACAATGTGACACCTGACCCAAAAAACCTGGTATGTATAAGAGAATGCTTCAAATTGCACCACACATCCATGGCCTACTAAATTAATTTCTGACTTGCACAACTCGCGTATGCCAACCTGATGTGCAGTACACTACAGAACTCACATATGCCAACTTGATGCACTCTACACAACTCACATACGCCAACCTAATGCACTCTACATTACTCACGTATGCCAACCTGATGAACGCTACACAACGCACGTATGTCAACCTGATGCAGTCTACATTAGTCACATATGCCAAGCTGATGCACTCTACACACCTTACGTATGCCATTACATTATAAAATTCACATACCAGGAAACACTAGATCAATTCCAATATAGGCTCGCTTGGGGGAAGGTTTCCACTGTTTAGGCACATCAATTGCTCTCCAAATGTGACAAGAAGCCCGCAGATCATTCTATCAAAGTCTGCATTCCAAAACATTACTCCTTCCCTTCCAAGCCTGGCCGTGCGCCCAAACAATTTTCCCCCACATATGGGGTCTCGGTGTACTCAGAAGGTTTATTTTCACGGCTCAACGTTGTAAATTTCTGTGAAGAATCTGGGGGTTTAACCCCTTTCTGACATCTGATGTACTATCCCGTCCAGGTGACCCGGGCCCGTATGACCGTGTATGGGATAGTACGTCATACGCGATCAGCCGCGCTCACGGGGGGAGTGCAGCTGATTGCGGCCGGGCTGGCACCCGGCACTATGTGCCAGGGGCTGTCACGGACCGCTCCCGGCACTTTAACCCCTGGCACACTGCGATCAAACATGATCGCAGTGTTCCGGCGGCATAGGGAAGCGTCAGGCAGGGAGGGGGCTCCCTGCGTGCTTCCCTGAGACCCTCAGAATAACGAGATGTGATTGCACTGCTCCGAGGGCCTCTTCCCTGCAGGCCCCCGGATCCAAGATAGCCGTGAGGTCCTTCCGGGTCCTGCAGGGAGGTGGCTTCTCAGTGCCTGCTGAGAGCAGGCGCTGAGGAGCCTCCTGCACTGTCTGTCAGATCGCTGATCTGACACAGTGCTCTGCAAAGTACCAGATCAGCGATCTGACACTATATAGTGATGTCCCACTCTGGGAAAAAGTATAAAAAAAAAAGTGTAAAAATAATTTTAAAAAAATTTCTAAATAAAGAAAAAAAAAAATTCCCCAATAAATTTATTTCTTCATGTAAATAAAAAAACAATAAAAGTACACATATTTAGTATTGCCGTGTCCATAACGACCTGCCCTATAAAACTGTCCCAGTAGTTAAACCCTTTAGTGAACCCCTTAAAAAAACAAGGCAAAAAAACAATGCTTTATCATCATACCGCAAAACAAAAAGTGGAATAACACGCGATCAAAAAGACAGATATAAATAAACATGGTACCGTTGAAAATGTCATCTTGTCCTGCAAAAAACGAGCCGCCATACAGCATCATCAGCGAAAAAATAAAAAAGTTATAGCTCGCAGACTAAAGCGATGCAAAAATAATTATTTATATAAAATTGTTTTTATTGTATAAAAGCGCCAAAACAAAAAAAGATATAAATGAGGTATCGCCGTAATCGTACTGATCCGAAGAATAAAACTACTTTACTACTTTATCAATTTTACCACACACAGAACGGTGTAAACGCCCACCCCTAAAAGAAATTCATGAATTGCTGGTTTTTGTTCATTCTGCCTCCCAAATATCATAATAAAACGCGATCAAAAAATATCATGTGCCCGAAAATGGTACCAATAAAAACGTCAACTCGTCCCACAAAAAATAAGACGTGTGTATAGCGCCTCTAGCAGCAATGATACGTCAAAATCATAATATCTCAGGGGTGGATGTCAAGAATAAGGTATTTAAGATTTCATTATTTGGTGATGACGTTTTACTGACCCTCACTAAACTTCATATAACACTCCCTAACCTCATAGTCACTTTGAAGGAGTATGGACAGCTGTCGCGATATAAATGAAATACCTTTAAAACAGAGACCTTACTCTTGAGCATTCCCCCTAATATCCTTGACTATTTAAAGACAATCGTTACATTCAGATGGAAAACCGAGGCTATTAAATACTTGGGGGTTAGTCTGTCCTCTTTCTATAACAATTTATATAATTGTAACTATCCCTCTCTTTTTGGAGCGTTGAGGAGGCTTTTGACTAAGTGGATGCCACTTTCGCTCTCACTGAGCTTCAGTTAAGATGACTCTCCTGCCTAAGCTACTTAATTATTTTGAGACTCTCTCGCCATTAAGGTTCCCCTTGGGGAACTTAGGTCTCTCCAAGCTGCTATAATGAAGTTCATATGGAACGAAAGACGCCATAGCATATCCAAAAGTGTTCTCACATCTCATAGATCACAAGTGGGCTTGTCTGTTCCGGATATCGTTAAATACTATTGGGCAGCACACCTGACAAGGATTCCCTTGTGGGCTTCATTATGAGCTTACAATATTTGGACTGAATCAAAAGCTGAGAAATTCGTGGATACCATCCACGCTGCTGTACAAATGACGGTCCAAGCAAGTTCAGGATGAAAAAAATTGGTGTTTTTTGGGATTAAAACCACCGATTTTTCATCCTGAACTTGCTTGGACCGTCCTTTGGACAGCATCGCAGATGGTATCCATGAATTTCTCAGCTTTTGATACTACGATAGGTCACTAGATTTGACCAGCGGCAGCTGACAATTTTAACAAATCTATATGCCTTATCTTAAGTCACAGCAGGTGAGTGCAATCTCACTGTGTATTTTGACATCTCCATCGGATAAGACCCTATTTGCGCTTCTCTCTCCTACAGTGTATTTATTGAATATTTGGACTAAAATAGATATGGTTGGCTCCGATCCCCCGAACTCCCTTTTATGGTCGACTAAGCCTAATAATATACCATTTACTTTGCTGGGCCCTATGCAGTTTGGGCAGTCTGGGCTCCCTGGGACTATTTTAGTGCACAAAATAACAGGAGCATGTTGGTTTTTGAACAGGTTTCTTCTTCGCTTCCCTATATGTATGTCTCATCTTATTTAGTATTGTGGTTTTATAAAAATTGTAATATGAGTATGAGGATGGAGTCATCTTAACTTGGCATCATTTAGAACTGCTGTTGGAATTTGTCTTTTTCTGTTCTATTCCACATTATGTTTTGATGCCACCAGGGAAACGTCTTTCAAGAGCTCATTATGGTGCTTGAACCTCTAGGTTCAAGCAACATATTGTAATCCGATTTCTTATATTTATTGTGCTTTGGAAAAAGCACTATATTGTTATTCACATTATTCTTTTTCCGTGTTCTTCTTCTCCAGATTTGCGCAATTAATACAGCCTGAACCGCTCGGTGTACAGACTCCGTTCAAACAAGGTTTTGAAGCTAGCTGCCGTGACAGGTGTGCTAAGTATTTTTGGAGTTGATCGGATTTTTTGCTTTTTAACCCTTTACGTTTGAAAAAAAAATCTTCCCATTGGAATGCATTGATTTTGAACTTAAATGTACGTCTCGGGCTTGGAATTTTTTAAAATCGAAAAATGATATTTTTCCTCCGACTGTTAACCCCCTGAGGACATTTTTGTAGAAAAAAAATTTTGCCACCTCAAAACGTGCGTAAAAAAATGGCGTAAAAATAAATTGCCATAGGAATTAATGGCCCCATTGTAATCAATGGGCTCCCATATAAATCAATAATATAGCTGTGAGGCGTTTGTAAGGACCAACTACCACACCAGCTATAAATAACCCGGTTGCTAGAAAGATGGCTACAGCATTACTATGATGCTATGCCATTCCAGCAAGTTTATTGGCTGTAAAACAGGCGCCAAACTTGCTGGGCAGGCATCCGAGCTTCCTGCCCGAATACATGAGGTGTTCTGCAGAGTTCCGAGCATGTCCGAGCACCCCGATGCTCAAGGGTTAACGGAGCATGTCCGAGCATGTTCGCTCAACACTACCGGGCACCAATTCAAAGCACAATCTGTAGTTCCTTCAGGAAATACACATCTAGTTTCTTCTTCTTCTTCTCCGCGTTTTCTGCAATTAATGCGGCCCGAACCGCTCGGCGCAGAGTCCCGTTCAGGCGGCGTTTCGAAGCCCTCGGTGGGGACAGGTGTGCTATGTATTTTTGGAGTCGATCCGATTTTTAGTTTTTAACAAAAATCGCATTTTATGCAAGAATTTTCCCATAGGAATTAATGGTGACCTTTCCATGACCCCCAACTGACATGGATTGAAGCCACAGCACAGGTGCAGTGACTTACAAAGATGGCAGCTATGCAAATGCAGCTTCCACACATGACCCGTATCAGCTAATAGAAGCTGACAGATCGCTGATTCAAGGTCTTAAAGGTGCAGCACAGGGCCCCAGGCAGCACATGGGGCGCCATGCAGCGGACAGGGGCCACAGGCAGCACACAGGGGCCATAGGCGGTGCACAGGGGCCACAGGCGGTGCACAGGGGCCACAGGCGGCGCACGGGGCCCCAGGCAGCGCACAAGGGCCCCAGGCAGTGCACAGGACCCCAGGCGGCGCACAGGGGCCACAGGCAGTGCACGGGGCCCCAGGCAGCGCACAAGGGCCCCAGGCAGTGCACAGGGCCCCAGGCAGCGCACAGGGGCCACAAGCAGCACACAGGGGCCCCAGGCAGCACACAGGGGCCCCAGGCAGCACACAGGGGCCACAGGCAGGGCACGTGGCCCCAGGCAGACCACGGGGCCCCAGGCAGAGCGCAGGGGCCACAGGCAGCGCACAAGGGCCCCAGGCAGTGCACAGGGCCCCAAGCAGCACACAGGGGCCACAGGCAGCACACGGGGCCCCAGGCAGCACACAGGGGCCCCAGGCAGCACACAGGGGCCACAGGCAGGGCACGTGGCCCCAGGCAGACCACGGGGCCCCAGGCAGAGCGCAGGGACCACAGGCAGCTCACGGGGCCCCAGGCAGAGCACAGTGGCCCCAGGCAGCATACGGGGCCCCAGGCAGAGCACAGGGGCCCCAGGCAGCACACGGTGGCTGAAGTGGCTACTGAGGTGCCGAATGTGCCAAAGTGGCTACCAAGTGGCCAAAATGGCTACCAAGTGGCCAAATTGGCGACCAAGGTGCCGAATGTGCTAAAGTAGCTACCAAGTGGCCAAAGTGGCTACCGAGGTGCCGAATGTGCCAAAGTGGCTACAAAGTAGCCAAAGTAGCTACCGAGGGGCTGTGTGCAGCAAAGTGGCTACCAAGGATTCTTGCATGCCAAAATGGCTACCAATGGGCCAAAGTGGCTAACAAGGGGCCCAGCACATCAAAGTGGCTACCAAGGGGCCATATACAACCCATCCCAGGTTGTGCCATCGCTATACACAACATTCATATTCTAAGTTTACTTTCTTACAGTCGACACCTGATACACTGCTGTGAAGCTGGCAGCGCTGTTCAAGCACCATGTAATTCGTTCAGGAAATGTCCATCTAGTTCTAATTGTACTCCGTTCTTTCTGACCCTCTAACTTGTAAGCCAAACTGTGATTGTTTTGTCTCATTTCTGAATGTAAAATTTTGTAAAATTTAATAAAAATTAGTTATTAAAAAAAAAATTGAGTATGGCTAGGTTTACATTGCCTTTTAAAGATTGCGTTATGCGATCGCGCTAGCGCAGATGCTCCATCTGTGCTAGCGGTGATGGACCCCAGAATGCTGCAGACCGCGTCCGGGTCCATCACAGAATGACGGCACATCGCTAACGCATGCCGATTATGACATACGTTAGCGATGCGTTACATAATGGCTATCTATGGGTGCGCTAACGCATCCGTTACTGTTGTGAATGGGTTTGAGATGAGTTCTGAGCAGAGGCTCCCTCTGGTGGTTACAAGCGGTACTAGTGAGGATTGGGAATCAGGTGTTACTGATTGGTCTTATTTAAGGGAATCATTTTCCCATCAGGGTTGCCGGTGATCAATTGTTCTGGTCTGAATCCTTCTTTCCAGTTTCCCTTGTAGCCTGCTGTGTCGTGTCTGCATCTCCTGCTATCAGATAAGACAATTTCTTATTTTGTGTTTTTGCTATATTTTTGCATTTTGTCCTGCACTTCTGTGGGGGCCTTCTGGGTCCCCTCCGGGGGCTTTTGCCCTCTCAGTTTAGTCCAGCCACTGTGTTTTGTACTTTTGCTTTACTGTTGTGAATGGGTTTGAGATTAGTTCTGAGCAGAGGCTCCCTCTGTATCTCTGGGTGCTGGGGAGGATCTTTTCTCCCAATGGAGTTTGCACAGTTGTCAGGTCGTGTGATCTCAGGTGATTTTGAAATTAGTAGAGTTGGTGCCTTTCAGGGTTTTCTGGGATTGCAGTAAGTGCCCTTCCTATCCTTTTCTATTTAGTTAGTTTGGGCCCCAGCGTTTGCTCATACTATTTTCTTTCTGTGTCAGTATTTCCTCTTGTCTAACCGCCATTACATGTTTGGGGGCTTTCTATTATCTTTGGGGTTCTGCTCCGGGGCAGATAGCTTTCCTATTTCTATCTTTAGGTGTAGTTAGTTTCTCAGGCTGTGACGAGGCGTCTAGGACCATCGTAGGAACGCTCCACGGCTGCCTCTAGTTGCGGTGGTTAGTCAGGGTACTGCAATCTCATAGATTCCAACTGCTCTGGTGTATTTCCTGTTTTTTCTGCCTCCCCCCAGGCTGAGGATGTTCCTGACTTTTTGTTTGATTTTTCTGATGTGTTTAGCGAAAGTAAATCTGCATCCTTACCTCCCCATAGGAGCTATGACTGCACTATTGAATTAGTGCCAGGTAGTAAATTCCCTAAGGGTCGCCTTTTTAACTTGTCTGTACCTGAACATGACGCTATGCGGTCTTATATCAAGGAATCATTGGAGAAGGGTCATATCAGACCATCCTCTTCACCCTTAGGTGCCGGTTTTTTCTTTGTGGCCAAAAAAGATGGTTCATTAAGGCCGTGTATTGATTATCGTCTCTTGAACAATATTACTGTGAAATATCAATACCCGTTACCCTTGATTTCTGACCTGTTTTCCAGGGTGAAAAACGCTACTTGGTTTACCAAGCTTGACCTCAGGGGGGCGTATAACCTTATTCGCATTAAGCACGGGGATGAATGGAAGACGGCATTTAACACCCCTGAAGGGCATTTTGAGTACCTTGTGATGCCCTTTGGGCTCACTAATGCTCCTTCCGTCTTCCAGTCCTTCATGAATGACATTTTCAGGGATTTTGTGGACAAGTTTCTGATTGTTTATTTGGATGATATCTTGATTTTTTCTAATGACTGGGACTCTCATGTGAAACATGTTCGAACTGTATTCCAGATTTTGAGAGAGAATGCTCTGTATGTGAAGGGATCAAAGTGTCTTTTTGGCGTACAGAAGATCTCATTTCTGGGATTCATTTTGTCCCCATCTGTTATTGAAATGGACCCGGTCAAGGTTCAGGCCATCTGTGATTGGGTCCAACCTACTTCATTAAAGGCTCTTCAGAGATTTTTGGGTTTTGCCAATTTTTATCGTAAATTTATTGGTAATTTCTCTGTTATTGTTAAACCATTAACTGATTTGACCAGAAAGGGTTCTGATGTGGTGAATTGGCCTCCTGAGGCAGTCTCTGCGTTTCAGGAACTTAAGCAGAGATTCACTTCTGCTCCTGTTCTACGGCAGCCTGATGTTTCTCTGCCATTTCAGGTGGAGGTTGATGCCTCTGAAATTGGGGCAGGTGCCGTTTTGTCCCAAAAAGATCCAGAGACCTCTAAAAGTAACCCTTGTGCCTTTTTCTCTCGAAAATTTTCTCCTACTGAACGTAATTATGACGTGGGTAATCGGGAGTTATTGGCCATGAAGTGGGCTTTTGAAGAGTGGAGACATTGGCTGGAGGGAGCCAAACATCAGGTGGTGGTCCTTACGGACCATAAGAATCTGGTCTATCTGGAATCTGCCAAGCGACTCAATCCTAGACAGGCCAGGTGGGCCTTGTTTTTCACACGTTTTAATTTTGTGGTTTCCTTTCTTCCTGGCACTAAGAATGTTAAGGCGGATGCCCTCTCGAGGAGTTTCCTTGCGGACTCTCCTGAGCTATCTGATCCCTCTGTTATTTTGAAGGAGGGTGTAGTTCTTTCCGCCATCTCGCCTAATTTGAGACTTGCTCTGGAGGGGTGTCAGGAGGATAGGCCCGAGCGCTGCCCTGTTGGAAAGTTGTTTGTCCCGGACCGATGGAAAAAGAGTGTGATGTCTGAGATTCATTGTTCCGCATTGGCTGGGCATCCCGGAATTTTTGGTACCAGAGACTTGGTTAGTCGGTCCTTTTGGTGGCCTACCTTGTCTCGCGATGTCAGGGAATTTGTGCAGTCCTGCGGGACTTGCTCTCGCTCCAAGCCTTGCTCTCGCTCTAGTGGTTTGTTGATGCCATTGCCTGTGCCCAAGAGACCATGGACCCATATCTCTATGGATTTCATTTCCGATCTTCCTGTTTCTCAGAGAATGACCACCATCTGGGTAATTTGTGATAGGTTTTCCAAAATGATACATCTTGTGCCATTACCTAAGTTGCCTTCCTCCTCTGAATTGGTGCCGTTGTTCCTTCAGCACGTGGTTCGTTTACACGGCATTCCTGAGAACATTGTGTCTGACAGAGGAGTCCAGTTTGTTTCCAGATTTTGGAGGACTTTTTGTTCTAAACTGGGTGTTCAATTGTCTTTCTCCTCGGCATTTCATCCTCAGACCAATGGTCAAACTGAGAGAACAAACCAGACATTGGAGACTTATCTAAGATGCTTTGTGTCTGCTGATCAGGATGACTGGGTCTCTTTTTTGCCTTTGGCTGAGTTTGCTCTTAATAATAGGGCTAGCTCTGCCACTTTGATGTCTCCGTTTTTCTGTAATTCTGGGTTTCACCCTCGATTTTCTTCAGGACAGACGGAGGCTTCTGTCTGTCCAGGTGTTGACTCTGTTGTTGAGCGTATGCAGCAGATTTGGGACCAGGTAGTGGAGAGGTTGTCCCTCTCTCAGGAGAAGGCCCAGCGGTTTGCTAACCGGCATAGGACTGATGGTCCTCGGTTTAAAGTGGGGGACTTGGTCTGGTTGTCCTCAAAGAATATTCCTATGAGAGTAGCATCTCCTAAATTTAAGCCTAGGTTCATTGGACCTTATAAGATCATGGAGATTATTAATCCTGTTTCTTTTCGTTTGCTTCTTCCAGGGACATTTAAGATCCATAACGTGTTCCACAAGTCCTTGTTGAAGAGGTTTGTTGAGCCAGTGGTTCCTGCTGCTGTGCCTCCTGACCCTGTTTTGGTTGAGGGCAATCTGGAGTATGTGGTTGAGAAAATATTGGATTCTCGTTTTTCTAGACGAAGACTCCAGTATTTGGTTAAATGGAGAGGTTATGGTCAGGAAGATAATTCTTGGGTGTTTGCTTCGGACATCCATGCTGGGAGACTTATCCGTGCGTATCATAGAGCTCATCCTGACCGACCTGGTTGCTCAGGTGGGGTTCGGTGACCCCTCCTCAAGGGGGGGGTACTGTTGTGAATGGGTTTGAGATGAGTTCTGAGCAGAGGCTCCCTCTGGTGGTTACAAGCGGTACTAGTGAGGATTGGGAATCAGGTGTTACTGATTGGTCTTATTTAAGGGAATCATTTTCCCATCAGGGTTGCCGGTGATCAATTGTTCTGGTCTGAATCCTTCTTCCAGTTTCCCTTGTAGCCTGCTGTGTCGTGTCTGCATCTCCTGCTATCAGATAAGACAATTTCTTATTTTGTGTTTTTGCTATATTTTTGCATTTTGTCCTGCACTTCTGTGGGGGCCTTCTGGGTCCCCTCCGGGGGCTTTTGCCCTCTCAGTTTAGTCCAGCCACTGTGTTTTGTACTTTTGCTTTTTGCAGTTTTTTCAGTGGCTGCTGTTTTTGTTACACCAGAGAACTAATTTAGGTGGTAGAGGTCGTGTGATCTCAGGTGATTTTGAAATTAGTAGAGTTGGTGCCTTTCAGGGTTTTCTGGGATTGCAGTAAGTGCCCTTCCTATCCTTTTCTATTTAGTTAGTTTGGGCCCCAGCGTTTGCTCATACTATTTTCTTTCTGTGTCAGTATTTCCTCTTGTCTAACCGCCATTACATGTTTGGGGGCTTTCTATTATCTTTGGGGTTCTGCTCCGGGGCAGATAGCTTTCCTATTTCTATCTTTAGGTGTAGTTAGTTTCTCAGGCTGTGACGAGGCGTCTAGGACCATCGTAGGAACGCTCCACAGCTGCCTCTAGTTGCGGTGGTTAGTCAGGGTACTGCAATCTCATAGATTCCAACTGCTCTGGTGTATTTCCTTTTTTACCTGCACTCCTCAGCTACCGTAACATAACACGTTACATAGCATTAGTGCCGCTATGTAACAGATGCCATCAGCGCATTGCCATTAGCGCAATGTGAACCCAGCCTATGGCATTTAACAGAGAGTAATGCAAGACTACATCTAGGTAAGAAAAACAAAAACTACAGAATGAGATGAATAGAACTAAGCAACAGTGCAAAAAAGACGGGTATACTAATAGATCACAGACTGTAAATGAGTCACCAGTATGATGCAGCAGCAAAAAAGGCAAATACAGTTCTGGGATGTATTAATAGAAGTCTAGATCACGTGAAGTAATTATCGTCCTCTACTCCTCCTTGGTCAGGCCTCATCTGAAATACTGTGTCCAGTCCTGGGCACCACATTTTGAAAAAGAAATTGAAAAACTGGAGCAAGTACAGAGAAGAGCTACCAGGATGGTGATCGGACTGCTGCGTATGTGCTACGAGGAACAGTTAGGGCCCCGTCTCACATAGCGACGCACCAGCGATCCCGACAACGATATGAACTTGTCAGGATCGCTGCTGAGCTGACAAACAGGCAGCGATCAGGACAGCGACACTGCGGGTAACGTCGCTTAGTAACCCGCAGTGTACGTTGGATACCAGCCCGCTGATGCAGGGAGCTGGTAACCAATGTACACATCGGGTTTCCAGGCACTGTGCGGTGCCTGGAAACCCAATGTGTACCTTGGTTACCAGCTCCCCTGCAGTAGCGCGCTGGTATCCAACCTACACATCGGGTTTTCAGGCACAGCCCCGCGCCTGGAAACCCGATGTGTACCTTGGTTACCAGCTGATCGCAGGTCTTCTGCCTGCCACACGCAGCGATGCGTGCTGGCCAGCGGGAGACCAACGATCAAAAAAAAGTCCAGGCATTTCTGACACGACCAGCGATTCACAGCAGGGCCTGATCGCTATGTGAGACAGTGAGAGTATGTGTGTTGAATGGGGTGTACATTTCACCTAGATACTTTGCTGACTGGTATAATGGAAATGTATGGCTGTGTAAACCTAGTGGTAGAGAAAGGTCACTACACCTTACATTCAGTACCACACTTGCAGCTCAGGCCTGAAACCACTCAGCTGTTAATTAGGAGACCAGAAGTAGGTGTCTGCGAACACAGACAGAGAGCTCGCTTAGTCTGGACAAGGAGTCCAGGCACAAGAAGGAGTCTCCAGGAGTATGAGCTGTCTCAGTCTGGGTGCTCGATGTACCCCGAACACAGGAGTAGTCTCTGTGAGAATCCATGCGGATCGCTGCTGAATAGGAGGGGAGCTCTCTCAAGTCTGGACGTTGGATATGCCTTCAGACACAAGGAGGAGACTCTGTGAAACTCCATGCTGGTAAATGCTGAACATATGTGTTGTTTTGGAGACAGGCTGTTAGAGTCTGGACCCGGATAGATAGGGAAATCTATCTAAGTGTAGTAAGTGGCTGGACAAGCCCAGGTCTTATGTTTATGATTTGGTTTTGATTATGTTCTGTTTGCTGTGGACTTTAATAAAACTGGTTGCGGCCAGTTTTTACCAGAACTGCTGTCTGTGAATGAACTGTTTCCGTGCCACTCCGTCTACCCGGACGGCGATCCCAGAGCTATATCCCTGAAAAGCTTACAATTGGTGGAGGATGCGGGCAGCACAGTGGCTTAGAGACAGCAATAAAGGAGAGAAGTCTGTTGAAGCAGCAGCAGAGAAAAAAAAAGTGTGTGTCAGCAAAAAACGTCTGATTGGAGCAGTCTTAAAGAGACAGTAGCCCTAATAGACTTTGCAAAGAAAAAAAAAAAGTGTCTGCACAGCAAGGCTGAATTTTCTGTGGAAAAGACTGTGGAGTGTGTATGTCTTGAGTGAAGACTGCCGTTGTTGAGACAGAGAAGTCTGACAGCATGGATGACAGCATGGAGGCGCTGTTTGAACAAATGGCGCAAGTTAATGTGCAACATAAGACTGCCGTGGTTGAGACAGATAAGTCCGGCAGTATGGAGGAGCTCGTTGAGTACCTGGTCCAGGCCCAGCGGAGCATGCAGCAGAGCATGGAGCGGCAGCACCAGCAGCGCATGCAGCAGGCCCAGCAGCAATTCCTGCAGCAGCAGCAGGAGAATAACCGGTTGTTTTTTGAGCAGGTTGCAGCACTACAAAAGACTTGCAGCGCATCGTCCCAAAGTAATGTTGCAAAGTCACCTGCATTGTCCGCTGTAAAGAAGGCGGTAAGACGGTCCCTGAAAAAGATGACACCTCGTGACGATGTGGAGGTATATCTCACTAGGTTTGAGGGACTGGCAGAGAAGGAGCATCTGCCCCTATCTGAATGGGCCATGATGGTCGCACCCTATCTGATTGGAGAACCCCAAAGGGCCTATGCTGACCTGAGCGAGCAGGACAGCCAAGACTATGCCAAGCTGAAAGCGGAGATTCTTACCCGGCTGGGTGTTACGGTGACAGCCCGTGCCAGGGGAGTTCATGGCTGGAGATGCAGTTGGGAGTCTGCAGTCAGCAAACCTGATTATGGAGTTGAAAAGGTGATAGTGGACCGCTACACCCAAGCACGTCCTCCTGAGGTACAGCCAGAGGTCGGACAAGGAGACCACCAGGACGCCAATCGTCTGGTCAGCCTGATGGAGAGGGCCTTCGCCACCAAAGACTGCCTCCGTGACCAGCCGTCTGAGAGGTCGTCACTTCAGAGTTCCTGGACGCCGAACTCTCCCGGTAAGAGCGTTCCAGCTGTTGGGTCATGTAGGTGGGAAAGTGTGATGGACAGTGTTGGAGATGTCGTGAAATTGCAGCCAACTGTCCAATAGAGGGGGAGCCTATGGATTGTGATGTTGGCAGATCCCTCTCTCCCTGCGCAGAACCTGTGTGTGTGTCCACCTCAGCCGAAGAGACTGGACCACAGGTGTCCCCGGTGGTTGTAAATGACTGCCCAGCACAGGCCCTCTTGGACTCGGAGAGTCCAGTGACTTCCGTGTGTGATAGCCTGATTGATAGGGACTTCATCCCTGATAAACACCTGAGTGTGGTGTGTGTCCATGGAGACACCAAAGTCTACCCAGAGACTGTCGTGGACTTGATCCCCAAACGCGGGGAGGTTTCATGTGAAGTGGGGGTAGTGAAGAACTTGGTGCACCCCGTCATATTGGGTAATGACTTTCCCCGGTCTAAGGATCTCTGGGGGAAAAATGTTTCTGATGGACAGTGTGATGAAGCTCCTACTGAGGGTGCGCAGTCCCGAGGGGCGGAACACAATGCTAGTGGGCCGTTAAACTTATGTGATAATGATGATGATGATAATGATGATGATGATCATGATAATGATGATGACCATGATAATGATGCTGATAATGATAATGATGATGATCATGATAGTGATGATGATACTGATCATAATCATGATAATGATATTGATAATAATGATGACTGTGATAGTGATGAAATTCCTTTGCAGGTGATGTTGGGAGACGATGATGGTGGTTCTCGGGAACCGAGTGTCCCTGACTTACCTGTGTCCTGTGACAATTTTGAGAGTGAGCAGTGGCGAGACCCCTCTCTTAAAACGGCCCAGGAAAATATAAATGTTCTAAATGAGGTTTCCCAAGAGCCTGGCTCTGAGGAGAGGTTTCCTCATGTTGCCATAAACACTCACCTGTTGTATAGGGACACTGAAGTCCAGGGAGAGGTCGTGAGCCAGCTCCTAGTACCTGAGCTATATGGAAGTATAGTGCTGGGGTTGTCACATAGTCACATACTTGAGGGACCACCTGAGGGAAACCAGGGACCAGATGGTGAAGTTAATGTTGTGGATGACATGTTAACTAAGGTTCCAGATCAAGATGTGAATGAGAATGAATTGTATAACCCTGACAGTGAGCAGGATGTGAATGAAAATGAAGTGTATAACCCTGAAAGTGAGCAGGATGTGAATGAGAATGAATTGTATAACCCTGACAGTGAGCAGGATGTGAATGAAAATGAAGTGTATAACCCTGAAAGTG
>JARQOD010000003.1:225699043-225906497 GCA_033576555.1 Oophaga sylvatica | reverse complement strand
TTAATGAGCGATACCACAGAAAGATGTCACCGGGCATACTCACCTCATCTCCTTCTGCTGCCGCCGCCCACGCTTCCTGTCTCTGACAGAGAGCAGCGCCGCTGGATGACGTCATCATTCAGCGGCCTGCTCTTTCAGAGCGAGGAAGCGCGGGTACCGGTGATGCTGCGGACAGGTGAGAGGTGTGTGTGTGTGTACAGGTGAGAGGTGGTGTGTGTGTGTGTATGTGTATGTACAGGTGAGAGGTGGTGTGTGTGTGTGTGCAGGAGAGTGATGGGGGAAAAAGCAGTGATGGGGAAAAGCAATGGGGAAAAACTGATGGGGAAAAGCAATGTGGGAGTAATGGGGAAAAGCAATGTGGGAGTAATATGGAAAAACAGTGATGGGGAAAAAGCAATGTGGGAGTAATGGAGAAAAGCAATGTGGGAGTAATGGGAAAAAGCAATGTGGGAATAATGAGGAAAAGCAATGATGGGGAAAAGCAATATGGGAGTAATTGGGAAAAGCAATGATGGGGAAAATGTTATATTTTGGTAGCTGAGGAGGACAGGAACAACAGCAGGGCAGCCGAACACCTGAGATGTTGGTAACTGATGGGTTGCAGATTCCTAAACTAACGACACAACTAGAGGTAGCCGTGGAGCGTTCCTACGTTGATCCTAGACGCCTCGTCACAGCCTGAGAGATAACTACACCTAAAGGCAGAAAGATGAAAGCTATCTGCCCCGGAGCAGATCCCCAAAGAAAATAGGAAGCCCCCAAACATATAATGGCGGTTAGACAAGATGAAAATACAAACATAGGCAGAAAATAGACTGAGCAAACGCTGGGGCCACAAGCTGACTAGGATAGGACAGGAGAGATTACTTTCTGCAACCCAGAAAACCCTACAAAAATCCAACAATTCTGATAACAAAAATACTGAGATCACACGATCTCGCCACCCACTATATCAGATCTCAGTGTGAACAAAAACCAAGTCGCAGCCGCTGAAAAAACAGGAAAAAGCAAATGAGCAAATAACAGTGGCTGTAGATAAACTGTGAGGAGCTCAGACCCCAGGAGGGGACCTGGCTGACCTCCACAAAAGTGCAGAAAACAATGCAAAAAGCAAGCACAAAAAGAAAAGCAAAAAATATCTTATCTGAAAGCAGGAGATGCAGGCAAGGCTCCAGCAAACTTCCAAATGAACCCGGAACCACAATTGAGACAAGAACAATTGATCACCGGCAACCATCATGGGAGGGAACCTCCCTTATATCAGACCAATCCGTGATCCCAGATTGCCACTCCTCGCTGAAAGGTTCAGTACTGTCTGTAACCACCAGAGGGAGCCTCTGCTCAGAAACCATCTCTAGCACTTTCATAACAGGAAAAGCAATGTGGGAGTAATGGGGAAAAGCAATGTGGGAGTAATGTGGAAAAACAGTGATCGGGGAAAAGCAATGTGGGAGTAATGGGGAAAAGCAATGTGGGAGTAATGGGGAAAAGCAATGATGGGGAAAAGCAATGTGGGAGCAATGGGGCAAAGCAATGATGGGGAAAAGCAATGTGGGAGTAATGGGGAAAAGCAATGATGGTGAAAAGCAATGTGGGAGTAATGGGGAAAAGCAATGATGGGGAAAAGCAATGTGGGAGTAATGGGGAAAAGCAATGTGGGAGTAATGGGGAAAAGCAATGATGGGGAAAAGCAATGTGGGAGTAATGGGGAAAGCAATGATGGGAGTAATGGGGAAAAGCAATGTGGTAAAACAGAGATGGGGAAAAGCAATGATGGGAGTGATGGGGAAAAACAATGATGGGGAAAAGCAGTGATGGGAAAAGCAATGATGGGAGTGATGGGGAAAAACAATGATGGGGAAAAGCAGTGATGGGAAAAGCAATGATGGGAGTGATGGGGGAAAAGCAATGATGGGAGTGATGGGGAAAAGCAATGATGCAGAAAAATCAATGATGGGTGTGATGGGGGGAAAAGCAATGCTGGGGAAAAAGCAATGATGGGAGTGATGGGGAAAAGCAACGATGTGGTGATGGGGAAAAAGCAATGGGGAGAATGAGTGTAAGGTTCTATGTATATATTCCTGAAACTCAGTTTGTTCGTCAGCCATTTTACTTTCTGTCTTGCTGCAGCTATCTTGCCCTCAGTCAAAATGGAGTTTCCAGCTTGCATGTTTCCGCCCTGATTCTCTCCTTTGCTTCTTAAGCAGCCACAGCTGAGCAATCAGTGCTTCAGAATCTAGCCTGCAGTGAACCTGTGACTTGACTCCTGTAAGCCTTGGACCTTGTACTCCAGCTATTCCTACTGAGGAACTCTGAAGCACTTGTGGACTCTGAACCCTGCTCTTTGAAAGACCCACGTTTGCATGGACTTACGGTAACAGAGAAGAAGATCCTGAATCTGTATTGGAGAGTGATTGCTGAGCTTGGATTACTCTGGCCTGCTGTGTCTCCTGTTTCTGTGTCTGCAAACTGTGTGACTATTTCTGCCAACTTGTATGAAGTAATACAGGACTTTTCTATATCAAACCTGTGACTCCTTGTTTTCATCGCACCCAAGCACAAGACGCTATATGAACTGTACTACATACATTACAAGATTCTGAAGCCAAAACGTTAGTGTCTGCTGGGTCTGGAAGGCTGTGTCTGCTGTACTGTGGATATCAGACGTCCGGTTGTACTTTCTGTGATGACAGTGGTTGTGACTTCTCACAACCATTCCAGGTGAGCAATTCCCTTAAGTTTTTTCTTTTTGCAGTGTTACCACAGGTAAACACTATTGTTTTTTTTTTTTTCCTTTCTTTTCTCTTTTTTTGTCTGCTGTAACTCTGGATATCAGATGTCTGGTTGAAACTTTCTGTGATGATAGTGGTTGTGACTTCTCACAACCATTCCAGGTGAGCAGTTCCCTTAATTTTTTTTCTCTCTGCAGTGTTGCCACAGGTGAACACTATTGTTTTTTTTCTCTCCTCTTCTTCCAGTAATCCTGTCTTAAAAGATCTGGAAAATGGAGGCCCGCATAAAGGAACTTTGCGGAGTGACTGATAATATCCTTGCAGATTTGCAGAATATAAAGACCCGTTTTACAAATCTACAGGACCTCAATAATCACAATTTGCAAGTGGTTGGACAGACTACCCAGGATTTGCGAGCCAGGATTGAGGTTCTAGAGGGGTGAGTCCAGGCTCCTGCCGTAGCCCCGAGTGCTGGGATTCCCAAGTTGCCCCCTTTTCGTTTTGGCGGTGAACGTGAGAAATTCAGGAGATTTATTAATCAATGCGATCTTTTTTTTTCTGCACATGCTTCACAATTTCCCACTGAACGATCTAAGGTGCTTACTATAATTATGTTGCTTACCAACAAGGCTTTAATGTGGGAAAACCCTCTGATTGAGACTGAGGATGATTGTTTGAATCACCTTGATGATTTTATTTCAGCCATGGGGCAGGTGTTTGATGACCCCAATCGAGGTGCAACAGCTGAAGCAGCCATGTTAGCTTTGCGCCAAGGTAAGCACTCGGTAGCTGAATATGCCTTGGATTTCAGGAGATGGGCCCTTGATACCACCTGGGACAGTTCCGCCAAAAAATCTATTTTTCGAAAGGGGTTATCTCCACTGATTAAGGATGAACTTGCTCGTGCCGACCCTCCCACTGCGTTAGGTGACTTTATTAACTACTGCATCCGTATTGATACTCGTCTGACTGAACGCAGGCAAGAGAGATGGTTCGAAAGCAATCATACTAACCTTTTCCTACCTTCCTCTCCAGCTAAGGAACCTTTGAGTAGGATTACACGGGAACCTGAACCTGAACCCATGCAGGTAGACTCTTTACAACGACGGGTTAGTGATGCACGCAAGGAACATCGTTTTAAGGAGAATCTATGTTTCTATTGTGGTAAGTCAGGGCACTTCATTATAAACTGCCCCAGCCGTTCTCGTAAGACTACTGCAGCACTCATTCATTGTGAGTGTTGCGAGAGGGGATCTGTCAGGTCCGAGCCTCAGGCTCCAGAGAGATCTGCAGCAACAGATCTTGATTTCTCGGACTTAAACTCCGTTACCTCTGAGGACGTTGACTGTGTAAACGCTGCCATTTTTCAAGTTTCCTCAGCGGTGTCCCAGCTGAGTTGTAAGAAAAACAATTCTCATTGCTTTCTTTCCATCAAACTCTGGGTTGACTCAGCTTGGGTGTCTAGCTCTGCTATGATCGACTCAGGGGCAAGTGGAAATTTTATGGATGTCTCCTTTGCTCTGAAACAGGGAATACGTTCAGTGAAGAAGGCTACTCCAGTACAGATGGAAACTGTGGATGGCTCCCTGCTGACCTCTGGACCAGTGGATCAGGAATAAGAGCCTTTGAGGGTTCTTATGGGTAAAGATCATCAAGAGAAACTGTCCTTTATGCTTATCTCTTCTCCCCACTTTCCCATTATTCTAGGGCTACCATGGCTGCAGGCTCAGAATCCTACCATTAACTGGGAGACCAAGGAATTACACTTTCCAGAGAAACAGATGAGTCCAAAAGTTTCAGCTTGCTCTGTTCCTAAAGGAATCATGTCAGTCCCTGAACTACCAGCTGTATACCAGGACTATGTGGATTTATGTGACAAGAAGAACGCTGACCAGCTTCCTACTCACCGTCCATATGATTGTCCAATTGAATTATTGCCTGGAGCAGAGATACCTTTTGGTAAGATCTACCCCCTGGCGGGGCCCGAGCTAAAGGCTTTAAAGGATTACATAGATGAAAATCTAGCCAAGGGCTTCATACGCCCCTCTTCATCTCCTGCAGGTGCACCCATCTTCTTTGTAAAGAAGAAAGATGGATCTCTGAGACCATGCGTAGACTATAGGGAACTCAATAAGGTTACTATTAGAAACCGTTATCCATTGCCTTTAATCCCTGAGTTATTGGAGAGAGTGCGACATGCCAAAATTTTTTCTAAACTAGATCTTCGTGGGGCCTATAACTTAGTCCGTATTAGACCTGGGGATGAATGGAAGACTGCATTCAGGTCACGCTATGGACACTTTGAATATCTAGTTATGCCTTTTGGTCTGAGTACCGCCCCAGCCACTTTCCAACACTTGGTGAATGACATCTTCAGGGATCTCCTAGATACATTCGTGGTAATTTATTTGGATGATATTCTAATTTTTTCTAACTCCACAGAGGAACATCATGGACATGTGAGAATGGTCTTGGAACGTCTAAGACAAAATCATCTTTACATCAAACTTGAAAAGTGTGAATTCCATAGGACCGAAATTCAATTTCTGGGGTATGTACTGTCTACACAAGGAATTAGTATGGATGGAAGCAAAACCCAAGCCATCAAGGATTGGCCAAGTCCTAGAAATGTGAAGGAGGTACAGCACTTCATCGGGTTTGCCAACTTCTATAGACGTTTCATTAGAAATTTCTCTGAGGTAGTGTCACCTATCACTCAACTTACCCGGAAAGAGTCTAGGTTTTCCTGGACTCCCCAAGCCCAGGAAGCATTTTCCCGTCTAAAAGATAAATTTACCACTGCACCTATCCTAGTACATCCTAACCCCGAGCTTGCCTTCATAATAGAGGTGGATGCTTCAGACTGTGCCGTTGGAGCTATACTCTCTCAGAGAACAGGTGAGAAGAATGTCTTGCATCCCTGTGCCTTCTTTTCCCAGCAGTTGTCTTCGGCTGAGAGGAACTACGATGTGGGCAATAGAGAGTTGTTGGCCATTATTGCCGCCTTCAAAGAATGGAGACACCTTCTTCAGGGAGCTGCACAGCAAATAGTCGTCCTGACAGACCATCGTAACCTTGAGTTTATCAGGTCGGCTAAGTGCCTGACTCCTCGCCAGGCTCGCTGGAATCTTTTCTTAAACCAATTTAATTTTATCATCTCTTATAGACCAGGATTGCGCAATGGAAAGGCTGATGCACTCTCTAGGATTTACTCAGCAGAGACACGTCCAATTACTCCTCCTAAGACTATTCTTCCTGACTCTAGATTCCTAGGAGTAATTCATAATCAAGACCTACTTAAGGACATCAAGGAAGCATACTGTCATGTGTGCATCGCCACGAAGATCGTCGCGGTTGCACATTCTGACTTCTCACAGCTGAGTTGCTGTTTCTTTGTGTTTGGCAGTTAGGGAGTTAATTCTGTCTGTGCTCAGTTCTGGGACTGGGTGCAGTTTCTCCCGGCTGCAATTAATTATTTGTTGATTGGTTTCCTTTAAATCTCTGGTTGTCTGTGTTGGGAGTTGCCAGTGAAATTCTTCATGCAGACCACAGATAGGATTGTATCTGTATAGACTTAAGTTAAAGAGCTCCTTAGTTGTTTTAAGCTCACCTTGCTTAGAGTTTAATATCCCAGATCATTTATGTTCCTTCTGTGTTTGAGTGTGTATGCAAGTCTGTGTTTTCTCCAGTCTGTCTTATATGTCTAATCTGTGTATTTAGCAGAGATCAGCCCATATCCCTTTGGTGGTAATCAGAATCCTTCTTAGGACTGATTACAGGGTTCAGGGACTGATAGGAGACAGGATTAGGCTGGAGACTTGGACCTCTGAACCATTATCAGTACCTCCAAGGTGAGGGATTAGTTAGGACCCCAGTTTAGGGTCAGGTTAGACCCCCGGTCCTCCTCTTTCCTGTGACAGTGTATCAAGTCCTCAAGATTAACCCTGAGTTCAACGGATATCGTGTCAGGTAAATCTATTCTATATTTACATGCTGATGTTGCTAATCTATATGTTGTATAGAGTGTTGTTCTTTTAAGAATAGTTTACTGACATCGTACACATATCATAAGACCGCGTGACATTTTCACTGGCCCATAAAATTATTCCCAGTTGCCATGGATCCAGTAGCCCAGCTGGCTCTGCAGTTGCAGGGATTATCCATGGAGCTGACGGACATTAAGTCCAAAGTTTTGTCTCCCTCGGAGCAAACCAGATTTGAACCTAAAGTAGCTCTCCCGGACAGGTTCACTGGTGGGCGAGACAAATTTTTTACCTTCAGGGAAGCATGTAAATTGTATTTTCGGCTTCGGCCTCGATCATCAGGGAGTGAAGAGCAGAGAGTGGGAATTGTTATCTCGCTCCTACAAGGGGACCCTCAATCCTGGGCCTTCTCCCTTCCTCCGGGATCCCCGGCTCTACAGTCAGTAGATCGATTTTTTACTGCCCTGGGTTTGGTATATGATGACCCAGATCGGGTCTCTCTTGCTGAGACAAAATTACGTAAGATACAGCAGGGAGATCGTCCGGCGGAGGAATTTGCTTCTGAGTTCCGTAGATGGGCCACAGATACTCAGTGGAATGACCCAGCTCTTAGGAGCCAGTTTTGTCATGGGCTTTCTGACAAATTAAAGGACGTTTTGGCTCAGTATGATTCTCCTCCATCACTGGAGGCTGCTATGGCCCTAGCTATCCGTACTGATAGACGGCTCCGGGAGAGGTGCAAGGTAACTCCGCCCCCTGTTGTTACTCCACCTACTACTAAAGTCCCTTATGTTGAGGTTCCCCTTGTCTGTTCGGAGGAGCCTATGCAGTTGGGAGGGACATCATTTCGTAGGAGGGGATTGGCGGTACGCCGCAGGACTAGAAGGTGTTTCTTCTGCGGGAAAGAGGGACATTTTGTTGGGGATGTCCATCCCGTGCCTTGTTGAGTAAAAAGTCGCCGGAAAACTGTTAATCCCAGGTTGTGTGGTGGACGACAACCTGGGAGTATGTATTTCGTCCGCTAGTTCTTCTCAGTTCCTTGTACCAGTGGAGGTGGTGGTTGGTACGAGAGTGGAGAGATTTTCTGTTCTTCTTGATAGTGGGTCCGGGGCTAATCTGGTTGACGCTCAGTTTGCTCAGGCTCAAGGTATGCATCTGAGTGTATTGGTCAAACCGATCCCTATATTCTCCATTGACGCCAGGCCTCTCGGCCAAGGTAGCTTTGTTCATGAGGTTCATAACATTGACCTTCGGGTAGGGGCAATACATAGGGAACTATTATCTTGTTATGTGTTGGAGGGTCTACCTACTCCTATTGTGTTGGGACTTCCTTGGTTGGTTAAACATAACCCTGTGATTAATTGGCAGTCCAGAGATATAAGCCAATGGGGGGAGTTTTGCAAAAGTAACTGCATGAACACAGTCATCAGTGTGGTCGTGCCTAGTACTTTGCCTCCTTTTTTGGAGGACTTTGGGGATGTGTTCTCTGAGGAGGGGTGTCAGGAGTTGCCTCCTCATCGCGTGTATGACTGCTCTATTAATTTACTTCCTGATGCTAAGTTACCTAAAGCTAGGTTATATAACCTTTCTGGTCCTGAGAGGCAGGCTATGAAAGATTATATTTCGGAAAGTCTGGCCAAAGGGCATATTAGACCTTCATCTTCCCCAGTGGCCGCGGGGTTCTTCTTTGTGAAGAAAAAAGATGGAGGCCTACGCCCTTGCTTGGATTTCCACGAACTTAATCGGATTACTGTTCGAGATCCGTATCCACTCCCTCTGATTCCTGATCTCTTCAATCAAATTGTTGGCGCCAAATGGTTCTCTAAATTGGATCTCAGGGGGTGTATAATCTGATTAGGATAAAAGAGGGGGATGAGTGGAAAACGGCGTTTAACACGCCGGAGGGACATTATGAGAACCTTGTCATGCCTTTTGGTCTGACTACTGCACCAGCAGTATTCCAACATTTTGTTAATGACATTTTTCGTCATCTGGTGGGGCTGTTTGTGGTCGTATATTTGGATGACATTTTAATTTACTCACCAGATCTTGTGTCTCACCAGGAGCATGTGAGACAGGTGTTGCAGATCTTGCGAGACAATAAACTATACGCCAAACTGGAAAAGTGTGTATTCGCCGTACAGGAACTTCAGTTTTTGGGTTTCTTGGTGTCAGCCTCCGGTTTCCGTATGGACCCTGAAAAGGTGAGAGCAGTGCTTGAATGGGATCAGCCAGAGGATCTTAAGGCTCTGCAGCGTTTTCTGGGGTTTGCTAACTACTACCGGAAATTTATTTGTAATTTCTCATCTGTTGTCAAACCTCTCACTGACATGACAAGAAAAGGGACGGATTTTTCTAAATGGTCGGACAAAGCTTGCCAAGCTTTTTCCTCTTTGAAAAAATGTTTTGCTTCGGCACCCGTTCTCATCCAACCAGATGCATCACAGCCGTTCGTTGTGGAGGTGGACGCGTCTGACGTAGGGGTGGGTGCAATATTGTCCCAGGGTCCGTCCCCTGGTAAATGGCATCCGTGCGCTTTCTTTTCTAAAAAATTGTCGTCCGCCGAAAGGAATTATGATATCGGCAATAGGGAACTTTTGGCCATTAAGTTGGCTTTTGAAGAATGGCGTCACTTTTTGGAGGGGGCAGTCCACCCGGTCACCGTCATTACTGATCACAAGAACCTGCTGTATTTGGAATCTGCTAAGCGTCTGAATTCCAGACAAGCTCGATGGTCGTTGTTTTTTACCAGGTTTAATTTTGTTGTCACTTATCGCCCTGGATCTAAGAATGTTAAGGCGGATGCCTTGTCTCGCAGTTTCCCAGGGGCCGGGAAAATGGATGACCCGATTCCTATCCTTCAGGAGGGGGTGGTAGTGTCGGCTGTATGTTCTGAGCTTGAGGAGGAGGTGTTAGAGGCTCAGGGGGACGCCCCTGCAGGACCTCCAGGGAGACTGTTTGTCCCAAATCAGTTGAGACAAAAGGTTATTGAGGCACATCATAATTCTGCTTTAGCAGGACATCCAGGGAGTAAGGCTACTTTAGATCTCCTTTCTCGCCGGTTTTGGTGGCCTAACGTTAATAAAGATGTTTTAACTTTTGTCGCGTCCTGTGGGGTTTGTGCTCGCTCTAAGACCCCTCATACCCGTCCGTCTGGGACCCTCTTACCCTTGAAACTTCCGGAGCGTCCATGGACTCATTTGTCTATGGACTTCATCACGGACCTTCCTCAGTCGTCAGGGAAGACTGTCATACTGGTGGTTGTTGACAGGTTCAGTAAGATGGCACATTTCATTGCTCTTCCTGCCCTCCCTAATGCTAAAACTCTGGCGCAGGTGTTCATTGGGGAGATTGTGAGACTTCATGGGTTGCCTTCTGATGTGGTGTCAGATAGGGGGTCTCAGTTTGTGTCCAAGTTTTGGAGGGCATTTTGTTTACGTCGGGGGATGCAATTGTCATTTTCCTCGGCTTTTCATCCGCAGACCAATGGTCAGACAGAGCGTCTGAATCAAAGCCTAGAGACTTATCTTCGGTGTTTTGTCTCAGAGAACCAGGAGGACTGGTCTTCTTTCTTGCCTCTGGCAGAGTTCGCTCTTAACAACAGGCGGAGCGAGTCCACTGGTAAGTCCCCGTTTTTTGGGGCATATGGTTTTCATCCCCAGTTTTGTACATTCAATGGGGGGGGCCCTTCTGGGGTTCCTGAGGAGGAGCGTTTCTCGTCGTCACTTGCTTCAGTGTGGAGAGGTGTATTGAATAATCTGAGTGCTATGGGGAACCGTTATAAACGTATGGCTGATAGGAGGAGAGTTTCTGGTCCAGATCTTAATGTGAACGATCTGGTATGGTTGTCTACCAGGAATATAAAACTTAAAGTTCCCTCCTGGAAGCTGGGCCCCAGATTCATCGGGCCGTACAGGATCAGTTCCATAATTAATCCTGTGGCATTTCGTCTGGACCTCCCTCCTACGTTTAAAATTCATAATGTGTTCCACAAGTCATTACTTAAGAGGTACGTGGCACCAGTCATACCATCACCTCTACCTCCTCCTCCAGTGGTGGTCAATGGTAACTTGGAGTTTCAAGTGTCAAAGATCATTGACTCACGTCTGAATCGCCGGTCCCTTCAGTACTTGGTGCATTGGAAGGGGTATGGTCCAGAGGAGAGGACGTGGGTTCCTGCGTCTGACATTAACGCAGATCGTTTGGTGCGGACCTTCCACAGAACTCACCCGGGCAAACCTGGCCCTGAGGGTCCGGAGGCCCCTCGTAGAAGGGGGGGTACTGTCATGTGTGCATCGCCACGAAGATCGTCGCGGTTGCACATTCTGACTTCTCACAGCTGAGTTGCTGTTTCTTTGTGTTTGGCAGTTAGGGAGTTAATTCTGTCTGTGCTCAGTTCTGGGACTGGGTGCAGTTTCTCCCGGCTGCAATTAATTATTTGTTGATTGGTTTCCTTTAAATCTCTGGTTGTCTGTGTTGGGAGTTGCCAGTGAAATTCTTCATGCAGACCACAGATAGGATTGTATCTGTATAGACTTAAGTTAAAGAGCTCCTTAGTTGTTTTAAGCTCACCTTGCTTAGAGTTTAATATCCCAGATCATTTATGTTCCTTCTGTGTTTGAGTGTGTATGCAAGTCTGTGTTTTCTCCAGTCTGTCTTATATGTCTAATCTGTGTATTTAGCAGAGATCAGCCCATATCCCTTTGGTGGTAATCAGAATCCTTCTTAGGACTGATTACAGGGTTCAGGGACTGATAGGAGACAGGGTTAGGCTGGAGACTTGGACCTCTGAACCATTATCAGTACCTCCAAGGTGAGGGATTAGTTAGGACCCCAGTTTAGGGTCAGGTTAGACCCCCGGTCCTCCTCTTTCCTGTGACAGTGTATCAAGTCCTCAAGATTAACCCTGAGTTCAACGGATATCGTGTCAGGTAAATCTATTCTATATTTACATGCTGATGTTGCTAATCTATATGTTGTATAGAGTGTTGTTCTTTTAAGAATAGTTTACTGACATCGTACACATATCATAAGACCGCGTGACACATACCATGCGGATTCCTTTTTGGCACAACCCCCAAGGGACGTAAGTCTTGTCTTTAAGAATGGTGTGTGGATTCAGGGACAACGTCTGTATATTCCTGAAACAGTCAGATTAAGAGTATTGCAACTCATTCACGATTCCAAGATAGCTGGGCATAGAGGAATTCTAAAGACACAGGAATTTCTTTCTCGTTTCTTTTGGTGGCCCACTTGCAGGAAGGATGTTTTGAATTATGTCACTTCATGTGAGGTCTGTGCAAGATGCAAAACACCTCGCTCCTCACCAACTGGTCTGTTACAGCCTCTTCCCACCCCGTCCCGCCCGTGGGGATCCATTTCTATGGACTTCATTGTGGAGTTACCAACCTCTCAGGGGAAGAACACCATTCTAGTGGTGGTTGACCGTCTAACAAAGGCAGCTCATTTTATCCATTGTGTCGGCTTACCCACTGCAAAACAGACATCAGATTTGATGATTAAAGATGTGTTTCGCTTACATGGAGTACCGGATGAGGTTATTTCGGATCGAGGGGTGCAATTCACTTCTAGGTTTTGGCAAAATTTCTGTGCAGCATTGGACATTAAAGTAAACCTTTCTTCTGCTTTTCATCCCCAGACTAATGGACAGACCGAACGAACCAATCAAACCCTGGAGCAGTATCTCCGCTGCTTTATCTGCCACCTACAGGATGATTGGGTGGATCTACTTCCATTAGCTGAGTTCTCGTATAACAACTCTCAGAGTGCCTCCACTAAACAGTCTCCTTTTTACTCTAATCTAGGTTATCATCCTAACATTCTACCACGATTTCCCATAGAAACGCCTTTACCAGCAGTGGCTGAAAGAATCACGTCTTTACAGAAGAATATGGATCTTCTAAAGGAAAATCTGGAATCGGCTCAAGAAAGGTACAAGAAAGCAGCAGATAAATTTCGTAAACTTGCACCAGCTTTCAAGGTAGGAGACTTGGTCTGGCTGTCAACCAGAAATCTTAAGTTAAGGATTCCATCGTCTAAGTTGGGACATAAGTACATTGGACCCTATAAAATCAGTAAAATTATAAGTGCCGTTGCTTGTCGTCTTCAACTGCTCAGAACTATGAGAATCCACCCTGTCTTTCATGTATCCCTACTAAAGGCTGCGACACCCAATACGTTTCCTAGACGTTCCTCTCCTTGCCCTGACCCAGTGCTAGTCGATGGTCAGGAAGAATTTGTGGTGGAAAGGATTTTAGATTCCAGGTTGTATAGAAATCAGTTACAATATCTGATTAAATGGCAGGGCTACCCAGTGGAGGACAACTCATGGGAACCGGTCAATAACGTTAATGCTCCTCGCTTGCTCCGTCAGTTTCATCAGAGGTACCCACACAAGCCTGGTCTGAGGTCATCCGGAGGTTGTCCTTAAGGGGGGAGTAATGTAAGGTTCTATGTATATATTCCTGAAACTCAGTTTGTTCGTCAGCCATTTTACTTTCTGTCTTGCTGCAGCTATCTTGCCCTCAGTCAAAATGGAGTTTCCAGCTTGCATGTTCCCGCCCTGATTCTCTCCTTTGCTTCTTAAGCAGCCACAGCTGAGCAATCAGTGCTTCAGAATCTAGCCTGCAGTGAACCTGTGACTTGACTCCTGTAAGCCTTGGACCTTGTACTCCAGCTATTCCTACTGAGGAACTCTGAAGCACTTGTGGACTCTGAACCCTGCTCTTTGAAAGACCCACGTTTGCATGGACTTACGGTAACAGAGAAGAAGATCCTGAATCTGTATTGGAGAGTGATTGCTGAGCTTGGATTACTCTGGCCTGCTGTGTCTCCTGTTTCTGTGTCTGCAAACTGTGTGACTATTTCTGCCAACTTGTATGAAGTAATACAGGACTTTTCTATATCAAACCTGTGACTCCTGTGTTTTCATCGCACCCAAGCACAAGACGCTATATGAACTGTACTACATACATTACAATGAGTGCTGGGGGGAATGACTTCTTGCTGTTAACCAGTTAATGTTTTCTTGTCCACCACACTGCAGTGTCAAAAGAGGAAGGAAGCGAGACATGCAGCAACATCGCATCAGAGAGCTCTTGACCTCGAAACAGAAAATCCTCAGATCCTGGTATTGTAACATATTAAGAATAATTCATTTAGTCGTGATAGCCTATTTCCACCTGTTTTGTAAGAGCTTTTCTTGTGGAAAACCTGATGCGGCCCAGCCTCACCCAGATTCTACCTCCAGCGGCCCCCGGGTAAATTGAGTTTGAGACCCCTGGTCTAGATAGAACAGGACAGAAAAGGATACTGTCTGCAGTCCAGCAAAAAACGCTAAGAAAAACTCCAACACGTCTGATATGCAAAAATACTGAGGCCACACGACCTCTCCCCCGCTAAATCATAACTCTGGTGTGAACTGGACGCCAAACAACAGATACTAAAATAACAGGGAACTAGAAGCACAGAAAAGACTGATATAAGCTGTGGCAACTGAACATAAAGTCCAGCACAGGTCCCCGCAGGGAACCCAGCTGAACTAACTCCAGCAAGGCAGAAAACTGAGAAAAGCAAAAGGTAAACAAAAGCCACAGATTTAAACAGCCAAATAACTTATCTGAAAGATGCAGGACACAGCAGGGAACAAGCAGACTTCCAAAAGGCTCAGGAAGAAACAACTCACCGGCAACCACTATGGGAAGGCTGCTCACTTATATCTCTCCAGTCAGTAACACCTGATCTCCAATCATCCCCCTCAGGTGATTGACTTCTGTCAGCCAGGGCAGCTCCATTACCAGAAGCAACCACCAGAGGGAGCCCACACTCAGAAGCCAGATTAAAAGTGTTCACAACAGATCTGGGTACTCAGCCCCCAGAGATGGCGGAAAACAGGACAGGACCTGGCAGCTCAGCAGCAAGATACTGACTGAAATGATTGCTCAGGCAGCCTCAAGGGGTGGGGCTGCCTTAAATACAAGAAGCTTCTTGACAATTGGCTGGGGACACCATAGGAAGGTGCACACTGACTCTATAAGAACCAGGAAGTGCTGGCGCCGCCACCCTATGCACATAGCCAGGAAGCATGCACAGAGCAGACAGGAGACATGAGGCACACGGCATGGAGCCGGCAGAAAATAGAGTTCACAGCATGGCCCGAAGTAGAGTAAGTTGATGTGTAAGGCAGGTGGGGGATTGGAGGCCATGCAGTGATGCTGGCTGGGTTGTTACATACACACATATATATATACATACAGGTCCTTCTCAAAAAATTAGCATATAGTGCTAAATTTCATTATTTTCCATAATGCAATGATTACAATTAAACTTTCATATATTTTAGATTCATTACACACCAACTGAAATTTGTCAGGTCTTTTATTGTTTTAATACTGATGATTTTTGCATACAACTCCTGATAACCCAAAAAACCTGTCTCAAAAAATTAACATATCAAGAAAAGGTTCTCTAAACGACCTATTACCCTAATCTTCTGAATCAACTAATTAACTCTAAACACATGCAAAAGATTCCTGAGGCTTTTAAAAACTCCCTGCCTGGTTCATTACTCAAAACCCCCATCATGGGTAAGACTAGCGACCTGACTGATGTCAAGAAGGCCATCATTGACACCCTCAAGCAAGAGGGTAAAGGGTATGCCACACTGAACAATATCGCTAACGGGATCGCTAAAAAACGTCACTATTTAGCGATCCCTTAGCGATGTTGTTCAGTGCGGCATCTGCCAGCGACGAGCTTCCTGCTGTGATCTCGCTCGTCGCTGGAATCGTTCCGGACCCTATTTTCTCGTCGGCGCTCCCGCTGGGTAAGTATATATCGCTAGTGTGGCACCTTTTCTTAGCGATTTAGCGGTACTTTTGTACCGCTAAAGTCGTTAAGAAGATCGCTAACGGCGATAGCGTCGTTAACTATATCGCTAAATGTGGCCGCACTTAGCGATATAGAAACAATCCCGCTAGCGATCGCATTAGTATGCGTCGTTATCGTGATCGCTAGCGGGATTGTTTAGTGTGGCAGTACCTTAAGACCCAGAAAGAAATTTCTCAACAAATAGGCTGTTCCCAGAGTGCTGTATCAAGGCACCTCAATGGGAAGTCTGTTGGAAGGAAACAATGTGGCAGAAAATGCTGTACAACGAGAAGAGGTGACCGGACCCTGAGGAAGATTGTGGAGAAGGACCGATTCCAGACCTTGGGGGACCTGAGGAAGCAGTGGACTGAGTCTGGTGTAGAAACATCCAGAGCCACCGTGCACAGGCATGTGCAGGAAATGGGCTACAGGTGCCGCATTCCCCAGGTAAAGCCACTTTTGAACCATAAACAGTGGCAGAAGCGCCTGACCTGGGCTACAGAGAAGCAGCACTGGACTGTTGCTAAGTGGTCCCAAGTACTTTTTTCTGATGAAAGCAAATTTTGCATGTCATTCGGAAATCAAGGTGCCAGAGTCTGGAGGAAGACTTGGGGAGAAGGAAATGCCAAAATGCCTGAAGTCCAGTGTCAAGTACCCACAGTCAGTGATGGTGTGGGGTGCCATGTCAGCTGCTGGTGTTGGTCCACTGTGTTTCATCAAGGGCAGGGTCAATGCAGCTAGCTATCAGGAGATTTTGGAGCACTTCATGCTTCCATCGGCTGAAATGCTTTATGGAGATGAAGATTTCATTTTTCAGCACAACCTGGCACCTGCTCACAGTGCCAAAACCACTGGTAAATGGTTTACTGACCATGGTATTACTGTGCTCAATTGGCCTGCCAACTCTCCTGACCTGAACCCCATAGAGAATCTGTGGGATATTGTGAAGAGAAAGTTGAGAGACGCAAGACCCAACACTCTGGATGAGCTTAAGGCCGCTATCTAAGCATCCTGGGCCTCCATAACACCTCAGCAGTGTCACAGGCTGATTGCCTCCATGCCACACCGCATTGAAGCAGTCATTTCTGCAAAAGGATTCCCGACCAAGTATTGAGTGCATAACTGAACATTATTATTTGATGTTTTTTTTGTTTGTTTTTAAAAAACACTTTTATTTTATTGGACGGTTGAAATATGTTAATTTTTTGAGACAGGTTTTTTGGGTTATCAGGAGTTGTATGCCAAAATCATCAGTATTAAAACAATAAAAGACCTGACAAATTTCATTTGGTGTGTAATGAATCTAAAATATATGAAAGTTTAATTGTAATCATTACATTATGGTAAATAATAAAATTTAGCACTATATGCTAATTTTTTGAGAAGGACCTGTATATACAGAAAAAATTAAGAGACCACTTTTAAATGTTCAGTTTGTCTGATTTTTCTCTTTATAGGTATATTTGTGAGCAAAATGTAAGTTGTTCTTTTAGTCTATAAACTTCTGACATGTCTCCGAATTTCCAAGCAATAAATTTTGAAAAATGGTCAAAATTAACCCCCCCAGTGCTTTCAGACCTCAAATAATGCAAAGAAAACAACTTCATAATCATTTAGAAACAAGGAAGAGTTCTTAAATCAATATTTTGTGGACTAGCCATGATTTTTAAAAACAGCTTTCATGCGTCTTGGCATGCTTTCCACCAGTATTTCACACTGCTCCTGGCGCAAAAAGGTAAGCAGTTCTTCTTTGTTTGATGGCTTGTGACTATCCATCATTCTCTTGATCACATTCCAGAGGTTTTCAATGGGGTTCAGGTCTGGAGAATGGGCTGCCCATGACAGGGTTTTGATGTGGTGGTCTTTTAATTTTTGCCAGAGCTGTATATATACACAACAACAAGAGATCGATGGTGCATGCATGCATGTATATATATACTGTGAGACAGTGAAGGGGTGTGTACTGGACGGCGTGTATATCTCGCCCAGGTTTCATAGCTGGGGCGCATAAGGAAGATAGGTTAGCAGTACGGCGTTCACTCCATTCCCTTCCGGTACAGGATTGCAGTTCAACCCTGAGTGTACACAGCTGCTTAATGAGACAGCCAGAAGTAGCTGCTTGAGGAAGACAGAGGGGGCTCTCAGTCTGGATCTGACTTCAGACGCTGTTGGAGTCTCCTGCAAACCTCACGCTGGTAACTACAGATTATATGTGTTATTTTGGGCCAGGCTATTAGAGTCTGGTCCCTGATAGTGAGGGAATCTATCCATGTGTAGTAAGTAGCCGGAGAGGCTTAGGATTTCTGTTTATGAGTTGTTTTAATCACGTTCTGTTTGCTGTGAACTTTAATAAAGCTGGTTGCGACCAGTTACACCAGAACTGCTGTCTGTGAATGAATTGTTTATGTGCCACTCCGTCTACCAGGACGGCGATCCCAGAGCTATATCCCCTGAAAAGCTTACAATTGGTGCTCGAATGCTGGGGTAGCACAGTGGCTAAAGACAGCAGCAAAGAAAAAAGTTTGCTAGCAAAAGAAACATCTGTTGGAGCAGTCTTAAAGAGACAGTAGCCCTAATAGACTTTGCAAAGAAAAAAAAAAAAGGTGTCTGCACCGCAAAACTGAACTTGTTGTGGAGAGGACTGTGGAGTGTATATGTCTTGGGTGAAGGCTGTCAGCCAGCCCAAGATGTCCGGCAGTATGGAGGAGCTCATGAAGCACCTGGTCCAGGTCCAACAGAGCATGCAGTAGCAACACCTACAGAGCCAGCAGAGCATGCAGCAGCAACACCTACAGAGCCAGCAGGCCCAGCAGAGCATACAACAGCAGCAGCAGGAGACTAACCGGTTGTTAATGGAGCAGATTGCAGCACTACAAAAAACTCGCAGCACCTCGTCCCCGAGTGAGGACGACGGGTCACCGGCATTGTCCACTGTAAAGAAGGCGGTAAAACAGACTCTGCAAAAGATGACACCTCATGACGATGTGGAGGCATATCTAGCTATATTTGAGAGACTAGCAGAGAAGAAGAATCTGCCATCATCTGAATGGGCCATGGTGGTCGCACCCTATCTGACGGGGGAACCCCAAAAAGCCTATTTTGACCTCAACGAGCAGGACAGCAAAGACTATACTAAGCTGAAAGCGGAGATTCTTGCCCGCCTGGGGGTGACGGGTGCGGTCCGTGCCAGGTGAGTCCATAACTGGAGATACAGGCGAGACAAGCCTGCTCGCTCACAAATGTATGACTTGATTTCTTTAGTAAGGAAGTGGTTGGAACCTGACGTCAGCACCCCTGCCCAAATGGTCGAAAAGGTAGTGCTGGACCGGTACATCTGGGCCCTTCCTCCTGAGGTACAGCTCTGGGTCGGACAGGGAGACCCAAAGACGCCGATCAACTGGTCAGCTTGATAGAAAGGTATTTCGCCACCAAAGACTATCTACGTGACCAGCCGTCCGAGCGATCATCAGTTCGGAGTACCCGGCCTCCGTCATCTCCCAGTAAGAGAGTTCCAGCTGTGGGGGCAAGGGGGGCTGCTGATAAACCGGGTCAGCCCCGAGGGGACATGTGTGAGCGAAAGGGTGATACTTCCCTGTCAGGAGACCCCAGGCCTAGAAAGGTCTCCCCGTCTGAACTCCCCAACCTGAGACAGTGTTGGAGATGCCGTGAACAAGGTCATATTTCAGCCAACTGTCCACTAGTGGGGGAACCTATGGACTGTGATGCTGGACAGTCCCTCTCTTTCCTCGCGGAACCTGTGTGCGTGGCCACCCCAGTCGAGGAGACTGGCCCACAGCTGTCTCATTTGGTTATAAATGGCTGCCCAGTACAGGCCCTCCTAGACTCAGGGAGTCGAGTGACTCTGGTACATGCCAGCATGGCTGATAAGGACTTCATCCCCGATAAACACCTGAGCGTGGTGTGCATACATGGAGACACCAAAGTCTACCCGGTAACTTCCGTGGACTTCGTCACAAAACTCGGGGAGATCTCGTATGAAGTGGGGGTAGTGAAGAACCTGATGCATCCTGCCATATTGGGTCGTGACTTTCCCGTTTTGGGATCTTTGGAGAAAAAACGGTTCTATGGGACAGTGTGATGAAGCTCCTACTGAGGGTGCGCAGTCCCGAGGGGCGGAACACAATGCTAGTGGGCCGTTAAACTTATGTGATAATAATGATGATGATGATCATGATAATGATGCTGATACTGATAAAAATGAATTTCCATTACAGGTGATGTTGGGGGAGGGGGAGGATGTTTCTCTAGAACAGAATGTCCCTGACCTACCGGTGTCCCGTGGCAATTTTGGGAGTGAGCAATTGCGAGACCCCACTCTTAAACATGCCAGGGAGAATATAACTGTTCTGAATGAGATCCCACAAGAGCCCGGCTCTGATGAAAAATTTCCCCATTTTGCCATGAACAATGACCTGCTATACAGGGTCACTAAAGTAAAGGGAGAGGCCGTGAGTCAGCTCCTAGTACCTAAGCCATATAGAAGTATGGTGCTAGGTTTGTCCCATAACCACGTGCTGGGTGGGCACCTGGGGATGGACAAGACCCAGGAAAGAATCCTCCAGAGGTTTTACTGGCCAGGGGTTTATCGAGATGTGGAGGATTATTGCAAAACCTGCCCCACGTGTCAGATAAATGCTCCGGTGTCTCACTTCCGCAGTCCATTAATCCCGCTGCCGGTTATAGAGATACCATTTAAAAGGGTAGCGATGGACTTGGTAGGTCCTATTGTAAAATCAGCCAGGGGGCACCAATACATACTAGTGGTACTTGATTATGCAACCCGGTACCCGAGGCTGTCCCTTTAAGAAATATGGCGTCTAAAAATATTGCACGGGAACTCTTTCATATGTTTTCTAGGACAGGAATCCCTAAAGAGATCCTCACGGACCAAGGCACACCTTTTATGTCCAAAGTGATGAAGGAACTGTGTAAGTTGCTTAAAATCTCGCACCTTCGGACATCCGTGTATCACCCACAGACGGATGGGCTGGTTGAACGTTTTAATAAAACGTTAAAACATATGTTAAAGAAAGCAGTAGAGAAAGATGGGCGGGACTGGGACTACCTGATACCCTACTTAATGTTTTCGGTCAGAGAGGTGCCCCAGGCCTCTACGGGGTTTTCTCCCTTTGAGTTGGTATATGGTCGGCACCCGCGGGGCTTGCTAGACATAGCCAAGGAAGTATGGGAAACCGAGACAACTCCATACAAGAGTGTTATAGAGCATATTGCCCAGATGCAAGAGAGGATGGCTAAAATTATGCCATTGGTTAAGAATCATCTGCAGAGAGCCCAAGAAGCTCAAAGCAGGGTATATAATCGGTCAGCAAAAATTAGGACTTTCAACCCCGGGGATCGAGTCCTAATCCTAATTCCCACGGTGGAAAGTAAGTTTTTGGCCAAGTGGCATGGCCCATACGAGATAGTACAGAAAGTGAGCGAGGTCACTTACAAAGTACACCAACCTGGGAGACGAAAGCCCTAACAGGTGTACCATGTCAATCTGATCAAACCCTGGAGGGACAGAGAGTCATTGTTGGCCTCGGGTGAAGTAGAGAAAGGGTTGAAACCATCTCTACCTCCTGTGACCATTGGTGAGACATTGTCCGTGCACCAAAAACAGGAAGTACGGGAGTTTCTGCAGAAAAAATCAGCAGAGGTTTTCAGACTTGCCCGGCCGGACTTCTCTCGTAAAACACCATATCGAGACCGAGCCCGGTACTAAGGTCAAGATAAAACTGTACAGAATTCCAGAAGCCCGCAGAAAGATAGTCTCTACTGAAATCAAACGCATGCTAGACCTCGGGGTCATTGAGGAGGCCCAAAGCGAGTGGTGTAGCCCGATTGTCCTGATCCCAAAACCTAATGGAACCTGAAGGTTCTGTAATGATTTCAGAAAGTTGAACGAAGTGTCGAAATTTGACGCATACCCGATGCCATGGGTAGACGAGCTAATCGAGAGGTTAGGGGGTGCCCGTTATATTACAACCCTCGATCTGACAAAAGTGTACTGGCAGATACCCTGTCTGAGGAGGCAAAAGAAAAAACGGCCTTTGCAACCCCGGAAGGTTTGTTTCAGTATCTTGTGATGCCATTCGGGTTGCATGGAGCCCCAGCTACCTTTCAGAGGCTTATGGACCTGATCCTGCGCCCGCATCGAGCCTATGCAGCTGCCTACCTGGATGATGTGGTAATTTTCAGTTCCGATTGGGAGAGCCACCTCGCTAAGGTACAAGCCGTCTTAGACTCGATAGGCGGAGCTGGGCTGAACATAAACCCAGAGAAATGTGCAATTGGCCTAGAAGAGGCCAAGTACCTGGGCTATGTCATTGGCAGGGGGCTGACCAAGCCACAAATCGATAAGGTAGAGGCAATTCGGAACTGGCCTGTACCCCTAACAAAACGACAGGTCAAAGCGTTTCTGGGCATCACTGGGTACTATCGCAGATTCGTACCAAATTATGCCTCCATTGCTGCCCCATTGACCGACCTGACAAAAGGGGGGAAGTCAAAAATGATAAATTGGAATCCAGAGGCAGAAAAAGCATTTCTGTCGTTGAAAATGGCTTTGTATCAAAGACCAGTTCTGTAATGGTAGAAACGTATGCACAGCCCTTAGAAGGTGCAAGAGTAGGTGCCCAAACCACAATATATATTAGAAAACTCTGCACTCAACTTTAGATAATAATGAATATTTATTGTCCAGGATAGTATACAGGGAGGAACGTTTCGGTCACACGACCTTCATCAGCTACTATAATTAATAATATGATACAGAAAAAAATCTTTAAACAGAGTTGAACATAAACATGTTCTATTATAGTTTCCAGAAATAAGGTATATACATCAGATATCATATCTAATCGTGGATCAGAGACAGACTAGTATTCTGGGTATATATGAAGGTAATCAGTGCAGACAAAATAAATTGAGAATGTAAGATCAGGTGCGTTGAACAATTAGTAATTAGACTTATTAACACATACCCCTGTGAGGTAACCACCAGCGTCCTATATTCAATTAAATTCTGATAAACTGTATGAGAAGGTGATTTTGTTAAGAAAGAAATGCATTAAAAAGTGCCTTGGATGTGACTAACAAGATATAGCATACCCGGTGTCGGCTTGTCATTTCTTATATACATAGAGGTGAACCTCGTTGGTGGATAGAAATCTATGGTAAAAGGTAAGTGCCAATATGAAAGAGTTAATAGCCGGTAATTTAAAGTGTAAAACCCTGGTTATAAGCACAGACCTGGTAGAGGATGAGATACTGTCCATGGAAATCTATGGTGAAACCAGAAAGTGGGTAGATAAAGAATTAGTCCGTTAAGACAGACGGACTGATGGACAGTAAAATAAGGGGTGAAACCGCCGCAATAACAGACCTAACTGGAGATATGGTGCCGTTCTGTGAACTAGTGCAGACGCGGAGTCCACCGCTCGTCTAATCTTGTGTACACTCGGCATTTCCTGTCAATCGTGATTCTAAGTGTCCAATGATGTGAGGGGGTGTGGTCTACAAGCTGACGTGACCGAAAAGAAATGGATGTGCGTTCCACAGCGTCTGTGCTTGCGTTCCAGGCTTGATCATGATGGTGCAGGCAGGGCTAATATCGTCAAAAGCCGTGGGGTGTGACATAGAACTATTTAGAGAAATAGTGAATAGCCAAAGATTCATCCATATAAGTGGTATAGCCAGAAATTCATCCATATAAGTGGTATAGACATTCATGTTTCAATATAACCGGCTCTATAACATAAAAGAGAAAAATATTAATATGCGGTGACGATTAATAATAGCCGCATGTCATAATATATCTGGATATTCCTTAGGGGGAGACAAAAAATTCATTAGAAAAAACACTATATACATCAATGGACAAAAGGCAGAAAGAAACGTATATTACGTCAGATTCAGTAGCATAGCATATAGTCAAATGAAGGCGGACAAGTCATAGTCCCTATTGAGACCTTTAGGGGACAATGTGTCCAGAGTGTGTATCCAATAAGCTTCACGTTGTTTCAGAATTTTGATGCGGTCCCCCCTCTTCTGGGGTGGGGTACATGCTCGACTATTTGAAATTTTAATTGTGATATGTTATGTCCCTGTGAGACAAAATGATTAGGGATGGGGAGAAGTAAATTCCTGCATCGAATGGTAGATTTATGCTTCGATATACGATCTTTCACTGACTGTGTGGTCTCACCCACATAAAGTAACCCACAGGGACATTTAATAATGTACACTGCGAAGGTGGTATCGCAAGTAAAATAGCGCTGATGTTATAGGATCGTCCAGTGTGTGGATGTTTTATGACATTGCCTTTCTGTACATTGTTGCATTGGGTGCAACTTAAACAGGGAAAAGTTCCAAATTTGGGATTATTTAGGAATCTTTGTTTATTTTTAGGTTTGGTAGGTCCAATGTCTGCTTTAATAAGGGAATCCCTGAAATTCGGGGCCCTCCTGAAACATGGTAGGAATGGTTGGTTAAACTCAGGAATATGTGGATGGGCATTGGAGAGTAGAGACCAGTGCTTACGGATAGTCTTGTGTATGAGAGAAGCGAATGGGTGAAAGGAATGTACGAATACCATCCTGTTGGTAGACCCTCTTGAGATTGGCGTGTTATTCAGGGATTTATCCAAGACTCGTTGTGGATAACCACGTTCCCTAAATTTTGAATTCATCTCTTCTAATCTCTGCTTACATGTCAATTGGTCCGACACAATGCGTTTAACCCTTTGAAATTGGGATTTTGGAATTGACTCTTTCATGGGTGTGGGGTGAAAACTATTGAAATGTAGCAATCCATTACGGTCTGTGGGTTTGGTATATAAATCTGTATGTAATGTGCCCCTATGCCTTTGATGACCATGGTATCTAAAAAGTTAATCTTACTTGTATCATATGTAATGGTGAATTGAAGGCCGGGCCAAGATTGATTTAATACCTCATGAAACTCGGATAGGGACTCAAACGTACCGCCCCATATGCAGAAGATATCATCTATATAACGCTTCCAGACCATAGCGTGTTCGCAAAAGAGAGGGTGAGAATAGATGATTGATTCTTCAAAGTCCGCCATGTAACAGTTGGCATAAGGGGGCGCTACGTTTGAGCCCATCGCGGTCCCACGTATCTGTAAGAAAAAATCGTCCTGGAACATAAAAAAGTTCTTGGTAAGGACTAGAGTCAGGAGATCAATACACAGGTCTATTTGAGATGGTGTAAAGTTTGATTTAAGTAAAAGTTTTTTGACTGACAATATACCCTGGTCATGTGGGATGGAGGTATAAAGATCTTTAACGTCAAACGTAACTAGAAATGATGATTCCGGAATGTGATGTATTTCCTTGATGGTATTAAGGAAGGCGTTGGTATCCAAAAGAAATGATCTGGTGGATCGGACCAAAGGAGTCAATATTTTCTCAAGATAGATTGAGATGGGAGATAAAGCCGACTCCGTAGAGGCCACAATGGGTCTACCAGGAGGATGCTGTAGATTTTTGTGAATTTTTGGTAGCATGTAGAAGACTGGGGTGACCGGATGACTTTTAAATAGAAAATTGTGAGTTTTTTTGTTTAGAACGCCCGTTTCTAAATGTCGGTTCAGTGTGTCAAGGATAATAGATTTAGTATGATTAGTAGGGTCCTGAGATATCTTAACATAAATGGTGTTATCAGACAGTTGTCTAAGAGCTTCAGTAATATAGTCAGATTTATTCATGACAACTACAGCCCCACCCTTATCAGCAGGTTTGATAATAATATTCTGGTCCTCTCTTAGTGATCTCAAAGCCTGGAATTCAAATGTATTAAGATTAGGTGGGTAAAACAATTTACCCTGTTCAATGTCATGTTTAATGTTTTTAAATGAAGACTGTATGAAATCAATAAACGTTTCTAAGGCATGAGAACCTGGAGGTGGTCTGAAGTGACTCTTAGATCTCAGGCCTAATTGTGAGATGGATAACGGATTATCCTCAATGACTTGGTCTGTAATGAGAGGGGGTAACACCGGTTGGTTAGAGAAGTAAACTTTAAGTCTCAGGGAACGGAAAAAAACCGCTGTAAGTCCATTTCCAGGTCAAATGTCTTATATCTGTATGATGGACAATATGATAGGCCCTTTTGTAGCACATTTAGTTCTGCGATGCCCAAGGTTCTATTAGAAATGTTAACTACCAGTGGGCACGTACCTGAGACCTGGTTGTCCGTGTGGGAGGGTAGTTTCCTTGATCCCTGCCCCCGTCTCGTCCTCTTCGTCTTGGTGGACGTCGACCTTGTCCTAAAAAAGAGGAGGTATTCGAGGTACCCGGATGTTCCTGTTCGGAGCCAGATGTTGATGGTTCTGATGTAGATCGGTACCCGGTGCGTGATGGTGCCCGCCAAGAGGAAGATTTTCCACGCCATCTGTAAACCCGGTCCTGTTCGTAATCGTCCTGATCACGGGCAAATTTGCTCCTTTTCCGATTCTCTGTATCCCTTTTGTGTTGATCGACGTTGGTTTTGATCTGGTTCCTTAAGGCCGCTAATTCCTCAGATGTGCCTGTGGTCGAGAGTTGAGCCTCTATGGATTTTATGCGATCTGTACTGGCGCTAATGGCTTTCTGTAGGTGCTCCACCGTCAAGACCATCAAATCAAAAGAACATTTGTTAAGGATATGTTCATATTTTGTACAGAATTCTGGTAAATCACTAAAGAGGGTGGGTCGAAGTGGAACCTAAGGCCACGTGGTATACGTTGCACCCGTAAATACTCGGTGAGGGTAGCGCAGTGGAGTTCAAGGTTAGTGTGGTGCCGTAATTCTTTTTCGAGATCTCTTCCGCGGGTCTCTCTGGGTGGTGCCTTTAGGAACTCACTAGAGAGATTGCTTTGTGCCAGAATACTAGTGGTCTCATCCACGTTGTATGAAAATGTGAGAGAGGAGAAAGACATAACAACTGGAGGGCGTGCTATACGTATGGGAGAACAAGTAATGGTAGAAACGTATGCACAGCCCTTAGAAGGTGCAAGAGTAGGTGCCCAAACCACAATATATATTAGAAAACTCTGCACTCAACTTTAGATAATAATGAATATTTATTGTCCAGGATAGTATACAGGGAGGAACGTTTCGGTCACACGACCTTCATCAGCTACTATAATTAATAATATGATACAGAAAAAAATCTTTAAACAGAGTTGAACATAAACATGTTCTATTATAGTTTCCAGAAATAAGGTATATACATCAGATATCATATCTAATCGTGGATCAGAGACAGACTAGTATTCTGGGTATATATGAAGGTAATCAGTGCAGACAAAATAAATTGAGAATGTAAGATCAGGTGCGTTGAACAATTAGTAATTAGACTTATTAACACATACCCTGTGAGGTAACCACCAGCGTCCTATATTCAATTAAATTCTGATAAACTGTATGAGAAGGTGATTTTGTTAAGAAAGAAATGCATTAAAAAGTGCCTTGGATGTGCTAACAAGATATAGCATACCCGGTGTCGGCTTGTCATTTCTTATATACATAGAGGTGAACCTCGTTGGTGGATAGAAATCTATGGTAAAAGGTAAGTGCCAATATGAAAGAGTTAATAGCCGGTAATTTAAAGTGTAAAACCCTGGTTATAAGCACAGACCTGGTAGAGGATGAGATACTGTCCATGGAAATCTATGGTGAAACCAGAAAGTGGGTAGATAAAGAATTAGTCCGTTAAGACAGACGGACTGATGGACAGTAAAATAAGGGGTGAAACCGCCGCAATAACAGACCTAACTCCAATGCCCATCCACATATTCCTGAGTTTAACCAACCATTCCTACCATGTTTCAGAAGGGCCCCGAATTTCAGGGATTCCCTTATTAAAGCAGACATTGGACCTACCAAACCTAAAAATAAACAAAGATTCCTAAATAATCCCAAATTTGGAACTTTTCCCTGTTTAAGTTGCACCCAATGCAACAATGTACAGAAAGGCAATGTCATAAAACATCCACACACTGGACGATCCTATAACATCAGCGGCTATTTTACTTGCGATACCACCTTCGCAGTGTACATTATTAAATGTCCCTGTGGGTTACTTTATGTGGGTGAGACCACACAGTCAGTGAAAGATCGTATATCGAAGCATAAATCTACCATTCGATGCAGGAATTTACTTCTCCCCATCCCTAATCATTTTGTCTCACAGGGACATAACATATCACAATTAAAATTTCAAATAGTCGAGCATGTACCCCACCCCAGAAGAGGGGGGGACCGCATCAAAATTCTGAAACAACGTGAAGCTTATTGGATACACACTCTGGACACATTGTCCCCTAAAGGTCTCAATAGGGACTATGACTTGTCCGCCTTCATTTGACTATATGCTATGCTACTGAATCTGACGTAATATACGTTTCTTTCTGCCTTTTGTCCATTGATGTATATAGTGTTTTTTCTAATGAATTTTTTGTCTCCCCCTAAGGAATATCCAGATATATTATGACATGCGGCTATTATTAATCGTCACCGCATATTAATATTTTTCTCTTTTATGTTATAGAGCCGGTTATATTGAAACATGAATGTCTATACCACTTATATGGATGAATTTCTGGCTATACCACTTATATGGATGAATCTTTGGCTATTCACTATTTCTCTAAATAGTTCTATGTCACACCCCACGGCTTTTGACGATATTAGCCCTGCCTGCACCATCATGATCAAGCCTGGAACGCAAGCACAGACGCTGTGGAACGCACATCCATTTCTTTTCGGTCACGTCAGCTTGTAGACCACACCCCCTCACATCATTGGACACTTAGAATCACGTGACCCGTCACCTCCCTGTCTTAAGACAGGAAATGCCGAGTGTACACAAGATTAGACGAGCGGTGGACTCCGCGTCTGCACTAGTTCACAGAACGGCACCATATCTCCAGTTAGGTCTGTTATTGCGGCGGTTTCACCCCTTATTTTACTGTCCATCAGTCCGTCTGTCTTAACGGACTAATTCTTTATCTACCCACTTTCTGGTTTCACCATAGATTTCCATGGACAGTATCTCATCCTCTACCAGGTCTGTGCTTATAACCAGGGTTTTACACTTTAAATTACCGGCTATTAACTCTTTCATATTGGCACTTACCTTTTACCATAGATTTCTATCCACCAACGAGGTTCACCTCTATGTATATAAGAAATGACAAGCCGACACCGGGTATGCTATATCTTGTTAGTCACATCCAAGGCACTTTTTAATGCATTTCTTTCTTAACAAAATCACCTTCTCATACAGTTTATCAGAATTTAATTGAATATAGGACGCTGGTGGTTACCTCACAGGGGTATGTGTTAATAAGTCTAATTACTAATTGTTCAACGCACCTGATCTTACATTCTCAATTTATTTTGTCTGCACTGATTACCTTCATATATACCCAGAATACTAGTCTGTCTCTGATCCACGATTAGATATGATATCTGATGTATATACCTTATTTCTGGAAACTATAATAGAACATGTTTATGTTCAACTCTGTTTAAAGATTTTTTTCTGTATCATATTATTAATTATAGTAGCTGATGAAGGTCGTGTGACCGAAACGTTCCTCCCTGTATACTATCCTGGACAATAAATATTCATTATTATCTAAAGTTGAGTGCAGAGTTTTCTAATATATATTGTGGTTTGGGCACCTACTCTTGCACCTTCTAAGGGCTGTGCATACGTTTCTACCATTACTTGTTCTCCCATACGTATAGCACGCCCTCCAGTTGTTATGTCTTTCTCCTCTCTCACATTTTCATACAACGTGGATGAGACCACTAGTATTCTGGCACAAAGCAATCTCTCTAGTGAGTTCCTAAAGGCACCACCCAGAGAGACCCGCGGAAGAGATCTCGAAAAAGAATTACGGCACCACACTAACCTTGAACTCCACTGCGCTACCCTCACCGAGTATTTACGGGTGCAACGTATACCACGTGGCCTTAGGGTTCCACTTCGACCCACCCTCTTTAGTGATTTACCAGAATTCTGTACAAAATATGAACATATCCTTAACAAATGTTCTTTTGATTTGATGGTCTTGACGGTGGAGCACCTACAGAAAGCCATTAGCGCCAGTACAGATCGCATAAAATCCATAGAGGCTCAACTCTCGACCACAGGCACATCTGAGGAATTAGCGGCCTTAAGGAACCAGATCAAAACCAACGTCGATCAACACAAAAGGGATACAGAGAATCGGAAAAGGAGCAAATTTGCCCGTGATCAGGACGATTACGAACAGGACCGGGTTTACAGATGGCGTGGAAAATCTTCCTCTTGGCGGGCACCATCACGCACCGGGTACCGATCTACATCAGAACCATCAACAATCTGGCTCCGAACAGGAACATCCGGGTACCTCGAATACCTCCTCTTTTTTAGGACAAGGTCGACGTCCACCAAGACGAAGAGGACGAGACGGGGGCAGGGATCAAGGAAACTACCCTCCCACACGGACAACCAGGTCTCAGGTACGTGCCCACTGGTAGTTAACATTTCTAATAGAACCTTGGGCATCGCAGAACTAAATGTGCTACAAAAGGGCCTATCATATTGTCCATCATACAGATATAGGACATTTGACCTGGAAATGGACTTACAGCGGTTTTTCCGTTCCCTGAGACTTAAAGTTTACTTCTCTAACCAACCGGTGTTACCCCCTCTCATTACAGACCAAGTCATTGAGGATAATCCGTTATCCATCTCACAATTAGGCCTGAGATCTAAGAGTCACTTCAGACCACCTCCAGGTTCTCATGCCTTAGAAACGTTTATTGATTTCATACAGTCTTCATTTAAAAACATTAAACATGACATTGAACAGGGTAAATTGTTTTACCCACCTAATCTTAATACATTTGAATTCCAGGCTTTGAGATCACTAAGAGAGGACCAGAATATTATTATCAAACCTGCTGATAAGGGTGGGGCTGTAGTTGTCATGAATAAATCTGACTATATTACTGAAGCTCTTAGACAACTGTCTGATAACACCATTTATGTTAAGATATCTCAGGACCCTACTAATCATACTAAATCTATTATCCTTGACACACTGAACCGACATTTAGAAACGGGCGTTCTAAACAAAAAAACTCACAATTTTCTATTTAAAAGTCATCCGGTCACCCCAGTCTTCTACATGCTACCAAAAATTCACAAAAATCTACAGCATCCTCCTGGTAGACCCATTGTGGCCTCTACGGAGTCGGCTTTATCTCCCATCTCAATCTATCTTGAGAAAATATTGACTCCTTTGGTCCGATCCACCAGATCATTTCTTTTGGATACCAACGCCTTCCTTAATACCATCAAGGAAATACATCACATTCCGGAATCATCATTTCTAGTTACGTTTGACGTTAAAGATCTTTATACCTCCATCCCACATGACCAGGGTATATTGTCAGTCAAAAAACTTTTACTTAAATCAAACTTTACACCATCTCAAATAGACCTGTGTATTGATCTCCTGACTCTAGTCCTTACCAAGAACTTTTTTATGTTCCAGGACGATTTTTTCTTACAGATACGTGGGACCGCGATGGGCTCAAACGTAGCGCCCCCTTATGCCAACTGTTACATGGCGGACTTTGAAGAATCAATCATCTATTCTCACCCTCTCTTTTGCGAACACGCTATGGTCTGGAAGCGTTATATAGATGATATCTTCTGCATATGGGGCGGTACGTTTGAGTCCCTATCCGAGTTTCATGAGGTATTAAATCAATCTTGGCCCGGCCTTCAATTCACCATTACATATGATACAAGTAAGATTAACTTTTTAGATACCATGGTCATCAAAGGCATAGGGGGCACATTACATACAGATTTATATACCAAACCCACAGACCGTAATGGATTGCTACATTTCAATAGTTTTCACCCCACACCCATGAAAGAGTCAATTCCAAAATCCCAATTTCAAAGGGTTAAACGCATTGTGTCGGACCAATTGACATGTAAGCAGAGATTAGAAGAGATGAATTCAAAATTTAGGGAACGTGGTTATCCACAACGAGTCTTGGATAAATCCCTGAATAACACGCCAATCTCAAGAGGGTCTACCAACAGGATGGTATTCGTACATTCCTTTCACCCATTCGCTTCTCTCATACACAAGACTATCCGTAAGCACTGGTCTCTACTCTCCAATGCCCATCCACATATTCCTGAGTTTAACCAACCATTCCTACCATGTTTCAGGAGGGCCCCGAATTTCAGGGATTCCCTTATTAAAGCAGACATTGGACCTACCAAACCTAAAAATAAACAAAGATTCCTAAATAATCCCAAATTTGGAACTTTTCCCTGTTTAAGTTGCACCCAATGCAACAATGTACAGAAAGGCAATGTCATAAAACATCCACACACTGGACGATCCTATAACATCAGCGGCTATTTTACTTGCGATACCACCTTCGCAGTGTACATTATTAAATGTCCCTGTGGGTTACTTTATGTGGGTGAGACCACACAGTCAGTGAAAGATCGTATATCGAAGCATAAATCTACCATTCGATGCAGGAATTTACTTCTCCCCATCCCTAATCATTTTGTCTCACAGGGACATAACATATCACAATTAAAATTTCAAATAGTCGAGCATGTACCCCACCCCAGAAGAGGGGGGGACCGCATCAAAATTCTGAAACAACGTGAAGCTTATTGGATACACACTCTGGACACATTGTCCCCTAAAGGTCTCAATAGGGACTATGACTTGTCCGCCTTCATTTGACTATATGCTATGCTACTGAATCTGACGTAATATACGTTTCTTTCTGCCTTTTGTCCATTGATGTATATAGTGTTTTTTCTAATGAATTTTTTGTCTCCCCCTAAGGAATATCCAGATATATTATGACATGCGGCTATTATTAATCGTCACCGCATATTAATATTTTTCTCTTTTATGTTATAGAGCCGGTTATATTGAAACATGAATGTCTATACCACTTATATGGATGAATTTCTGGCTATACCACTTATATGGATGAATCTTTGGCTATTCACTATTTCTCTAAATAGTTCTATGTCACACCCCTCGGCTCTTGACAATATTAGCCCTGCCTGCACCATCATGATCAAGCCTGGAACGCAAGCACAGACGCTGTGGAACGCACATCCATTTCTTTTCGGTCACGTCAGCTTGTAGACCACACCCCCTCACATCATTGGACACTTAGAATCACGTGACCCGTCACCTCCCTGTCTTAAGACAGGAAATGCCGAGTGTACACAAGATTAGACGAGCGGTGGACTCCGCGTCTGCACTAGTTCACAGAACGGCACCATATCTCCAGTTAGGTCTGTTATTGCGGCGGTTTCACCCTTATTTTACTGTCCATCAGTCCGTCTGTCTTAACGGACTAATTCTTTATCTACCCACTTTCTGGTTTCACCATAGATTTCCATGGACAGTATCTCATCCTCTACCAGGTCTGTGCTTATAACCAGGGTTTTACACTTTAAATTACCGGCTATTAACTCTTTCATATTGGCACTTACCTTTTACCATAGATTTCTATCCACCAACGAGGTTCACCTCTATGTATATAAGAAATGACAAGCCGACACCGGGTATGCTATATCTTGTTAGTCACATCCAAGGCACTTTTTAATGCATTTCTTTCTTAACAAAATCACCTTCTCATACAGTTTATCAGAATTTAATTGAATATAGGACGCTGGTGGTTACCTCACAGGGGTATGTGTTAATAAGTCTAATTACTAATTGTTCAACGCACCTGATCTTACATTCTCAATTTATTTTGTCTGCACTGATTACCTTCATATATACCCAGAATACTAGTCTGTCTCTGATCCACGATTAGATATGATATCTGATGTATATACCTTATTTCTGGAAACTATAATAGAACATGTTTATGTTCAACTCTGTTTAAAGATTTTTTTCTGTATCATATTATTAATTATAGTAGCTGATGAAGGTCGTGTGACCGAAACGTTCCTCCCTGTATACTATCCTGGACAATAAATATTCATTATTATCTAAAGTTGAGTGCAGAGTTTTCTAATATATATTGTGGTTTGGGCACCTACTCTTGCACCTTCTAAGGGCTGTGCATACGTTTCTACCATTACTTGTTCTCCCATACGTATAGCACGCCCTCCAGTTGTTATGTCTTTCTCCTCTCTCACATTTTCATACAACGTGGATGAGACCACTAGTATTCTGGCACAAAGCAATCTCTCTAGTGAGTTCCTAAAGGCACCACCCAGAGAGACCCGCGGAAGAGATCTCGAAAAAGAATTACGGCACCACACTAACCTTGAACTCCACTGCGCTACCCTCACCGAGTATTTACGGGTGCAACGTATACCACGTGGCCTTAGGGTTCCACTTCGACCCACCCTCTTTAGTGATTTACCAGAATTCTGTACAAAATATGAACATATCCTTAACAAATGTTCTTTTGATTTGATGGTCTTGACGGTGGAGCACCTACAGAAAGCCATTAGCGCCAGTACAGATCGCATAAAATCCATAGAGGCTCAACTCTCGACCACAGGCACATCTGAGGAATTAGCGGCCTTAAGGAACCAGATCAAAACCAACGTCGATCAACACAAAAGGGATACAGAGAATCGGAAAAGGAGCAAATTTGCCCGTGATCAGGACGATTACGAACAGGACCGGGTTTACAGATGGCGTGGAAAATCTTCCTCTTGGCGGGCACCATCACGCACCGGGTACCGATCTACATCAGAACCATCAACATCTGGCTCCGAACAGGAACATCCAGGTACCTCGAATACCTCCTCTTTTTTAGGACAAGGTCGACGTCCACCAAGACGAAGAGGACGAGACGGGGGCAGGGATCAAGGAAACTACCCTCCCACACGGACAACCAGGTCTCAGGTACGTGCCCACTGGTAGTTAACATTTCTAATAGAACCTTGGGCATCGCAGAACTAAATGTGCTACAAAAGGGCCTATCATATTGTCCATCATACAGATATAAGACATTTGACCTGGAAATGGACTTACAGCGGTTTTTTCCGTTCCCTGAGACTTAAAGTTTACTTCTCTAACCAACCGGTGTTACCCCCTCTCATTACAGACCAAGTCATTGAGGATAATCCGTTATCCATCTCACAATTAGGCCTGAGATCTAAGAGTCACTTCAGACCACCTCCAGGTTCTCATGCCTTAGAAACGTTTATTGATTTCATACAGTCTTCATTTAAAAACATTAAACATGACATTGAACAGGGTAAATTGTTTTACCCACCTAATCTTAATACATTTGAATTCCAGGCTTTGAGATCACTAAGAGAGGACCAGAATATTATTATCAAACCTGCTGATAAGGGTGGGGCTGTAGTTGTCATGAATAAATCTGACTATATTACTGAAGCTCTTAGACAACTGTCTGATAACACCATTTATGTTAAGATATCTCAGGACCCTACTAATCATACTAAATCTATTATCCTTGACACACTGAACCGACATTTAGAAACGGGCGTTCTAAACAAAAAAACTCACAATTTTCTATTTAAAAGTCATCCGGTCACCCCAGTCTTCTACATGCTACCAAAAATTCACAAAAATCTACAGCATCCTCCTGGTAGACCCATTGTGGCCTCTACGGAGTCGGCTTTATCTCCCATCTCAATCTATCTTGAGAAAATATTGACTCCTTTGGTCCGATCCACCAGATCATTTCTTTTGGATACCAACGCCTTCCTTAATACCATCAAGGAAATACATCACATTCCGGAATCATCATTTCTAGTTACGTTTGACGTTAAAGATCTTTATACCTCCATCCCACATGACCAGGGTATATTGTCAGTCAAAAAACTTTTACTTAAATCAAACTTTACACCATCTCAAATAGACCTGTGTATTGATCTCCTGACTCTAGTCCTTACCAAGAACTTTTTTATGTTCCAGGACGATTTTTTCTTACAGATACGTGGGACCGCGATGGGCTCAAACGTAGCGCCCCCTTATGCCAACTGTTACATGGCGGACTTTGAAGAATCAATCATCTATTCTCACCCTCTCTTTTGCGAACACGCTATGGTCTGGAAGCGTTATATAGATGATATCTTCTGCATATGGGGCGGTACGTTTGAGTCCCTATCCGAGTTTCATGAGGTATTAAATCAATCTTGGCCCGGCCTTCAATTCACCATTACATATGATACAAGTAAGATTAACTTTTTAGATACCATGGTCATCAAAGGCATAGGGGGCACATTACATACAGATTTATATACCAAACCCACAGACCGTAATGGATTGCTACATTTCAATAGTTTTCACCCCACACCCATGAAAGAGTCAATTCCAAAATCCCAATTTCAAAGGGTTAAACGCATTGTGTCGGACCAATTGACATGTAAGCAGAGATTAGAAGAGATGAATTCAAAATTTAGGGAACGTGGTTATCCACAACGAGTCTTGGATAAATCCCTGAATAACACGCCAATCTCAAGAGGGTCTACCAACAGGATGGTATTCGTACATTCCTTTCACCCATTCGCTTCTCTCATACACAAGACTATCCGTAAGCACTGGTCTCTACTCTCCAATGCCCATCCACATATTCCTGAGTTTAACCAACCATTCCTACCATGTTTCAGGAGGGCCCCGAATTTCAGGGATTCCCTTATTAAAGCAGACATTGGACCTACCAAACCTAAAAATAAACAAAGATTCCTAAATAATCCCAAATTTGGAACTTTTCCCTGTTTAAGTTGCACCCAATGCAACAATGTACAGAAAGGCAATGTCATAAAACATCCACACACTGGACGATCCTATAACATCAGCGGCTATTTTACTTGCGATACCACCTTCGCAGTGTACATTATTAAATGTCCCTGTGGGTTACTTTATGTGGGTGAGACCACACAGTCAGTGAAAGATCGTATATCGAAGCATAAATCTACCATTCGATGCAGGAATTTACTTCTCCCCATCCCTAATCATTTTGTCTCACAGGGACATAACATATCACAATTAAAATTTCAAATAGTCGAGCATGTACCCCACCCCAGAAGAGGGGGGACCGCATCAAAATTCTGAAACAACGTGAAGCTTATTGGATACACACTCTGGACACATTGTCCCCTAAAGGTCTCAATAGGGACTATGACTTGTCCGCCTTCATTTGACTATATGCTATGCTACTGAATCTGACGTAATATACGTTTCTTTCTGCCTTTTGTCCATTGATGTATATAGTGTTTTTTCTAATGAATTTTTTGTCTCCCCCTAAGGAATATCCAGATATATTATGACATGCGGCTATTATTAATCGTCACCGCATATTAATATTTTTCTCTTTTATGTTATAGAGCCGGTTATATTGAAACATGAATGTCTATACCACTTATATGGATGAATTTCTGGCTATACCACTTATATGGATGAATCTTTGGCTATTCACTATTTCTCTAAATAGTTCTATGTCACACCCCTCGGCTCTTGACGATATTAGCCCTGCCTGCACCATCATGATCAAGCCTGGAACGCAAGCACAGACGCTGTGGAACGCACATCCATTTCTTTTCGGTCACGTCAGCTTGTAGACCACACCCCCTCACATCATTGGACACTTAGAATCACGTGACCCGTCACCTCCCTGTCTTAAGACAGGAAATGCCGAGTGTACACAAGATTAGACGAGCGGTGGACTCCGCGTCTGCACTAGTTCACAGAACGGCACCATATCTCCAGTTAGGTCTGTTATTGCGGCGGTTTCACCCCTTATTTTACTGTCCATCAGTCCGTCTGTCTTAACGGACTAATTCTTTATCTACCCACTTTCTGGTTTCACCATAGATTTCCATGGACAGTATCTCATCCTCTACCAGGTCTGTGCTTATAACCAGGGTTTTACACTTTAAATTACCGGCTATTAACTCTTTCATATTGGCACTTACCTTTTACCATAGATTTCTATCCACCAACGAGGTTCACCTCTATGTATATAAGAAATGACAAGCCGACACCGGGTATGCTATATCTTGTTAGTCACATCCAAGGCACTTTTTAATGCATTTCTTTCTTAACAAAATCACCTTCTCATACAGTTTATCAGAATTTAATTGAATATAGGACGCTGGTGGTTACCTCACAGGGGTATGTGTTAATAAGTCTAATTACTAATTGTTCAACGCACCTGATCTTACATTCTCAATTTATTTTGTCTGCACTGATTACCTTCATATATACCCAGAATACTAGTCTGTCTCTGATCCACGATTAGATATGATATCTGATGTATATACCTTATTTCTGGAAACTATAATAGAACATGTTTATGTTCAACTCTGTTTAAAGATTTTTTTCTGTATCATATTATTAATTATAGTAGCTGATGAAGGTCGTGTGACCGAAACGTTCCTCCCTGTATACTATCCTGGACAATAAATATTCATTATTATCTAAAGTTGAGTGCAGAGTTTTCTAATATATAAAAGACCAGTTCTGGTCACCCCTAATTTCAGGGAAGAGTTTATTGTTCAAACTGATGCCTCTAATGTGGGGTTAGGGGCGGTGTTGTCGCAGGTCGTGAAGGGTGAAGAACACCCAGTCATGTATCTAAGTCGAAAATTTACACCGGCTGAATAAAATTATGCCATTGTGGAGCGAGAGTGCCTCGCAATCAAATGGGCGCTGGACTCACTGCGTTATTACCTCTTGGGTAGAAAATTTAAATTGCAGTCAGACCATGCTCCTCTGGCATGGATGAAGCAGAACAAGGAAAGGAATGCCAGGGTGACAAGGTGGTTCCTTTCGCTTCAAGAATTAAATTTCTCGGTCGAGCATAGACCTGGGAAATTACAGGGTAATGCTGATGCTTTGTCCAGAGTTCACTGTCTCTTTGGAGTTGTTGACCAGCCCTCCGGTCTGGAGAAGAGGGGGGGGATATGTGAGACAGTGAAGGGGTGTGTACTGGACGGCGTGTATATCTCGCCCAGGTTTCTTAGCTGGGGCGCATAAGGAAGATAGGTTAGCAGTACGGCGTTCACTCCATTCCCTTCCGGTACAGGATTGCAGTTCAACCCTGAGTGTACACAGCTGCTTAATGAGACAGCCAGAAGTAGCTGCTTGAGGAAGACAGAGGGGCTCTCAGTCTGGATCTGACTTCAGACGCTGTTGGAGTCTCCTGCAAACCTCACGCTGGTAACTACAGATTATATGTGTTATTTTGGGCCAGGCTATTAGAGTCTGGTCCCTGATAGTAAGGGAATCTATCCATGTGTAGTAAGTAGCCGGAGAGGCTTAGGATTTCTGTTTATGAGTTGTTTTAATCACGTTCTGTTTGCTGTGAACTTTAATAAAGCTGGTTGCGACCAGTTACACCAGAACTGCTGTCTGTGAATGAACTGTTTATGTGCCACTCCGTCTACCAGGATGGCGATCCCAGAGCTATATCCCTGAAAAGCTTACAATACATACATATAGATATACAGTGGGGGAAATAAGTATTTGATCCCTTGCTGATTTTGTAAGTTTGCCCACTGACAAAGACATGAACAGTGTATAATTTTAAGAGTAGGTTAATTTTAACATTGAGAGATTGAGTATCAAAAATAAAATCCAGAAAATCACATTGTATAAATTATATAAATTTATTTGCATTTTGCAGTGAGAAATAAGTATTTGAACCCTCTGGCAAACAAGACTTAATACTTGGTGGCAAAACCATTGTTGACAAGCACAGCAGTCAGAGTTTTTTTGTAGTTGATGAGTTTTGTGCACATCAGGAGGAATTTTGGTCCACTCCTCTTTGCAGATCATCTCTAAATCATTAAGATTTTGAGGCTGTTGCTTGGCAACTCGGAGCTTCAACTCCCTCCATAAGTTTTCTATGTGATTAAGGTCTGGAGACTGGCTAGGCCACTCCATGACCTTAATGTGCTTCTTTTTGAGCCACTCCTTTGTAGCCTTGGCTGTATGTTTTGGGTCACTGTCTTGCTGGAAGACCCAGCTACAACCCATTTTTAATGTCCTCGCGGAGGGAAGGAAGTTGTCATTCAGCATTTTACGGTACATGACTCCATCCATTATCCCATTGATGCAGTGAAGTAGTCCTATGTCCTTAGAAGAGAAACACTCCTAAAACATGTTTCCACCTCCATGCTTGACAGTGGGGACTGTGTTCTTTGGGTCATAGGTAACATTTCTCTTCCTCCAAACATGGCGAGTTGAGTTAATGCCAAAGACCTCAATTTTTGTCTCATCAGACCACAGCATCTTCTCCCAATCACTCGCAGAATCATCCAAGTGTTCATTGGCAAACTTCCGACAGGCCTGCATATGTGCCTTCTTGAGCAGGGGGACCTTGCAGGCACTGCAGGATTTTAAACCTTTACGGCATAATGTGTTAACAATGCTTTTCTTGGTGACAGTGGTCCCAGCTCCCTTGCGAACTTTAACAAGTTCAACCCGTGTAGTTTAGGGCTGATCTCTCACCTTCCTCATGATCAAGGAAACCCCACAAGGTGAGATTTTGCATGGTGCCCCAGATCGATGTTGATTGACAGTCATTATGTATTTCTTCCATTTTCTTACTATTGCACCAACAGTTGTCTCCTGCTCACCAGCGTCTTACTTATGGTTTTGTAGTCCATTCCAGCTTTGTGCAGGTCTATGATCTTGTTCCTGACATCCTTATAAAGCTCTTTGGTCTTGCCCATGTTGTAGAGGTTAGAGTCTGACTGATTAATTGAGTCTGTGGACAGGAGTCTTTTATAAAGGTGACTATGTAAGACAGCTGTCTTTAATGCAGGTACCAAGTGGATTAACTGGTCTGTAGGAGCCAGAACTCTTAATAGTTGGTAGGGGATCAAATACTTATTTCTCACTGCAAAATGCATATAAATTTATATAATTTATACAATGTGATTTTCTGGATTTTACTTTTGATATTCTATCCCTCATTAACCTACCCTTAAAATTATAGACTGCTGATGTCTTTCTTAGTGAGCAAACTTACAAAGGCAGCAAGGGATCAAATACTTATTTCCTCCATTGTATATATATGTAAAGTCCATGTGTTGGAATCAGATGTGTACATACTATACGCTCGCTGTGAGTTCCCTAATAACCGGAGTAGTAGTGGAAACAGCAGCGGCCTCATCCATCACTTGTCAGTCAATTGCATAATTGTCCTGACAATTGGAGGCAGCCCAGTTGCATCCCCTGACAAATTGGTGGCAAGCGGTAGGATCTGCATGATTTCCCCTGCTGTTATCCCTAACCAGTGCTAATGTCTGAGGCCTACAACTCTGATTAATTTATGCCCTGTAGTAGAAGTAATTCTTGTTTTTTTCCTTTCTGGGATTATCCTTATGAGAGCCAATTTCATTAACGCATTTGATGGTTTTTATGGCTGCACTTAAGAATACGTTTAACATTCTACCAATTTACCAGGCTGACGATAGCTTCTTTTAGTTGAGTGCCATATTCTGGCTTAAAACAGTTGTGGAATAGGACTTAGTATCTTATGGAACTGTGTAGCAACACTGCCTCTGCAAAACACACGTGATGGTCGCATACATATTTTGAAGGTCTGTGATTCTACAAATGAAATCTCTACTAAGCATAGCTGTTCATTGGTAGCCATTGCAGGTTACTACTCGATGAAGCTGCTTGAGAGTATGCCAAAGGGCTGTAAAGTCATCAGACAGGGGGTAACTTTGAGGACTCCAAGGTTTCTCACTTATTCTGGTTTGCGTCACGTGTTTTCTTTACTCCTTGTTTCTATATGTTACTTTGTGGTTTTGCTGCCTTCAGTCTGAATCTACAATGTTCACATTCCAATAAGAACAAGGAAAACCATTGCATGAATAAGCCAATCCAAAGTTCTGATACTGTATGTTAAGCCCCCAACATATCACACTCACATACACGATGTGTTAAGAAAGGAGTATTTGCCCTAGATGTTATATGGAAAACAATTACAAACAAGATTATCCAGAACAGAAATCTGTTCGATTAGGAATTTTAGCCACATGGAGTAAAAATAAAAAGCCTGAAAGCACTGAAATCATGTCGAGTCATTGAATCATTTTCTTCAAGTACAATAAGCTCAATATGAAACTGAATTTCTCCAAAACTGAACTTCCCATGTTTCCCTCCTTTACTAACCTACCTATACCTGATAGAGAAATTTCTTTAGGTGGTTCAACCATAACCCCCAAGCAGCATGTTTGCCGTTTTGGAGTAATATTTGACACAGAACTTTCCTTTGTTTCCTATATCCAATCACTCACTCGCTCCAGAATCCAACCTTTTGTTACCTTTGAAACTGCAAAAAGTCTTACTGCCGCTCTTATTTATTCTCATCTGAACTACTGCCACTCTCTACTGATCAGTCTCCCCCTTACTTTGTCCTTTCCAAACTGTCCTGAATGCGGAAGCTAAGGATTGTATTTCTGTCCAGCCACTACACCGATGCCTCCTCCTTATGTCAGTCATTGCTCTGGTTGTCCATTCGCTGCAGAATATAATATAAACTTATCGCTCTCACCCACAAAGCTCTCCACAGTTCTGCACCACCATACATATCCTCCCTCAACTCTGTCTAACACCATACTTGCTCTCTCTCTTTCTACAACTGATCTTCGACTAACATCCTCCATAATTTGAACCTCCCACCTCAGTCTTCAAGACTTCTCTTGTGCAGCAGTTTTGATTAAAGACCTGTTTTATTTGCTGAAGATCTAATAGTTCGCTAAATGTTGAGCTCTGTATAACCCCACCCACACCTTTGACTGGAAACTTTCTGCCTATGCACAGAGTACACATAAAACTGCCAATCAGTGATGGGGGTATTTGTGCTACCTCTCAGAAGGCCAAGCAGTTCTTAAGTGATAATTTCCTGTTGATAAAACAGTGATTTTCATAAAAAGTACATAAAGCAGCCTAGTAAGTGACACATCGACGGAATCAGGATCTCTGCCCTTACATTATGCTGCTCTCAGAAAACATGGTGACAGATTCCCTTTAAACTATATTTTCACAAACGCTGGAGCACAATTGTAGCCAGACTAATTATTACTGTTCATTGTTTAGGAAGCATGAATCGAATGACAGGTTCACAATAAGAGATTTCAGCTATAGTACAGTTTTCAGTCCCTCATAATTCCAGGTAATCCATTTCCAATTTAAATTCTTCTTAGTTAAAAAGGGTTGTTTCAAGAAGACAATGACTGCCATATAGGGAGGCATGGTGGCTCAGTGGTTAGCACTGTAGCCTTGCAGCACTGAGGTCCTGGGTTCAAATCCCACCAAGGACAACATCTGCAAGGAGTTTGTATGTTCTCCCCGTGTTTGCGTGGGTTTCCTCCGGGTACTCCGGTTTCCTCCCACATTCCAAAGACTTACTCATAGGGAACTTAGATTGTGAGCCCCATCGGGGACAGTGCTAATAATTTCTGTAAAGCGCTGCAGAATTAATGGCGCTATATAAATGAGTTAAATAAATATACCATAGTAAAGCATATTTTTACCATACAGGGGGTCTCCGCTTGTGATACCCCTATAGGAGCTTGAAAAGAGTGTCGCTCTATTAGAATGGATTTTGGCACCACTCAGATGGTTTCGATAACGATCCTCTTTACTCTTGTGTGGGGTCATAACGTTAGTAGTAACGTTCACCTCCGATGTGAAAGGGTGTGATGAAAGATAACACACCACAGCACATGGAGCACCTATGGCTCTGTGCACACTGTTTGGCCACACATAAGAGCCCTAAGGCGTACAATCTATTGTTTTATGTCTTATAATATGAGCAACAGTGTCAACTATAAAACTTCAGTGTAACCCTTTCATTGCACAGCGAACGCATATATTGTAATACAATGATCCGTTATTGGATAAAAAAAGGTTCTCATTTATTGATGATAAATAAAACAGCAAAAGCAATAAAGATAAATAATTTCACTTTAAAAAAAATAATTGTCACTGCAAACTGACACGTATACTTAAAAGCAGTATAATACCCAGGATATACAGTACTGTATGCAAGGCTGTGCTTGATGGTACGTATGAGGGACTGGCTGCAATAGCACCATATGATTTATGATATAGCCAGTTTCCCTACAATTGGTAGGATTGGGACAATTCTTGTATTGTTATGATAGTGTAGCAACTCACTCAGGAAAATAGGTAACACACTACAAACTACAACTGACCCTGCCAATTCCTGTACAGAGCAGAGATCCTGAACCCGCAGACCCTAGTGGTTACTACGTGAGCGAAGACCGCCCTAATCACAGACTAGACGATGGCAACTCATTCCTATGCTGCCTGAAAAGCAGTCAAGCGCTTCCCGTTCCGCATAAAAAAAACGGAGGGCAGAGCAGAGTGCAAATTTCCTACAGAAAGGCAAGTGTGCTGAAATAGAAAGAGATCCCAGAGTGAGCAAAACAAACCACAAAATAGAAAATAAAAGGACTAAGTACATACTGTTAGAGAATATGCCACATACTAACTAAAAAAGAAACAGAAGATAAGTGGAGAGTAAAGAACAAAAAAAACATCAGTGGAAAAAATTCTGCATCAGACTTCAAGTTGTAAAGGTATTATGATTTAGAAACACGGAGTCAACCAGGGATCAGTACGGTGAAGGCCAGAGGCTGTACAACTGCATGCTAAAGCCGCCCATACACATTAGAGAACGGACAGCTGAATGATGCTTCAGCAAACCATTTGGTTAACTACCATCTTGGCCTCATCCACTCTGAACATATTACTGCAAAGAAGGTTTTATGTAAAACTTTTCAAGTGGAATTTTAACCAAAGGTCTCCTCTTAGCGCAAAGTCCTTTACAAACACCAAAACTTATTTTGATAAATTCGAAGTTGACAAATGCTCTTTAAATTATATGTGAGGATATTTGAACATATACAGTACCGGACAAAAGTTTGAAAACTCTTGTTCATGCAATGGTCTTCCTTGTTCTTATTGAAATGTGCACATTGTAAATTCAGACTGAAGGCAGCAAAACTACAAAAGATCACATATGGAAGCAAGGAGTAAAGAAACACGTGTATAACAAACCAAAATGTGTGTTGAACTTTGGATTCTTCAAAGTATTCCAGTTTTTACTTTGATGACAGCTTTACACTTCCTTGACATTCTCTTCTGCAGCTTCATTAGGTAGTCACCTGAAATGGCTTTCCAACAGTCTTGAAGGCGTTCTCAGAGGTGCGGAGTACTTGTTAGCCACTTTGTCATCACTCTGCGGTCCAGTTCACCCCCTGTCATCTCAATTGGGTTGAGATCAGATGACTGTGGAGTCATTTAATCTGATGCAGGACTCCATTCTTCACCTTCTTGGTCACATAGCCCTAACAGTCAGGAGGAGTGTTTGGGGGTCATTGTCCTGCTGCAACACAAATGCTGACCCCAATAAATGCAAAGTAGATGAGATGGCATGTCGTTTCAGAGTGCTGTGGGTGCAATGCTGAGCATGTTTAACATAAATCACATCAGAATCATCAGTAAAGCAACCCCACACCATCACACCTCTTCCTCCATGCTTCATGGTGGGCACCACATGTGTAGAACGCCCACCTTTTCTGTGTCTCACAAAGACATGGTGACTAGTACCAAAAATTCCTAATTTTTGACTAATCAGACCACAGTACAAAGGTTCATTGGTTTACGGTCAAGTCATTGTATTGCTAGGCCCAAACAATTCTTTCCTCCTTGTCTGGAGTCCTCACTAGTTGCTTATTTGCAGCAATTTGACCCTAAAGGTCTGCTTCTCGTAGTCTGCTCTGGACGGATGATATTGAGATATGCCTGCTACTTGATGTTTCTGTAACATTTATAAGGGCTGTTACCTGAGGTGCTGCCAATTTAGATTTTCTTAGCTGGTAACTCTGTTGCACTCCTCTTTGGCAGCAGAGGTAATTCTTGGTCTTCCATTCTTAGAGCAGTCCTCATGAGAGCCAGTTTATTTTTATAACAATTGTTGGTTTTCATGAGTGTGCTTAAGGATACCTTCAAGGTTCTAGCAATGTTCGGATTAACTAACTTTCATATCCTAATCATAGATTGTCATTTACCTAAGTTGAATGTTTCTTCATATTCTGGCTTAGAACAGTTCTGGAATAGGAGTCAGCATTGCATAGAGCTGTGTACCAACACGGTCTCTGCAAAAAAACATCTGATAGTGGGAAAGTGAAGGCCGGTGATGCTACTTGAGAGTATATGGCAAGGGGCGTAAAGCTGTTATCCACGTAAGAGAAAAGTAATTTGAAGAGTCTAAGGTTTTACACATATCCGGGTTTGTTTCGCATTTTTCTTTTCTCCTGGTTTCAATATGTGTTCCTTTGTGATTTTTCCGCCTTGACTCTGAACCTACAATGTGCACATTCCAATAAGAAGGAGGAAGACTATTGCATGAACAGGTTTGTCCAAACTTTTGACTAGTATAGTTACGTATAAAACAAAGTTATATAGTATAGCATACTTAACAATAGACATATATAAAATAAATATTTGTCTATACTTTCACCAAAAGTCAACAATATGGAGGCAATAGATAGAATAATAATAAAAAAATATATATAAAAATACAACATGAAGTATTTAACAGTATGGTGATAGCGAAAGACGACTCCGGCTGTCATTCAGTTCATATTTTCTACATTTGCCGTTTTTGTGTATTTTTTGTTTTTTTCACGTTCAAAAACATACTACAGAACATCTCATAGGAGAAGAAGGTGAGTCCAGTTGAAACAGCAGCTTTCAGCAAACTAGGAGACAGTCCTTTAAAAAGACCCTTTAAGCCTTCTTCTTTTTGCATACGGCACGCACAGTCCACCAGCCCTTTGTATGTCCTGACCTGTCAGAGAAGCAAAAGGAAAAATTGTCAAAATGGGGAAAAAAATGGAGACAAATGTGGGCTCACATAGGACATACATTCAAGAAAAATCACAGAAAAAAAAAAAGCCTTACCAACTCCACGTCAGATTACCAATGGACTAGCAGCCCCCCCATAATAAATGCGGGTGCAGCACAGATGCTAAATGCTGATGGAGCAAACACAAACCTACCAATTCATGAAGGGGGTGGCTGCCTAGTATTAAAAATGCACCCAGCTGAGGCTTGCATAGGGCGTCAGTCACACAGGTACGTGTGATGCACAGTGTCCGGCTTACAACCTAGTAATGACGCCCATACTAGATCTGGCGGGCTACCCAGTACTATATAAGTGCACCCCACAAGCACAGACACCCCAGGTCACCCAGCCAACACTAAAGGGCCTGGCTGCACCCTGCAGACAAATGGAAAAACATGCACTGGTAACCTGACTAGGAGTTGGTCAGGCTGTTTTCTTCTGTGATAAGCCAAATATAAGTGGGAGGCACAACAGATGGACAAATCCACTGTGCATGGATATACGAAGTTGACACATTTGTGGGGAAAAAAAAAACAACCCCAACTAGTTCCCTTGGCATAAGGTAGCAGGTAAAAGTCTACTTATGTGTCAAATAGGGAATGTTCCTGGAACGGCTTCTGTAGATTTTTCTTTTACTCTAATGTTGCGTTTTTGATAGAAACAAAAAGTCCAAAAATTGCAAATTGCAGGATGCTCAAAACTGATCTAGTTGTTAACTACACTTTTAGGCACGGGGTCACACGAGCAGCCTATGATATCTTGTTCAATAGAATGGGGCAAATTACGATAATGACACTCGGAACAAGCTTTGTCACAGTTTGATCCAAGTGTCAACTCAGTGTGATCTGATTCTTTCACATTAGAGAATCGCAGCACAGGTGTGGGAAAAATGGAGAAAGTAATTTCTTTATGTCCTCCATTGCCGGTGTCCGCGGAAATCGGACTGCACTCAGATGACATCAGATTGCAGCCACTAGAATGGGCGAGTGCGATACGATTCTTGGATGCAATAAGATATTACTTACCTCTCCAAAGGCTGCTCTCGCCTGCTCAAATCCCCCGACTTGAAGTCTTTTCTTAAGAGGTCAAGTGGATAGGTAACAGTTTTACTAATCACTCCAGCTCCACTGCCGCACAGCAGACTCTTCAGGTTATCTTGTTCAGGGAAAAAATTACTGTTAGAGAGATTTTATTCTTAAGTAAAAAAGCCTTGCAGTGTATATAAACCAACAAATAAAATGTTATTATGGGATGCTAGTTTTCAAGATGTCAGTATATCTTTTTTTTTACATGTACCTCCAGTTTTCAACACTTGTGCTCCTTTAATTTTGAATACAGGGGTGCTCCGCTTTGAATAAACCCTCCAAATGAAACCCCGAAAATTTTTTTTTGTTATTGTCTGTTCAGTTTCCATTAGGCCCAACGATCGTATTTAATCTATAGCGGGACTCATGATTAGGGCCCTGATTCATTAGGAATGGTGACTGGACCAGGCCGTGCAAGAATACGACGCACCAAATTCATTAGGAGGCGAATGACACGTAAAAAATTTAGCAAATCCTAAAATCTCTTCAGCTAGTTTTCTTTGATGTATTGGCCTCTAAGTGTTCACTTCTCCTGTTGTTTGTAGTACTTTTCCACACAGGCCGGCTAGTGGTTATTCCTAAAGGAGGCCTTCCCTTTTATTAAAGGGGTTGTTCATTTTATTTTTTAATCTTTTGGTTTAATGTGCATAAAATATAACAGAGACAGCTGCACTTACACAATGCCACTCCAGTCTCTGTTGGTGTTACTGCAGCGGTGATGTCAGATTGATATCAGGTGACTGCTGCAGCCAATTACTGGGTGCAGTGGTCAGGTGCAGTCTACATCACCACAGAGCCTAGTGATTGGCTGCAGTAGTCAGAGTCACCAGTGTAGAGCTGGAACTGCAGTGGCATTGTGTAAGTACAGCGGTATTTGTTATTTTTATGCACTAGAAATCAACAGATGGAACACATTAAAATGGACAACTCCTTTAAAGGCCCTTATGCAGATGCATTTATATATTCACCTTAGGGCATAGAATGTGACCGCATTACGGCCCCAATGAGTGAGGCTATAGCATTTCCAATAAAGTGTTGAAAACGGATTTTCTAATCTAATCATCCCCTTTAATTAGTTTGTAGTACAGGCTGAAGAAAAAAAAATAATTTAGATTTTTTTGTTCTTCCTGTGCATAACTCAAATTTATGTAACAGATATATCTATATATATATCTATAGATATATATATAGATATATTAGATATGTGTATATATATCTATATATATCTATATCTATAGATATCTATAGATATAGATATATATACACAGATACATATATATATATGTTGCATAAATTTGAGTTATGCTTTTATATATATATATATATATATATATATATATATTATATATATATATATATATATGGATTTTTGTGTTACTCGCCGTAAAATCCTTTTCTCCGAGACGCTCATTGGGGGACACAGGACTGTGGGTGTATGCTACTGCCGCTAGGAGGCTGACACTAAGTAAACATAAAAAAAGGTTAGCTCCTCCTCCGCCGTATACACCTCAGCACTGGCCGCAGGCAAACCCAGTTTAGTGCAAAAAGCAGTAGGAGGCTAAAGAATAAATTAATGTTAATACAGGTACAATATATCCAGAAGTAAATCTACTGATATAGACCCAAGCAAATAAAATTAACTTAGAAATCGAAGCCATCCGGCTAATAGGGAGGGAGCTGTGTCCCCCAATGAGCGTCTCAGAGAAAAAGATTTTACGGTGAGTAACACAAAAATCCGTATTTCTCCTTCGTCTCATTGGGGGACACAGGACTGTGGGACGTCCCAAAGCAGTCCCTTGGGTGGGAAACCGACTCCACAGTGTAATTTATAATCAAGCATTGCTTATAGGTGCGCAACCGCGCCCTGAAGAATCCTTCTACCCAGACTGGCATCCGCAGAAGCCTGGGTATAGACATTATAATGCTTGGAAAAGGTATGCAGACTGGACCAGGTTGCTGCTTTACAAACCTGTTCCACTGAAGCCTGATGCCGAAGGGCCCAGGAGGCACCCACCGCTCTGGTGGAGTGAGCCTTGATCCCTGCAGGAACCACCGCGCCTCTGATGCGGTAAGCCTCCTGAATGGCTAACCGAATCCACCTAGCCAAGGTTGATTTAGAGGCAGCGAGTCCCTTCCTGCGACCTTCAGGGAGGACAAACAGCGTGTCCGTCTGTCGAAAGGACGCCGTCCGAGATACATATCTCCTGAGTGCTCTCACCAGATCCAGCGTATGGAGAGCCTTCTCCACTCGGTGCGTCGGAGCTGGGCAAAATGAGGGCAAAATAATGTCCTCATTAATATGAAATGAGGACACGACTTTAGGCAAAAAAGGTGGAGTAGGTCTGAGCACTACCTTATCCTGATGGAAAAGCAAGTACGGAGCTTGACAAGACAGTGCAGCCAGCTCCGAAACCTGCCTTATGGATGTTATGGCTACCAAAAACACCACTTTCCAGGAAAGAAACGACAGAGAAACCTCCTGCAAAGGTTCAAAAGGAGACTCTTGCAGAACTCCCAGGACTAGATTGAGGTCCCAAACCTCTAAAGGAGTCTTGTAGGGAGGAACTATATGGACAACCCCCTGAATAAAGGTCCTAACCTGAAAATTAGACGCGATCCTTCGCTGAAAAAGCACAGACAAGGCTGATATCTGCCGTCTAAGCGTACTTGGCGCTAGACTGAATCTAGGCCTGCCTGGAGAAATGACAGAATGTTTGGAATTGAAAACCTAAGCGGGGAACAACCATGTTCCCTGCACCAAGCAAAAAAGATCTTCCAAGAACCGTGGTAGATGCGAGCCGAGACGGGCTTTCGGGCGCTAGCCATCGTCGCGGCGACCTTTTTAGAGAATCCAGCCCTGGTCAGGATCCAAGATTCAACGGCCAGGCCGTCAAACACAGGACCGCTGAGTTCTGGTGGTAAACTGGGCCCTGGGAGAGAAGGTCCGCGCGCTCTGGCAGTCGCCAGGGTGCGTCGGCGAGCAACTGTACCAGCTCCGCGTACCAAGAGCGACGCGGCCAATCCGGAGCGATTAATATCGCTGGAACCCCCTCTATCCTGATCTTTCTGATCACCCTTGGGAGAAGAGCTATTGGTGGAAATAAGTATGGAAGATGGAATTGATTCCACGGTAGAACCAGGGCGTCCACCGCAATTGCCTGCGGATCCCGGTACCGGGAGACGAAGTTGGGCACCTTGGCATTCATCCTGGAAGCCATCAGGTCCACATCTGGGGTTCCCCAGCGTCGACATATCTGCTGAAAAATCTCGGGATGTAGTGACCATTCCCCTGAAGCTATGCCGTGACGGCTGAGAAAATCCGCTGCCCAGTTTTCCTCGCCTGGAATGTGGACTGCTGAAATCACGGAGTGATTTACCTCTGCCCAGGACAGAATCTGTTTTACCTCGTGCATAGCCGCCCGGCTGCGGGTACCTCCCTGATGGTTTATGTATGCCACCGCCGTGGCATTGTCTGACTGAATTCGGACTGGGCGGCCTGCCAGATGCTGGTGAAAATGCCTCAGAGCCAGCCAAATAGCTCGGATCTCTAAAATATTTATCGGGAGGATCGACTCCTGCTGAGACCAAGTCCCCTGGGCTGTGTGGTGACGAAACACTGCTCCCCATCCGAGCAGGCTGGCATCCGTTGTGACTACCATCCAGATATTCGGAGGAAACAAACGGCCCTGTTGAAGAGTGGAACTCCTCGTCCACCACATAAGAGTCTGTCTGACCTGCAGGGACAGACGGCACCGAAGATTGAGGGAATAAAGGCTCCCGTCCCATACTGCCAAGAGTGCATGCTGAAGGGGGCGAAGATGAAACTGGGCAAATGGAATCGCCTCGATCGTTGCCACCATCCTTCCTAGGACCCTCATGCAAAACCGGATGGTATGAGGAATCGGTTTGTGAAGGATCCGTACCTCTTGACGGAGAACTAAGGCCTTGTCCTGAGGAAGGATTATCAACCCTTGAGCGGTGTCGAAATCCATCCCTAAGAAGGTGATCTTTCGAGATGGCACGGGAGATGACTTCTTCATATTCACCAGCCACCCCAGGCGAACAAGAGTGTCTAGGGTAATGCTGACACTTTCCTCGCATGCTTGGAAAGACGGACCCTTGATGAGAAGGTCGTCTAGGTAAGGCAAGATGACTATCCCCCTGGAGTGTAGAATGGATACAACAGTAGCCATGACCTTTGTGAACACTCTGGGAGCTGTGGCTAGCCCGAATGGCAAGGCAGCGAACTGAAAGTGAAGTTTGCCGATGGCAAACCGAAGAACCCTTTGATGAGGGGGAAATATGGGGATGTGAAGATAGGCATCCTGGATGTCTATTGATGCTAGAAATTCCCCTTTTTCCATGGCAGCAATGACCGAGCGGAGAGACTCCATTCGAAAATGTCGAATTTTGACGAACCGATTCAGTCTTTTTAGATCCAGAATGGGCCTTACGGTACCGTCCTTTTTGGGTACAATGAACAGATTGGAATAAAACCCCCAACCTCTTTCGACCTCTGGTACAGGTACGACAACCCCGCTGTGTCGAAGAGACTCGACCGCCTTGAATAAGGCGAGAACCCGAGACTCCTCCTTGGGAAGGCGCGAGGGAAAGAAACGATTTGAGGGAAGGCTGGTAAATTCTATCTTGTACCCCGAGGTGACTAATTCTCTGACCCATTCGTCTTGAGTAATTGATAGCCAAGTGGGACGAAACCAGAGTAGACGGCCGCCTACTCTGGATGAATCGACCGGATTCTGCCTCCAGTCATTTATCCGAAAATCTTTGGGGCCTAGACCCTCTAGATTTCGGTTGTTGAGACCGCATTCTTCCCAACGGGTTGGTCTTGTAAGAGGCCTGACGATCTCTGGCCTGATTAGGTCGACCTGAGCCGCTGGAACTGGCTGTTGCAGCCCAACCTGGGTTGCGAAAGGCTCTAAAGCGAGGCTGAGGCTGTCGGCGAAAGGGCTGTTTGACCTTCTGCTGAGGCAAAAAAGAACTCTTCCCTCCTGTCGCATCAGATATAAGCTGATCCAGTTTTTCACCAAATAAACGACCGCTTTGATAAGGCAAGGACGTAAGTGACTTCTTTGAAGTCGAGTCTGCTCGCCAAGTCCTCAACCACAAGGATCTCCTAATGGCAATCGCATTAGCAGCAGCTAATGCTGCGCAATTTGCCGCATCCATAGAAGCATTGATCAAAAAATCACCTGCGAGAGCCATCTGATTAGATATCTCCAAAACCTCAGGTGGCACTTCTACACCGTGAAGAGCTCTGTTCAGAGACTCCGACCAGGAAATCATGGCCTTAGCAACCCAAGTCGCTGCAAAGGAAGGAGAGAGAGATGACCCAGATGCTTCAAACACCGAGCGAGCCAGGCTTTCAATCAGACGATCCGTTGGATCCTTAATCGAGGAACCATCAGGAAGGGAGAGAGCGTCTTAGATGCCAAGCGTGACACCGGAGGATCGACCACTGGGGATTCCGCCCACTTCTTAAGAAGTTCAGGAGCAAAAGGATACCTGGTATTGAGGGCCTTCTGTCCTGTAAAGCGCTTATCCGGTTTTTCTCGGTGGCGCTGCACAAGCTCCTCAAACTCAGGATGAGCACCAAAAACCTTATGGGTCTGTCTGGCTCGTTTGAAAGACACCTTATGACCAGAGGCCAAGGTGGATTCATCGTCTACCCCCAGAGATTGATTGACAGCTTCGATCAGACTGTCAATTGTCTCCGGACAACCTGGAGCTTCCAAATTGAGGGACCCTTCAGTATCGGAATCCGAATATTGATCACTTGCCTCTAAAGGTGAGGGAGAGCGAGAAGCTGAGCTGAAGGATGCCGAAGCCCTGGACGGCATAGGCGACGCAGTGTGGGTTCGCTTCCCCTGCGTCTGCCTGGTGAGAGCGCGGCCCCTGCAGGCCGGAGGTTCCTGAGACGTCGCCAAGACGGGTGAACCACTGTCCCTGCTCCTATCAGGAGCTTGAAGGGACTCGATTGCTCTTGTTAATGATGCCACAGATTGAGACAGAGACAGGGCCCATTCCGGGGGACCTGACGCACTGGGCTGGGCTATAGGTGAGGGCTCCTGAGCCCGTTCAGTCACAGGCTTCGCAGACCCGATTAGTCTGGGCATGCGGAAAAGGGGATTTACAGGCAATGCATGCGGTATACAGCACCGTGTGAGCCTTAGTTCTTCTGGACATACTGTATCTGTTCAGAGCCCTGTGACGATGCGGAGGTATGGTAGCGGGGCGCAGCGAAGAGGAGCCGGGCTGGAGGTAGCAGCACTTACCCCAGTCCTGTATCCCCGGACGTCCTTAAGCAGCGTTGACAGCGCAAAAGGAAAAGAGCAAAGGCTCCAGACTTTCAAAAAGAGCGCTCCCTGTCAGGGAGGCGTGGCTCATATAGGTGATCACAGGGGCCGGGGTCGAGAGGCGCGGCCTAGCGCCGTCAGATGCCGGAGACGCCACATCCGGCCGCGGCCTAGTCTCCGGCCGAAGCCGGGGACTAAATTTCCGGCCGCGGCCTAGCGCCGGCCGAAGCCTCGGCCTAAATTTTTGGCGGTGGCCGCCCGAAAAACAGGGGGCGGGCCCGCCGGAAGTGACGCTGCCGGGGGCGGAGCACGGCCTATCTTCCGGCCGACGCCGGGAGCAAAATTAGACATGCGGCCTGGTTCCCGGCCGAAGCCGGGGACTAAATTTCAGCCCGCGGCCTAGCACCGGCCGGAGCCGGGGGCTAGATTTTTGGCGGCGGCCGCCTAGAAGCCAGGCGGACCGTCACACGCAGAGAGGGGATGGCGCTCTCCGGGGGTTTCACAGACAGCCTCGCGGACCGCTCCCACCGAATCTCGACCGCCCCAGACGCTACCTGACGTCCGACACTGTTCTCCGGAGCTTTGAAGGTGGGTTCTCCTGCTTGCAGTCTTCTACCAAAAAAATGGGGAATGGTGCATGCTCCAGCTCCATGACCTCTAATGGTGGGTCTTCCTTGCTGCAGTGGACTTGCGGCTCTCCCAGACATTAGTCCAGCGTCTCCCGTCTTTTAGAGGGGGGCTTGCAGCAAAAAAAGGAGGGACGGTGCAGGCACCCTAACTCCATCACCCTTCAGGGGATGAGGAGAGGGACCGTCCGCCACCTTGCAGCACCGCAGTCTAGCATTGGTGGTGCAGTGGGGGCCGCACGGACTAACTCCTGCCTCTGTACAGCCTAGGGCTTCAATACCTTAGGGTGGTCAGGGCTGAGTCCGGCATTTATGTCCCACGTTGCGGGAGAGGATACGTTGGAGGCTTTACTCCACGTGCTCGCCCGTTGATGGTTTGGGGAGATCGGACCCTTTCAATAGGATCCGTCGCCCCTATCTCATCTTCGTGGGAAAGAAAAAAATAAAAAAAAAAACAAATAAAAATGGTCTGGAAAAAGAACCAGACGTGTGCCTCCATCAGACACTAAGCAATAACTGGGTTTGCCTGCGGCCAGTGCTGAGGTGTATACGGCGGAGGAGGAGCTAACCTTTTTTTATGTTTACTTAGTGTCAGCCTCCTAGCGGCAGTAGCATACACCCACAGTCCTGTGTCCCCAATGAGACGAAGGAGAAATATATATATATATCTATATCTATACATACACAATGCGTATTCATATACACAGCAGCCCGCCTTGTGATATCTCCTTCCCTGCAGTCCTAGATCATGGAGCAGGTCACGTCCCCTGATCTAGAACTGAATACAAGCAGATATTAATCAGGGAACAGGCAGCTGTTAGCAACCAGAAGCAAGCCAAGCCCCATGACGTGTAACATAACATCCCATAAGGGAGGGGAGCAATGAGGAGCAGCTCCAGCATCACAGAATTACAGGTAATGTGAGGATGGAGAACAGCACTATTCATGTTATCCTATTAGTCTATGAAGATATGAGCATACGGATCATTTTTTAATTTCCCTGGAGTACCCATTTAAGGATCAAACAGCATCATGAAAGCCAAGGAACACACCAGACAGATCAGGGATAAAGGTACAGCCCTGCACTTAGTCCCAGTAAAATACACTTAAGTTGGTGGGTGTAATGTGAAAAAATAGGGAAAACTTTATGGAGAACAAATAATCTTTCAAGTTTCGGTTCAAGTAAACCTTCCTCAAGCCTCGAAAAAGGCTCATTAGAACTGAAACATCGCCACGCCACATGGGCTAAATAAAGTCCATTTACTTTTGGTAACTATTGGAGTGCTGTCTCTTTTTATATACAAAAGTCGGATGTTTTGTATGGTAGACTTTGCACCTATTTCGTATAACCTTTTTTTTTTTGTTTTTTTAAGTGTGCTTTACCAATTTATGTATTAAATATATTTACACTGCTCAAAAAAATAAAGGGAACATTAAAAAAAAGAACACATCCTAGATATCACTGAAAGAAATATTCCAGTTTCAAATCTTTATTCATTACATAGTGGAATGCATTGAGAACAATAAAATATAAAAATGATCAATGTAAATCCAAATTAATATCCAATGGAGGTCTGGATTTGGAATGATACTCAAAATCAAAGTGGAAAATCAAATAATTTTGAGTATCATTCTAAATCCAGACCTCCATGGGATATTAATTTGGATTTACAATCATCATTTTTATGTTTTACTGTTCTCAATGCATTCCACTATGTAATGAATAAAGATTTGCAACTGGAATATTTCATTCAGTGATACCTAGGATGTGGGATTTAGCGTTCCCTTTTTTGTGAGCAGTGTACATACATACATATATAATATTGTACAGGCGATATATTGAAAACCAGATTACTGTTATATACCTCTCTTATGATTACATGGCTGCAGCCAACTCCAGAATCTCTTCAATAAATTGTAGGAGGAGAACTGTAGGCCAGCATAGGGGAATACTGCCAGCAATGTAGGAAACAGGCCACGATAGAATGTAAGTACTCCTTCTGTTCTGTGCATAGTGATGATGGCATGGCGCAAAGTCCTATACACCTGTGTAGCAAAAAGAGAAGGGTTTTAACCTTAATATTATTATTAATAATTTCTAAAGCATACCTGTTATTTCAGACGACTGTTCAGAATAAGAGGTCAGGTGTGTACATGAGGATTAGCATTATTTCTAGCCATCATATTAAAAGGTATCTTGCATTTTCACTAATTTTCACCAGCAGGTACTCTTTGTAAGGGCTTATTCAGACATCTGCTTTTTGTGTACAAGTTTTATCCATATTTTTCATAGACAGCACTCATACCTATAATAGTCTATGGGGTTGTGCACAGATCAAAATTGGCAATGCAATTCTATGGGTCTGTGAAAATATCAGACAGCACAGCAGACTCAGAATAAACTTCTGGAGAAGGAGATTGCCATTTTTGAGGTTGGAAATAAAAATGGGAAGTTATTGGCTTACTTGGCTCATGCTGGGTGGCCTGCTGTAACCATCTCATGTATCAGCAATCCAACTGGGAAATTGCATACCGACCCTCATGTGATTAATGAGATTTTTGGGGACTTTTATCAAGATTTGTGTACTGCTCTAAATGTGACCATGTCTCCCAGGTTGTAAGCTCCTTTCTATCCGGTCTTCTCCCTTTGGTGCTTGTCCCATTGGAACCAATGGTTTTGTGCGGGATTGGTTCAAGATTAATTGTGATTTGGTTAAACAGTTTGTTCGAGGTCTATGAGACAATTTTAAAGTGAGGGGAGCTCCCAGACTCTATGAGGGAGGTGCTGGTAGTGGTCTTCCTGAAGCCAGGGAGGGACCTCATGTCTCCTGATTCTTATCGCCCTATTCCGTTACCTAACACAGATATTACAAATTCTTGCTTTGAGATTGAGTCTTGTTCTGTCATCATTAATACATCTTGACCACACTGGATTTATTCCAGGTTAAAAAGAGACAGACATTAACATTTAACAGTTAATCTTAAATATAGCTGTACCCGTGGTGATCCCTCTACCAGTTTTGTTATGTCCTTGGATGCATGCAAAGCCTTTGACTCTGTGGAATGGCAATATTTCCATTCACTACTGTCGCTCCTCAAGTTTGGTCCTTCTCTGACTTTCCTGCCAAGCTTGATGGATGAATTTGGATCCTTTTGTGGCTTAATAGTCAGAAATCGGTTATTTTCCCTCTATCGCCTTCATGAAGTCTGAGCCAGACTCAAGATATTGTGTATCAGTTGCTGATAATTTTAAGTATTTGGGGCTAGTGTTTCTCAAAAGGTAGAACACTTGATTGCATTAAACATTGATCCACTAATAGCAGACTGGTAGGCAACTCAAGTTCAATCAACATCTACATCTAACACTTACTGTGCGTTTTAAGGCATAGCAGATAAAAATATTGCATTATTAAGCATCTGCTATGCATTCCCTTCATCCTTATAGAACCCCCTGACTCCCCTTGTATACTCACAAAAAAGTTTTTAATGTGCCCCGCGCTGTATGGCAATTTCTCAGTCCGGTCCGATGGGCGTGGTTTCGGGTGTCTACATCACGCCCATCGGCTGTTGGTCGCAATCATACATCATAGATAACGCCTCTTGCCCCGTGCGACATCTTGCGCCTGGTCAGAAAAACGTAGTTACTTACCGATAACGGTATTTCTCAGAGCCCATGACAGCACCACGGAGGGAGGGGATCCGCCCTTCAGGGACAGGAAACCTACAGATAAAAGGGCGGTACCTCTCCTCCGTCCCCAGTTGGTTACAGAGCATTAGAGGGTCTCCAGGTTAGTTAAACAACAGAAATATATAACGTTATAATATTGCTTATTATCAAAGAACACCGTGCCTATACGAAAACACTATGAACAGTAAAAAGTGCTCACCGTACACGTGATGGGAGGAATAAGCGGGTGCCGTCATGGGCTCTGAGAAATACAGTTATCAGTAAGTAACTAAGTTTTTCTCTATCCCCCATGACAGCACCACGTAGAGAATTACAGAGACTGGTAGTTTAGGGAGGGACCACAGCCTGAAGGACTCTTCTCCTGAAGGTCAAGTCCGACGCAGAGGCTAGATCTAATCGATAGTGTCTAAAAAAGGTTGAAGGTGATAACCAGGTGGCCGCCTTACAGATCTGTTCTATCGATACCTCAGATCTCTCAGCCCATGATGTCGCCATTGCTCTTGTGGAATGGGCTCTCAAACCTTCCAGGATGGTATTCCCGCTGGAAGAATAGACCAGGGCAATTTCATCCCTTATCCATCTTGCCAGGGTACTCTTGGATGCTTTGAGTCCCTTCCTGGGCCCCTGGAAACACACAAAGAGAGAACCTTCCTTCCTACACCCTTGGTGACCTCTAAGTATTGAACTAGGCATCTCTTCACGTCTAGGGTGTGAAACCTCTCTTCTCCCCTATTCATAAGATTTGGGCAGAAGGAAGGAAGGACTACTTCTTGGGACCTATGGAAATGCAATGCTACTTTAGGTAAGTACAGTCAAGGCCAAAAGTTTTGAGAATGACACAAATATTATATTTTCACATGATCTGCTGCCCTCTGGTTTTTATGTGTGTGTTTGACAGATGTTTTTATCACAGACAGAAATATAATTGCAAACATATGAGTAACAAAAGCTTATATTGACAGTTAGAATGAGTTAATGCAGCAAGTCAATATTTGCAGTGTTGACCCTTCTTCTTCAGGACCTCTGCAATTCTCCCTGGCATGTTCTCAATCAACTTCTGGACCAAATCCTGACTGATAGCAGTCCATTCTTGCACAGTCAATGCTTTCATTTTGTCAGAATTTTTAGGTTTTTGTTTGTCCACCCGTCTCTTGATGATTGACCACAAGTTCTCAATGGGATTAAGATCTGGGGAGTTTCCAGGCCATGGACCCAAAATCTCTATGTTTTGTTCCCTGAGCCATTTAGTTATCACCTTTGCTTTATGGCAAGGTGCTCCATCATGCTGGAAAAGGCATTGTTGATCGCCAAACTGCTCTTGGAGGGTTGGGAGAAGTTGCTCTTGGAGGACATTCTGGTACCATTCTTTATTCATGGCTGTGTTTTTAGGCAAGACTGTGAGAGAGCCGATTCCCTTGGCTGAGAAGCAACCCCACACATGAATGGTTTCAGGATGCTTAGCAGTTGGCATGAGACAAGACTGGTGGTAGCGCTCACCTTGTCTTCTCCGAATGAGGCGTTTTCCTGATGTCTCAAACAATTGAAAAGGGGATTCATCAGAGAAAATAACTTTACCCCAGTCCTCAGCAGTCCACTGCCTGTACCTTTTGCAGAATATCAGTCTGTCCATGATGTTTTTCTGGAGAGCAGTGGCTTCTTTGCTGCCCTCCTTGAGACCAGGCCTTGCTCCAAGAGTCTCCGCCTCACAGTGCGTGCAGATGCACTCACACCTGCCTGCTGCCATTCCTGAGCAAGCTCTGCACTGCTGGTAGCCCGATCCCGCAGCTGAAACACTTTTAAGAGACGGTCCTGGCGCTTGCTGGTCTTTCTTGGGCGCCCTGGAGCCTTTTTGGCAACAATGGAACCTCTCTCCTTGAAGTTCTTGATGATGCGATAGATTGTTGACTGAGGTGCAATCTTTCTAGCTGCGATACTCTTCCCTGTTAGGCCATTTTTGTGCATTGCAATGATGACTGCACATGTTTCTTTAGAGACAACCATGGTTAACAGAAGAGAAACAATGATGCCAAGCACCAGCCTCCTTTTAAAGTGTCCAGTGGTGTCATTCTTACTTAATCATGACAGATTGATCTCCAGCCATGTCCTCATCAACACCCACGCCTGTGTTAATGGAGCAATCACTGAAAAGAGGTTAGCTGGTCCTTTTAAGGCAGGGCTGCAATGATGTTGAAATGTGTTTTGGGGGATAAAGTTCATTTTCTAGCCAAATATTGACTTTGCAAGTAATTGCTGTTAAGCTGATCACTCTTTATAACATTCTGGAGTATCTGCAAATTGCCATTAGAAAAATTGACTTTGTAAAAATTAATATTTGTGTCATTCTCAAAACTTTTGTCCATAACTGTAGGCCAGGTTAGGCTTTAGGATGGCTCTATCTTCTAAAATTTTTGTAAATGGTGGTACTGCAGATAGAGCCTGAATATCGCTCACCCTACGAGCCGATCCTGTAGGTCACGTCAGGGACAGGAAACCAACTGGGGTCGGAGGAGAGGTACTGCCCTTTTATCTGTAGGTTTCCGGTCCCTGAAGGGCGGATCCCCTTTCTCCGTGGTACTATCATGGGGGATAGAGAAATATAGCCTTTTGCGCCTGCGCAGTATGCTTTGCCCAACTGCGGTCAAAGCAGAAAAACATGTGTGCATACGCTGGCAAACGTAGTTCCGGTACATGAGCCGGAAGTACGTGTGTCGGCGCATATGCACTTCTGTTTTTCGGCTTTGCCCACAGTTGTGCAAAGCATACTGTGCAGGTGCAAAAGGCTATATTTCTGAGCAGGCGCAAGATGTCGCAGGGGCAAGAGGCGTTATCTATGATGTATGACAGCGACCAACAGCCGATGGGTGTGATGTAGAGACCTGAAACCACGCCCATCGGACCAGACTGAGAAATTACCATACAGCGCGGGACATATTAAAAAATGTTTTTGTGAGTATACAAGGGGAGTCAGGGGGTTCTATAAGGATGTAGGGAATGCATAGCAGACGCTTAATAAGGCGATATTTTTAGCTGCTATGCCTTAAAACTGGTGACAGATTCCCTTTAAAATTATATATTTGCCCAAATTCTTAAATTTAATTTATTCCAGTTATGATTGCTAGAGGAACAATTCACCTGTTGATGGGTTCTTATGAAGGGTTAACTAACCTATTCTATAGATATAATGCAGTCTCATCAGCTCAAATCACTCTAAAAACTGTAGCTAGTGCGGCCAGTAGTAAAGAATATATTAAGTGGTTCAGATACACCAGCGGTGTCGCCCAGGGTGCCGCTCTGGTTTAATCCTGACCTTCCACATTCATATTCTTTGCCTGATGTGGTCCTCTGGATGAGGTAAGGTAGCAGATTCGCCTTTCATATTTTCTCACATACTTGGTTACCTTTGAGGATTTCCAAGCTAGATATGTGATTCCCAAGTTCCTATATATACAACTTTGTTACGCAATGCATGCACAATTGGGGAAAGCGCCAGTGTCCCTAGACTTTTCAAAATTGGGGGGCTCTTGGGGACCTCTGATTTACCTAAACTCCTAACACAATCATATTCTCTTCTCCAGTCGTCTGTTGTCAAACCTTATGTGAAATCGGTGGCGGATATACCAGACTTGACTGTGGAGGGATAGGAAGAGGCGGAAGATTCATTTTAGTCCTCAGTGGTGAGCGTTAGGGACTGTTTGATCCAGACGAAATTTCTAAACAGAGTTTACTACACTCTGGAAAGGTTGAGGAGGTCTGGATGATTTGGGTTTTCATGGTCAAGCGGCAGTGAGCTCCTTTCTGCATTCAATTTGGTACTGACCAAAATTTCTTCCATTCTGGTCCAAGCTACTACTATTTTTTAGATTTCTGTTTTTCTGTGCTAGAAAAATAATTATAATGGCATAGAATTTAAGTTTGATAAGTTCTTGGGACGGTGGTTAGCAATTGCAGACACTGCCAAATATCATTCCCAGCAGAGCCTTCTGTATATTCAGTTCTATCTTATATCTGTATAATTAATGTTAATGACATTTTGGGGGATGGGTGATGGACATGGGGTCCGGTATGATTGTGCGTTATGTATGTGATTGTATGTATTGAGTGTGTGGATACGTTGCTTTAGCTGTTAATTTGTTCTATGCAACTGCAATATATTGATCTAATGTCACAAATTCTTAAGGGATTCGTGGCAGCTCTGGGTCTGCTAGAATTTAATGTTTTTATTGCCTTTGGTCCAGCAAGAGTTAATGTCAGTCTCTTGCTGGCAGTTTCTTTTAGGCTGATCAGCTGATGGTGGTTGGTAACCACTCCCACCTCCCTTTAAATAGTCACATGACCCGTCAGTTATAGAGTTTACTTCTATGCAGACCGGCTTGGTGTGTGGAGCTCTCCTGTGACTGTGAGATTGCCGCTGTAGGAGTTCTGCTATCCTGGTACCAGTTACTCTACTGCTGTGGAGCTTATCAGCAGATTCCTAGCTAAATAGTATTCGGTCAGTCTCTTGCTTGTCTCTTTCCATGTGTTATATTACCTGCAGATGCAAGGCTAGCATCCTAACCGGTCAGTGCACTAGCCGGGGTTAGCAGAGGGGACAGCCAGGGACTAGGCACGTGATGGTTGTGTAGGTGGCCTTCCTTGTCCTTTTTGATATTTATGTCATGGAAATTTAAAGGCACAGCGTCAACCTCTGAAGTGAACCTGAGGCCCAGCTTGTTATTATTCAGCTCCTGTACAAATGCGTTAAAGGAAGGAACATCCCTAGTCCAAAAGATGATAAGGTCATCAATGTAGTGCCCCCAGAAAATGATCTGGCAGCACCACCTGGAGGATCTGACCTCGCGGAATACGCCGAATAGACCGCCCACAGACTAACGTTTATAGAAAACCAACATCAACAAACAATTTTCTAAGATGGGACAGGACATCCCTAAAGGCCAATATTTACGTGTCAGGAGTTACTGTTCCTCGCCGACACTTCCTTAACAGAGGCTACCCAAAAACTGTCCTCAAGGAGGCATTTAATCATGCTGAATCCCAATTAAGAACAAACTTACTGAGATCAGCTGATACAGTAAAGATGTGTATCTTCGTACCGTGTTAGCCAGTAGATAGAAAAATATTTAGAGTTGAGAGTCCTCAGTGGTTGATACCTTTTAATGGCTAACTGAAAAGATGGTAACAAATTGCAAGCTTTCGAGACTACTCAGGTCTCTTCATCAGGCTAAACTAATACAAAATCTGAAGAATCACATATTTATGCACAACACTGTGTCTATCACTCCGCCGTCAGAGGTCACCGGACTTAGTTCTTTCACTTAGGGCCCCGCTGCGTGGGAAAATTTTCACGCGGCAGTGCCGTAAAGTGAGAGCATGAACTCCAGTGAACCTTCAGTGATAACACTGCAGGAGCCATTATCTCGTGTCAGTGTGTCCCATGACGATCTCCCCTGTAGAGCTGTCACATCTCCCGATGTGACAGCTCTACAGGGGAGATCGTCATGGGACACTCGTTATTAAATGGATTACATAGGAACAGATAGTATTTGTGTTGGTTTATTATTTATTTATTTTTTTTTTTTTACAGGTGATCGATGGCTTAAGGGAATTAAGAGTATAATAACAATGGGAAACTGTGTTGTGTTTTATTTCATTAAAAAACTTTTATTCTTGCTGTGTCTTTATTTAACCCATTAACAACTATAGGATTAGTAATGAATAGGTGTCTTATTTACACTTCTCCATTACTAAGCCGGGCTTGATGTCACCTTATAATACAAAGGTGACATCAACCGCCCAACTATTACCCCATATGCCACAGCTGCAGGGCAGTGTGAAAAGAGAGGCTAAGAGCCGGAATTGGCGCATCTTAGAGATGCGCCATTTCTGGGGCGACTGTGAGCTGGTGTTTTTAGCCGGGGGGAGGGGGTGGCAATATCCATGGTCCCTTCCTAGGCTATTAATATCAGCCCGCAGCTGTCTGCATAGCCTTTTCTGGCTATTAATTATAGGGGGATCCCATGTCATTTTTTGGGGGGCCCCCTATTTTAATAGCCAGTAAAGGCTATGCAGACAGCTGCGGGCTGATATTAATAGCTTGGGAAGATCCATGGGTATTACCCCGTTCCAAGGCTATATCTGCCCCAGTCGCTGGCATTCACTCTCTGGACTACAAAATTGCGCGGGAGCCCACGCCATTTTTTTTTTTTTAAAAGTTAAACAGATATTGCGTTTAAGGCCGGGGTCACACTTGCGAGAAACTCGCACGAGTCTTGCATCTCAATACCCGGCACTATAGATTGATATATCTATCGATAGATATTTTCTATTTATCTATTTATATATCTATCTACAGATATATCTATAGATAGATATATAAATAGATATATCTGTAGATATATCATAAAAACACATGAAAATCCGCATAAAAAACGAACGGATTTTTACCTGCGTTTTCTGCCAAGAGAGGAAGAATCTGCACAGAAAATTCCACAGGCAAATCTGCAACATGCAAATATGCACATACCCTAAAGTCTTGCCCCATGCTAACAACACGCCACTTCCGGAGCGAGCGTTACAGCAGCCTGTGGAACGCACATGGCAACTGAGTAGCACTTCCTCCCTAATCTACGTCACTTCCGGTCTCAGCAGCGGCGCTCACTGATGTCATTTGAATTTCAGTGGTATGTGCCTCCTACCAGCTGACCGTGGACCGCCACAGCATTCCAGCATATACTTCCCGGTACACATGTGTGTGGTCTCAGCAGGACGTGCAACACATAAGCAATAACATAGGAGACTTCTCCCGCGCTGCGCCAATCCTCTGGAATGCTCTACCCCAAGAAATTAGGACTATCCACAATTTGCATGGTTTCAGGCGCTGCCTCAAAACACATTTGTTCAGAGCGGCCTATCATGTTCACTAATCAAAGTCATTCTATGTGCAAGTGTGCGTGTGTAGCCCATTCACTATCTCCATCTATCCCTCAAGATGGCTGAACCATCATTGTAAATACACCATTGTAAATACACACCTGTACTTTGTATCTCCCCCACCTCATTGTAGATTGTAAGCTCTCACAAGCAGGGGTGGCTTATTTTGCTTTAATTATTGTATTGTTAACGTTGTTACTTTTGACTTGTGTTTTGAAACTGTAAAGCGCAGCGAAATACAGTGGTGTCCAAAAGTATTGGCACCCCTGCAATTCTGTCAGATAATACTCAGTTTCTTCCTGAAAATGATTGCAAACACAAATTCTTTGGTATTATTATCTGCATTTAATTTGTCTTCAATGAAAAAACACAAAAAGAATTGAACTAAAACCAAATTGGATATAATTCCACACCAAACCTAAAAAAGGGGGTGGACAAAAGTATTGGCACTGTTTGAAAAATCATGTGATGCTTCTCTAATTCGTGTAATCACCAGCACCTGTAACTTACCTGTGGCACCTAACAGGTGTTGGCAATAACTAAATCACACTTGCAGCCAGTTAACATGGATTAAAGTTGACTCAACCTCTGTCCTGTGTCCTTGTGTGTACCACATTGAGCATGGAGAAAAGAAAGAAGACCAAAGAAATGTCTGAGGACTCGAGAAACCAAATTGTGAGGAAGCATGAGCAATCTCAAGGCTACAAGTCCATCTCCAAAGACCTGAATGTTCCTGTGTCTTCCGTGCGCAGTGTCATCAAGAAGTTTAAAGCCCATGGCACTGTGGCTAACCTCCCAGATGTGGAAGGAAAAGAAAAATTGACGAGAGATTTCAACGCAAGATTGTGCCGATGGTGGATAAAGAACCTCGACTAACATCCAAACAAGTTCAAGCTGCCCTGCAGTCCGAGGGTACAACAGTGTCAACCCGTACTATCCGTCGACGTCTGAATGAAAAAGGACTGTATGGTAGGATACCCAGGAAGACCCCGCTTCTTACCCCGAGACATAAAAAAGCCAGGCTGGAGTTTGCCAAAACTTACCTGAGAAAGCCTAAAACCTTTTGGAAGAATGTTCTCTGGTCAGATGAGACAAAAGTCGAGCTTTTTGGGAAAAACCATCAACATGGAGTGTACAGGAAAAAAAAAGGCATTCAAAGAAAAGAACACGGTCACTACAGTCAAACATGGCGGAGGTTCCCTGATGTTTTGGGGTTGCTTTGCTGCCTCTGGCACTGGACTGCTTGACCGTGTGCATGGCATTATGAAGTCTGAAGACTACCAACAAATTTTGCAGCATAATGTAGGGCCCAGTGTGAGAAAGCTGGATCTCCCTCAGAGGTCATGGGTCTTCCAGCAAGACAATGACCCAAAACACACTTCCAAAAGCACTATAAAATGGTTTGAGAGAAAGCACTGGAGACTTCTAAGGTGGCCGGCAATGACTCCAGACCTGAATCCCATAGAACACCTGTGGAGAGATCTCAAAATGGCAGTTTGGAGAAGGCACCCTTCAAATATCAGGGACCTGGAGCAGTTTGCCAAAGAAGAATGGTCTACAATTCCAGCAGAGCATTGTAAGAAACTCATTGATGGTTACCGGAAGCGGTTGTTCGCAATTATTTTGGCTAAAGGTTGTGCAGCCAAGTATTAGGCTGAGGGTGCCAATACTTTTGTCTGGCCCATTTTTGGAGTTTTGTGTGAAATGATCAAGGATTTGATTTTTGCTTCATTCTCTTTTGCGTTTTTTCCTTGCAAGCAAATTAAATGAAGATAAAAATAGCAAATAATTTGTGATTGCAATCATTTTCAGGAAGACACTGAGTATTATCTGACAGAATTGCAGGGGTGCCAATACTTTTGGCCACCACTGTATGTTGGCACTATATAAATAAAGATTATTATTCTTAATATTATAGGAGATATATATATATATGTGTGTGTGTATATATAATTGTATTATTGCCACTAATGAATACCTTCCCTACAGATTTAGATACAAAAGCAAAAGGAGAGGAGGGAAACACCACCACCGAGAACAGAAAAGGCAAAATAGAAAGAACCGGTCACAACCTTTGAGACAGGCTGCTCTCAGGAAAAAGGAGTAGAGCTGGTTATCAACATATCTAATAAGGTATTGACAGATAATCAAATAGCTGTGTTGAGTAAAGGCCTTAGTTTCAGTCCTTGTAGTCATATAAACTGGTTTGACTTACAGATAGACCTAGAGAAGTTTTTCAGGATGATTAAGATTAAAGAATGGTCATCTATGGTGCCTCTAAGAAAAGGAGTAGTGATTACCTAAGATGTAATTAGAAAGAGTAATTTTATTCCTACGAATAATTCGGCTGTTATAGATGCCTTTACAAAAGCTGTAAAAAGGGATGTGGAAATTTTGAAGGGAAACAGTATAGTTCCAAGTTATAGACACCCTAATATAACTAAAGCAGAGTTTGCAGCACTACGTGAATTAACCCTTAGCGGCGAGGTTATTGTGAAACCCGCCGATAAGGGGGGTGCAGTGGTTGTCATGGACAAAGATAAATATTTAAAAGAAGTATTTCGTCAATTAAGTGATGAGATGGTTTATACAAAATTAGATGGAGATCCCAAATTTAAGATCATGAAAGAAATCAAAGATTGTTTAGAGGAGGCATTGAGCCTCCAAATTATCGATGAATCACTGTTTGAATATTTACTGATTGAGAATCCGAGAACGCCGGTATTATATATCATACCAAAGGTACATAAATCACTGCAGGATCCACCCGGACGTCCCATAGTGTCCGGAGTGGATTCAGTCTCTAGCAAACTTGGAACATTCCTAGATAAAGTACTTAACCCTCTAGCTAAAAAACAAAAATCGTTTATATTAGATACAACAGATTTTCTGAATAAATTAGAGGGGATACAACTTTTGGGGGATACATTAATGGTATCCTTTGATGTAGTCTCTCTCTATACATCCATTGATCATGATAGAGGTACAGCAGCAGTTGGTAAAATGTTAGACAAGGAGGAGGACTTCTCCGTAGAGGGTAAGAAATTTATTCTAACAATACTGAATATCATTCTAAGAAGGAATTACTTCCTGTTTGGTGATGAATATTACATGCAAAGAAGAGGTACCGCGATGGGGGCCAATATGGCCCCAGCTTATGCTAATTTGATGATGGGGGCTCTGGAGGAGGACTTTATCTATGTGTCCCACCACTTCCGGCTTGTGCGGGGGTGGTGGCGATACATAGATGATATTTTTCTCCTCTGGACAGGTACCAAAGATGAATTGGAATTGTTTCATAGTTACTTGAATACAATAGATGAGACAATTAAGTTCACCATGAGTTTCTCTAGGGTAGAAATCCAATTTTTGGATGTGTTGGTTAAGCAAGTAGCAGGTAAACTGAGCACATCACTATTTGTAAAGGCAACTGACAAAAATAATTTGTTACTTTACAGCAGCCAACATCCAAGGTGTATGGTGGATTCCATACCATTAAGCCAACTTCTGAGGGTTAGACGTGTAGTCAGTGATATAGAGGAAGTGGATCGAACTATGGATCAGATGGTGAAAAAATTCCTAGATAGAGATTATCCAAAGAATCTATTGAAGGTCACAAGAGAGAGAGTTTTACATAAAAATAGATTTGAACTATTGAGAGCAAAAAAACCCAAAAAGGAACTAACCAGGATCCCGTTCGTTTCCAGATTCACAGAAGAAAGTAACAAAATTTCCAAAATAATATCTAAACATTGGGGTATGTTAACAAAGTGCCTCCCAAATGTTGAGGGATTTAAGCTTCCTCCTCTTTTTTCCTACAAAAGAAGTAAAAATATCAGGGACTATCTGATAAAATCGGATATTGGTCCCATTAAGAAAAATATACAAATGTCACTAACAGGTTCGATTAGAAAGGGATGTTATCCCTGTTTAAACTGCATTAATTGTAGTCAAATGCTTAAAGGGGCAGAATTTAGACATCACTCTACGAATAAGCTATATAAAATTAATAGCTTTCTGACGTGTGACTCAGATCATGTTATATACCTATTGGAGTGTCCCTGTAAGTTGTGGTACATAGGGGAAACCACTTGTGACTTCAAAACGAGAATCAGCCAACATAAATACACTATACGTAAGAAAAGATTAGATTTGCCAGTATCAAAACACTTAACTGAAATGAAACATACTGAAAAGCAACTGAAATTCAGACTAATTGATAATGTTCCAGTTCAGAGGAGAGGGGGAGATAGAGTTAGCCTCCTTAAAAGTAGAGAACTTAGATGGATTTATGAATTGGGAACACTGAAACCACTAGGTATGAATGTGGATTTCAAAATCAACGCTATTTTGTAAAGAAGTTATTGAAGTAAAGACCTGTATCACTCTACATCCATGTCCAAGTGTATAACTTATGAGGCTGACTTTTGCCGATATATTGTCTCATTGTTATTCTCTTCTTTTTATTTCCAGTTGGTGAATAAACAGTCTGGGAAGAGCGATGCACGGTGGAGGAGAACACATAAAATATTTCTTTTTTTCTTTAAGCATATGTCTGATCTCAAAATTTGGGTGGCAATGGTTGTCTGACAGCTTTTCAATAAATGGATTCATTGGAGACATTGATTCAGTTTTTATTTATAGGAGTGAACAGCCATGGATTGAGTAATTGTACCTTAATGACATGAGGGTTGAGGGATCTGGGCCACCGGTTCAGAATACCTCCCCTTTTGATCATAGGTGATGGGAAGTTACCCCTACAAGGGAATTGTCCCATAGACCGGGGTGACACAATGACTTGGAAATCCTTATTTGGCACATACTCCTTTCCTAATAGGTTTTTACCTTGCCCTCTATTATTCTAAAAAGATTATATTACTAACTAATCAGAGATGAATATAATCAGCGCTAAGTGAACCGCAATATTCTTCTAGAATTTCGGTGTCTCATGAACTTCATATTAGATACTTTCTGGTATTACGGCTTGCCACAACCAAGATGGAGTAACGCTGTGGACATATGCATAGTGCGCATGCGCACATTAAAAGATGCCACACAACAGCCATGATTGGCTGAGGGAATGAGATCCTATGACAATGCACTTGGGACATGCGCAGTAGCGTCTGTGCTTGTCCTGTGAAGCGTTCATGGCGTCCCCCACGAGATGCATCGCTCATTGCCCATTGTAAGTATTTGGAGTTTATAAACAACTGCGTGACAGTTGCAGCTGAGATGAATATGGACTTAAATACCTATTACTGGAACTTGTGAGATATTGATGCATGTTAATTATGTACAAAGGTACTGTTGTCAACTAAGTAGAGCTGATTATGAGGGACACCTGTTACTGTTATGTGCATATGGATTTGATTCATGATTTATATCTGGGACACATAATTTTGTAAAGTGATTGTAAATTGTTTGTTATCTAATGAAATCATAAATACCCACACATGTGTCTGAGACACTGCTGGAGGAAGGCTAATTGTAGCCGAAACGTTGCCCTGAGATGTGGGTCTAATAAAGTCCACAACTGCTATTGATTCTGAGGAGTGCTGCCTATTTTTTTGTCTTATATATACATATATATATATATATATATATATATATATATATATAATACACATATATATATATCTTCCCTGAATGGATGGCATGCATTGCATCATTCAGCACACCACCAAGAGGGATTGATCCTCATGCGCCTGATCTCTACACCCTAGTACCACACTGAGTGAACTTATGGCAACACAACTGTCAGCTAAGTAGTCTCTTCACATTAATTTTACTCCTGTGAACCCTTGAGAGGGGAAACACTTCGGGTGTTCTTCCAGAGCTCTTAGTTATCTTTTATATGCAAGTTTTGATTCGTTTATCTGTCACCCCCAATTAGGGATGGTAGAATAACTTCTATCCTTTATATGTGGTATCTATGCCAAGCACACAGTGATTAAATCTCTGATATGGCGAATACACTATTGTTTATCATATGAGGTTGCCAGACATCCCCTTAGCACCGTACCTTCCCTCCCTCACCTCCTACTTTATCTTTCCCAGGCCATTCCCTCGATACCAATAAGGTTCTAGTTAATATAAATTAAGGACAGAAGGGACAGCCCTCGGAAGTACTGGCGCCAATTTCACTCAAAATTTAGGTTGTCAACCTCCGCTGACAGCCAGGGCACATTAAGGGAGAACCTGCCCTCCCCCACTGCCTGTAACAATTTCCCTGCCTACCTTAAAGCACCAACGCACTTCATTTAGGTACAAAGTTCAATACTTCACATCAATCTCCTATACGGATACCAAGATATACATTTTTCACTGTTAACAAGGCCAACTGTTTGGCCAAAGCTGCATTTCTTCTGGTTGACCAATCATTCTTCTCCCCCTTCCCCAACAGGGCTCTACAGGGATAGAAGAGTCCGTCGTTGACGAGCGGGGGCGCCAGTGCTCAGGTCCTAGGGTGCCAACCTCTGCTGTAAGGCAGGACCAGTCTAGGATTAGGCACCTTCCGGGTTCCTATCTTTTCTTTTTAAATGGTTACGATTGTCTCTTTTTATGTATATTATTAACTTTACAATAAGTCAACACTTTAAAAAAGGTTATATTTTAAACAATCAATAAGTACAGAGGCTGACACGGTGTCTTCTAAGAAACTGGCAACCACTGCTGTCTAGACTGTAAGCACTGTGATGAAGCTGGCCTGGAATAGCAGATACCAGCGCACTGCAGTAATCCTGACCAGATCCAAAATAGTGCTTTACAAACAAAACAGAAAAGAGCTTGTAAGCGCTGCAAATTTTTGCTATCAGAGGTGGTCGGTCTCCAAGGCAGCAAGCTGTAAAGAAAAAGTGGCAATCTCTCAAGATAGGCTAAAAACATTAATAAGCTGTAAATTGCAAAATGGCTTGTATTTACCAGTATTATCTGACAATACCATTTATGAAGATGGGAGTAAGCCTTCAACATCACCCAACATGTGTCATATTAGGGCATTAAACAGGTGATGAAGATGGGGCATAACACCAGTACCAGCAGCTTTCAAATAGTTGCCTGCCGCAGTATCAGCCAGGTTCCAGGTAGCCCATGGCGGAGAAGTGGCATGTATGGGACAGAATACTGGAGGGGTCATGGACATTTGTTGGTGACTCCCTAGAACCATATATCAAGAAGTCATAATGATCAGTCAATGACCTGACTGGCCATATTTCATTTAGGCCCCATAACAGGCGATGATCATTTGACATCTTATACAAATGCCAGATACCCAAGGCGGCAGCTTTAGGAAGTATTGGTGGCCTGGCTGAGTAATTTAAAATAATAATAAGGCTTAACTACAACCTGCTTGTTGACAGTTTCCAAGTAGCGTCAGGGCATATTTCTATACCGTCCAGAAGTGAAGACTAGAAAACAATAAAAATCTATCACCAAGATGCTACAATTTATCCATTAACCATATAATTCCATACCTTGGGCTCTCCCTGGGCAGCAAAACGTGTCCTTAGGGTATCCAGAGGCTGCACGGCCAGTGTAGCGGAGCAGGCAGCGAGACCACCGCACAAAAAGTGCACAGCTGGAGCACGAGCATCAAGAGACGTGGAGGTATGAATCGTTTTAGTTAATGTCTCAAAGCTTGCAAACTGCGGGGAGAAAAGACAAGAAGGGAAAACAGATTTAGCCTAATTTCTAGAAGCACATTATCTAATCTTAGTTATACGGGGAGACGAACACTCACTTGTACAGCCCCATAACACACCGACAAGAGCTGAGCCGGGATGTGCCCCTTCCAGAATCCAGAGACCCCTTCTTCTCTCAGAATCACTCTCACCGCATGGAGAATTCCTCTGTACTTGCCCGGTCTCCCACTTCCATGCAGATCTTCAATTTGAAGCTGAGTGAAATAAAAAAAAAATACACTTCGAAATTGGAAATTATCTTGAATTTTCTTACAGAAACATGTGCTTTTTTGGTTCTTGTTCTTTGTGCAGTTGTAGTTTCTATATATTTCATTTTTGAAATGTCTAATTTTTTTTCAAGATTAATCATAAAGGGACAATCAATTCTGCCATGTATTTTTTTTTCTCACATGTTCATTGCGGACCTAAAATAAGTGTATATATTTGTAGGGCATTTTGCTGCGATTATAGAATAGGGGTTCAATTTACTGTATATGGTTGCTTTCTTAGAGAAACAGTGCCACTATTGTCCATGGGCTGCATCTGGTATTGCAGCTCATTCTCATGCACTGGGATGCGAGTGAACTGCAATACCAGACACGGCCCATGGATAAGAGTAGCGCTGTTGTTCAATAAAAAGATGACCGCTATTAGTCATTCTGAACAACTGCTTGAAATATCATATGAATATACAGAGTGTTAAAGGGAGCCTGTCACTTGATTCATGATGCCCAAACAGTGCACAATCGCAGCCAGGTATATTTTTCTGCAGAGATCATAGCCAGAAACAGACTAGTCCGGCGCTAACCCTGGCCGGCTTCTTCCAGCAGGTCTAGATTCATGCTGTCTCTGGTTCGGGCATCATGAATCAGTTGACAGGTTCCCATTAACAGGCTATCAATCATTTTAGAATTTTCAGGAATGAGAACAAGGGGAGGAGATACAAAAGTTTCAGTGTCGTTAAAAAGAAAATAGACAAATACCTGAAAGCGAATTTTAATGACATCCAGAGGGCTTATAGCCGCCCTTGTGACAAGTCCAGAAAGAGATCCCGCAGTAGCCACTTCAGTTGCAGAAAGAAGGCGTCCCTCTGAGCTGGGGTCATACCCCACCATGCTTCAAGGAGGCCTAAAACAAAAGGATACGAAAAATGTCATGAGAATGGTGGCGTGTTCTGCGGTTCTCACTGCTAACTCACAGGATTGCATCTCTGGTCATGGAATGGAGAACTCCAATAGTAAACTACTATGACCTTGGGTTTCTAGTGATAGGACACTAGTAGGACATGTGAGGTACTGTCACCAACTCCTATCACACATTTAGGAGCAGATATAGACGTCAGGCAGTCATTGTAAACCAGTTCTGATGGGATATTAGTAGAGGTGTAACAAGGTATATACAGCTTGGGGGGGGGGGGGGGGCAAAAAAAATTAAATTAAAAATACAACATGACTTATTGAAACCAGCACTTTCGAGGAGACAACTTCTACCACGACATTGTACTTTAAGTATTATTTGCTGACGACCAGATTGCCAGGTCATCCCCCTCACTGAATAATATCCAACATGTCCATCATGTGGAATCATGTTTTCCGTTTTCATACTATTGTAAACCTCTTCCACCCATTCACCCAAAGTGGGAGTTTTTGTGGATTTCCAATGATGTGGAATAATTGACTGAACAGCTGTTAGAAAGTGCTTAAGGGTATCTTTCTTTGAATTTGAGATTGAATCTGGAGTAATGGAAAGTAGGTCTATTTGGGGGGAAGGTGTGACTCTGCCACCAGTGAGACTATTGTACAGTGAGAAAATTGAATTCCATAAGGCTACTTTCACACTTGCGTTTTTTTGCGCAGCGCATCGTGCGCTATCGGTCGCATGCGCAATGTTCTCCTATCTTTAACATGGCGGGCGCAGGGTCTAGAGCTTGCACGCGTTCATCTGCATTTAGCGTGCGCTGCATATTTTCCAGGTGTGCGTCCATACGCGCTAGACACTACATGTTGCATTTTTTTTCCGCCCAACCGCTTTAAAAAAAACACGTGCGCACGTGTGCGCATGCTGTGCGCTAAAAATAACATTGCAGTCTATGGGTGCGCTGGCGTGCGCATGGCTTTGCGCTCGTCAGCGCTTTTGCGCGTACGCAATTTTTTAGTAAATAATGTCTAACTTGTTTAAACAACCCCTTACACAAGCAACATTGTGAGGAGTGTAGATAAAAGGTGAAGAGACAGAGATGATAGAGACAGAGATGATAGAGACAGAGATGATAGAGACAGATGATAGAGACAGAGATGATAGAGACAGAGATGATAGAGACAGAGATGATAGAGACAGAGATGATAGAGACAGAGATGATAGAGACAGAGATGATAGAGACAGATGAGACAGAGATGAGAGACAGAGACAGATGATAGAGACAGATGATAGAGACAGATGAAGAGAATATAGAGACAGATGATAGAGACAGATGATAGACAGGTGATAGACAGGTGATAGAGACAGAGATGATAGAGACAGAGATGATAGAGACAGAGATGACAGAGACAGAGATGAGAGACAGAGATGAGAGACAGAGATGAGAGACAGAGATGATAGAGACAGATGATAGAGACAGAGATGATAGACAGAGATGATAGAGACAGAGATGATAGAGACAGATGAGACAGAGATGAGAGACAGAGACAGATGATAGAGACAGATGATAGAGACAGATGATAGAGACAGATGACAGAGACAGATGACAGAGACAGATGACAGAGACAGATGATAGACAGAGATGATAGAGACAGAGGATAGAGACAGAGATGATAGAGACAGAGTGATAGAGACAGAGGATAGAGACAGAGGATAGAGACAGAGGATAGAGACAGAGGATAGAGACAGAGGATAGAGACAGAGGATAGAGACAGAGGATAGAGACAGAGATGATAGAGACAGATGATAGAAACAGAGACAGATGATAGACAGAGATGATAGAGACAGAGATGATAGAGACAGAGATGATAGAGACAGATGATAGAACAGAGACAGATGATAGACAGAGATGATAGAGACAGAGATGATAGAGACAGAGGATAGAGACAGAGGATAGAGACAGATGATAGACAGGTGATAGAGACAGAGATGATAGAGACAGAGATGACAGAGACAGAGATGACAGAGACAGATGATAGAGACAGAGACAGATGATAGACAGGTGATAGAGACAGAGATGATAGAGACAGAGATGATAGAGACAGAGATGATAGAGACAGAGATGATAGAGACAGAGATGATAGAGACAGAGATGATAGAGACAGAGATGATAGAGACAGAGATGATAGAGACAGAGATGATAGAGACAGATGATAGAAACAGAGACAGATATAGACAGAGATGATAGAGACAGAGATGATAGAGACAGAGAAAGAGTGATAGACAGAGATGATAGAGACAGAGATGATAGAGACAGAGATGATAGAGACAGAATGATAGAGACAGAGATGATAGAGACAGATGATAGAAACAGAGACAGATGATAGACAGAGATGATAGAGACAGAGATGATAGAGACAGAGATGATAGAGACAGATGATAGAAACAGAGACAGATGATAGACAGAGATGATAGAGACAGAGATGATAGAGACAGAGATGATAGAGACAGAGATAGAGACAGAGACTAGAAGGTGATGAGACAGAGATGATAGAGACAGAGATGATAGAGACAGAGATGATAGAGACAGAGGATAGAGACAGAGATAGAAGGTGATAGAGACAGAGATGATAGAGACAGAGATGACAGAGACAGAGATGATAGAGACAGATGATAGAGACAGAGATGATAGACAGGTGATAGAGACAGAGATGATAGAGACAGAGATGATAGAGACAGAGATGATAGAGACAGAGATGATAGAGACAGAGATGATAGAGACAGAGATGATAGAGACAGAGTGATAGAGACAGAGATGATAGAGACAGAGATGATAGAGACAGAGATGATAGAGACAGAGATGATAGAGACAGAGGATGACAATAGCAGAGTATAGAGACAGAATGAAGAAAGATAGAATGACACAACAACCATGCGCCGAAAAAACACAAACGCATGCAAAAACGCTTGAAATCGCACACAAACGCTGCGTTTTTGGTCGTAATGCGCACGCTGATGCGACTAAATATCGCGTTTATAAGCGTTTGCATGCGTTTTTTTAATGCGTTTCATGTGCGCACGATGCGCTGCGCAAAAAAACGCAAGTGTGAAAGTAGCCTAACCCATAAACCAGTGGACATTCCCACTATATGTCCAAAGAATTAAAGGGAACTTGTTATTTGATTTTTATGCTGCCTGAACTGCAGGTAGTCTGAATCAGAGTCTGGCTGGGCAGTTGCATCCAGGTAGGTCAGTATTTTGGAAAAATCAGTTGGTAAAAACATCCAGGGACTATAGGGAGAGACCTGACAAGTCTGATCTGGGTCCACTGCTGACTTCTCCCTACCCCTCTCCAGATGATTGACAGGTCTCTCCCTATGTACATACATGGGAGAGTCCTGTCATTCTAGCAGAGCACACAGGGATAAGCTGTGGAAGGACGACGTTGGACTAAGCAGGTCTCTCCCTTTAGTCCCTAGACTTTTTACAAACTATGTTTTCTTTGGAATACTGACATACATGGCTGCAATTGTACAGCCAGACTTTGATTCATGCTGCCTGCGGTTCAGGCAACACAAATCTCATGACAGGTTCTGTTTAATACATCACTGCCTTGTACACACAAGGAAAGAGATATAAAAACATATATATAGGAAAAGCATGAAACAAGTTGGAAGCAAAGTTTGCAAGGTCAACGTTAAAGAAACACTGGCTACACTACCTGGACAGAAAGCCGGAATCATTTACTCTGGACTTCAACTGTATATTGAACTGATTTGCTATAATTAAATGATAAGAAAAAAGTAAATTGTCTGTTACCGCTGACTTAGCATTTCAGTAAACATGAATCTGTGGCACAGAGCAAGACTATACTCCAACATCTCTTTTTGTTATTGAAACCCGAGCATAACTTAAAAAAAAATAAAATAAATGATTTTGCCACCCAACATAAAATTAAACAGGTGACACTCAGACCACACTCTGATCAGAATTGGACTGTGTTTCTCATACGTGGAAAAAACAATCGGACATGTGAATGAGCCTTTATGTTAGGATTTGAACCTGTGAACCATGGCTTGCTGGTCTGTTAACTTGCTGAGGAGCTATTTTGGAATTTGAATAACTTCAGCCTGAAACCATATGAACTTCGTCTGGGATAGAGATCATCACCTGCCCTGCTGATTGTTCCCTCCCTGATTGAGACTGATTGGATGGAGATCATCACCTGCCCTGCTGATTGTTCTCGCCCTGATTAAGACTGATTGGACCTGCTATATACACCTGGCCCTGTGAGTGAAGCATTATCTGAGCTCCTGATCTGGAAGGTGTTCTGCTGACATCTTCCTGTCTCTTGTGGAAACCCTGCTGTTCCTACCTCCAACTCTATTCACCTAAACGGACTTGGTGCTTGTGTGTGATCTCGGCCGGCCCGTGCTCGGGCGGGCTCCGGCATCTGCCAACATAGTGAACCACCACCGCCATATACGGCACTTCCAGAAGTCCTTCCTTGGTCCGCTCACCTGCACACTTCTGCTCCGGCCACTGACTTCCAGTCCTGTATCGCCAGTAACGTGACAATACTCAGCCTCTCAAAAATGGAGGCCGCTGGAGCAGAAACTTTGGAAACACGTGTCAGAAAACTGCAGGGTGCAATGTCCAGTTTGCACACCGAACAGGTGAATGGAAAAGCACAGATGGACGCATTTATTGCGCAAAGCGATCATAATGTCCAGAACCACCAACAAGCTATCCAAGATCTGCAGAATGCTGTACAAGTGTTGACTGCTCGAATTACCCAGCAAGAAGGACAAGCTTCCGCCTCAGCGTCTGCCACGCCCCCCAAGCTACCACCTTTTCGTTTTGGCGGTGATCGAGACAAATTTCGTGGATTTTTGAATCAATGTTACCTGTTCTTCGATACACATGCTAATCAGTTTACGACTGATAAGTCAAAGGTGCTATGCATCATTATGCTGTTAACCCACAAAGCAATCGCTTGGGCTAATCCTCTGATTGAGACTCGGGACGCATGTTTAGACAATCTGAACGAGTTTATTCGAGCGATGCAGCAGATGTTTGATGACCCAAACCGTGCAGCTACTGCTGAATCAACGTTGCTGGCATTACGACAAGGCAAACGCCCCGTCGCAGAGTATGCTATGGAGTATAGGAGGTGGGCCATTGACACTGAATGGAATAATGCAGCAAAAGTATCTTTCTTTAAAAGAGGACTTTCTAGTGCAGTAAAGGACGAACTTGCCCGTGGAGAGACCCCTTCGGATCTGGATGATTTCATCAAGCATTGCATCCGGGTTGACACCCGTCTGTCTGAACGACGACAAGAGAAGTGGACCTCCATGAATCGTTCAACTAACTCTTATAACTCCTCCCTGCCATCGGTCACTAAAGAAGTGCCTAGCCGGAATGTCCGAGATACAGAACTAGAGCCAATGCAAGTGGATGCGATCCAGAGACGAGCGAGTGCAGAACGAAGAGAACAGAGATTTAAAGAGAATCTATGTCTGTACTGTGGGGAAGCGGGACATTTTCTTATTAACTGTCCAAGTCGTCCCACAAACCGTTCAAGAAAAATGGTGGCGGCTATAATGGATCCTGATTCTTCCGACGTGGAGTCTTTCATCTCAGAGACTGATTATGCTAAAGATGAGATCCAGTCCATATCATCCATAGTTCCACCTACCAGGAAGGAGAGCCGTGAATCCCACTATTTTGTAACTATCAAACTGAAGGTTAACTCCCAGTGGATCACTGCATCAGCCATGATCGACTCTGGGGCCAGCGGGATGTTCATGGATTCTGCATTTGCTCAAAATCATGGCATAGATATGCAGAAAAGACGTTCACCTATTGTGATGGAGACGGTAGATGGATCTCCACTGAATTCGGGGCCAGTGGATCATGAGACAGGACCTTTGGAGATCTATATTGAGCCGCAGCATCGTGAGATGTTGACATTCCTAATTATTTCTTCTCCACATTTTCCCATCATTTTAGGTTTGCCCTGGTTGCAGAAGCACAATCCTATCATCGACTGGGAGATGAAAAAGATCAGTTTCCCGAAAAGGAAGTTCAGACGGAGGTTCCAAGCGAATCCACATTAGAAGCAGTTCAGAATCCAGAATTGCCTCAGCTACCGGTGTATGAAGATTTCTGGGATGTCTGTGACAAGAAGGGAGCGGATACACTTCCCCCGCATCGACCATACGACTGCCCAATAGAACTACTCCCGGGGGCGGCTATACCGTTTGGAACTATCTACCTTTAGCGGGTCCTGAACTGAAGGCTCTTAAAGAATTTATTGATGAAAACCTAAGCAAAAAATTTATTCGTCCATCATCCTCGCCCGCTGGAGCCCCTATATTCTTTGTCAAGAAGAAGGATGGAACATTACGCCCAGTAGTGGACTACAGGGAGCTTAATAAAGTCACGGTAAAAAACCGTTATCCTCTACCGTTGATCCCGGAACTCCTAGAAAGAGTACAAAGTGCGAAGATCTTCACTAAGTTAGATTTACGTGGGGCATACAATTTAGTACGTATAAAGCCTGGAGATGAATGGAAAACGGCCTTTCGTACCCGATACGGACACTTTGAAAGTCTAGTGATGCCCTTCGGACTCGCTAATGCTCCAGCTACCTTCCAGCACCTGGCAAATGATATTTTCCGAGACCTGTTGGATCAGTTCATGGTCGTTTATCTAGATGACATCCTGATCTTTTCAAACTCTATGGAGGAACATCAGACGCACGTAAGACAAGTGCTACAACGGTTAAGGGAGAATTCATTATATATTAAATTAGAAAAATGTGAATTCCATCGAGAAGAGATTCAGTTCTTGGGATACCTCATTTCACCTCAAGGATTACGGATGGATGAGAAGAAAATGCAAGCTATCACCGAGTGGCCTATCCCTAAAAATGTGAAAGAAGTTCAGCGTTTTGTGGGGTTCGCCAACTTTTACAGACGTTTTATTAAGAATTTTTCAGAAATCGTGCTACCCATCACGCAATTAACAAAAAAAGGAGCAAAATTCATCTGGACACCCCAAGCGCAAGAAGCGTTCTCTCGTTTAAAAACGAAATTCACAACGGCTCCCATATTACGCCATCCTGACCCTGAATTGGCTTTTATCATCGAGGTGGATGCTTCAGACTGTGCGGTCGGCGCTATCCTTTCTCAGAGGACAGGGGAAAAGAAGTTACTGCATCCATGTGCATTTTTCTCACAACGTATGTCTGTAGCCGAAAAGAACTATGATGTGGGAAATAAAGAATTGCTCGCCATCATATCAGCATTCAAAAAGTGGAGACATCATCTCCAAGGGGCTGCACAACAAATTTTGGTGTTGACCGATCATCGCAATCTAGAGTTTATCAGGTCTGCAAAATGCCTCTCTCCTCGGCAGACTCGTTGGAGTCTGTTTTTGAATCAGTTCAATTTTGTAATTTCATATCGACCAGGCTCCCGTAACAAGAAAGCAGACGCATTAACCAGGAATGTTTTCAAGCGAAACTAATCTTGTAACAACACCCAAACCCATTGTGGCAGATACTAAGATCTTGGGAGTAATACATGATGGAGATTTGCTGGAAGATTTGAAGGCAGCATACGAAACAGACTCGTTTCTATCACGTCCATCAGGGGACGTGCATTCTGCTTTTTAAAAATCAAGTATGGACTGATGGTCGACGACTATATGTACCAGAAGCAGCTCGGTTAAGAGTCCTACAACTAGTGCACGATTCTAAAATTGCAGGACACAAAGGGACACAGAAAACGCAGGAGTTTTTGTCACGTTTCTTTTGGTGGCCGAACTTTCAAGAAGACGTGAAGAAGTATGTTAATTCCTGTGACATCTGTGCCAGATATAAGACTCCACGTGCATCCCCTATGGGACTATTGCAGCCTCTCGCCATCCCAACACGACCATGGGGATCAATTTCAATGGACTTTATTGTAGATCTACCAGAGTCCAAGGGAAAGACATCCATTCTGGTAGTAGTGGATCGACTTACAAAAGCAGCGCATTTCATCCCGTGTTCAGGTCTACCTTCAGCAAAAGATACAGCTGATCTGATAATTTGCAATGTTTTTCGCCTCCACGGAGTGCCGGATGAAGTCGTTTCAGATCGAGGTGTGCAATTTACATCTAAATTTTGGCGCAGTTTATGCTCAGCACTAGACATCAAAGTACGATTGTCAACCGCTTACCATCCGCAATCTAACGGCCAGACAGAACGTACAAATCAGACACTGGAGCAGTATCTTCGTTGTTATATTTGCCATCTACAAGACGACTGGGTAGATCTGCTGCCATTTGCGGAATTCTCATATAATTCACAGAATGCCTCTACGAAACAGACGCCATTTTTTGCAAATCTGGGATATCACCCAAACATCCTTCCCAAAAATCCTGTGGCACCATTAATACCAGCAGTCGCAGAAAGAATCTCTCTGCTACAGCAAAATCTGAATGTTCTGAAAGACACTCTAAAGGAAGCTCAGGAGAAATATAAAAAAGCGGCCGACAGGTATCGGAGACCCACTCCCACGTTTAGGATTGGAGATCGAGTGTGGTTATCCACTAAGAATTTGAAATTGAAGATTCCTTCTCCTAAATTAGGACAAAAATTTGTGGGACCATACAAAATCAGTAAGATTGTGAGTCCATTGGCCGTACGTCTACAGCTACCAACATCAATGAAGATTCATCCTGTGTTTCATGTGTCGTTGTTGAAAGCCGCCACAGCCAATCCATTTCCAGAACGATCCCCTTTGCCTCCCGATGCAATTGAAGTGGACGGACAGGAGCAGTTTGTGGTGGAAAAGATCTTGGATTCCTGAATACACAGAAATCGTTTGCAATATTTAATCAAATGGCAGGGCTACGACACGGAGGAAAATTCATGGGAACCAGTAAGCAACATCAATGCTCCTCGTTTGATTAGACAATTTCACCAGCGGTATCCTGCAAAACCTGGACAAGTTGCGTCCAGAGGCCGCCGTTAAGAGGGGAGTATTGTTAGGATTTGTACCTGTGAACCATGGCTTGCTGGTCTGTTCCCTTGCTGTGGAGCTATTTCGGAACTTGAATAACTTCAGCCTGAAACCATATGAACTTCGTCTGGGATAGAGATCATCACCTGCCCAGCTGATTGTTCCCGCCCTGATTGAGACTGATTGGATAGGAGATCATCACCTGCCCTGCTGATGATAAGTTGTTCCACTCCCTGATTGAGACTGATTGGATAGAGATCATCACCTGCCCTGCTGAGTGTTCTCGCCCTGATTGAGACTGATTGGACCTGCTATATATAACCTGGCCCTGTGCAGCTTCCTGTTGCTGAGTATATTGTGGTGCTCAGTCTAACTGAGTGAAGCATTATCTGAGCTCCTGATCTGGAAGGTGTTCTGCTGACATCTTCCTGATCTCTTGTGGAAACCCTGCTGTTCCTACTCCAACTCTATTCATCTAAACGGACTTGGTGCTTGTGTGTGATCTCGGGCGGGGCTCCGGCATCTGCCAACATAGTGAACCACCACCGCCATATACGGCACTTCCAGAAGTCCTTCCTTGGTCCGCTCACCTGCACACTTCTGCTCCGGCCACTGACTTCCAGTCCTGTATCGCCAGTAACGTGACACTTTATTTATTGGAGGCTGGTATTCACTTAGCGTAGCGATTTACCCTGAACTGTAACTGTTTAGCGGTTGCAATGATTGACTGTGCACTTTTTTTTTTTCCTACAGCTGAAATATTAAGAGGAAAAGTGCTCCAGCTATAAAAACAATGTGACAAATAAAAACGTTGCAAACCCGTGGCATATTGTGGTAAAACACATATGATTTTGGAATAGCCACACTACCAGAATATAGAAGTCCAGCTTTATCCAGCTGATAATGGTGATATGCAGTGTATTCCCAGCCATTCTTTCTAATATTACCGGCCACAGATTGTTTCTGCAGAGCCAGATCTCTTACATATTCTTACTTCTGTCTCCAGTGCCAACCACATAAACTGCAGTCACACTTTCTACATTCAGGATTATATCATTAATGTTTCCCACAATGAAGTCAAAGGAGAGAATAATAAAAATGTTACAACATTTATAGATCAATGTGTCTTCTTTGAACTACGTAGCCAGGCAGTATGAGAAGGTCCGTAGTGAACCCATGCCAATGCGATATATGTGTCATGTGGATGAGTGGTGCTACTTGTGTATTCCAGTAATTCACATCTTTCCTGTGACCGGTCCAAAGCAAAATACTGATTGCTGCTTCTTTCCTTAAAGGGGTTTGTTAACTTTTGCGTTTGGAGACGTTTATTTTTACTTAAATGCACATATTTGGGGCTAAAAATCATTTTTAGAATTTTGTTTTTTACCGGCGCTTTGTTTTCTTGCACAATCAACTTTGATGTGGTCATCAATAAGCTGCGAGAAGCTCAGAAAAAGACAAAAGAGTTACAAGCGTCCCAAAATACAGTCACAGTGGCTTGACTGATGGATTCTTAGTAGTGATGAGCGAACGTGCTCGGGTGAGGTGTTTTCTGAGCATGCTCATGTGCTAACTCAGTGTCGTCGGCGTGCTTGGAAAATATGTTTTAGTCCCTGCCTCTGCATGGCACGCCGAAGACACTCAGGTAGCACATGAGCATGCTCAGATAACACCTCACCCGAGCACGTTCGCTCATCACTAATTCTTAAAGCACCACTCCAGAAGTTTCGTCACAAGCTCTCAACGTAAGTCTATGACGGCCAGAACGAGGCTCTCATATGTACTGAAAAGTGACCTCCGTCGCGTTCCACGAGACACTGGAGCTGCCGGCAGGTCACTTTTCGCTAAAGAACAACGGAGCAATGCTGTAAAACTATGAAAGCGGCGGCAGGTGAGTACGAGACAGGACTTATACTTAAAGCATCACTCCGGCGGTGCAATAAAAAAAAAAAAAAGCTGGAGCCGTGCTTTAAGGGGCTGTCCGGAACTTTAATACGGCCTATTCTCAGGATAGATCATCAATACAGCCGATCAGCTGGACCCCCGTCTGTATAGTGGCCACGGACTGGTACTACCCCTCCCCATGCTGATGAATAGGATTGGATCTGCAGCCACTATGCAGCAAGCTGCATTATTCTGCTCCACAGCCAAGCACATGCCCACCGACACCGTAACAGCAGGGTAGCCAAATGTCGCACCCCCTCCACCTAGCATTGATGACCTATCCTAAGGACAGCCCATCAATATTAAAATACCGGACAACCCCCTTAAGAGAAAGGTGGACAACTCTTGAAGAGGTTCTTCAGCAGCTGCAGTGTATATTATACCGCGTCCTTGGGGCTTAGTAGCCATGCTCAGTCTGCAGCCTCCAGATGCTTCACAGTCACAGAACTTCTTATGATTGCTAATGCTCTTACAGTAGATTCCCTGTGTGCAGCGGCTGCCAGGCAGCACTATAGGAGGAAACCACACAGAAATCAGAGTAAGCAGCACCCAGCCTGCAGAGCACCCAGCCTGCCGCACACACTCACCTTCTAGCTCCACACTTCCTCTAAGAGCCACGCCCACAAGACTAACCAATAGGAAGTGAATGTGAGGCCAGGCCTCCTTCAACCTCCAATGAGAACCTGGTATTTTCGTCATTGGTTTAGGACGTTATGTCATGTGATCGGTCACGTGTGTAGGAGGAGGCAGGCACCAGGCTGTGCTGCAGGAAAAGTTTCTTTTGCTGTGAGCTTCCCTTTATGCGAGCACGAGCAGATACCGGCTGTGTGCGCTTTTGTCAGTTCACACCATGCGGCTTGTTACTTTCCGTTATTGGGCTTCCTGCAGGTGGGGTGCCCAAGCCCCCGTACAGACATGAGAAAGGCAGCTGCGTTACAGTCATCTGAATCCCTCCAGGCTCAGCCTAATTTACTAGATGTATCTACATCATAGACCCCCAACCTGGGACTCATGGTGGTCAGCTCAGGCGAGTGCCAGTCTCTGATGTACTGTGTAGGTGTCCGGCCCAGGGCATTGATCATTAACCCCTTCAGCCCCCAGCCTGTTTTCACCTGCCTGACCAGGCCAAATGTTACAATTCTGACCACTTATCCTAAGACTGTTAAAGGGTTGATTGTGACTTGTAGGGTCGCTTCTTCCAATAGGTGGCGCTATAGAGTTCAAGTGCTCTTTTTCTCTGAAGAGGCAATTTGCATATTAAATTTCCCCGATTCTGACCGCTGTCACTTTATGTGGTAACTCTGGAACGCGTCAGTGGATCACACCGAGATGTTTTCTTGTGACATACTGGACTTCATGATAGTGGTAGCATTTGTTCAATATGACGGTTATTTGTGAATATATCTGAAATTTGGTGAAAATATATCAATTTTCAAATTTTTAATATTTATGCCCTTGAACCTGCAGTAATGTCACACACAATAGTGAATAAATCACATGACTACTTTACATCAGCACAATCTTTGAAACTTATTTTTTTTTGGTTAGGAAGCCCTATCATCTAAATTATTATTTTTATCTGATTCTTTTTTTCAATAAGGCCGGCGTCACACTAGCGAGTTTGATGCGAGTTATTCGCACGACTTACATCAACACCCGGCACGGCCGCCCGCTCTCGGACCAGAGTGCGCGGCGGCATAGAAATACATGCATAGAAATACATGCATCCGCACACTCTGGTCCGAGAGCGGGCGGCCGTGCCGGGTGTTGATGTGAGTAAGTCGTGCGAATAACTCGCATCAAACTCGCTAGTGTGACGCCGGCCTTATTGAAAAAAACATCAACAACTTGATGCCAATCAGTGATGTGCGTCACTGATCAGCGGCTGCAGGACACTCGTATGGAGGTGATGCAATGGGGGGGATCAAAAATGAGCAGGGAAAAAAACCCTGGCAAAGTGTTGTGCATCACTGATCAGCACTCGGTGGCTGCAGGTCGCACGCACAGAGGTGGTAGGAACAAAAAAAAACTATTAAAAAACGAGCGATCAAGTGCTGATTAGCACTTTACAGCAGAAGGGGTTAGGGACAGGGGATAAGGGGGGTGAGCGGGATTGGAAAAAAGAAGGGCAGGAACAGGTCTTCAATTAGCATCAGCAGAAGTGGCACAGGCTAAGGCTGGTTTCACAATTGTGTCTGTGTGTGCAGCGTTAGATCCGCATGCGTCATACGTACATATCTTTAACATGGTGTACTCAGGGACATGCGTCGTTTGCGGCGGGGTCCGGCGAACGCAACATGTTGCATTTTTGGAGGCTTCAATTATGTGCAATCATCCGCATGCGGATAGAGTGCGTCAAAACAACGCATTACTGTCTATGGGAACGCAAGCGTATGCAAGGACATGCGTACTTTTAATGGGTTTGGCCTGGAAATTATACACCACATGCTAATTGCCAGCCCTATAAAAGGAAGTGTGGACACAGCAAGGCTATTACTCTCTAGACTCTGTGGATGTGAGCATTGAAAATGTCTGTCTCTGCAGTCTTTACTCTGTACTAATTTTTTTTTTCTATTCCTTGTAGCCTGCTGCTCCAGTCCTTCTGCTCTGGTCCTGCTTGTGGTGTCCTGGTGCTGCCGTTGGACTACAGGCTGTAAGTACAGTCATGGCCAAAAGTTTTGAGAATGACACAAATATTATATTTTCACATGATCTGCTGCCCTCTGGTTTTTATGTGTGTTTGACAGATGTTTTTATCACAGACAGAAATATAATAATTGCAAACATATGAGTAACAAAAGCTTATATTGACAGTTAGAATGAGTTAATGCAGCAAGTCAATATTTGTAGTGTTGACCCTTCTTCTTCAGGACCTCTGCAATTCTCACTGGCATGCTCTCAATCAACTTCTGGACCAAATCCTGACAGATAGCAGTCCATTCTTGCACAATCAATGCTTTCATTTTGTCAGAATTTTTAGGTTTTTGTTTGTCCACCCGTCTCTTGATGATTGACCACAAGTTCTCAATGGGATTAAGATCTGGGGAGTTTCCAGGCCATGGACCCAAAATCTCTATGTTTTGTTCCCTGAGCCATTTAGTTATCACCTTTGCTTTATGGCAAGGTGTTCCATCATGCTGGAAAAGGCATTGTTGATCGCCAAACTGCTCTTGGAGGGTTGGGAGAAGTTGCTCTTGGAGGACATTCTGGTACCATTCTTTATTCATGGCTGTGTTTTTAGGCAAGACTGTGAGAGAGCCGATTCCCTTGGCTGAGAAGCAACCCCACACATGAATGGTTTCAGGATGCTTAGCAGTTGGCATGAGACAAGACTGGTGGTAGCGCTCACCTTGTCTTCTCCGAATGAGGCGTTTTCCTGACGTCCCAAACAATCGAAAAGGGGATTCATCAGAGAAAATAACTTTACCCCAGTCCTTAGCAGTCCACTGCCTGTATCTTTTGCAGAATATCAGTCTGTCCATGATGTTTTTTCTGGAGAGAAGTGGCTTCTTTGCTGCCCTCCTTGAGACCAGGCCTTGCTCCAAGAGTCTCCGCCTCACAGTGCGTGCAGATGCACTCACACCTGCCTGCTGCCATTCCTGAGCAAGCTCTGCACTGCTGGTAGCCCGATCCCGCAGCTGAAACACTTTTAAGAGACGGTCCTGGCGCTTTCTGGTCTTTCTTGGGTGCCCTGGAGCCTTTTTGGCAACAATGGAACCTCTCTCCTTGAAGTTCTTGATGATGCGATAGATTGTTGACTGAGGTGCAATCTTTCTAGCTGCGATACTCTTCCCTGTTAGGCCATTTTTGTGCATTGCAATGATGACTGCACGTGTTTCTTTAGAGATAACCATGGTTAACAGAAGAGAAACAATGATGCCACGCACCAGCCTCCTTTTAAAGTGTCCAGTGGTGTCATTCTTACTTAATCATGACAGATTGATCTCCAGCCATGTCCTCATCAACACCCACACCTGTGTTACTGGAGCAATCACTGAAAAGAGGTTAGCTGGTCCTTTTAAGGCAGGGCTGCAATGATGTTGAAATGTGTTTTGGGGGATAAAGTTCATTTTCTAGCCAAATATTGACTTTTCAAGTAATTGCTGTTAAGCTGATCACTCTTTATAACATTCTGGAGTATATGCAAATTGCCATTAGAAAAAGTGAAGCAGTAGATTAATATTTGTGTCATTCTCAAAACTTTTGGCCACGACTGTATTGGTGTCATTTTTTTTTGTTTGTTTTGCTCTTGACAAGTTTAATTTTTCTTCTCTGTTTTCTATAGTATTTCACTTGTGCTGCCGTCCTTCTGCCGCGGTCCTGTTGCTCTGGTCCTGCTGGTGCCGTCTTGGTGCTGCCTGACTGCTGTTCTGTTGGACTGCTGCCTGTAATGTAAGTATTGGTGTCTTTTTTTTTTTTTTTTTTTGCTCTTAACAAGTTTAATTTTTCTTCTGTTTTTTTTTCTGTAGTGCTTCACTTGACTGCTGCCTGCGATTACAATATGTCCACAAGTGAATCATCCCAGGGAGAACATGACAGTGATTATGTAATCACATTTGATATCCTGATTTGTATGTATTGACTGTCAATACTATTCATGTGGGAAATCATTTGTTTTCTTTACAGGTACCCAGGAGCAGTCAAGTGGAAATGAATCTTTCCAGAGTCATCGGCCTCGAGCTTCTGAGGAGGAAAGATGGGGTGTAAGTATTCTTTTATCATAGTCGTAATTTAATTTTTTTCAGTTTTACTTACCAATTTATTTTTTCTATTTTTTTTTTTTCTATAGGTTCCACAACGTGATCGCATACCAGAGATCGATAATGACACTCTTATTGAATCAGTGCAAGAGTGAGCAGCATTGTGGGACCCCCGTGATCAGAACCATTCCGACACAGTCTTGATTTGACGACTCTGGGAAGAAGTGGCAAGATCGCTGCTGGATGATTGGGACCACGCCACGTGCCAGAAAGGATTTTTGTAAGTATTGCAATGTGGTCTGATGCGGCAGTGAACCTGAAAATGTATGTGCGTTGTTTAACAATTTTTTTTTTTCCCTTCACAGTGAAGAGAATAAAAGTCCGTTGGCGTTCGATGAAGGATTGCTTCAACAAGGACTTGAGAAAGGAAAAGCGGGTTCGAAGTGGTGCTGCTCAAAGGCTGAGAAAATACAAGTATCACCGATAGCTTGCGTTTCTGAGGCCTGCGTTAACTCAGCGAACGTGAGTATCTTTTGTGTTGTCTTATACAAACTGTCTACATTTTTTTACTAATGCTTTTCATTTATTTTCCAAACAGAACCTGGAGCAGCACTGCAAAACCTGGACCATCCTCTGTTGGAGCAGCCCTTCATCAACCAGCCAACGAACCAGCCCAATCCCAGTCATCCACCAGCGATGGAGCAACCAGGCAGGCTTCACAGGCTGGGGATCAGGCAGCAGGTTTTCCCCTCTCCCAGCTCTCTGCCACTGCTTTATTTGGGTCTGCTCTTCAGCGGCAGAGGGCCTGGGGGAGGCAAGTCTTGCCTGAGTTTGAGTACTTAGGGTCGATCTTCCGAGATGGGAACAAGGTGACTGTAGACAGAATGGATAGTGGGTTCACTCTGTTGTGCACACACTATTGCAGAACGTCAACAAATGCCTTGACCGCCTGGAAGCCGACCATAAGAGACCGGCGCAACATTTTTTTTCCTCTATAGAACTGTGCGTGACGGAAAACCTACCGCCTGATCTCAGCTGACTGTGATGCAGGCCTGTCAAGTTTCTTACAACCAGGCATTACAGCAGCTGTCCCGATATCAGCAGCAGGTACCACCTTCCTTCCATACAGGTCAACAAGGGCCAGCACAGCAGCAGTGGCAGAATCCTCCAGCACCTTTCAACACCTCACAAGGACTAGGATACCCGTCGGCTCAACCAGCGCAAGTGACGTTTCCACCACCGCTGGACATTAGGAAGGTACCCAGCTTCACCACACAGCCGAGTTCAAGTGCCACCATGCAGCAGAGTGAAGACATGTCTTCAACTTCTACATCTCAGCCAAGTGCAGGACCCCAGGACCGGAGCCAAGCAAAAAGGCTAGGAACCAGCAAAACCTTACGGAAAAAAAACTTTAAAGAAATCAAAGCCACCACCTCAACCCTCACCTGTCTTTGATTCTCCGTTTCCAAATGTGTCCCCAGCTTATGCTCCTTTTGTCCCTTCCAATTTTTCAATCCCTTCCAATGTGTCAATGTCTTCTAATTTGTCAATCCCTTCCACTTTGTTTGCCTCTCCAAATTTATCCTCTTCCCACAATGTTTCATCCGCTTCCAATGTGTCTGACCCAATCTTTCAAGTATCTGCCACTTCCCCTGTAACCACTTCCCCAACCACTCCTAGCCAATCATCCCAGCCCAACAAATCCGAGGTCCAAAATGTCACACCATTGCGCAGAACAAGAAGCAGACATTATTTTATTTTTTTTCAAAAATTTATTAATGTTGAACTTTTTTTTTTTTTTTTTTTTTTTAGTTTTGTAAATAAAACACTTTTTTTGGTTCACAATCCCTGTCTCTGTATTTTATTTATGTATTTATTTAAACATGTGTTAATTAACGGGTGTTACACTCAAGGGGTTTTGTAAAGGTGTTAAGTAAGCAGACATAACAGGTACATTTCACTTACACCATTTCATCTGCAAAATGCAATAACGGGTGATCAAAAGATCGTATCTGCATCAAAATAGTATCATTAAAAACGTCAGTTCGGCACGCAAAAGATAAGCCCTCACCCAACCTGAGATCACGAAAAATGGTATTGGAAAATGGCACATTTTTTTTTTAACAAACTTTGGATTTTTTTCACCACTTAAATAAAAAAAGAACCTAGACATGTTTGGTGTCTATGAACTCATAATGACCTGGAGAATCATAACGGCAGCTCAGTTTTAGCATTTGGTGAACATGGTAAAAAATAAATAAATAAATAAATAAAAAAACAACTGTGGGACTGCACTTTTGCAATTTCACCATACTTGGAATTTTTTTCCCGTTTTTGAGTGCACAATATGGTAAAACCAATGATGTCGTTCAAAAGTACAACTTGCCCTGCAAACAACAAGCCCTCACATGGCCATATTGGCGGAAAAATAAAAGTTATGGCTCTGGGAAGAAGGGGAGCAAAAACACAAACTCAAAAGCGAAAAAGGGCTCAGTCATGAAGGGGTTAAACTATTTTCTAATATACTTGCATTAAAAGGATGCTAGCTTCAAGGGCTGGGCTAGTTCCTGGTAGCTGTGCGTTGTGCACAATGACAGCGCGCGTTCTGTTGGCTCAGATCAGCAGTAATGAGCTTGCGACAGTGTGCGTTGTCAGAATACTCGGCATACAGAGACCAATGACGTCACTTGCGGGGCGGTACTGGTCTCTGCGCGCCGGGTATTCTGACAACACTCACTGACAGTGCACTCTGTTGGCGGCTCATTACTGCTGAATTGAGCCGACAACAGAGCTCACTGTTATTGTACACATCGCGCAGGGACTAGGGAGAAATTATGGCCAACACCATAAAAATGGCCTAAAACTGGATTATAATCACAAACAGCTGTCTCCAGTGATGTCAGCTGAGGAAGGAGTGTTGGGTCTGGTAAACCCCCTTTAATAATATGTCATCTATCAAATATCATTGTCAGACCCCAGGAGAAGCAACAAGTATTGCAGATCTGTCCAATATTGCCTGTAGTTTCATCTAAAGTTTGATAAGTTTGTTCGCTGCTGCTTTAATCCGTGAAAGAGGTGGGAATATCTTGGTTTTGTTACCATGTTTATGCCAGAATGCAAGGAGAGCACTTATCAGGGGTTTGGGAAAGCTGGGTATCATGTGTGCTAATGTGTGACCCAGTGCAGGTGTCTCACTGGTCTATCAAAATGGTGAGTGGTGGCAGTGGATGTGAGAAGCTGTTTTTGGGGTGTGCTCAACCTATTGTCCCCCTCACCAGTAGTATCTGAGGCAAAGGTGTTGCAAGCAAGTGGTATTTGTGACAGATCAATGGCAGCGGTAGTGTTGATCCTTACAGTAATGGCATTAAAGTCATACAGATTATCCGTCGTCGCGGAACCCACACCAAAACGGGGAGGCACCCAATGGCAGACACTGCACTTCATTGAGTGTTAAACGATGATTGTAATTCTTGATGTGCATCATTGTACCAACATCTGTCTAATGTACTACTGGTTAAAATACTTGACATGTATGCTGCATGTGTCCGATGTGTGAACGGTGCGAGTCTGCTGCATGTGTCTGATATGTGAGCTGTGTGCTGCATGTGTCCGATATGTGAGCCGTGTGAGCTGCATGTGTCCAATGTGAGCTGTGTGTGCTGCATGTGTCTAATATGTAAGCTGTGTGTACTACATGTGTCCGATGTGAGCTGTGTGTGCACTGCATGTGTCCGATATGAGCTGTGTGTGCTGCATGTGTCTAATATGTAAGCTGTGTGTACTACATGTGTCCGATGTGAGCTGTGTGTGCTGCATGTGTCTAATATGTAAGCTGTGTGTACTACATGTGTCCGATGTGAGCTGTGTGTGCACTGCATGTGTCCGATGTGAGCTGTGTGTGCACTGCATGTGTCCGATATGAGCTGTGCACTGCATGTGTCCGATATGTGCTGTGTGTGCACTGCATGTGTCCGATATGTGCTGTGTGTGCACTGCATGTGTCCGATATGAGCTGTGTGTGCACTGCATGTGTCCGATATGAGCTGTGTGTGCACTGCATGTGTCCGATATGTGCTGTGTGTGCACTGCATGTGTCCGATATGAGCTGTGTGTGCACTGCATGTGTCCGATATGAGCTGTGTGTGCACTGCATTTGTCCGATATGTTAACTGTGCTGCATGTGTCCGATATGTCAACTGTGTGTGCTGCATGTGTCCGATATGTGAGCTGTGTGTGCTGCATGTGTCCGATATGTGAGCTGTGTGTGCTGCATGTGTCCAATGTGTGAACTGTGTGTGCTGCATGTGTCCGACGTGTGAGCTGTGTGCTGCATGTGTCTGATATGTGAGCTGTGTGTGTGTGCACTGCATGTGTCCGATATGTGAGCTGTGTGCTGCATGTGTCCGATATGTGAGCTGTCAGTGTGCTGCCTGTGTCCGATATGTGAGCTGTGTGTGCTGCATGTGTCTAATATGTAAGCTGTGTGTACTACATGTGTCCGATGTGAGCTGTGTGTGCACTGCATGTGTCCGATATGAGCTGTGTGTGCTGCATGTGTCTAATATGTAAGCTGTGTGTACTACATGTGTCCGATGTGAGCTGTGTGTGCTGCATGTGTCTAATATGTAAGCTGTGTGTACTACATGTGTCCGATGTGAGCTGTGTGTGCACTGCATGTGTCCGATGTGAGCTGTGTGTGCACTGCATGTGTCCGATATGAGCTGTGCACTGCATGTGTCCGATATGTGCTGTGTGTGCACTGCATGTGTCCGATATGTTAACTGTGTGTGCTGCATGTGTCCGATATGTCAACTGTGTGTGCTGCATGTGTCCGATATGTGAGCTGTCAGTGTGCTGCCTGTGTCCGATATGTGAGCTGTGTGTGCTGCATGTGTCCGATATGTGAGCTGTGTGTGCTGCATGTGTCCGATATGTGAGCTGTGTGTGCTGCATGTGTCCAATGTGTGAACTGTGTGTGCTGCATGTGTCCGACGTGTGAGCTGTGTGCTGCATGTGTCTGATATGTGAGCTGTGTGTGTGCACTGCATGTGTCCGATATGTGAGCTGTGTGCTGCATGTGTCCGATATGTGAGCTGTCAGTGTGCTGCCTGTGTCCGATATGTGAGCTGTGTGTGCTGCATGTGTCTGATATGTGAACTGTGTGTGCTGCCTGTGTCCGATATGTGAGCTGTCAGTGTGCTGCCTGTGTCCGATATGTGAGCTGTGTGTGCTGCATGTGTCCGATATGTGAGCTGTGTGTGCTGCATGTGTCTGATATGTGAACTGTGTGTGCTGCATGTGTCCAATGTGTGAACTGTGTGTGCTGCATGTGTCTGATGTTTGAGCTGTGTGAGCTGTGTGCTGCATGTGTCTGATTTGTGAGCTGTGTGTGTGCACTGCATGTGTCCGATATGTGAGCTGTGTGCTGCATGTGTCCGATATGTGAGCTGTGTGCTGCATGTGTCCGATATGTGAGCTGTGTGTGCTGCATGTGTCCGACGTGTGAGCTGTGTGCTGCATGTGTCTGATATGTGAGTTGTGTGTGTGCACTGCATGTGTCCGATATGTGAGCTGTGTGCTGCATGTGTCCAATATGTGAGCGGTGTGAGCTGCATGTGTCCGATATGTGAGCTGTGTGTGCTGCATGTGTCTGATATGTAAGCTGTGTGTGCTACATGTGTCCGATGTGAGCTGTGTGTGCACTGCATGTGTCCGATATGAGCTGTGTGTGCACTGCATGTGTCCGATATGTCAACTGTGTGTGCTGCATGTGTCCGATATGTGAGCTATGTGTACGATGTGAACTGTGTGTGCAGCATGTGTCCGATATGTGAACTGTGTGCTGCCTGTGTCCGATATGTGAGCTGTCAGTGTGCTGCCTGTGTCCGATATGTGAGCTGTGTGTGCTGCATGTGTCTGATATGTGAGCTGTGTGTGCTGCATGTGTCTGATATGTGAACTGTGTGTGCTGCATGTGTCCGATGTGTGAGCTGTGTGTGCTGCATGTGTCCGATATGTGAGCTGTGTGTGCTGCATGTGTCTGATATGTGAGCTGTGTGTGCTGCATGTGTCTGATATGTGAGCTGTGTGTGCTGCATGTGTCTGATATGTGAACTGTGTGTGCTGCATGTGTCCGATGTGTGAACTGTGTGTGCTGCATGTGTCCGATGTGTGAACTGTGTGTGCTGCATGTGTCCGATGTGTGAACTGTGTGTGCTGCATGTGTCCGACGTATGAGCTGTGTGCTGCATGTCTGATATGTGAGCTGTGTGTGTGCATTGCATGTGTCCGATATGTGAACTGTGTGTGCTACATGTGTCCGTTATGTGAACTGTGTGTGCTGCATCTGATATGTGAGCTGTGTGCTGCATGTGTCTGATATGTGAACTGTGTGTGCGCTGCATGTGTCCAATATGTGAACTGTGTGTGCTGCATCTGATATGTGAGTGTGCTGAACGTGTCAGATATGTGAGCTGTGAGTGTGCTGTATTTGTCTGATATGTGAGCTGTGAGTGTGCTGTATTTGTCTGATATGTGAGCGGTGTGTGCTGCATGTGTCCGATATGTGAACTGTGTGTGCTGCATCTGGTATGTGAGCTGTGAGTGTGCTGCATGTGTCCGATATGTGAGCTGTGTGTGCGCTGCATGTGTTCAATATGTGAACTGTGTGTGCTGCATGTGTCTGATATGTGAGCTGTGAGTGTGCTGCATGTGTCTGATATGTGAGCTGTGAGTGTGCTGCATGTGTCTGATATGTGAGCTGTGAGTGTGCTGTATTTGATGTGTGCTGCATGTGTCTGATATGTGAGCTGTGTGCTGCATGTGTCTGATATGTGAGCTGTGTGTGCTGTATGTGTCTCATGTGAACTGTGTGTGCTGCATGTGTCTGATATGTGAACTGTGTGTGCTGCATGTGTCTGAAATGTGAACGGTGTGTGGTGCATGTGTCTGAAATGTGAACGGTGTGTGGTGCATGTGTCCGATATGTGAACTGTGTGTGCTGCTTGTGTCCGATGTGAGCTGTGTGTACGCTGCATGTGTCCGATATGTGAACTGTGTGTGCTGCATCTGATATGTGAGCTGTGTGTGCTGCATGTGTCCGATGTGAGCTGTGTGTGCTGCATGTGTCCGATATGTGAACTGTGTGTGCTGCATCGGATATGTGAGCTGTGAGTGTGCTGCATTTGTCCGATATGTGAACTGTGTGCGCTGCATGTATTCGATGTGAGCCGTGTGTGCTGCATGTGTCTATGTGAACTGTGTGTGCTGCATGTGTCTGATATGTGCGCTGTGAGTGTGCTGCATGTGTCCGATGTGTGAACTGTGTGTGCTGCATGTGTCCGACGTATGAGCTGTGTGCTGCATGTCTGATATGTGAGCTGTGTGTGTGCATTGCATGTGTCCGATATGTGAACTGTGTGTGCTACATGTGTCCGTTATGTGAACTGTGTGTGCTGCATCTGATATGTGAGCTGTGTGCTGCATGTGTCTGATATGTGAACTGTGTGTGCGCTGCATGTGTCCAATATGTGAACTGTGTGTGCTGCATCTGATATGTGAGTGTGCTGAACGTGTCAGATATGTGAGCTGTGAGTGTGCTGTATTTGTCTGATATGTGAGCTGTGAGTGTGCTGTATTTGTCTGATATGTGAGCGGTGTGTGCTGCATGTGTCCGATATGTGAACTGTGTGTGCTGCATCTGGTATGTGAGCTGTGAGTGTGCTGCATGTGTCCGATATGTGAGCTGTGTGTGCGCTGCATGTGTTCAATATGTGAACTGTGTGTGCTGCATGTGTCTGATATGTGAGCTGTGAGTGTGCTGCATGTGTCTGATATGTGAGCTGTGAGTGTGCTGCATGTGTCTGATATGTGAGCTGTGAGTGTGCTGTATTTGATGTGTGCTGCATGTGTCTGATATGTGAGCTGTGTGCTGCATGTGTCTGATATGTGAGCTGTGTGTGCTGTATGTGTCTCATGTGAACTGTGTGTGCTGCATGTGTCTGATATGTGAACTGTGTGTGCTGCATGTGTCTGAAATGTGAACGGTGTGTGCTGCATGTGTCTGAAATGTGAACGGTGTGTGGTGCATGTGTCCGATAATGTGTTCTGGAATGTGGTGTGTGTGCTTGTGTCCGATGTGTAGCTGTGTGTACGCTGCATGTGTCCGATATGTGAACTGTGTGTGCTGCATTGATATGTGAGCTGTGTGTGCTGCATGTGTCCGATATGTGAACTGTGTGTGCTGCATCGGATATGTGAGCTGTGAGTGTGCTGCATTTGTCCGATATGTGAACTGTGTGCGCTGCATGTATTCGATGTGAGCCGTGTGTGCTGCATGTGTCTATGTGAACTGTGTGTGCTGCATGTGTCTGATATGTGCGCTGTGAGTGTGCTGCATGTGTCCGATATGTGAAGTGTGTGCGCTGCATGTATTTGATATGTGAACTGTGTACTGCATGTGTCCGATATGTGAACTGTGTGTGCTGCATGTATCCGACGTGTGAGCTGTGTGTGCTGCATGTATCCGACGTGTGAGCTGTGTGCTGCATGTGTCTGATATGTAAGCTGTATGTGTTTCCTATATGTGAGCTGTGTTCTGCATGTGTCTGATATGTGAGCTGTGTGCTGCATCTGTCTGATATGTGAGCTGTCTATTGTGCATGTGTCCAATATGTGAGCTGTGTGTGTGTGTGTGCTGCATGTGTCCGATATGTGAGCTGTGCGTGTGCTGCATGTGTCCGATATGTGAGCCGTGTGTGCTGCATGTGTCCGATATGTGAGCTGTGTGTGCTGCATCTGTCTGATATGTGAGCTGTCTATTGTGCATGTCTGATATGTGAGCTGTGCGCTGCATGTGTCCGATATGTGAGCTGTGCGTGTGCTGCATGTGTCCGATGTGAGCTGTGAGTGTGCTGCATCTGTCTGATATGTGAGCTGTGGCTATTGTGCATGTGTCCGATATGTGAGCTGTGTGTGTGCTGCATGTGTCTGATATGTGAGCTGTGTGTGCTGCATGTGTCCGATATGTGAGCTGTTAGTGTGCTGCATCTGTCTGATATGTGAGCTGTATCTATTGTGCATGTGTCCGATATGTGAGCTGTGTGTGTGCTGCATGTGTCCGATATGAGAGCCGTGAGTGTGCTGCATGTGTCCGATATGTGAGCGTGTGTGCTGCATGAGTCCGATATGTGAGCTGTGTGTGCTGCATGTGTCCGATGTGAGCTGTGCGCATGTGTCCGATATGTGAGCTGTGTGTGCTGTATGTGTCTGATATGTGAGCTGTGCGCTGCATGTGTCAGATATGTGAACTGTGTGCTGCATGTGTCTGATATGTGAGCTGTGTGTGCTGTATGTGTCCGATATGTGAGCTGTCTATTGTGCATGTGTCCAATGTTAGCTGTGTGTGCTGCATGTGTCCGATATGTGAGCTGTGTGCTGCATGTGTCCGATATGTGAGCTGTCTATTGTGCATGTGTCCAATATGTGAGCTGTGTGCTGCATGTGTCTGATATGAGCTGTCTATTGTGCATGTGTCCAATATGTGAACTGTGTGTGCTGCATCTGATATGTGAGCTGTGTGCTGCATGTGTCCAATATGTGAGCTGTGTGCTGCATGTGTCCGATATGAGCTGTCTATTGTGCATGTGTCCAATATGTGAACTGTGTGTGCTGCATCTGATATGTGAGCTGTGTGCTGCATGTGTCCGATATGTGAGCTGTGTGTGCTGTATGTGTCCGATATGTGAGCTGTGTGCTGCATGTGTCCGATATGTGAGCTGTGTGCTGCATGTGTCCGATATGTGAGCTGTGTGCTGCATGTGTCCGATATGTGAGCTGTGTGCTGCATGTGTCCGATATGTGAGCTGTGTGCTGCATGTGTCCGAATATGTGAGCTGTGTGCTGCATGTGTCCGATATGTGAGCTGTGTGCTGCATGTGTCCGATATGTGAGCTGTCTATTGTGCATGTGTCCAATATGTGAGCTGTGTGCTGCATGTGTCCGATATGTGAGCTGTGTGCTGCATGTGTCCGATATGTGAGCTGTGTGCTGCATGTGTCCGATATGTGAGCTGTGTGCTGCATGTGTCCGATATGTGAGCTGTGTGCTGCATGTGTCCGATCTGTGAGCTGTCTATTGTGCATGTGTCCAATATGTGAGCTGTGTGCTGCATGTGTCCGATATGAGCTGTCTATTGTGCATGTGTCCAATATGTGAACTGTGTGTGCTGCATCTGATATGTGAGCTGTGTGCTGCATGTGTCCGATATGTGAGCTGTGTGCTGCATGTGTCCGATATGTGAGCTGTGTGCTGCATGTGTCCGATATGTGAGCTGTGTGCTGCATGTGTCCAATATGTGAGCTGTCTATTGTGCATGTGTCCAATATGTGAGCTGTGTGCTGCATGTGTCCAATATGAGCTGTGTGTACGCTGCATGTGTCCGATATGTGAGCTGTGTGCTGCATGTGTCCGATATGTGAGCTGTGTGCTGCATGTGTCCGATATGTGAGCTGTGTGCTGCATGTGTCCGATATGTGAGCTGTGTGCTGCATGTGTCCGATATGTGAGCTGTCTATTGTGCATGTGTCCGATATGTGAGCTGTGTGCTGCATGTGTCCAATATGTGAGCTGTCTATTGTGCATGTGTCCAATATGTGAACTGTGTGTGCTGCATCTGATATGTGAGCTGTGTGCTGTATGTGTCCGATATGTGTGCTGTGTGCTGCATGTGTCCGATCTGTGAGCTGTCTATTGTGCATGTGTCCAATATGTGAGCTGTGTGCTGCATGTGTCCGATATGAGCTGTCTATTGTGCATGTGTCCAATATGTGAACTGTGTGTGCTGCATCTGATATGTGAGCTGTGTGCTGCATGTGTCCGATATGTGAGCTGTGTGCTGCATGTGTCCGATATGTGAGCTGTGTGCTGCATGTGTCCGATATGTGAGCTGTGTGCTGCATGTGTCCAATATGTGAGCTGTCTATGTGCATGTGTCCAATATGTGAGCTGTTTGCTGCATGTGTCCAATATGAGCTGTGTGTACGCTGCATGTGTCCATATGTGAGCTGTGTGCTGCATGTGTCCGATATGTGAGCTGTGTGCTGCATGTGTCCGATATGTGAGCTGTGTGCTGCATGTGTCCGATATGTGAGCTGTGTGCTGCATGTGTCCAATATGTGAGCTGTCTATTGTGCATGTGTCCGATATGTGAGCTGTGTGCTGCATGTGTCCAATATGTGAGCTGTCTATTGTGCATGTGTCCAATATGTGAACTGTGTGTGCTGCATCTGATATGTGAGCTGTGTGCTGTATGTGTCCGATATGTGTGCTGCATGTGTGATATGTGAGCGGTGTGTGCTGCATGTGTCCGACCTGTGAACTGTGTGTGCTGCATCTTTCTGATATGTGAGCTGTCTATTCTGCATGTGTCTGATGTGAGCTGTGAGTGTGCTGTATGTCTGATTAGTGTGTGTACCACTTAAAGAAGCACTCCCATGTATGTTTTTTCCATTAAATGTATATATGTGCAGGTAATGTAGTGAGTGTATTAAGATACGCTCCCACCACCGCTCTATATGGGGTGTCCAGCGCCGTTCGGGTTCGCTTCTCTGTGACGTCACCACAATTGCGATTATCTGGCTCATTCTATGTGTGAGCTGCAAGTCTCTTTTACAGTGGAAAACTGCAATATTTAATTATTTTCACTAGGATAGGCAGAATGAAAATAAAAACCACAACCCAAGTAAAATCCTGCCTTTTACTGTCTCACTGACAAACTATGGAGAAAAAAAATATATAGAAATATCTTAAGACATCAACAAAGTGCAAAACTAAGGGGTTTTGATCCAGAACCCCCAAGCTTCTTTTATCTGTTACTGTGATTATATTGCCTGATTTGCAGTCTGCCATGGTTGATGTGTACTGTGATATTATTGAATAACAATAAATGTATGTGTATATGCCACAGTCACTACTATGCCCCTTACTCACAGTGTTTATATATTATCTGCTTCACAGTCGGCTTTCTGGAGGGCCTGGCATTTCTGTGCCTCACACTCTTCCATACTATTTTATTTGTTTTGTCATGTTTTATTAAGTACCAATAAATATAGTAATTTCCCAATTGGGCTTTTCTGATTCCATTTCTGTTATTGGGTTCAAAGTACCAAACTAGACCAAACTTTGACATCATGAATTATTCTGGTGACAGTAGTTGACTTGTATTTCGCAGGTGATCAATTGGCTGCTTGTTTCCACCTCCAAATCATTTATAATAGATCCAGGCAGAGTGCGACCCATTTGTGTGGCCCAGTGTGACCGACAGCCAAAAGGCTTTATGTAGCGGCTGCCGTCTGCCCGGTGTCTCACCTTCTCCAGTAGTGAACAGGGAGCTTTCTCTTCCATCATCGAGCCTGTACATCTGAGAGCGCAACAGGCATAATTACATCACTACAGGGTGGGCCATGTATATGGATACACCTAAATAAAATGGGAATGGTTGGTGATATCAACTTCCTGTTTGTGGTACAGTAGTATATGGGAGAGGGAAATCTTTGCAAGATGGGTGGTGACCATGGCGGCCATTTTGAAGTCGGACATTTTGGATCCAACTTTATTTTTTCCAATGGGAAGAGGGTCATGTGACACAAACTTATTGAGAATTTCACAAGAAAAACAATGGTGTGCTTGGTTTTAACGTAATTTTATTCTTTCATGAGTTATATACAAGTTTATGACCACTTATAAAATGTGTTCAAAGTGCTGCCCATTGTGTTGGATTGTCAATGCAATCCTCTTCTCCCACTCTTGACAAACTGATAGCAACACCACAGAAGAAATGCTAGCACAGGCTGCCAGTATTCGTTGTTTCAGATGCTGCACATCTCGTATCTTCACAGCATAGACAATTGCCTTCACATACGAGATGTGCAGCATCTGAAACAATGGATACTGGAAGCCTGTGCTAGCATTTCTTCTGTGGTGTTGCTATCAGTTTGTCAAGAGTGGGAGAAGAGGGTTGCATTGACAATCCAACACAATGTTCAGCACTTTGAACACATTTTATAAGTGGTCATAAATTTGTAAATATCTCATGAAAGAATAAAGTTACGTTAAAACCAAGGACATCATTATTTTTCTTGTGAAATTCTCAATAAGTTTGTGTCACATGACCCTCTTCCCATCGAAAAAAATAAAAGTTGGATCCAAAATGGCCGACTTCAAAATGGCCGCCATGGTCACCACCCATCTTGAAAAGTTTTCCCACTCCCATATACTAATGTGCCACAAACAGGAAGTTGATATCACCAACCATTCCCATTTTATTTAGGTGTATCCATATACATGGCCCACCCTGTACATTGTGCCAGCTGTATCTCAGAGCGGAGCAGCTGGGAAATGGGATGAAGCAAGTGTTTTGTTTTTTTCATCATTCTGAGTGGGGCGCTGTGTGGGGACATAGTATTGTGAAAGGGGGCTTTGTGGGGAGATAATACTGCATAAGGGTATGTGCGATGCGTTTCCGCAGCGTTTTTGGACGTGTGGAATTGCATAAAATCCACAGTGTAGTGCACAGCCAATCAATATGAATTGAAGAATTGCTGTGCACATGCTGTGGAAAAATCCACGCAGATTTGCAGCCTTTTTTTTTCCGCAGCATGTCAATTCTTTTTTGTGGATCCGCAGCAGCGTTTTGAGTCAGGCACATTCATCTCTCTCATTCATTCAGTGCACCACATAACAAATCCGCACGCCAAAAACGCATTACAATCCGCATGAATTCACCAGGCAATCCGCAAGCGTTTTGGCCTCCGTTTTCTGCAAAGAGGTGCAGATTCTCTGAAGAAAATTCCGCAGACTAATCTGCAACGTCTGCACATACCCCAAGGGGGATTTGTGGGGACAATACTGTGTAAGGGGGCTTTGTGGTGACAATACTGTGCAATGGGGCTTTGTGGGGATATAATACTGTAAAAGGGGGCTGGGTGGGAACATAGTATTGCGAAAGAGATCTGGGTAGGGGCATAGTATTGCATAAGAGTTCTGGGTGGGGACATCATTCTGAATAGGTGACTGTTGAGATATTCTGAGTGGGGGCTGTTTGGGGACATAATACTGTGTAGTATTGTCCGTGGCCTGATAATGACTCCATGTGACAGTAATGTCAGACTGAACAGTTAGACAGTATTGTCATCTTAAATTTTATAAACATATAGAAATTAAATTTTGGGTGAGGTTTATTTATTTTTTTTTTTTACGAGGTTCCTTTAAAAGGTATTTGTTTTAGATGATATCCTTTTGGCAATGTTGCTGGATCTCCCGCTGTACCACCGCTAGTCTATTAGAGACGCATTAAGACCTTCATGGCCATAACTCTTGCACTGGAACGCCATGGTTCACATGCCACATCAGCTACAGTGTGTCACTTGTTTTGATCCTTCTAATATGCTGGGGAGGGAAACTTGACACAGTGACAAGCTGTCAGGTCATTTGAAAAGAGCTACTTGTGTCACTTTGTGCCCGCCTTGCTGCAAAGAGTTTTTTTTATTATTCTGGAATGCATTATATCTCTCTTTTTTCCCAGACCACCTTAACATCACAAGAGAAGGGGTTTAGCAAGGTCCTTTCAGTTTGTAAAAATTGGAATGGGCAGGCTTAAAAACAAAGTTTATTGCTGAGGATATAGGATTTGTTTGCGGTGACCCTAGAATGACAGGACAAGTGTGATGGTAAAGTAAACCACAGTAAAATGTAGTAATAAAAACGACTATAAAATGTACATATAATAAAAATGAGGTAAAAGACAATAATGTACTGGGTCAAGTGTGGACGCTCTTCATTTTTCTGACCCGGGCTAAATGAGTATTTCATTTTGTGTGGTGCCAAATGTAGTCCTCAGAAATCACTAGTTTTCAATGCTAATACCAGTAAGGTCCACAGAGCATGAGAAATCCCTTTCCCCTTGAACCGAGAGTCACAGGCTATTGATACAAATTGGATGTAAGTTATGACTTATTACTTCTTATCATAGCATTAATACTTTTCTTTCTATAAGAAACTATTATACCTCTACATATAAAAGCAGTGTTGGATTAAAATCATATAGAACAATGGGGCAATTAATTTTCCTGAGGGGCCACGTGAGAGAAAGTGACTGTTGTGGAGGGCCGAACTAATAGGCTGGAATTAATTCCGCTCAATATTAATAACAATCATAATTTTATATTAATATTAATTGTATCACTTAATATTGAGCAGATTTAAGTATGCTGACATCTCCCTATATACAGTTTGAGCCCACACACAGCCCCTTCTATATATCGTGGGCACACACACAGCCCCTATATACCTTAAGAGACCCCACATAGCCTCTCCATGTCCAGCATGAGACCCATAGCCTCCCCATATCCAGCGTAAGACCCCCATAGCCTCCTCTCGTCCAACATGAGACCCCATAGCCTCCCCATATCCAGCCAAAATTCCCATACACATGAAGACAAGACCACCACATACTCACCTTGCCCCCGTTCTGCCTCGGCTCCTATCACCGATGCACTGACTCTCCGCAGTACACAGCTGACACGATAAAATGACATCATCACATCAGCTGTCTCACACGCTGATTGGTGGAAGGGGCTGGCGGCCCCTCCACCAATGTTCTCACCGCTACCTGCATCCCAAGGATGCAGACAGCAGCGACAGTGGGAGGCGGCGGACAGACTGGGGAGGACATGGTGTGGCCACTGTTTTCAGCCCCTCGGCTGGATGTGGCCATTGGGCTGCACTTTGCCAAGGTCAGATACAGAGCCATGAACCATTCCCTGCCAGAGCTTGTACAGATAAAAGCTTAAGCAGAGCATTTCCTGGTGATAAGTTATAATATGCAAATCTCTTACATTTCCTGTTTCTATTACTATTTAAGAGTTTTACAAGATCATTCATGCTTCCAATTAATATTCAATTAACCTTCAGAATAGCACAACTTCTAAAGGGAGCAAAACAGCTAGTTAACAATGATAAAGCTTTCCTTATTGTACAACTGCCTAAGCCAACGCTATAGGCTAATGGCAGACCCTTGGAAAATGGCTTGTGTGCAGCTACGAAACACAAATCAGCTTAAAGGAAGCCTACCGGTTACAAAAACTTTATAGGTGATACCATTTCCAGTTTAAGCAATTCCTGAAATCTCTCATTAGATACTGTCAATCACAGCATTGGAACACCCTCAGCTTCTGTTTTCCCCTGAAAAATGAATATCCTTATAATGACACCACTTCATGCCCTGCTCTGCAAGGTAAGCAAGAAATTTCATTGTCTACGTTTCGCACTTCCGAACTGCACCTCTGGCGCTCCTACACAGTGTGTGCAGTTAACAAGGACAAGGAGGTAGCAGCGGGCATTAGGTGTGAACACATCAATAAAGGGTACATGTACTGATTCAAACCTTTATAACGTTGTTCAGTTCAGTTTAGCCACCAAAAACGACCTAACAGTTTCTTAAAAGCCCGACTAGAACAGGGAGTTTTATAAGAATACAAAAAAAGTTTTCCTGCAGAAGCCAGTGGCAATTTCATCCATCACTCAAAATGCTGTATCTATCAAAGCCCATGGAATAGCTGTAACATTTTTGTAATCTCATACTGCCACTTTAAAAAGGATTCTTTGAGATGTTATCCAAAATGGTACCTGCCCCACATTTCAAACTGCAACTCGTCGTAGGCACATTTTAGGATGGGTTGCCTGTAGAAATGCTGCTGGAGACAAAGGTCTATGAGCGAGCAAATTCCTGTCAAGTGGAGGGGCAGCAAAATGTATGAGCATAACTGATAGGCACAATCAAGGACAAGTTCACACAATCATATGCAAATAATTTTCAAGCTCAAAAACAGTTTCATATGTTAAAGAATTGGAATGTATTTGTGAACAAGTAAAAATCAAATGACTTGAATAGGCAAATTTAATCCAAACTATAGAAGAGACTAGTGCATGCTGTGAATGTTATTTTCACGCAGACATTCAGGTCATGCTTTTTTTGAAGAACACTGGTCCGAGTACTGTCCATTTATTTCCACGGACAGCACTTGAACTGGAAATACGGCAAATCATGCTCAATTGTATACCTTCTGCTCAGTCAGCCACTGAGCACTGCTGTAATACTGTAAACCTGTCAGGCTGACTGAGAAAACGAGTTAACAACTGAGCATGGAGTAGTAATGAAGCAGCAGAATAAAAGCCTGTTCTGCTCAACAAGCTGAGGTTTGGGATTTTCTTTAATTTCTCCTGCTTCAGCTCTACCATGTGTCCATTCGTAAACCTGTCAGGCTGAGTTTCAAAAATCAGTTATGCTTATTCACGATGCTGCCATTCAACCAGACAGAAATATGCTCCCTCATTGCACAGACATCTTTCTCCAGCATGGTTTCTACAGGCAACCTGTCCTTATCTAACTGGTTGCAGCTCGAAATATGTGCTGGCATCAGTTTTACATACCTACTTGGAGAAGCTCTCACACCTCATGTATCTAAGCCTTTGTTTGGACTTGCTCTTTATTCACTTTTTGTTTATAGAGGTTTTGTACAGCACACTGGATGATGATGATAGGGTACCAAGCAATAATGAATGAATTACATTTTTGGGCCCCTTGTCTTTGAAAGGGTTTTCCCACCAGGGCTGTGGAGTCGGGGGTCAAAGCCTATTTTGGTGAAGCCGGATGTGTCATGGAAATTGAGGAGTTGGAGGTTTGGCTTACAGACTCCACAGCCCTGATATGAGGGAGTCAGGAGTCGTGGAGTCAGAGTTGGAGTCGGTGTCATGGAAATTGAGGAATTGGAGGTTAGGCTTACCGACTCCACAGCCCTGTTTCCCGCAATGGACATTAATATTACTTACATAATGGATAGCTGATAGAGTAGATATCCAAAAAAACATACTGATAGGGAATCTAGATTGTGAGCCCCATCGGGGACAGCGACAATAATGTGTGCAAACTGTAAAGCGCTGCGGAATATGTTAGCGCTATATAAAAATAAAGATTATTATTATTATTATATCCCGTGCCCCAGCGCAACTGTAGTGAGAACTTTGTAGTGGTCAAAACTAAGCGACTGGTGGTATAGACCAGGTACACTGCTTGGTTAATCTCAGTAGGTTCTACTATGGTAAAATCATAAATATTTATATTATTTAGCAAATATAAAAACAATAAAATCCATGTCACGTATATAGAAAAATGAAGGGGGCATTTAACTAGAACTTAGATATGAAATGAGGTCACTAGCAGTCAGATGAAGAATACATGATTTTTTTATTATTATTCACAGTTAATAACTATCTACCAAATGATGCATTGAAGGATTAAATACAGAAGCTGTTCTTAATTATTTAAACACTGATTTGATTTTTTTTTATATATATACACACACATTATTCCTCTGCAAAGGATGCAGGATATACACAAATCCCCCAAATACACAATCATATGGTCCCAGTGCGTTCCTAACCCTATTCACTTAGGCCTGAAGGAAGCAGACTATGATGGGCCAAGACACAGAGTGAAAAGTAAGGGGCAGAAAGATCAGTTACAGTTGTACTGCAGGTATTGTAATCACTGTATGTTAGTTCTCTAGCGGATTTTCTATTAGTATTGTATTTGAGAACACAGGCACCCAGGTTGTCCATAGCCCCTCTCAGAGGGATCATTTAATGTAATGTATATGGCTGCATCAAGGCCAAAGCTCAGCCCTCGTACGTTGGCACTTGTATAATTACCTCTATTGTTAATACATGGAGTTCGGAACAATATGAGTTACATGTGTATCTTGTACAGGACAGAGTTCCCTTTTTTCTTTGTCTCTTACTAACTATCTGCATTATGTAAATCATAAGGCTGACAAATGAAGGAGGAAGTGACATATACGTTATATCGTTGTAGTACTACCTTCCCTTTATCGGAGATCTATCCAGAAAGCAAACTCTTCGTTGCAAAACACGAGAGCAATTTCCATCTTCAAAGAGTAGATAAGTAAATCGGTTTGTGGGAAATGGAAAGCATTGCCTGCTGTAGGTTAGATGATGGGTGCCATCCCTGTAACACTTGCCTTTAACCTCAAGACCTGAAATCTGAGGACACGATTTTCAAAGTTCCTTGCAAACACACCAGGAGCCCACGATTTGCATAGAGAGAAAATGGTTGGATTTTGTACATTTTATTTTACAGGTGCGTGTTGGATCGAATGCGTTGCAAACACACATGCATGGTAAACAGGAAAAATGTGGAAAGAAATGGAATAAAGGTGGAACAGCAGCAGTAAAGGGAATCTGTTAATTTAAAAAAAAAGTCTCTTGTTTCCGGTTTAATTTAAAGGTAAGTTTTGGCATTCTAAATCAATCCCCATAATTGTATCATCCCTCCCCGTGAGTCGGCAACATCCCCAACTGCCCACCCTCCCGCCCAGTCAAAAGGAGTTCCACGCAGAGGCAAATGGTCATTCCCCTTGCAAGAAGCAACGGCATACAGCACAGACAGACAACCGAGGAAGCCTACGTGTCACATTCATGTTTCTAAGCCTCTGTCTGTATCTTTGAGCTAATTTTTTTTTCCCGAAGTCATATCAGCCGCATCTCTACTGGGCAGTTTAAGAGAAATCCCTACACTTTTAAGTCTGCTTTATTTTTACCCCCATGTCCTGTCCTTTTATAATACCTTTGAATTTGATTGATTTTCACCTGTTCCTTGAATTAATGGGCAATTTATTTAGTGCTCCCTGGTCTGTAAGTAGTCGGTCCATGCTCTTCTATTTGGTCGTCCATGTGCCCATTCACCCCAAAGTCAATCTTTATGCTCCAATTGGCGTCGTAGTCAATCCCTCCCAGGTGCGTCTGCCTGTGCTCCTTCTTGGCTTCTGGTCCGGTGAAGGCTTTAGTTACAGATTGCGGTTGACAGGTGTCACATAGTTGCGTGGAAACATGCCGGTCTGCCCATGACATGTCCCTTTCCACCAGTTGGGGTCTGAGTTGTCTACCACCTGGATGAAATCTCCTCGTCGAAATCCAAGCTCCCCATCTTCCTGGGGGTCAAAGTCAAACAGTGCCTGAACATATGTAGGTTGCTGTAAAGGGAAATGTTGAAAGGTTAGTTGTGTGTTACGTTTTTATAATAATGCTATACATACAAGGTGAGGAAGATATGTTATTGAACAGAGAAGTTGAAGGGTTAAATTACGAAATGATCTAATGTTAAACTGAGAACTTAACACCTTAAATACCTTGGCAGAATAGATAAAGATACACCTCTCAAATCTGCTGAACAGTCTCTCTCCTAGATTCCCCCCTCTATATACCTGTGGTAAACTTGTGGCTCTGTCTCCCCCGTGTACCTGTGGCACCTGCTCGATGTCACGTAAGAAGATCTGCTGGTTCCGAGACACAGATGTGGACCGATGGTAGTCCACCAGCTCATTCAGAGAGTTAAATTTTACAACCCACAAGAAGTATTTTCCTGCGCCGTCCCGTAGGACCTTGAAATGTTGCACATCATTGCCAAACCTACAAGAAAAGTGACAGCTTTATACATGGAGCTACTGAGAGATTAGCAGCCTGAAACCTAAAAACGGAGCAGATTACGATCATTCAGTAACAACCATTTAAAACTACTCACTTGACTGACAAGGAGAAGTCTCCTGGAGCGCTTTCACTCTCTCGGATCAAAAAGGCACCATCATGTCTCTGTTTCCCCAGCATCTCTTCTGCTTTGGCACGTGGGATTTTGCCAAAAAACCACCTGTAAAATTAGTAGAAGATAAGAAATCGGGTGCAGAAGAGAGGTTCTGTGTCCCCCAATGAGGCGAAGGAGAAAAAAAAAAGATTTACTGTCATATCCTTATAGGAATGGATTTGCTTCCCAGGACCCCCCGCTGATAAATGATGGCCCTCAGAGTGTGGCAATGTGTGCTGCAATATCGCATCTGTTCTTTCTGGCTAATGACAGGAAGGATTGTGTATAGAAGGATTGGGTATACTTGTAAGGTATTTTTGAAGTTGAGAAAACCACTGTGCTAAAACCCCATATAAAAAATGCTTAAATAAAAATATGGAAAAACGATGTTCTGTATAGAACTAGCTCATGGCAATGAGGATTGATCTGCCTGACCCAGGGTTCGCCCACAATCTCGGCTTCTGGGGCACTGCGCTTATCATAGTTTCCACAAAGCACTTTTTTGTTTATCTAGGTCAGTGGGCATAACTAAAAAAATATTTCTTCCCTGATGCAAAATTTGGAAGATTTGCACAATCATTTGTGGCAACACAGAATCCATACAATAAAAGTTCAACCCATATCTCTCCTACATCTCATACACCACCGAACTTATTATCAATCCATCCCGAACAATACTCACGGATGTGGTTTCATTTCTATGTAGTTTTTGGGAATAAATCCATCTTTACCATTGAGCTCAGCTTTGTACCAGTTTTGGTCACATTCTTCATTCAAGACCTGCAATGATAACAGACAAAATAGTTGTCGGAGATATATAATTCATGTAAAACCACTTCTTAATAGGATGTTTTCTTTAGACGACCCCTCTCCAAAGCGTTAAAGGTTACACATTGCATTGGTGTCTGGATAACACCACACGCAATAATACCAGGATTACCACACCGCCCCCTGAAAACAAAACCAGGACTGTCCTATCAAAGTTTACGACAAAGCTGGCAATGCACATCAGACAAATGTGACTATAAGGTCTGGTTAAGGTACCGTATTGCATTTTTACATGTATTTTATCTTTGATATTTTATTCAAATTTCTACAATTGAAATAAAAACAATGAAAACCTAACAAGCATGAGTCCTGAGAATCAAGGTTGGCCATGCTGGATTTCAACATGTCTGATCCTTGTTTACACAAGAGATGAACACTGGGAGTTATGTAACAGATAACCACTCAGCAAATTTCCTATACAAGCATAAATTATAGCTGAGCCACCAGCCAAAAGGTCCCCATACACATCTGATGAACGTTGGCCAGATCTGCCAGTTTCGTCCAGACCGGATGACCATTTGATGTGTATTGAGGCTTCCTAGCTCCCCCCCCCCCCAACAATATTTGAAGGATCAGAAAGTTTGAATTTCAATGCCCTATCCTTTTGATGTCATGAGAAAACGCAGAGGTGCCTGGAAGCGGCTTTCTCCTCTCTCCTCATGGAAAACAATTCAACACTCAGTCGAGAATATCTATGGGGGAGTCTGGAATTCTTTGGAACCATCATTTGGCCAACAGGTATCTAAAGTATGGTCCGCTTTAGAAGACAGGTATGAGGTGGTCAAAACTACAATGCAGCAAAAAAACAGATTTCAATGTATTTCAACTCAAATTTCCAATTTTGAAAACGAAATCAGAAATATCGTTCTTATCCCATTCAAATTTAGAAACCTTAAAAAACAGGGGTTCCAAACCTACGGCTCGGGAGCCACATGTGGCTCAGGGGCCACTCATTTGTGGCTCCCAGCTGTCAGCTCAAGTATCATTCTCAACTGTATTGTTATACACTGGGGCATTATTACTTGTTACAAGGGCACTGAATGGACATTATTACTTTAGAAGGGGCATTACTATTTTTTAAGGGCATACTTGGGGGGATTATTACTTTATCATGAGGCATTCAGGCAATATTCATTTCAAAGAAAGAACTTGTGATAAAATTACTTTTTCAGGCGATCTTCATGAAATTATTACTTTTTATGGTGACATTAGGCATTATTATTGTATTATTTATTATTCTAACAGCACAAGTACCTTATAAGGGGACCTAGGCCATTATTATTTTATAAGATGGCATTCGGGACATTACTACTTTATAAAGGAGAATTTGAAGTTTTCTTACTTTACAGGGCGTGCTCGGGGAATTATAACTTTCTAGGAGGCACACAGGGGGCTTCTATGAATTCTCTGCATATACTGTGATTCGCAACAGTCTTTCAGATCTGAATTAGAATCAAGTTAAGAAAGGTTGGGGACCCCTGCCTTAAGGCATCTATGCATTTTATATAGCATAAGGTCAAACAATAGCGCTGTCTTTTAATTCCCCCACATCCACGCATGCTCGGCTCAGCCAAGTTTGCATGTGTTTTCAATGGCAAGATGAGCTTAAACTGCTGCCAGACACCTCTGGGGAAGTGACTTATCTCCCAAGAAAACAATAGGATTGCGCACTTTAGTTAACCCCTTAACGACCAAGCCATTTTGTAGGTTTATGACCGGGCCAATTTTTACAATTCTGACCACTGTCTCTTTATGAGGTTATAACTCTGGAACGCTTCAACGGATCTTCGGCATTCTGAGATGTTTTCTCGTGACATATTGTACTTCATGATAGTGGTAAAATTTCTTCAATATAACTTGCGTTTATTTATGAAAAAAATGGAAATATGGCAAAAATGTTGAAAATTTTGCAATTTTCAAACTTTTAATTTTTATGCCATTAAATCAGAGAGATATGTCACAAAAATTAGTTAATAAATAACATTTCCTACATGTCTGCTTTACATCAGCACAATTTTGGAACCCAAATTTTTTTTTGTTAGGAAGTTATAAGTGTTAAAAGTTGACCAGCAATTTCTCATTTTTCCAACAAAATTTACAAAACCATTTTTTTTAGGGGCCACCTCACATTTGAAGTGAATTTGAGGGGTGAATATGACAGAAAATACCCAAAAGTGACACCACTCTAAAAACTGCACCCCTCAACGTGTTCAAAGCCACATTCAAGAAGTTTATTAACCCTTTAGGTACTTCACAAGAATTGAAGCAATGTGGAAGGAAAAAAATGAACATTTAACTTTTTTCCCAAAATTTTTCTTTCGACACAATTTTTTTAAATTTTGTCAAGGGTATCAGTAGAAAATGAACCACAATATTTGTTGTACAATTTCTCCTGAGTACACCAATACCCCATGTGTGGGGGTAAACCACTATTTGGGCGCATGGCAGAGCTCGGAAGGGAAGCAGCGCCATTTGACTTTTTTGGCTGGAATTGAGATTGGACGCCATGTCGTATTTGGAGAGCCCCTGTGTGCCTAAACAGTGGAAACCCCCCACAAGTGACCCCATTTTGGAAACTAGACCCCCCCAAGGAACTTATCTAGATGTGTGGTGAGAGCTTTGAACCCCCAAGGGCTTCACAGAAGGTTATAACGTAGAGCTGTAAAATTAAAAAAATCATATCTTTTCCACAAAAATGATCTTTCCACCCCCAATTTTATTTTCCAAAGGGTAACAGGACCCCAAAAGTTATTGTGCAATTTGTCCTGAGTACGCTGATACCCCATATGTAGGGGTAAACCACTATTTGGGTGCATGGCAGAGCTTGGAAGGGAAGCAGAGCCATTTGACTTTTTTGGCTGGAATTGAGATTGGACGCCATGTCGCATTTGGAGAATCCCTGTGTGCCTAAACAGTGGAATCCCCCCACAAGTGACCCCATTTTGGAAACTAGACCCCCCAAGGAACTTATCTAGATGTGTGGTGAGAGCTTTGAACCCCCAAGGGCTTCACAGAAGGTTATAACGTAGAGCAGTAAAATTAAAAAATCATATCTTTTCCACAAAAATGATCTTTCCACCCCCAATTGTTATTTTCCAAAGGGTAACAGGACCCCAAAAGTTATTGTGCAATTTGTCCTGAGTACGCTGATACCCCATATGTGGGGGTAAACCACTATTTTGACGCATGGCAGAGCTCGAAAGGGAAGGAGCGCCTTTTTCAAATGCAGACTTTGATGGAATGGTCTGCGGGTGTCATGTCACGTTTGGAGAGCCCCTGATGTGCCTAAACAGTAGAAACCCCCCACAAGTGACCCCATTTTGGAAACTAGATCCCCCAAGGAACTTATCTAGATGTGTGGTCAGCACTTTGAACCCCCAAGGGCTTCACAGAAGTTTATAACGTAGAGCCGTGAAAATAAAAAAATCATATTTTTTTCCACAAAAATGACCTTTTTGCCCCCAAATTTTTATTTTTATAAGGGTAACAGGAGAAATAGGACCCCAAAAGATGATGTGCAATTTGTCCTGAGTACACTGATATCCCATATGTGGGGGGAACCACTATTTTGACGCATGGTAGAGCTCGGAAGGGAAGGAGCACCGTTTTTAAATGCAGACTTTGATGGAATGATCTGCGGGTGTCATGTCGCGCTTGGAGAGCCCCTGATGTGCCTAAACAGTAGAAACCCCCCACAAATGACCCCATTTTGCAAACTAGACCCCCCAAGGAACTTATCTAGATGTGTGGTCAGCACTTTGAACCCCCAAGGGCTTCACAGAAGTTTATAACGTAGAGCCGTGAAAATAAAAAAATCATATTTTTTTCCACAAAAATGACCTTTTGCCCCCAAATTTTTATTTTTATAAGGGTAACAGGAGAAATAGGGCCCCAAAAGTTGATGTGCATTTTGTCCTGAGTACGCTGATATCCCATATGTGGGGGGGAACCACTGTGATCGCCTTACTGCGATCTTTGGGAGGCACAATGAACAAATCCACAAAAGGTGAAGAATTGGTTTTCTTTTTTTGCGCCGTTCCTCGTGCGGTATTAGTGATTAGGCGACTTTATTCCTCGGATCGGTGCGATTACAGCGATACCAGATTTATACCCTTTTTTCATGTTTAGCTTCTGTCACACACTAAAAGATGCTTTTTTTTGGAATAATTTTTTGTAAGAAATTTTTGCATCGCCGTATTTTGAGAGCTATAATTTTTCCATATTTCGTCCGACAGAGTTATCTGTGGGCTTATTTTTTGCGGGACGAGCTGATGTTTTTATTGGTACCATATTCGGGCACATAACGTTTTTTTGATCGCTTCCTATTCCGATTTTTGTGGAAGCAGAATGAACAAAAACCAGCAATTCAGGAATTGTTTTTTTTTTTTTTTCCCTCCGTTCCATGTGTGGTAAAATTGATAAAGCAGCTTTATTCTTCGGGTCACTGCGATTACAGCGATACCTCATTTATATATTTTTTTATATTTTGGTGTTTTTTACACAATAAAAAATTTTTATAGAAAAAATAATTTTTTTGCATCAGTTTATTCCGCGAGCTATAACTTTTTTATTTTTTCGCTGATTATGCTGTATAGCGGCTTGTTTTTTGCGGGACAAGATGACGTTTTCAGCGGTACCATGATTATTTATATCTGACTTTTTGATTGTGTGTTATTGCACTTTTTCCAAGCGGTATGATGATACCGCTTGTAAAAAGTATAATTTACTACTTTTTTGTGTTTTTTTACGGCTTTCACTGAAGGGGTTAACTAGGGTTACGCTTTTATAGATGGGATATTTACGGACGTGGCGATACCAAACGTGTATTTTTTTTTGTTTTTTATTTTTTTTATTACATAAAAATGTGTATTTTTTAGGGGATTTTTTAAAAATTATTTTATAATATTTTTTTTTCTACAATTTTTAAAAAAAAATGATTTTTTTAACTTGTCCCTTTATGGGACTTTCACTTTTTATTGCAGTTACAATGCATTGCAATGCTCCAGCATTGCAATGCATTGTACCTATGATGAAAGCTGCTGTGAGCATGATCACAGCAGCGTTCCGTAGCTAGATGACCCGGAGGTTGTCATGACAACCCCCGGGTCATCAAGGCAGATATCGGGCCCTGCAAATACATTGCAGGGCGCCGATCTGAGGCAGAGGGAGCTCCCGACCCTCTGCCTCCCCCCTGAGCCCTGCGATCGCGCTCGATCGCAGCAGTCAGGGGTTAACAGCCAGGGGCGGCGGGGGCGCCGCTCCTTGCTGTCAGTGCAGGAAGCTCAGCCACTGCAGCGCCGGCTCCTGCACTGATCGCGCTGGAGAAGCTGAAATTTCAGCTTCTCCTGCGCGATCGCTGCTGTGTTTGGTCAGTCAGATTGACTGACCAAGCACAGCGCTGTAGGTGCGGGGGCCGACGGCAAAGGTCCCCGCACCGCTTGCCGTGCCTGTCAGCTGTCTGTGACAGCTGTCGGCACTGATCTACCACTGCGTGTTTACACGCAGTGGTAGATCAAAGGGATGATGTGCACAGTCCGTCCTGGTGCCGGAACGGACACCTTGCCATGACGGACTGTGCACATCATTGGACATTAAGGGGTTAAGCATGCTGCACAATGTTCTCCCTGATATTATTTATTGAAGAAAAAAGTCTGGACTTCAGACTGCAAATGTCCAGAAACTGATTACAGCACCTGGAAATATCGAACGCATGCGCATAAATAATGCAAACGCTTGCCAAAACGCATGCACACGCAGCTTTTTTTTTGGCGTCATGCATAAGCTGATGCGGATAAAAAAAGGCTGCGTTAGCACATGCAGATGATACGCTGCGCATATCTACGCAAATATGAACTTAGCCTTAGACATTAGATGGCCATTCCCAGTAATGAGTAAATGGGCGACTTTTCTTGATCAGTACCTAACAAACAGGCAATCCCCACATGCATTCAGGCTGTCAAGCTGCCGCAAATCATGCAGCTACGGCGACACAAACTAAATCTCCGAGCACTTCCAAATACTCGGAGGACACCCAAGCAACAAGCATACTCGCTCATCATTAATATTGTAAGCCCCCCTCCACCATCCAAAGGAAAATACAGGGGGCGTCTCATGGCCTCACATGCCTAAAATGGTTTAGAATTGGCTTTTATTTCTGTCATATGTTTTGGGGTCAAACTTCGGTCACTGGTCAGCTGTGGCAGTTGCCACGAGCAGTTATTTCCAGTCTCAGCTGGTTTCTTGGCGCCCGAATTTCTGGGCTTTTGATTGGTTGAGCCATTTTATGGCAGGCAAATGAAATCTATTTAAGCCCAGCTGTTTGGTTGCTGGGGCAGATTTGAGACGTCTTTCAAGAAAAGAAGAAAGAAGATTCTCCTCATGGAAGAATTACTTCAGGAAATCGTGTCCAGGGCCGGTGAGGAAGGAGGAGCGGAATGGTTAAGGAGCTGCTTAGCTATAAAACCTCCGGCAGCAGCTCCTGATACCTTCCCTCCCCTGACTCCTGCCCCCGGTCCACAACCGCTGAGACAAGCCCCTCCTGCGACGCCGAGCTCAAGCCTCTCAGCCAGGACGAGGAAGCCCCGCTCCATTTGCTCACCTGCCATGCCGCCTCTCCTCCCCGGAAGCCGCGCACAGGATGTGCGTGCGAAGGCTCAGCGTCCAGCTTCCAGGAAGTCTCGCAGCCCAGTGCGAGATTCTCGCCGACGTCAGACTTCAGCGCCGGCGACGTCTGCAGCGTCAGCCAGCAATTCTTCATCCCGCCGCAGCCGTAAAAGCGCTGCGGTGGGAATTTCTCTGCAGCATCGCAGCGTCCCCTCCTGTCTTGAGGGGACGCTAGGAGAAGCTTCCCAGCAGTCGGTTTGCCTGGCTTCGTCGTCAGAAGAGGAGGAGGCCATTAGGCAATGCTTCACTGATCAGCTGCGTTCGCCTGCACAAGACTTGAGCGCTGGCTGCAACGCATCTCAGGACCCAGAGGACGGAATTTTCAACAGGGGTGAGATTCTCAATGTGCTCCTGTCCATAATCCCCAATTCAAATTTTTAATTAAAGAAGTAGTTTCAGAAGCTTTGGGAGCAGCTATGTCTGGGGCCCCTAATATGTTGCAAGGTACTTCTGCATGTGGGGTTCCCAGTGAGTCGGCTGCTGTCAGATTAAATCCGTTTAAAGAGGCACTTATGTGCGAAGCTCTCTCTTCTGGCTTTCATTTAAGTGCCTCTGTTAAGGAAAGCATCTGGAATAATCATTATGTTGATCTGTTTACTCTGCTCCCTCAGAAGGAACAGCTGTATAAATATGAGATTCAAGCTTTCTCTATTTATTCAGTTATTTTAGGCGAAAAATCTCCTCATTTGTGCAGCAAGCTGTTTCAGCATATAGACATCATTTTAGAAGCATATCGCAATTTCGGCGGCACAGCTTGGCTGAATTATGATGAGGCTTTTAGGCAGAAGCTGGCGGTTCATCTTGAGGTCCACTGAGGTTCAAAGGATGTGGGCCTTTGGATCAAACTCATGCTTCCTCAGAGGAGCTCTTTTAATAAATCAAATACTGCCAGTTTTCCTAAGAAAGGTTTTTGTTTCGCATTCAATGAGTCTATGTGCAAATAGGCTAGTAACTGTGTTTCGCCACGAATGTTCTTTTTGTGGAGTATCACATTCCATGTCAAAGTGTTTCAAGAAGCAATCTGCGTTGCAATCAGCTCCTAAGGAGCTTGGTGGCAAAAGCGCAGACGCCAGTGAGGTTTGAAAGACTAGTTTTGTGGCTAGACAAGTACCCAGACCGTCAGAGCAGTGAGTTGTTTAATGGTTTCGCGTGCGTTTTTTTAATTCCGTCATTTAAAGGGAAAGGCTGCCATGTAGTTAATAATTTGCCTTCCCTTTTAGAATTTCCGGATGTTGCCAGAGATAAAAATTTTTAAAGAAGTGGAGTGGGGTAGGGTGGCAGGCCCCTTTTCCCAACCACCATTTGATAATTTTAGAATTTCTCCTCTGGGTATTGTACCTAAAAAAGAACTTGGGTCTTATCGGCTGATTCATCATTTATCCTTTCCCCACGGAAAGTCCCTGAATGATAAAACTGATAAGTCCGTTTGTTCTGTAAATTATTCATCTTTTGATAGGGCATTAGAGTTCTTGAGGAAGTACGGAGAAATGCGCTTATGTCTAAATCGGACATTAAGTCAGCATTCAGATTGCTACCAGTTAATCCTGAAGGATTTAATTCCTTAGGTTTTTGCTTTGAGGGTGAATTTTTTCTTTGATAGTTACCTTCCCATGGGTTTTTCGCTTTCTTGCTTTTATTTTGAGACGTTCTCTTCTTTTTTGCATTGGGTTTTGGAGCAGAAGTCCACGGAGGTTGGAATTCTCCATTACCTGGATAATTTTCTTTTTGTTGGTCCTCCCAATTCAGATGTTTGTCTTAGTACTCTTAATAATTTTATTTCAATGTGTGCTGATTTTGGAGTTCCTATTGCTCAAGAAAAAACGTTTTTTCCGACGAAATGCATTGAATTTTTGGGTATAACTCTGGACTCTTTAAAATGACGGTCAAAGAATTGCAGTCTCTTTTGGGCCTTTTAAATTTTGCTTTGCACATTATCCCGATAGGTCGCCCATTTTTCAGAAGGTTTTACGAAGCAATCAGGGGTTTTTCTAACCCTGGCTCTCATATTCGGGTCACTTCCGATTTGAGAGAGGATGCCAAGATTTGGCTGAGTTTTCTTTTGAATTTTAATGGTAGATCGTGCTGGCAATTTCCGTTTGTAGTTTCGGACTCTGTTCAATTTTCTTTTTCGGTTGATAGTTTATTCAGGTATGGGATTCTTTTTTTCATCCTATTGGTCGGTTGGTAGATGGCCGGACGTATGGTGTTCCTTTCAGGTAACAAAGAATGTGGTAGTTTTAGATCTTTTCCGTATTTTATTGGGTTTACAATTGTGGGGTTCAGCTTTGGCCAATTTTAAATTGATTGTTTTATCGCTTGACCAGGGTACTGTTTTTTCAATTAATACTCTATCCTCTAGGAATCCGTGGGCAAGCAAGATATTAAGGCAGATTGTCTTGGTTTGTTTGAAATTTAATATATATATATATATATATATATATAATATATATATATATTTTTTTTTTAAAGGCTCGTTTGGGTGAAAGCAAATTTAATTTAACAGTAAATTCTCTTTGTCACCGGCAGTGGTCCAATTTTCGGCACTAAATCCCAGACGCAGACGAGGATCCGACACCCTGCCCTCAAACACTATGGGACATGATTCTAGCATAATTTCTCATTTTATTGAGGGGTCATTAGCCAAACGATCATGGGCTGACTATTCAGCTGCATGGTTTAAATGGGTTAAATTTTGTCAGTCATAACTTTAATTTTTTGATTTCTTGTTTTATTTCAGGTCTCAAATTTGCAGAATTCTTAATTTTAAAGGGTCTTTCGTACTCAGCGGTTGCCAAGATTTTTTCAGGAGTTTCTTTCTTAAGTTGTTAGGAAAGAATCCATTAACAGGATTATTTCCGATTAAGCAATTGTTGAAAGGTTTCAAACGCAGTAATTTCAAGCAGGACTCAAGGCGACCCATAACTTTGAATCTTTTGAGAAGTCTTTGTCTGACCTTGAGCAAGGTTTGTTTTAATGCGTTTGAAACACGGGTATTACATACCTGGTAATGTGTTTTTTCATGAGACATGACGGCACCACGAGAGAGGGGATCCGCCCATCAAGGACAGGAAACCTTCAAGATAAAAGGAGTGGCTCCTCTCTCCGCATCAGTTGTTTTACAGAGCACGAGAGGAACTCCGCATGTTAGTACACACATAAATAATACATTCTTTACAATTTTAATTAACCCAATCCAAGGGAGTGAAAAATAATAAAAAATGCACCCAACTAGTGACGTGATCAAGGGCAGGAATATAAGGGTGCCGTCATGTCTCATGAAAAAACACATTACCAGGTATGTAATACCCGTGTTTTTCCATCATACATGACGGCACCGAGAGAATTACAGAGATTCACATTCTGTTTTAGGGAGGCATCACTGCTTCCAACACTCTTCTCCCGAACGTGAGATCAGAGGTAGCAGATAAATCTAATCTATAGTGTCTGAAAAAAGTTGACGGAGAGGACCAAGTGGCCGCCTTACAGATTTGGTCGATTGTGGCATCTGCTTTCTCCGCCCAAGATGTGGACAAGGCTCTTGTGGAGTGGGCCTTAAGTCCTTCAGGAACAGCCCTGCCTACACTACTATAAGCTAGCATAATGGCCTCTCTCACCCATCTAGCTATAGTTTGTCTAGAGGCTCCTAGGCCTTTTCTCGCCCCCTGAAAAGAGATAAGTAATGACCCGCTTTTCCTCCAAGTTTTCGTTCTTTCTAGATATTGTAGGATACATCTCCTAACATCTAAACGGTGTAGTTTTTCCTCTTTTGTGTTGCTAGGGTTAGGACAAAAGGATGGCAATATTATTTCCTGAGCTCTGTGGAATTTTGATACTACTTTGGGTAAGTATGCAGGGTCTAGTTTTAACACTACTCTGTCATCTAGAATCCGAGTGTAAGGAGAGTCGGCTGATAACGCATGCAGGTCTCCAATCCTACGGGCTGATGTGAGCGCTATCAACAAAGTGGTTTTAATAGTTAAAGCTTTATCGGATATTGTGTCTAGGGGCTCAAAGGGGCTACCCGTTAAGGCCGATAAAACCAGATTGAGGTCCCATGGTGGAGGAGCAGGGGATGGAACAGAATCCGCTCTACTACAGGCCCGAATGAACCTGGCTACCCACCTGTTGTTTGTTAAAACATGGTTAAACAGGGCTGCGAGGGCAGACACATGAACTTTAAGGGTGCTAACTGCTAGCCCTAGTTCTAAGTCTTGAGGGTCTCCCATCGAGGACAGGAAACCAACTGATGCGGAGAGAGGAGCCGCCCCTTTTATCTTGAAGGTTTCCTGTCCTTGATGGGCGGATCCCCTCTCTCGTGGTGCCGTCATGTATGATGGAAAAACATCTTTATTCTGTACTGCTTTTCTCTTGCGTTTTTTGGACCCTTAGGATTGGCGATTGGTCTCTTCAAAGAAATCAGATCCATCTGGATTAATGATTCAAGACATCTCTCTGACACACTCTTTTGTGCAGGTATTTGTTGGAAGGTCGAAAACAGATCAATTGGGTAGAGGGTCCAGTTTAAAACTGATGGCAAATGAAGATCTAGTGATTTGTCCAGTTTATAATTTGAGAGCATGGCTTTTGAATAGGCCAAAATTGCCGGGCCCATTATTTCTTCATAAGGATGGCACTCCCGCCACTATATTTCAATTTAATGCTATGTTAAAGAGATGTCTTAGTGCTTTAGTACAGAATGAGTTAATAATAACGTCTCATTCATTTCGTATTGGCGCTGCCACTGAGGCAGCCAGATCCGGTGTGTCCATAGCAAGAATAAAGGAACTTGGCAGATGGGATTCATCTAGATTTAAGTTATATGTTAGTCATGACTTATATGAATATTAACCTTTTATTTTAATTGCAGGTCTCTTTATCGTCTGGATAATTGGACATTCTTTTATATTCTGGGCACAGAAGAGGGCTGGCCAGCGTTCATATTCTGAGAATCTGTCATTTTGTGATTCATATGTTCAAATATTTTGGCATAGTATTCGGAGTATGAAATGGGACAATTTTGCTAGCGAATGTAAAAAAACTCCTTAAGCAGTTTCCTTATCCGGATTTAATCCTTTTTCATTTGGAAGGGAATGATATTGGAAAGTTAAAAACACTCGATTTATTAGCGTTAATGAGGATAGATATCGCTGGGCTTAAGCAGTTTTTTATTCATTCTAATTTTGTTTTTTCAGAGATAGTCCCTAGGTTAATCTGGAAAGATAGTCAATTATCTTTCTTAAATAAAATTCGCAAAAGAGTGAATAGGAACATGGAGAAGTTTTTGCCCTTGGTCGAAGGTTTTTCTTTTAGGCACTTGGACTTAGAGGGTTTTGTTCCTGGCATTTATAGGATGGATTTGTTCATTTATCAGACATTGGTTTGGACATTTTTAATTTAGGATTACAAAATATTGTGGAGAAGTGGCTGCGGTGTTTTGTTGGGAGGGCCATGCATTAGGAATGCATGGCGTGTGGGAAAATCGCCTTATAGCAGGGTGGATTGGTTAATTTGGTTATTATTTAATAAGTTTAAATGGTGGTTTATGACTTGTTCATTACATTCTTTAAGTAACCCTAAATAAACATCGCGGCCATTTATTCCAACAAAATGTGTATTGTCTTTATTACAATATTTGGGTCTTGTGATGCCATGATGACACCACATGTGCCTCATAGAATTTTATACCACCAAGCGGTGAAGAAAGAATAAAACACAGATTTTGGTAAGAACTTACCTGTAAAATCCTTTTCAGCGAAGAAGGAAGGGAGACACAGTCATTACTAGTGGGTAAGCGGAGCCCACACAGGATAAACACACCTTAGATTAAAAAAGTGTTGACCGGCCCCTCCAGCTATATAGGGCTCCTCCTACTCCAGCTCTCCAGTCGTACCCAAGCTTAAGGAAGAGCAAATATCACCAGCGTAGCAACATAACCCCTTCTGAAGGACTTCAGAGAAAAAACAAGAAAATAGGTTATGCATATAGCCGAAACAACCACACAGTCCAGGTACTACTCACTGAACCTGACCACTGCGATGAGCTGGCAATGCTGGAACAGAGCCTTAGCGCGCCGACCTCAGCCCAGATAATCGCTATCAGAGAAGGGTCACGCCGCATCTGAAAACACAACAACACACTTCTGCCATGGGAGGGATGTGTGTCTCCCTTCCTTCTTCGCTGAAAAGGATTTTACAGGTAAGTTCTTACCAAAATCCGTGTTTCAGCTGCAGATGAAGGAAGAGAGACACAGTCATTACTAGTGGGACGTCCCAAAGCAGTCCAAAAATAAGGGTGGGCAGAAAAGCAAAAAAGGCAGATACCCACAACCTAGATAAATGCGCAAATAGCGCTAACTACAAGTTCACAAGAACTTTTAAACTACAGCCGCCTGCAGGACCCTACGTCCTAAGGCCGCATCAGCGGAAGCACTGATGTCCACCTTATAAAATTTCGTAAATGTGTGGACGGAACGCCAGGTCGCCGCTCGGCAGAGCTGAGCTGCCGAGGCTCCTTAATGAAAAGCCCACGATGAACCCACAGCCCTTGTGGAGTGAGCTCGAATCTTAATCGGGCAAGGTTCGCCCTTAAGTCGGTAAGCCTCTAAAATGGCCGACCGAATCCAACGAGCTATAGAATCCTTGGAAGCTCGTTGCCCACGTCTACGACCTGCTGGAATCACAAACAGAGAATCAGACTTCCGAAAACTTTGAGTAATAGACAAATAGAACTTTAAAGCCCGCACCAAATCCAATGTGTGCAAGGCTCGTTCTTTCGCATTACTTGGCTCGGACAGAGCGAGGGCAACACAATATCCTGGTTAACATGAAACTGTGACACTACTTTAGGTAGAAAGTCGCCCCGTGTGCGAAGCACTACGCGATCTGGGAGAAACTCCAGAAAAGGAGGCGAGCAAGAGAGCCGCCAACTCAGAAACCCTTCTCAAAGAAGTGACCGCCACTAAGAAGGCAACCTTCCAAGAAAGCAAAGAAAGGCTAACAGAATCCATAGGCTCAAAAGGCCCATGTTGAAGAGCCTCCAAACAAGATTAAGCCGCCAGGGAGACACAGGCGCCTTCCGCGGAGGAAACTGACGGGTTACTCCGCGAAAAAAGGAACGTACGTCCCTACGCGAAGCGATAGCCTTCCGAAATAGCAAGGACAGAGCAGAAACTTGCCCCTTCAGAGTGCTAACTGCCAAACCCCTGTCCAGCCCGTACTGCAAAAAGGCCAACAAATTGGGAATGGAAAAACTCCTCGGGTTCCTAGAAGAACCCGAACACCACGAAAAGAAGGCTTCCCAAGTCTTATGATAAATTCTAGTGGTAGCCGGACCTCTGGCAGCTCGCAGAGTGGCAATGACTTCGGCTGAAGAACCTTGACGGGTCAAGATTTCGGTCTCAAGAGCCACGCCGTCAAAACGCAGAGACTTCAGGTCCGGGTGACGAACGGGCCCTTGGGTTAACAGGTCCGGGCGAAGGGGGAGTGGAAGTGGAGGCGCTGCCAGAAGTGACACCAGTGTCGAGAACCACGTCCTCCTTGGCCAATCTGGGGCTATCAACATAGCCGGGACTCTCTCCAGTCTGATCCGACGCAAAACCAGAGGAAGTAAGGATATCGGCGGGAACACATAAATTAGCTCGAAATGGTCCCAAGGAGCCACCAGAGCATCCACCGCCACAGCCTTCGAGTCCTTGTACCTGGACATGAATGTCGGTAACTTGGCATTGAACCTGGATGCCATCACATCCACTTGGGGAGTTCCCCAACGGGAGCACAGCAGCGCAAAAATTTCCGGATGAAGACTCCATTCTCCGGGATCCGTCTTTTTCGCGACTCAGGAAGTCCGCTGTGAAATTCTGAACTCCTGGAATGTGAATCGCAGAGATGGCTGGCACCCTGGCCTCAGCCCACACCAGGATTCGAGACACTTCCATCATGAGCCTGAAGCTCCTCGTTCCACCTTGATGGTTGATATACGCGACCGCCGTCGCGTTGTCTGTCTGCACTCGGACTGGTAGACCGCTTAAAGGGACCGTCCATGTTGGAGGCAAAGAAAAATTGCCCTCAATTCCAGGATGTTGATTGGCAGGACAGACTCTTCCAACGACCAAACTCCCTGAATCCAGAGACCGTTCCAGACACCCCCCCCAGCCCGTCAGGCTGGTATTGGTGGTTATGATCGACCACCTCGGAGGAAGGAAGGACTTCCCCAGGAATAACGCTTCCGGACGTAACCACCATTCTAGCGACTCTCTCACCCTGAGGGAGATGATGACACTGCAATCCAGTGAAAACCGTGATCGATCCCAACGGTTCAAGATGAGCATTTGGAGAGCCCTGGAATGAAATTGGGCAAACGGAATTGCTTCCATTGACGCCACCATCAAACCCAGAAGGCGCATACACCTTCGAAGGGACATTGCTGTTGCAGACTTCATACCCTGCACATAGTGAAGAAGACTCGCTTGCTTGTCTGAGGGCAGAGAAACCACTGCTCGTACCGTGTCGAACTGCATTCCCAAAAACAGGATTGTGTTATGTTTCGGTAGCTGAGGAGTGCAGGTAAAAAAGGCAATACACCAGAGCAGTTGGAATCTATGAGATTGCAGTACCCTGACTAACCACCACAACTAAAGGCAGCCGTGGAGCGTTCCTACGTTGGTCCTAGACGCCTCGTCACAGCCTGAGAAACTAACTACACCTAAAGATAGAAAGAGGAAAGCTATCTGCCCCGGAGCAGATCCCCAAAGAACATAGAAAGCCCCCAAACATGTAATGGCGGTTAGACAAAGAAATACTGACACAGACAGAAAATAGTATGAGCAAACGTTGGGGCCCAAACTACCTAAATAGAAAAGGATAGGAAGGGCACTTACTGCAATCCCAAAAAACCCTGAAAAGCACAATTTCAAAAACACCTGAGATCACAACGACCTCTACCACCTAAATTAGTTCTCTGGTGTAATAAAATCAAAACAGCAGCCACTGAAAAAACTGGAAAAAGCAAATGTACAAACATCAGTGGCTGAACTAAACTGAGAGGGCAAAAGCCCCCGGAGGGGACCCTGAAGGCCCCCACAGAAGTGCAGGACAAAATGCAAAAATCAAGCACAAAAACAAAAAGAAGAAAATGTCTTATCTGTTAGCAGGAGATGCAGACACGACACAGCAGGCTACAAAGGAAACAGGAATCAAGGATTGAGACCAGAACAATTGATCACCGGCAACCCTGATGGGAAGGCGACTCCCTTATATAAGACCAGTCAGTAACACCTGATTCCCAATCCTCACAATCTTCACTGGACAGTCCAGTACCGTTTGTAACCACCAGAGGGAGCCTCTGCTCAGAACTCATTTCCAGCCTATTCACAACAGTACCCCCCCTTGAGGAGGGGTCACCGAACCCTCATTTGAGCAACCAGGTCGGTCAGGATGAGTTCTATGATAAGCACGGATGAGTCTCCTAGCATGGATGTCCGAAGCAAACACCCAAGAATTGTCTTCCTGACCATAACCTCTCCATTTAACCAAATACTGGAGTTTCCGTCTAGAAAAACGAGAATTCAATATTTTCTCAACCACAAACTCCAGATTGCCCTCAACCAAAACAGGGTCAGGAGGCACAGTAGTAGGAACCACTGGCTCAACAAACCTCTTCAACAAGGACTTGTGAAACACGTTATGGATCTTAAATGTCCCTGGAAGAAGCAGACGAAAAGAAACAGGATTCAGAATCTCCATGATCTTATAAGGTCCAATGAACCTAGGCTTAAATTTAGGAGATGCCACTCTCATAGGAATATTTCTTGAGGACAACCAGACCAAGTCCCCCACTTTAAACCGAGGACCATCAGTCCTATGCCGGTTAGCAAACCGCTGGGCCCTCTCCTGAGAGAGGGACAACCTCTCCACTACCTGGTCCCAAATCTGTTGCATACGCTCCACAACAGAGTCAACACCTGGACAGACAGAAGCCTCCGTCTGTCCTGAAGAAAATCGAGGGTGAAACCCAGAATTACAGAAAAATGGAGACATCAAAGTGGCAGAGCTAGCCCTATTATTAAGAGCAAACTCAGCCAAAGGCAAAAAAGAGACCCAGTCATCCTGATCAGCAGACACAAAGCATCTTAGATAAGTCTCCAATGTCTGGTTTGTTCTCTCAGTTTGACCATTGGTCTGAGGATGAAACGCCGAGGAGAAAGACAATTGAACACCAATTTTAGAACAAAAGGTCCTCCAAAATCTGGAAACAAACTGGACTCCTCTGTCAGACACAATGTTCTCAGGAATGCCGTGTAAACGAACCACGTGCTGAAGGAACAAAGGCACCAATTCAGAGGAGGAAGGCAACTTAGGTAATGGCACAAGATGTATCATCTTGGAAAACCTATCGCAAATCACACAGATGACGGTCATTCTCTGAGAAACAGGGAGGTCGGAAATGAAATCCATAGAGATATGGGTCCATGGTCTCTTGGGCACAGGCAATGGCATCAACAAACCACTAGAACGAGAGCAAGGCTTGGAGCGAGAGCAAGTCCCGCAGGACTGCACAAACTCCCTGACATCACGAGACAAGGTAGACCACCAAAAGGACCGACTAACCAAGTCTCTGATACCAAAAATTCCGGGATGACCGGCCAACGCGGAACAATGAATCTCAGACATTACACTCTTTTTCCACTGGTCCGGGACAAACAATTTCCCAACAGGGCAGCGCTCGGGCTTATCCTCCTGACACCCCTCCAGAGCCAGTCTCAAATTGGGCGAGATGGCGGAAAGAACTACACCCTCTTTCAAAATAACAGAAGGATCAGATAACTCAGGAGAGTCCGCCAGGAAACTCCTTGAGAGGGCATCCGCCTTAACATTTTTAGTGCCAGGAAGAAATGAAACCACAAAATTAAAACGTGTGAAAAACAAGGCCCACCTGGCCTGTCTAGGATTAAGTCGCTTGGCAGATTCCAGATAAACTAGATTCTTATGGTCCGTAAGGACCACCACCTGATGTTTGGCTCCCTCCAGCCAATGTCTCCACTCTTCAAAAGCCCACTTCATGGCTAATAACTCTCGATTACCCACGTCATAATTACGTTCAGTGGGAGAAAATTTTCGAGAGAAAAAGGCACAAGGGTTACTTTTAGAGGTCTCTGGATCTCTTTGGGACAAAACAGCACCTGCCCCAATTTCAGAGGCATCCACCTCCACCTGAAATGGTAGAGAAACATCAGGCTGCCGCAGAACAGGAGCAGAAGTGAATCTCTGCTTAAGTTCCTGAAACGCAGAGACTGCCTCAGGAGGCCAATTCACCACATCAGAACCCTTCTTGGTCAAATCAGTTCATGGTTTAACAATAACAGAGAAATTACCAATAAATTTACGATAAAAATTGGCAAAACCCAAGAATCTTTGAAGAGCCTTTAATGAAGTAGGTTGGACCCAATCACAGATGGCCTGAACTTTGACCGGGTCCAATTCAATAACAGATGGGGACAAAATGAATCCCAGAAATGAGATCCTCTGAACGCCAAAAAGACACTTTGATCCCTTCACATACAGAGCATTCTCTCTCAAAATCTGGAACACAGTCCGAACATGTTTTACATGAGAGTCCCAGTCATTGGAAAAAATCAAGATATCATCCAAATAAACAATCAGAAATTTATCCACAAAATCCCTGAAAATGTCATTCATGAAGGACTGGAAGACAGAAGGAGCATTTGTGAGCCCAAAGGGCATCACAAGGTACTCAAAATGCCCTTCAGGGGTATTAAATGCCGTCTTCCATTCATCCCCGTGCTTAATGCGAATAAGGTTATATGCCCCCCTGAGGTCAAGCTTGGTAAACCAAGTAGCGTTTTTCACCCTGGAAAACAGATCAGAGATCAAGGGTAACGGATATTGATATTTCACAGTAATATTGTTCAAGAGACGATAATCAATACACGGCCTTAATGAACCATCCTTTTTGGCCACAAAGAAAAAAACCGGCACCCAAGGGTGAAGAGGATGGTCTGATATGACCCTTCTCCAATGACTCCTTGATATAAGACCGCATAGCGTCATGTTCAGGTACAGACAAGTTAAAAAGGCGACCTTTAGGGAATTTACTACCAGGCACTAATTCAATAGTGCAGTCATAGCTCCTATGGGGAGGTAAGGATGCAGATTTACTTTCGCTAAACACATCAGAAAAATCAATCAAAAAGTCAGGAACCTCCTGAGCCTGGGGGGAGGCAGAAAAAACAGGAGTGTTGGTATTAACACATTGGCAGCCCCAACTGGTAACAGACACAGATTTCCAATCCAAAACAGGATTATGAGACTGTAACCAAGGGAAACCCAGTACGATAATGTCAGGCAGATTATACAGAACCAAAAATTTGCAACTCTCCTGATGATCAGGTTCTACCCTCATTATCACCTGAGTAGAGAACTGAGGTTTATTCTCAGCCAAAGGGGTAGAATCGATCCCCAGTAAGGGAATAGACTTCTGTAGGGGTATCAAGGGAAATCCACAACGTTTAGCAAAATCATAATCCATCAGATTAATAGCTGCTCCAGAATCAACGAAAGCCTGAGCAGAAAATGAGGACAGAGAGCATATCAGAGTGACAGTTAATAAAAACTTAGTCTGAACACTACCCAAGACAACTGAGCGTGCAAAACGTCTTCCCCGCTTAGGGCAGACTGAAATAGCATGAGAGGCATCACCACAGTAGAAACATAACCCATTGCGCTTTCGAAATTCATGACGCTGTGCCCCAGAAAACACTATCACACTGCATGGATTCAGAAGCAGGTTCACAAGGCAACATTATTCCACGCATACCTTCCGCTCACGCAAACGTCTGTCAATTTGAATCGCTAATGACATAGAATCATTGAGACCAGAGGGAACAGGGAATCCCACCATAACATCCTTTATATTATCTGACAGTCCCTTCCGAAAAAGAGCTGCCAAAGCGTCGTCATTCCATTTGGTCAGGACTGCCCACTTACGGAATCTCTGACAGTATAACTCAGCGTCATCAAGCCCCTGATTTAATGCCAACAAGGCTTTTTCAGCTTGATCATTGACATTAGGCTCATCGTACAATAACCCCAAAGCCTGAAAAAATGCATCAACATCACTCAAAACAGGATCCCCAGGTGTCAGGGAAAAAGCCCAATCCTGAGGATCGCCGCGCAGGAGAGAGATGACAATTTGAACCTGCTGCGCTGCGTTCCCTGAGGACTTAGATTTTAAGGCAAAAAACAATTTACAGTTATTTTTGAAATTCAAAAACTTAGCTCGATCCCCTAAAAACAAATCTGGCATGGGAATCCTAGGTTCCACAACAGGCAACCCAGCAAGATAGGCAGCAATACTCCGAACCTCAGTGGCAAGCTGATCCACACGGCCAGACAACTGTGCAAACTCCATTGAGAGAAAAAATCCTCCCCAGCACCCAGAGATACAGAGGAAAAAAAAAATGCAACAAACAGAAAAATATCTCTGACAACCTTTTTTCTTTCACAATATTTTTCCCTTCTGTGAGTACCATACAATTTTCAATTTTTAGGCCGGTGATACTGTTATGTTTCGGTAGCTGAGGAGTGCAGGTAAAAAAGGCAATACACCAGAGCAGTTGGAATCTATGAGATTGCAGTACCCTGACTAACCACCACAACTAAAGGCAGCCGTGGAGCGTTCCTACGTTGGTCCTAGACGCCTCGTCACAGCCTGAGAAACTAACTACACCTAAAGATAGAAAGAGGAAAGCTATCTGCCCCGGAGCAGATCCCCAAAGAACATAGAAAGCCCCCAAACATGTAATGGCGGTTAGACAAGAAATACTGACACAGACAGAAAATAGTATGAGCAAACGTTGGGGCCCAAACTACCTAAATAGAAAAGGATAGGAAGGGCACTTACTGCAATCCCAAAAAACCCTGAAAAGCACCAACTCTACTAATTTCAAAAACACCTGAGATCACACCACCTCTACCACCTAAATTAGTTCTCTGGTGTAACAAAATCAAAACAGCAGCCACTGAAAAAACTGGAAAAAGCAAATGTACAAACATCAGTGGCTGAACTAAACTGAGAGGGCAAAAGCCCCCGGAGGGGACCCTGAAGGCCCCCACAGAAGTGCAGGACAAAATGCAAAAATCAAGCACAAAAACAAAAAGAAGAAAATGTCTTATCTGTTAGCAGGAGATGCAGACACGACACAGCAGGCTACAAAGGAAACAGGAATCAAGGATTGGGACCAGAACAATTGATCACCGGCAACCCTGATGGGAAGGTGACTCCCTTATATAAGACCAGTCAGTAACACCTGATTCCCAATCCTCACAATCTTCACTGGACAGTCCAGTACCGTTGTAACCACCAGAGGGAGCTTCTGCTCAGAACTCATTTCCAGCCTATTCACAACAGGATTGACTGCGACGGTTCCAGGGACGACCTCTCCCAATTGATCAGCCACCCGAAGTCCTCCAGGAGCTGAAGGGATAAATCGCGAGCCGTCACCGCCTTCTCCTTTGATGACACCACAATTAAAAGGTCGTCCAGATAGGGAAGAATCATAACCCCCTGTCTTCGCAGAATCGCCATGAGAGGAGCCAGAATTTTTGTAAAAACTCTGGGTGCTGAGGCCAGACAGAATGGCAGGGCCACAAACTGGTAATGGTCCTGACCTATGGCAAAACGCAGGAAGCGTTGGTGGGCCCTTCCGATGGGGACATGCAAATAGGCGTCGCGAATGTCGATTGACACCAAAAAATCGTTCTGCGACAAGGCTGCCACAACTGAGCGAAGTGACTCCATGCGGAATTTTCGGGTGCGGACATGTCGATTCAATCTTTTGAGATCTAGAATGGGACGAAATTTGTCCTCCTTTTTGGGGACTACAAAGAGGTTGGAATAAAAACCTCTTCCTTGGTCCTCCGGTGGAACTGGTACCACCACACCTTTCTGTAGAAGGGAATCGACCTCCCGCAGTAGAGCGGCAATTAGCCCGGGCTCTGACGGAATGCGGGATTGGCAAAAACTGTCTGGTGGTCGAGAAAGAAACTCTATGAAGTAGCCTGCCGACACAACCCGCGTCACCCAGGTGTCCGACACGCGGGAGACCAAGTCGGCTTGAATTGGAGCAGGCGACCTCCCACTCGAGAGCCCTCGAGTGAGACCCTGGCGTCAGTCCGCCTTAGCGGGCTTTTTGTCAGCTCCCCGCTTGTCTTGGCGGAAGCTCTGTGTCCAGGGAGTGCCGGGCACTATGCCTGCCAGACGCAGAGACCACAGCTCTTCGTTGCGGTAAAGCCGTTTCTTTGGCCTTTGCTTTGGCAATCAGCTCAGTGAGGTCAGATCCAAATAGCTGACCACCTTTGTAAGCTAAAGAAAACAAACCTTGCTTGGAAACCGCGTCTCCGGTCCACTGTCTAAGCCACAGAGCTCTCCTGACTGTGATCGTCGAGGATTGTGCCCTGGACAGCATGGAGGCAGTATCCAAACCTGCATCACTGCCATATCGAGCTGCATCCTCCAATGACTTGAAAAGCCCCTCTACCTCGGATAGTGGGGATCCATCTTGCCACGCCGTCCGTAGACGGTCTAACCAGCTCAAGGAGGCTTTATAAGCACACATGGATGCTAGCACAGCTCTGAATCCATGACCCGCGGCCTCGTAGATGGATTTTGCCGCCATCTCCGTTTTTCTGTCCAGCGGATCCTGCAGCTCGCCTTTCCTTTAACAGGAAGTAATGAGGATTTGCTAAGCTGGGATAAAGGGACATCCACTTCAGGAGAAGGAATCCAATTAGCACTCAACTCCGTAGTACACGGATACAGTGTCTCAAAAAAACCGTGTCCCCTAAAAACGTTTATCTGGACACAGGAGTTCCTTCTCCACTGCCTCATTAAGCTCATCCAGAGATGGTAAGGCTGACCGCGACCTATGCGACTCCTGAAACAACCGGGCTGACTTACCAGGACGTCTAGTTACCTCCTCCGGTAACTGTAACGCCTCCCTCATGGCTCCAATAAAAGCCTCTGTACGGCTCAAAAGAGAGGCAGATTGTCCCTGCCGATCCTCCTTATCCGAGTCGGATATCTCACCATCCGAGCTTGGAGGGGAGCACTCCATATCAGAAATCTCTGAGTCGCTACGCGAGAAAGATGGCACCGGCCTGTGTCGCTTCCTACCATGAGAGGATCTAGCTGACACCCAATAACCTAGAAGGTCAGACAGGCCATCAATAGAACGAGCGAGGGCATCCATTTTGGCGTCACTGTAACCTCCGACCGCTGCGCTTGACGCCGTCGAGGTCTGCGTGTCAGATACGCGAGACTGATCCTGTAGCGGATCTGGGAGACGGTCCGCTCCTGGACCCTGATCCGACATGCCCTCACACAGTATATAGCAGGTAAAAACCTGTCAGCAACCAGAACAGTGTGGTTTTCAAAGGCAAAATGAACGCTGAAGGGTTAAAGCTCTTAAATAGAGAGCTACCCCAGCTTTTGTCTCCCAATAAAGGGTTAACCGCCAAAGAAGGGGTTAAAGTCGCAGACTCTCCACAACCCTTGTTTAATGAAAAGGGTGTGCGAGCCGCAGGTGCCTCTTATGAGGTAACAGCTGCAGGACAGTGTTCAAAGGTATGCCACATTAAACAAGAATGTCAACGAGATCGCTAACATATTGCGCTGATTTGTATATCGCAATACCAAAGTCGCTAAAGAGATCGCTAACCACTTATGCGTCGTCAATGAGATCGCCCACCGTGGAAGCTACTAGCGACATAAAAAAACGATCACAAAAGAAAAAACGATCGCAAAATTATGCGTCGCTAATGTGATCGTAGCGGGAGCGTTCCGTGACAATACCTTGTCATGCGCTGAGGGGGTCAAGCTTCTGCCCTGACAGGTAGAGGCGACTCACCCAGCTGGTCGTGGTGTAGTGTCTCCTTCGGTCGGTCGGGGAGAGCGGAGAGTGAGGAGCCCGAGGAGGCCGTCAGTATTGGCCGCCGCGCTAGAGGAGAGAAGCCGGAAGGAAAAAGGCAGGATAAAGCGTGCGCTCAGAGCGCTTCCTGCCTATGAAAAAAATGGGAGAGCGCGAAGCCACGCCCCCCGCCGGTTTCAAAAAAAGCGCGCGATTCACTCCGCTCTCCGCTCCCATGTCCTGCAGGCATCCACCTGCGGACAAAAGTACACAATCACCACACTGAACACATGTAGCAGCGGCTGCCGCAGCGGCCGCTGAAGCACTCAAACACATTAAAATGTGGAGTACTCACCCAGCTGAGCGCCACAGGGACCCCTCAGAGATTTGTGGCGCTGTGCCCGTAGCTTCCCCCAGGGCGGGGAACGCAGTGACCCCAGAAGCGCGGTTTGCGTCCCCGCCAGGGAAGCAATCCTCATCCCCCAGGGCCGGCAGGGTTCTGCAGGGACCACCTTACAGGGTAATACAGATCCGCCAAGGGAGAGGTGGGAGTCCAGCAGCGCTGAGACCCCTGAGACCTCTAGACCATTGGTGGTCCAAGTCTCTGTCCGACTAAAATAAAAAAATCTTCTGAGGAGCTGCTTCCAGCAGCGACTATCCTCTGTGAACCTCAAATTTTAGACTGGAGAGCTGGAGTAAAAGGAGCCCTATATAGCTGGAGGGGCCGGTAAACACTTTTTTAATCTGAGGTGTGTTTATCCTGTGTGGGCTCCGCCTAACCACTAGTAATGACTGTGTCTCCCTTCCTTCATCTGCAGCTGAAATTTCATTTTTACCACTAAAATGTTTTATCCCCAAGTTTTAATTTTTCTAAGGTCTAATAGGATTTTTTTTTTTTTTTACAACAAACTGAGGTCCATTTTTTCCTGAGTGCGCCAATACCTTACTGTAATCGGGAAATATTTTTCAGGCACAGTGCAAAGCTCAGAAGGCAAGGAGTGCCACATTTTACTGTTATGGTTTGCAGGTGCCATGACCCACTGGGAGAGCCCATGAGTTGCCAGAACAGCAGAACCTCCCATAAGTGACCCCATTTTACAAACGACACCTCTCAATGAACTCATCTAGGGGTGCAGTGATCATATTGATACTACGAGTGTGTCACAGAATTTTACACCATTGGGCAGTGAAGACAAAATAACTAATTTTTACCATTAAAATTTTGTTTTAGCCCCAGATTTTACATTTTCACAAAAGAAGTGGGTAAAAGACGGATTTTGGTAAGAACTTACCTGTAAAATCCTTTTCAGCGAAGGAAGCAAGAGAGACACACTAGTCATTACTAGTGGGTAGGCGGAGCCCAGATGGGATAGACACCTCAGATTAAAAAGAGTGTTGACCGGCCCCTCCAGCTCGGGCTCCTCCTACTCAGCTCTCCAGTCGTACACAAGCTAAGGAAGAGCAAATATCACCAGCGGAGCAACATAACCCCTTCTGAAGGACTTCAGAGAAAAGACAAGAATACAGGTTATGCATGTAACAGGAAAAAAACCACACAGTCCCAGGTACTACTCACTGGACCTGACCACTGCGATGAGCTGGCAATGCTGGAACAGAGCCGAAGCGCGTCGACCTCAGCCCAGATAATCGCTATCAGAGAAGGGTCACGCCGCATCTGAAAACACAACAACACACTTCTGCCATGGAAAGGAGCTGTGTCTCTCTTCCTTCCTTCGCTGAAAAGGATTTTACAGGTAAGTTCTTACCAAAATCCGTCTTTCAGCAGCAGATGGAAGGAAGAGAGACACACTAGTCATTACTAGTGGGACGTCCCAAAGCAGTCCAAAAATTAAGGGTGGGAAAAAAACAGAAAAGGCAGAACCCAACAACCTAAGAAAATGCGCAACCAGCGCTAACAAATAAGTTAACGAGAACTTTAAACTACAGCCGCCTGCAGGACCCTACGTCCTAGGGCCGCATCAGCGGAAGCACTAATGTCCACCTTATAAAATTTTGTAAAGGTGTGGACGGAGCGCCAGGTCGCAGCCCGGCAGAGCTGAGCTGCCGAGGCCCCTTGATGGAAAGCCCACAGCCTCGTGGAGTGAGCTCGAACCTTAATCGGGCAAGGTTCGCCCTTAAGTCGGTAAGCCTCCAAAATGGCCGACCGGATTCAACGAGCTATAGAATCCTTGGAAGCCCGTTGACCACGTCGACGACCTGCTGGAATCACAAACAGAGAGTCCGACTTCCGAAAACCTTGGGTAACAGACAAATAGAATTTCAAAGACCGCACCAAATCCAATGTGTGCAAGGCTCGTTCCTTCGCATTCCTCGGCCCCGGACAGAGTGAGGGTAACACAATATCCTGGTTGACATGAAACTGTGATACCACCTTAGGTAGAAAATCGCCCCGTGTGCGAAGTATTACTCGATCCGGGTGAAACTCCAGAAAAGGAGGCGAGCAAGAAAGAGCCGCCAACTCAGAAACCCTTCTCAAAGAGGTGACCGCCACCAGGAAGGCAACCTTCCAAGAAAGCAACGAAAGGTTAACGGAATCCATAGGCTCAAAAGGCCCGTGTTGAAGAGCCTCCAAAACAAGATTGAGCCGCCAAGGAGACACAGGCGCCTTCCGCGGCGGAAACTGACGGGTTACTCCTTGAAAAAAGGAACGTACGTCCCTACGCGAGGCGATAACCTTCCTAAACAGCAAGGACAGAGCAGAAACCTGACCCCTCAGGGTGCTTACTGCCAAACCTTTGTCCAGCCCGAATTGCAGAAAAGCCAACAAATTGGGAATGGAAAAAACCCTCGAGTTCCTTGAAGAACCTGAACACCACGAAAAGAAGGCTTCCCAAGTCTTGTGATAAATCCTAGTAGTAGCCGGACCTCTGGCAGCTCGCAAAGTGGCAATGACTTCGGCTGAAAAACCTTGACGGGTCAATATTTCGGTCTCAAGAGCCACGCCGTCAAACGCAGAGACTTCAGGTCCGGATGACGAACGGGCCCTTGGGTTAACAGGTCCGAGCGAAGAGGAAGTGGAAGTGGCGGCGCTGCCAGGAGCGACACCAGTGTCGAGAACCACGTCCTCCTTGGCCAATCTGGGGCTATCAACATAGCCGAGATTCTCTCCAGCCTGATCCGACGTAGCACCAGAGGAAGTAAGGAAATCGGCGGGGAACACATAGACTAGCTCGAATTGGTCCAACGGAGCCACTAGAGCATCCACCGCCACAGCTTTCGGATCCTTGTACCTGGACATGAAAGTCGGTAACTTGGCATTGAACCAGGATGCCATCAGATCCACCTGGGGAGTTCCCCAACGGGAGCACAGCAGTGCAAAAATTTCCGGATGAAGACTCCATTCTCCGGGATCCATCTTCTCGCGACTGAGAAAGTCCGCCGTGATATTCTGAACTCCTGGAATTGGATCGCAGAGATGGCTGGTACTCTGGTCTCTGCCCATACCAGGATCCGAGATACCTCCACCATGAGTCTGGAACTTCTTGTCCCGCCTTGATGGTTGATATATGCGACCGCCGTCGCATTGTCTGTCTGCACTCGGACTGGCAGACCGCTTAAAGGGACCGTCCAGTGTTGGAGGCAAAGGAAAATCGCCCTCAATTCCAGGATGTTGATCGGCAACACAGACTCCTCCGATGACCATACTCCCTGAGTCCAGAGATCGTTCCAGACACCCCCCAGCCCGTCAGGCTGGCATCTGTGGTTATGACCGACCACTTCGGAGGGAGAAAGGACTTCCCCAGGGATAGCGCTTCCGGACGTAACCACCATCCCAGAGACTCTCGTACCCTGTGGGAGATGATGACACTGCAATCCAGCGAAGTCTGCGATCGATCCCAACGGTTCAGAATGAACCTTTGGAGGGCCCTGGAATGAAACTGGGCAAATGGAATTGCTTCCATGGACGCCACCATCAAACCCAGAAGGAGCATACAGCTTCGAAGGGACATTGCTGATGAAGACTTCATAACCTGTGCATGTCGAAGGAGACATGCTTGCTTGTCTGGGGCAGGGATACCACTGCTTGTACCGTGTCAAAGTGCATCCCCAAAAACAGGATTGACTGCGACGGTTCCAGAGACGACTTCTCCCAATTGACCAACCACCCGAAGTCCTCCAGGAGCTGAAGGGATAGATTGCGAGCAGTTACCGCCTCCTCCTTGGAAGACGCCACAATCAGAAGGTCGTCCAGGTAAGGAAGAATCGTGACCCCGTCTTCGAAGAATCGCCATGAGAGGCGCCAGAATTTTTGTAAAAACTCTGGGCGCTGAGGCCAACCCGAATGGCAGAGCCACAAACTGGTAATGGTCTTGGCCTATGCCAAAACGAAGGAAGCGTTGGTGAGCCCTTCCGATTGGAACGTGTAAATAAGCGTCGCGAATGTCGATTGACACCAAAAAATCGTTCTGCGACAAGGCTGCCACAACGGAGCGAAGCGACTCCATGCGAAATTTTCGGGTGTGGACATGCCGATTCAATCTTTTGAGATCCAGGATGGGGCGAAATTTGTTCTTTTTGGGGACCACGAAGAGGTTGGAATAAAACCCTCTTCCCCTGTCCTCTGGCGGAACTGGTACTACCACACCCTTCTGCAGAAGAGAGTCGACCTCTCGCAGTAGAGCGGCACATAGCTCGGGCTCTGACGGGATGCGAGATTGGCAAAAACTGTTCGGGGGCTGAGAAGAAAACTCTATGAAGTAGCCTGCCGACAATCCGCGTCACCCAGGCGTCCGGAACGCGGGACACCCAAGTCGATTCGAATTGGAGCAGGCGACCCCCCACTCGAGAACCCTCGAGTGGGACCCTGGCGTCAATCCGCCTTAGTGGGCTTTTTGTCAGATTCCCGCTTGTCTTGACGGAAACTTTGCTTCCAGGGAGTGCGGGATTTCTGGGAGGTCTTTTTTCCCGAAAAAGAGGGACGACCCGATCCCCAAGATGGCTGACCGAATCGTCCTCTGGACCGAAAGGACTGCCGACCACTACCGGTAGTAGGCCTGCCAGACGTAGAAGCCACAGTTCTTCGCTGCGGTAAAGCTGCTTCTCTTGCCTTTGCCTTGGCAATCAACTCCGTGAGGTCAGATCCAAATAGCTGACCACCCTTGTAAGCCAAAGATAGCAAACCTTGCTTGGAAACCGCATCCCCGGTCCACTGTCTAAGCCACAGTGCTCTCCTGACTGTGACCGCCGAGGATTGTGTCCTGGACAGCAGTGACGCAGTATCCAGACCTGCATCATAGCCATACCGAATTGCATTCTCCAACAATTCGAAAAGTCCATCTTCCTCGGATAACGGATATTTCCTCCGTAGACGGTCTAACCAGATCAGAGAAGCTTTATAAGCACACATGGATCCTAGCACTGCTCTGAAACCATGACCCACGGCCTCGTAGATGGATTTTGCCGCCATCTCCGTTTTTCTGTCCAGCGGGTCCTGCAGACTCGCCTTCCCTTTAACAGGAAGTAATGAGGATTTGCTAAGCTGGGATAAAGGGACATCCACTTCAGGAGAAGGAATCCAATTATTAATCAACTCCGTAGCACACGGATACAGTGACTCAAAACGCCGTGTCCCCTGAAAACATTTGTCTGGACACAGACGCTCCTTCTCCACTGCCTCATTAAGCTCATCCAGGGATGGTAAGGTCGAAAACGACCTATGCGACTCCTGAAACATCCGGGCCGACTTACCAGGACGTGTAGTTACTTCCTCCGGTAACTGTAACGCCTCCCTCATAGCTTCAATAAAAGCTTCTACACAGCCCGAAAAAGAGGCAGAGTACCTTTGCCGATCCTCTTTATCCGAATCGGACATCTCTCCCGAACTTGAAGGGGAACCCTCCATACCAGAGATCTCCGAGTCGCTACGTGGGTAGGAAGGCACCGGCCTGTGTCGCTTCCTGCCATGAGAAGATCTGGCTGACACCCAATAACCTATAAGGTCAGACAGGCCATCAATAGAACGAGTGAGGGCCTCCATTTTGACGTCACTGGGGCCTCCGACTGCTGCGCTTGACGCAGTCGAGGTCTGCGTGTCAAATACGCGAGACTGATCCTGTAGCGGATCTGGGAAACGGTCGCACCTGGGTCCTGATCTGACATGTCCTCACACAGTATATGGCAGGTTAAACCTGTCAGTAACTAGAACAGTGTGGTTTCTTAAAGAAACAAAAACGAACGCTGAAGGGTTAAGCTCTTAAAGAGAGAGCTACCCCAGCCGTCCCCCAGTTAAGGGTTAACCGCCTAAGAAGGGGTTAATGTCACAGACTCTCCACAACCTGTATTAATGTAACGGGTGTGCGAGCCCCAGGTGCCTCTTATGAGGTAGCAGGTGCAGACAGTACAGTCCTCAAGGTATGCCACACTAAACAAACAAATCGCTAAAATATTGCGCTATTTTGAGCATCTCAAAGAACGCTTATGCGACTTTAAAGACGTCGCTATCGTGATCTTAGCGGCCGTTCAGTGTGCCAGAACCCCAGGAAGGTGCCCTGCGCTGCGGGGGTGAGGAGTTTTTAAGCTTCTGCCCTGATAGGCAGAAGCGACTCACTGAGCTTCGCGGTGCTGTTCTTCTTAGTACGGGAGGAGCGGAGAGTGAGGAGCCCGAAGCGTGCAATGGCCGCCGAACTGAGGAGATAGCCGGAAGAGAAGGGCAGAGGAGATTTCGCGCTTCAGAAGCGCTTCCTGCCCGGAAAAACGCTAAGCCACGCCCCCCGCCGGCTTCAAAAAAAGCGCGGGACTCCTCCGTTCTCCGGTCCCGTCCCCGTCCTGCAGGCATCCACCTGCGGACAAAAAAATACAGTCACCAATCATTCACTGTAACAGCGGCTGCCGCAGCAGTCGCTGAAGCACTCAAACACATATTAACATGTGGAGTACTCACCCAGCCGAGCGCCACAGGGACCCCCAGGGATTTGTGGCGCTATGCCCATCACTTCCCCCCAGGGCGGGGAACGCAGTGACCCCAGCAGCGCGGTTTGCGTCCCCGCCAGGGAAGCCATCCTCATCCCCCCGGGCCGGCAGGGTTCTGCAGGGACCACCATATAGGGTAACACAGATCCGCCAAGGGAGAGGTGGGGGTCCAGCAGCGCTGAGACCCCTGAGACCTCTAGACCACTTCTGGTGATTTAAGTCTCTGTCCGATAAAAAATAACAAAATCTTCTGAGGAGCTGCTTCCAGCAGCGACTATCCTCTGAGACCTCAAATTTTAAACTGGAGAGCTGAGTAGGAGGAGCCCGAGCAGGAGGGGCTGGTCAACACTCTTTTTAATCTGAGGTGTCTATCCCATCTGGGCTCCGCCTACCCACTAGTAATGACTAGTGTGTCCCTCTTCCTTCCATCTGCTGCTGAAAATGGCGCCAAAATTTGTCCCACAATTTCTACTGAACGTGGCAATACCCCATAAGTGGTTGTACAGGAATACTTAGCCTATTCAAGTGAATGGGTCTGTACACGCCAGTGTATTTCCACGGGCCGCAAGTGCTTGGGCAAAACACCCTGAAATGTCCGTTTTTTTAATGTCAGCACAGGCCACAAATCGTCCCGCACACGTCCATACGCATAACACACATGGATGTCATCCATGTGACACGCATCGGCGCCGGGAAAGAAGTGTTACAGTAAGTGTTGTTCCCCGGCACTAGGTGCTGAACACGACTCATCATTCTCCCCTGCATGCTGATGACGTGCGTAAAAAAAAAAACGTATTACTGGCTATGTAAACGCAAGCGTACGCAAGAACTTACACAAGCCACGCCCAAAAATTAGCCGGGAAAATAGCACTTGCCCATTGTCCACAACCGCATGCATACGTCTGCGGGCGATACGCTGCGGACTCAACCTCAAATGTGAACCTAGCCTAAGACATTACAGGAACCAATACATTCTGAGAAGAGGAGAAACATTTGCAACAGAACCACAATCTATTAGAGCAGTGGTTCTCAACCTTTCTAATGCCGTGACCCCGCAATACAGTTCCTCATGTTGCGGTGACCCCCAAAACAAAAAATAATTACAGTCCTCCATAAAATATTATGGGCACCACATAGTCCTCCATACAGTATTATGGGCCAAATATAATGCTCCATAAAGAATACTGGTCCCCATATAATGCTCCATACAAAATATGGAGCTCTCCTCTGCACTGTGCTGCGTTCTGCACTGTTACGGCTCAGGAAAGGGCACTGTGGAAAGACTCCCCATTATCATCCTCATCGCCTCCCCATCATCATTGCCTCCCCATCATCATCATTGTCTGCCCATCATCATCATTGCCTGCCCATCATCATTGGCTCCCCATCATCATCATTGCCTGCCCATCATCATTGGCTCCCCATCATCATCATTGCCTCCCATCATCATTGGCTCCCCATCATCATTGCCTGCCCATCATCATTGGCTCCCCATCATCATCGCCTCCCCATCATCATCATCATTATCATCATTGGTCCCCATCATCATGATCATTGCCTGCTCATCATCATTGGCTCCCCATCATCATCGCCTCCCCATCATCATCATCATTGCCTGCCCATCATCAACGCCTCCCCATCATCATCATCTTTGCCTGCCCATCATCATTGGCTCCCCATCATCATCGTTGCCTCCTCACCACCATCACTGCCTCCCCCCATCACCATCACACATACAGCACCACACACAGACAGCACCGCAGCACTCTCTCACATACACACACGCAGGCAGACACACACACACACTGATACACACAGACACATACACCTCACATCTCACCTGTCCGACGCCCGCGCTCTCTGCCACAGCCGGCCGCTGAATGATGACGTCATCCAGCGGCGCTGCTGTGACAGGAAGCGCGGGCGCCCTGCAGGTGCCCCCTGGAGCCTGGAGCTACGGAGGCACGGGGAGAGGTAAGTATTGCGCCGCCTGCTCAGGCCGGGTCCCCCCTCTCCCGCACAGTGGACTCACCGACCCGCCGCTCAGCTCCGGAGGGTCCCGGGCCGCTGCACTGTGACTCCGTGGGAGGAGGAATTGCTGCTGCTGCCATGCCGCCCCACACACGTGCTGCCTGGGGCGGACCGCCCCCCCGCCCGCCCACGCTACGCCCCTGCTACGCCACTGGGCTAAAGCCATCGGAAATATGCTGTATATATGGCTCCGCTCCCCCCTCCCATCCTGTATACACGGCTCCGCTCCCATCCTCCTATCTTGTATATATGGCTCCGCTCCCACCCTCCCATCCTATATACATGGCTCAGCTCCCATCCTGTATATATGGCTCCGCTCCCCCTCCCATCCTGTATATATGGCTCCGCTCCCCCGTCCTCCCATCCTGTATATATGGCTCCGCTCCCACCCTCCCATCCTGTATACATGGCTCCGCTCCCACCCTCCCATCCTGTATACATGGCTCTGCTCCCCCCTCCCATCCTGTATACATGGCTCCGCTCCCCCCTCACGACAACCGACCGCATGGTGACGAGGTCACAGGTAGGAACCTCAGGTCTGTAATTAACATATCCTCGTACACACTCAATCCGGTTGAACTGTCAGTACTACAACGAGGACTGTCATTTGCCCCACTCCTGCTTGGGACAGCTTCAAACTGGAACAGGATCTCCAGTACTTTTATCGTTCGATTCGCTTAAAAACCCACTTTGGTTTACAAGATGTGCCAAATAGGAACAGAGCGCCCTTCATGGAGGGAGCTTCTGCCTCTATGCCTGAACTCTCTATTACCTCATTAGGTTTAAAACAGAGAATTCTATCATAGGATCCCCCCACCACTATAGTCCCTAAACCTGAACGGATCCCTTTCATCCATACACACCACCCTCTCATGAACACAATCTACAAAACTATCAATAAACACTGGCCTCGTCTAGCCGAATCTTACCCTCAAATCCCATCTTTTCAGACACCGGTACTCATGTGCAAAAGAAGACCAAAAATTTTAAAGACAAACTAGTTCGGGCTGATATTGGTAGCCTCACTAAACTACCCAAACAAACTTTCTTAGGGTCACAGAGAAAAGGAACATTTCCATGTTTGGGATGTTCCTGTTGCGCTAATGTGATTAAATCGGAGGACATTATCCACGCATACACTGGGAAGAGATATAAAATCAATGGATTTTATACATGTGACACCAACTTTGTAGTATATCTAATTAAATGTCCATGTGGCCTCCTCTATATAGGCGAGACCACGCAACACATTAGGGAAAGAATCTCAAGTCATAAGTCCACTATCAGATTAAAGAAAACATGGCTTCCGGTTCCATATCACTTCTCCACAGCAAAACACTCTGTATCACAGCTTCGTTTCCAGGTGATTGAGCAAGTAAATAAACCGAGACGGGGGGGGGGGCAACCACACTAAACTCCTCAAAGAACGGGAATCTTTTTGGATCCACACACTACAGACCTTAGCCCCCAAAGGACTCAATAGGGAGCTCGATTTTACCTACTGCTGATTGTCCATGATGTTTTATATGTTTTCTTGATCTCTTTATTTCAGGGTCCATTGTTCCATGTAGGTACTCTAATTATTTTTCTTTTTCAGATCTCTTAATAGGGTTATCACGTGAGGAGAGTCCACATATGGCTCTTCTCTTTTCTTCTTATCTTCTACTATTTGGTGGTAAGTTCTTCATAAATCTCTCCATAAGAAATAATTTTTGGTTGCTTATTATTTTTATTTTTTATCTTTATTTTTTACTTTCTTTAGTTTTTTCATTTTTTTCATTCGTTTTTTTTTCATTCTTTGTGAATTATAATTTTTATTCTTTAATTTTTATTTTTTATTTTTTCTAATTTTTTCAAATTTTGTTTTATTTTTACTTCTTATTTTTGTTTTTTTTCTTGATTTTTCTCCATTTGTATGTTCAATGCAGACCGCTAACTCTAATTTTATTATTATTATTTTTATTTTTTCCACCTCTTGTTGTGTCTTTATCTATATTTTCTATTTTTTATTTTTTAGTTTTTATTATTTTTTTATTTTTTATTTTTATTGATTTTTCCTGTTTGTTTTTTATCAACGGACTTACGTTTTTTGCTCTCCCCTTTTTTTCCCCTTGGCTCTCTAATTCTAGTCCTGCTTATCCTTTTGTTACCTATTCCAACAGTACTTGCTTCACCAGAGCTTTTTACATTTCTGTACTTTTAGTTTTTGCTTCTTTTTCTCTTTTTTCCTTTTTCTCCCCCCCCCTTTTTTTTCCTTCCCCTTCCCTCTCTTTTCCCCTCTCTCCCACTTGTCTCCTTTCCTTACCTTCTTTCCCTATAGATCCTCATCTCTATTTATTACTTACTATGATATTTCCCTTTATTGGTTTTCACAAAAACAACCCCTCTTTTTTTTTTTTTTTTTTTCTCCTTCATTTTTCTCTTTTTTGTTCTCGGGCATACCCGTGTCCTGCATGCACTATAGATGACGCGCTCCTGTGTGCCAGGCTTCCCCCTCTCCATGGTTACCGGTGCTAGTAATTCTAGACTATATTGTGCATGCGCAATGTGGAGAGACATGTTCCGAGATTCATTCCTCCTCTTGACTGGACACATCCCCTTAGCTACTGTGGTTAGCACGCAATGCGCAGGCGCAGTTCATAATGACACGCTCCTGCGTGTCGGGCCTCTCTCTGGCCTCTTCCTGTAGTTTGCTGACGTCAATTGAGACCGGAAACAGAGTGGGGACGCCTGTTTTAAGCGCCACAGCGTGCAGTACCGCTCACACTCGAGCCGTGGAACGGACTGTCTCACCTCATAATTTATTCCAGGTTTGTGCTATGTCTCTTGGACCGGGTTATACCTTTTGTACTATATCTGAGCATTGCTATACCTGAACATTGCTTTCTCTTGAGACTCATTCTCTTTCCTTCACTCATTTTCACATACAGCCTGCACGGGACTTGGCTCCTGCCTATCTCTTCCCTCCATACCTTGCATCTTTAAGGTTAGTCATTTTTGTGCCTGCTGGACCTGTGTACCTGAAATATTGTATGCATATAGTTTGTATCTATGAGCCTGTTTGCATCAGTATTCTATACTATTTTTCCTATTCCCGGTGTTACTTAATTGAATGCTTTGCAACAGATAAATCGTATATTAGTACACATTTTCTATGTATATCTACTCCGGGACTTACTAGCTAGTCAGTAACTTATAGGAGGACGCTGTTTGACCATTAGGGTTATATATACTGCTCTATCTGTTTTGCTTTTATAACACAAAATATAATTAATTTTCAGTATTTCTTCAAACTTATGTAATCTTGTTTTCTATGCAATGATCCCCTTACTATGGGACTCTATGTTGTACTTAGTACTTTGTAGATATGTATATATGTATATAGTAATTTTCTTTTTGTTGTTTAAACATATGTGTAGATTTTTTTTTATTTTGTTGTTTATGCTTTGTTCCGCAGTTTGGTTTTGAGAAAGACCACATATGGTCGAAACGTTAACCCAGCTAATTGTGTCCGTTTTGCCTGCATACCACACGATAGATTGTTGTGGCTGATTTCTGCACTGTTGTTATAATAAATGAAACTTTTTTTGCTTCACATTCAATACGGAGTGCGGCTGTTTTCTCTATTACATTGGATACGTGGTTCAGCCAGCACCAACTATTAACTTTACAGTGTGCACATCATTTACCCTCAGTTTGGATATCTTGTTGATGTTTGCACCTGTTCCCTAATGTCTACGCATACCTTTGCCTTCGATGAAACTACAGCTTCAAGCATCTTATCTAAAATCACCAATCCGAGTGATTTCCTACATACTCCAGCACAGGAGATTAGGAGCAGGGACTACGAACGAGAACGTAGAAGATTGATGTCCTATGACCTCCGAAAAACCGCGGCAAAACCGCTAAGAAACCACAACGTGTGCACATAGTCTAAAACTCAATTCACTGTGTAGATGCCAATGCAAAAAACTGCAACTGAGCTCCTACTTACTTGAAGCCCAGACTTGGCTAATATAGCCATAGGGCATAACATTGCGGAGTCAAAAAAAAACAAAAGCCTATTGGTCTGCCCAGCTTCAGTACATCAGTGGTGTACGGAGTTATAAAAGGTTGATTACCCATATAGTAAACTCTTTGACCCCTATACTGCTAATACTAATGCTAGGTCTACATCAGATAGCAGAAGACGACACTGCTGTGGGAGAATAAAAAAAGCTGTATTAGAAGTGAACTAATGTCACACTTCCCCTTGTTAATTAGTTTTTCTGGTTCTTCAGGCGGTAGTTATCAACTTGCATGAAATGTTCAATCCATCACTCAGTTATCTTAATTTATGGGGAAAAAAAAACAGACAAAAAAAATAATGGTAGAGTATGAATAAAATTAACATGACGGAACTGATAATGGACCTATTTGGACGGGTCAATAATTGGGAAGTTAACACCCTCACTCATTCCAGATTAATGGCCCATGTAAACATGCATGCAAACACATGCCGAAAAGAGCAAAATGATTATTCCTTGGGAGCGATAATTTTTAAGAGGACTTAGGGCCCCGTCTCACATAGCGACACACCAGCGATCCGACAACGGTCAGGATCGCTGATGTGTCGCTACATGATCGCTGCTGAGCTGCTAAACAGGCAGCGATCAGGACAGCGACACTGCGGGTAACGTCGCCTAGTTACCCGCAGTGTACGTTGGATACCAGCCTGCTAATGCAGGAGCTGGTAACCAAGGTACACATCGGGTTTCCAGGCGCTGCGCGGTGCCTGGAAACCCGATGTGTACCTTGGTTACCAGCTCCCCTGCAGCAGCGCACTGGTATCCAACATACATGTCTGGTTTCCAGGCACAGCCCCGCGCCTGGAAACCCGAAGTGTACCTTGGTTACCAGCTGATCGCTAGTCTCCCGCCTGCCACACGCAGCGATGCGTGCTGGCCAGCGGGAGACCAGCGATCAAAAAAAGTCCTGGCATTTCTGACACGACCAGCGATTCACTGCAGGGGCCTGATCGCTGGTACGTGTCAGACATAGCGAGATCGCTGCTGAGATCGCTGTTTAGCAGCGATCTCGCTATGTGAGACGGGGCCTTGAGAAATCATTGTTCTCAGCAGCACATCATCCTACGTAAACAGGCGATGTGATGCCAATAACATATCAACAGGTTCGGCCAGTGTAATGTGTATAGGGCGCCGGTTGATTGGACAAGTCTGACTTCAGACTGCCGATGGAATTATTTTCCCAGAGATCAGCTGCTCGCAGACATGTCATCAGTCGGCTTTCTCAAAGAACACCGGGAACAAGCTCCTGTATATGGGAGCTGAGATGGCTGTCGGTTGAACGATCGGTGAAGCATCATCTGGCAGGCAGCCATCTGTGTATAGAGGGCGTCAGTCTTGTTGGTCAAAATCAATCAATTAAGGAAAAGGAGATTATGGGAATTGCTTTCTACTTCAAACCGGCACTGGAAAATTAAACGCTTGAATCTAGGTGTTATGAGTGTCACTGACACATTTGGTCTCGTTTGTGTCTTTCTTGCTTTCTTTTTGCTTAGCGATGGCAATGTAATGGTCATCAAATTACCCCCAATGTCCTGCGATAATAAAGGAAAATGTTAAGCTGATACAAAGGATCAAATGATTTCCTCTGATTATTAAAAAGAAGGCGGCTCGGCTTCACGGGGTTACGTAGACATGGGATAATAGGATAAGATAGCATAAATGAGATTATTTAAAATAGGCCAGAAAGCAAAGAGCTCCTAATCTGCAATGGCTGGAAACTAATGGATGAGAGCAGCGGGAGTACAGGAAACAGTACAGATCAATATACAAATATAGAAGGAGGAAAATACAGCGGCATGTTAATGACAGTGAAATGATGCCAGCCAGAGGATAAGGAGCAAACAATAAATGGCTGATTATCATCCAACCCATGGATCAGCAGAGCAGACTAAACGAAAATACTGACTGAAATCCAAGTCGTCTGGTCCCATGGAAACTTCAGAAGCTGCCTAATAACTAAGCATTGTGCCATTTCTCCTAAGGGTATGTGCACACGTTGCGGATTCTGCTGCAGATCCACAGCAGAACTGCAAGTGATGTACAGAACCATTCTAGTCTGTGGAAATCAAAAAACGCAGTGCACATGCTGCGGATTTTTCCGAGCAGATTTGCTGCGGATTTAAAACTGTAGCATGTCACGCAGCGTTTTGAGACCTGCTACATTATAGGGATCCGCAGGTCTCAAAACACAGGGGAAATCCACACAAAAAACTGCAGTAAATCTGCACTAAATTCGCAGGTCATTTTACCTGTGGATTTAGCAAAATCTGCGCGGAAAATTCCACAGCAGAATCTGCAACGTGTGCACATAGCCTAAAAACTTTACAATAAATCGATGACTGTATTATCAGTTGGGGGCGTGTCTCTTACTGTCCAATCAGTGCTGTCAGTGTCAGATTGTAAAGAGACACACCCCCTTGTGAAGGAGAATTTTAACACCCAGGTGTCAGCTATTCACACATTTTTAGGTGGAATGAGAGAGGAATGACAAATAAGGGTCCCGTCACACATAGCGACTCACCAGCAATCCCGACAACGATATGAACTTGTCAGGATCGCTGGTGTGTCGCTACATGATCGATGCTGAGCTGCCAAACAGGCAGATCTCAGCAGCAATCAGGACAGCGACTATGTGGGTAACAAGCGATGCACGGCGCTTAGTTACCCACAGTGTACGTTAGATACCAGCGAGCTGGTGCAGGGGAGCTGGTAACTAAGGTAAGCAGCGGGTTTCTAAGCGCCACACGGCGCTTAGAAACCCGCTGTTTACCTTGGTTGCCAGCTCGCCTGCACCAGAGCGCTGGTATCTAACGTACACATCGGGTTTCTAGGCGCCACGCGGTTATCTTGGTTACCAGCTCCTGCTCGCTGGTCCCCCACAGCGATGCGCGCTGGCCAGCGGGAGACCAACGATGGAAAAATGGACCAGGACATTCAACGACAACCAGCGATACTCAGCAGGGGGGCTGGTCGTCGCTGCGTGTCACACATAGCGAGATCGCTGGCTAGGTCGCTGTTACGTTACAAAATCGGTGACGTTTCAGCAATCTCGCTAGTGATCTCGCTTAGTGTAATGGGGCCCTAAGAGTTAGGAGAAAAGAGGAATCAAAATTTATATTTCATGGGGAATACAACTAATTACTAAACAGACATTTCAGGGGAGTGGAGACAGGTCCTGTATGTGCTCACTGAAGTAGCATGATATAGCTTGCAAAACTACAGTCAGATACAGATATCCAGTGATAAACGAATAAAAAAAGGAACAATCTGCACGGCTAAATCCACATTATTTCAAATGGGGGGGGGGGCAGCAGGTGGCTCAGGTTGGCCACTCCCTTTTTAAATATTGATTTTCCCCATTAAAATCTATTTCTTTGAGTAGTGAACTAAAATTGTAAGAAAGCCGGTTGATGACCGATAATGTCCGATAGCTCACCTCCTATAGGGATTCTCCAAGCAACATTTCTAAGGGTCATATATATTGTACAGAGTGTGGCAGCTCAAGGGTTAAGATGTAAGACCCATTGGAGATTATGTTATACTCCCAACATCCTACTTTCATGACCTAATTTGAGTTGTTTTAGAATAACCCCATTAAAGCTTTCATCTGCGAGAGGCTCCACGTAAAATCCACACGCGTTTCCATCCTTTCTTCCATGTGAGATAGTTATGGCCTCAAACAATCATTTTAAGTCACTTTTCTTTTTATGGTCTAGTGGTATTTGCTGATGTTTTTTGTTCCGAATTCTCCAAAATAGAATGTGTAGTTCATACATTTGGGACACAATCAAAAATGTTCTTCATATTTATCTTTAAAGGGAACCTGTCATGTAAAAAAAACGCTATTAACCTGCAGATGTGGGATTAATCTGCAGGTTAGTAGTATCCTGAACCTGCCTGCACTGAGAGCCCCGCTGCAGGAAGGAAATTTACTTTATTCCCCTTGGCATCCTCGGGTTTTCAGTTACCGCTCTGGGCATAGTGCATGGCGGATGTAACCGTGCCCCCACCAGAGTACAATATAGAGCCGAGTGTCAGTCAGTGCCGGGGTATGGTTTCAGCCACTGCTCACTATGTACTGAGAGTTGACGGAAGCCCCTCCATGACTGAAAACTTGAGACTGGTGGGCTAAAAGTTCATTTCCTCCTGGCAGCGGGGCTCGCAGTGCGGACACCTGGCAGGTTCAGAATGCTATTAACCTGCAGATTAACCCCGTAGCTTTTTTTTTTTTTTTTTATATTACAGAGTCCCTATAACCTGAGTTTGAGAATTTTTAGGGACTGGAGTGAGACGCAAGAAAAAATACAACATTTGGTAACAGTCGCATTTCCTGATTCTGTATGAAACATTTGATAAGCAAAGTTAAGAAAAAATTTTTTTTTTTAAAAAAGGACTTAAAAATGGTGTAAAAGAGAATAAGGCACAAATACTAAATTAATTACTCCAGAAAACTGGAGAAACAGCAATGATGAATCAGGATCTATGAGTGTGATAGGAAATGTAGCCTTCATCACTGAGAAAATAAATCAGAAAGAAAACTTGCACTAGAGAATTGGAACTGGGCATCTGTAGCTATCGCGGATTGATGAATCAAAATGGGAAATCTCTGACAGTGACAACTATCAGTCAAGCATGATGGGAAAGACGTTAATAGTGTGGACATCTATAGCACATGCAGTTGACGATTCGCTTTATTTCCCCGATTGTTGCCTCCCCAATAACTGTTGGCTCAATGAGCACCTGGCGGATGATCCCTTTAGTTTAGAGGGTGTATTGGCAACCTTAGTAATAATGCAAATAAATTGCCAGGTCTAGCAGTTACATCAATAGTCCATGTCTACTGCCTCCTATCTGCTGGAATCCCTGGGGTCTCTCTTAATTTGTAGGCCCGGAACGAAGTCATTGTTGCAGAGTAATGCATGCATGTCATCAGGCAGGGTGTACTAATCAATACTGACATGGCCGCTGGACCATGATCCTGCGCATTGATTTGTTCATTTCTACTTTAAATGTGGGCAACTGTAAGACAGCGGCATGTCTCCAGTGATTTAATACACTACAGCTTATATTTTTTTGTGACAGGGAACCTGTCATGTTGGATCTTATTTGTAGGCAAGATGTTATAGAGCAGGAGGAGCTGATCAGATTTGTGGGAAAAGTTTCAGTAAACCTTCAATTTCATTCACTGAAATCCCCGATGTCTGTATACGAGTCCAGTGGGCGGTCCTACTCAGTGATCTGACACTGCATGCATGTCTATGCATACAGAGATATCTGTCTATCACTAGTAGGACCGCCCACTGGACTCATACAAATACAAGCACCAGGAATTTAGTGAATAAAATACCAGTTATACTGAATCTTTTCCAGCAAACAAAAATATAGTGTTAATCTACAAGTAAATAGCATCACAATGCATCATGGCCATCTTGCCGAAAGTCCAGTTACAGGTAGAAAGTGAACTTATTTCCACCTGGGAGCCACTGGCTCCGAGTTATGTGGGTGGGCATGGAGCGACTTCGGGCCCACTCACAGCACCGCTCACTATACTGCAAGCATGCCCTGGCACTTTGATTTGTAGATCGCTCTGCTCTATGTAATGTTCTCACAACTGACGTCCATCAGCCAGGTCAGTAATCTGTGACTGCTGGAGGGGAGGGTTGTAAATCTTCTTACCCTCTGCATTCCCGGCTCTTCTTTTAATTACCCAGTCTGGCAAGACATCGTGTGTGTGTGTCATGGCCTCAATGATGACGTTTTGCCAGCCTGGCTAAACCACAAAAAAAGGGGTCAGGAATGCCAGGAGGTAAGAAGATTCGCAAGCCTCCCATCAAGCTTTCCCAGATTACTGACCAGGCCGATGGTCCAGAGTCCTGAAAATCGATTGTCCCATCTCTACCTTTAAGCACTATTCACATTATGTTAAAAGCCCTAAGTATACCAACATATAGACCAAAAGGACTCTTTTTTGAGCTCTGTTAAGTAAATACAGCCATATGGATGTGACATGAGCAGACATTTCCAACTTCAAGTAATAAATATCCCTTTTTACTAATCTCACCAACTCTTGTGAACAAAGGAAATGGTTTTTATCAGGAAAAAAAAAAAACCTTTTAGCTGTTGCAACACTAAACACTAAGTGCTGTGAGATGTCATCATGTGAAAAGAGGAATATTTTAATCTTGGAGAGAAGAACACAAATGTCTGACAGGAAGTTACAGTGGATGTGGTTTCCATCAATTCAGTAGAACCTTTCACAATACACCACAAAGCAGGCCGATAACATGCTCCACGTTACACAGGGCATGCTTAGCGGCCATCTTTAGGTCTCGCTGGCACCACTCACCTTCAGTACGTCTCCTCGTTTGAAGCTAAGCTCATCGTCTGCTGTTGCTTTGAAGTCATATTTTGCTATGGCTTCCATGGTTGCCGCAGCGTCCCTGCCCTGCGGGGACCTTCAAAACAGGGCTGGACCCCTCTGCTGCCCACACCACGTCAATGCCACCTGGCGCAGCACGAACGGCTCGTCACCCACCTCACGTTACGTTTCCGTGTTTGCGGCCTGCAGAAAAGAAGAGCCCATTATTTGAAAGAGTTAAGTAATCATATCGTGGGCAAATATAAGGCTGGGGCTACACGGCCCGCGACACTAAAAACGCAGTATTGCACGGTGACATCTCATCTAATGGTTTCCTATGGCGAGAGTCACGTTTCTTAACGTGTTGGATCTCCTGTGACAAGTCACACACGTCTCACTTACCATAGACTTCAATGCAAGCTACATGCAAATTTCCTATTTCCCAATTTGGCCATATTTTTACAGCAAATTCCCAGCTTTAAAATAGTTACACGACAGCAAGTGGCACATGTCGCCATGTAACATGTCACTGTATAACCATTAACTAATACTCCTCAATAATATTAGTGTAAATGGCATACAGCACCAATACCACAAACATCTCTTCGCATTAGTGTTAGAGGCGTGCAGTGCTATTTCTCCCATCAAAATCACTGACTCCATAATGGAACCCATTGTGGGATGTAGGTGGTATCCATCGTAGGATAGATGCATTGTGGCTTCAATTATAATACAAGTGTGAATACCCCCCAATATATGCACCTAATTGCTCCTACAACCACTTATGGGGAGAATTACAATTGTGATGCCCCATTCCCAAGGGGTATCTAAGCATTGATGAATGCTACCTGCCCAGACCTCTTACAAATGTCACCGGACGAGGCCTACTTCCCTTTCTGTATTCAGCTGAAGCATGTGTTGCAACACACACTGTTTTCAGGTCAATATGCCAATAAAATATTTGCACAATAAATGCAAAAACGGCCACACTGAGAAAAAAAAAAATGTTGAAAGCTAGTACCAGGAGATTGGTAGGCCATGTGGAAGAAACTAACACCGAATACAACACAAAAACGATGGTGCATCATGGAGATACAGATATCACGTGACACTGGATGCAGCGCTGTCAACGGGACAGCTGCGCTGTAGCCAATAACAGATGCAGGGAGCTGTGGTGGAGACTTAGCTCTAGACTTGGCAGAGGGTAACAATTTTAACAAACGTAAGGACTGGTATTTTCTGAAAGGGGACAACCGCTTTAAATGGTCACTGTGCTTTCAGACAAGTTGATCTCATTTAATAGATAATGGGCTACATAGGCTATATGCAAATCATCGTTTGTATACATTTATCTGCCTTATCCCTGGCAAATATCACTCCCAAGTGATGGCCATGAGGTGTACCCCTTGTGTAACTTGCTGTCCACTGCCTGTTGTCAAGTGTAATCCGTCTCTAGCAGCAGAGATGCCAAAGCACATTACAGGAGGCAGATTCTAATGCAGATCATTGTCCTACACATAGATCTTAACATAGATCTTAACAGCTCATTTGCATATTTAAGAAAAACATGGAGACCTCTGGAATACGACATCAGAACGCAGATATCAAGGTATCATTTTATTCAGCTTACTATGATCTACATACCCATATAGATGGATTAAGAAGGTTGATCTGCATTAGAATCTGCCTCCTGTAATGCGTTTTGGCAAATCTTAACGTCAATAAGAACTATCTTCAGTGTAAAGAAAAACAAGTAGGTCTGGAAGTGATGATATGGCCCCCGCAGAGCCGTGATCTGAACATTACCAAGTCTGATTGGGATTAGAGAGAAGAATTAAGGGCCCGTCTCACACAACGATCTCGCTAGCGAGATCGGTGCTGAGTCACTAGTTTTGTGACGTAGCACCGAGCTCACCAGCGATATCGCTGTGTGTGACATTCAGCAACGATCAGCCCCCCTGCCGGGTATCGCTGATCGTCGCTGAAATGTCAGGACATTATTTTGATCGCTGGTCTCCCGCTGACAGGCACGCATCGCTGCGTGTGACAGGCGGGAGACCAGCGATCCGCTGGTAACCAAGGTACACAGCGGGTTTCCAGGCGCGGGGCTGTGCCTAGAAACCCGCTGTGTACCTTGGATACCAGCGCCCTGCTGCAGGGAGCTGGTAACCAAGGTACACAGCGGTTTTCCAGGCGCTGGTATCCAAGGTACACTGCGGGTAACTAGCGATGTTTACCCGCAGTGTCCTTGTGCTGATCGCTGCCTGAGCTGCCTGTTTGGTAGTTCAGCAGCGATAATATAGCGATACACCAGCGATCCTGATCGTTGTCGGGATCGCTGGTGTATCGCTATGTGAGACCCAGCCTTTAGTGCAAGCCTACATCCACAGAAGATCTGTGGTTGGTTCTCCAAGATGTGTGGAGAGTTCCTACAAAAACTGTAAGTGTACCTAGAAGAACTGATGCTGTTCTGAAGACAAATGCTGGTCATGCCATATATTGATTTGATTTAGATTTTTCTTTTGTTCATTTACTTTTCATCCTGTTAATTGATAAAAAGAAACAAATACACACTTCTTACACCAGAACACCACTTTGCTAGCAGCGGATGCTTGAAGTTGGCTGGATCCGGACAGCTTCAGAGCAGCACTTGATAGCTTTTTCACAGTTTGCAAATATGCGCCCTTTGTATAGGAAGCCAGATACCACAGAGGTGGCCGGTAGCCCAGGCAACAAGTGGTCCACAATATTATATAGTATTAAAAATCCCTACATTATGAAGAGTGGGTTGGATTTTAAAAAGGGGTAAATTGCAAAGTTTCTTGTTTTTCAAGCACTTTGCAACTATAGCCATTTAGGAAGCGAGACAACCGCTATCCAGTTACTCTCACTTCCTTGTCAGCAGATGAGAGGCACTGCTGACGTTCCATCGACAATCGTTTTTTAGGTCTCAGGTACACATGCCATTTTAAGAATTGGATGGGTGCACAATACCTGCCAACCGAGTATACATTACCCCTGCTGATAGCTGCAGGAGGCCATGTGTGCTACGCCAGCAGCGCCTCTCACCTCTTATGTATGTATAGCAATACCATTTTACAATAATATTATAATTTTATTTCTATAGCACCGACATATTCCGCAGCACTTTACATTATAGAGGGGACTTGTACAGACAATAGACATTACAGAATAACAATAATCACATAAATCAACAGATACCAGGAGGAGTGAGAGCCCTGCTTGCATGCTTACAGTCTATGAACAGTAGTTACTATTCTGGTTTCGCGCAGTTCTTAAATCAGACTGATATTGGAATATGATGTATACATAGCAGACTGAATTGTACAACGGCAGCTGATTACTGTTTATAGAAATGCTCGCACTGCAACAAATAGTTGAACCGTGCAAGCTATTTGTGCAATCTGGGGAATCGCTGGCATCCAGAATATGGATTGAGTCTCAAAGTGCATATTTGGGGAGTCAGAAATATGCCTATAGACCTTATGGTTTTTGGATACATTTTTATTTAGGCCATTGACAACTTCTTTCACTTTTTGCTTTACATAGTTATGTACCAGGAAGGGCTCAGCACTAACAAAATAAATAAATGTTGACAAGGTGCAGCTATTTGTCACAATGACACCATGGTTTCCAATCTTATAAAAGCCATGTTGGATCCCACTGACTTGGAATTGACATATTAGTGACTTAAAACTGAAAAGGTCACTTTAAGGCCATATCCCCACACAGCTTAAAGAGGTTGGCCACCTTTGAGGAACATTATTTATTATTTTTATTTAAATACATGTATTTTAGGTTAAAAACAGTTTTGCATTTGAGTTTCATTGACCATGTTGCACCGTTTCCCTTCGATGGCCTCTGTGATATACCATCTATTGCTGCGATGTGATGCTTGGCATTAGTGTATCATAGTATTTGTCAGCTGAAGGAGTCGGCGGTCCAAAGCATCGGCAGGATCCAAGCAGAGGAGAGTGAAGTCTGTGATCTGTGCATACGTCCTCAGAGTACTGTCAATCGCTGAAAGGTCGGCGGTCCAAAGCATCGGCAGGATCCGAGCAGAGAGTGAAGTCTGTGATCTGCGCATACGTCCTCAGAGTACTGTCAATCACTGAAAGGTCGGCGGTCCAAAGCAGGGTGGATTTGAATTAAATCAAACTGATTTAAATCACGATTTAAATCACTAGTCAGTAAGGCTTGATTTAAATCAGTGATTTAAATCAAAGTTTCTACCTAAACTAGTTCTTGCTACTTTAACATGCAAGTAGATGAAGATTTTTAGAATCACTTTTTATATTACTTTTTTCTCCCCAGTTTAATGGGTTAATCATTCATATTTGGACACCACTGTTCTGTTGTACTTAGGAAGGAGAAAAATAATCCTGACCTTAATAACAATTTAAATAGATTTATTCAACTGAAACAATAACAACATTACAGCATAAGTTATTTGCTTAAACAAACATCCATGTTTGTTAACTAATTTGGCTAAACAAAATATATATATATTTTAAGAAACTTAGACTGTCAGCCCAGCCGACACATGAAAAACTTAAATACTACTGTTCCTGCTGTCCTCTGTAGCTCACTCGTCGTCATCTTCATCATCATCTTCTTCTTTGTTCCTATTCATAATCTGGAAAAGAAAAACAAGCTTTCCTGCTTTATTGGGTCCCAACCGATTTCTCAATTTAGAATGAATAAGTCCAAAGGAAGAGAATATTCTTTCAACGCCTGCAGAAGAAGCTACTGCTGTTAAAAGTGAAATCATTACTTGAACAGTCTCTAAATCCAAGGCTTAAGTTACTTCCACCAGTTTACTGGTGTGACCTTCCTTAAAATATCTTCAGCAAACATATATTTCTTGAATGGTTCCCCCTTAGCTCTGAAGTTTATTATAGTTGGCATTAAAGATGGATGATTGCTGGATACCCATGTCATAGCTAACTCCTCTTCCTCAGCACTTAGGTTTTGACCCTGATATTGGATATTGACAATATTTGCCAAAAAATGAGCTGGAGTCAGTGCTTGTCCCATTGTTTGTTTACTGCTTGTAATTTAATTCTGTCCATGTGTAGTTCTGTTTTTAAGTGTTCACTCAGTTCCTTCCAAATTTCAACAGCATCCGCAATAAAACAGCTATTTTTCTGTATTTTGTTTAAAGCTTGAGAGATGGGTTTCAGGAAGCTCAGCATATGTTCAACATTTCTCTTAAGCCCAATGTTGAGGATTTTGGCCCTGACAGTGCCATCTATTTTATCTCGATTTTCTTCACAAAGTGTCATCAGAATAGGCCAGTTTTTGATATACTGCTCAAAACAGTCCACCACAGAGTTCCATCTAACATCTTGTGGGAGCGTTAGCTTGGTTCCACCCATCCTTTTCAGAGCTGCTGCAGCAAAATGATTATTACGGAAGTATTTAGCAATTTCAACAACATTAGCCTTTATTTCTGGAACACAAGTCTTTGGCTAAGAGGTGCAGCAAATGAGCACTGCAACCATATGTTATTAGCTTTGTATTCCCTCCCTGCTCTTCTAAATTTCTTCTCATCTTGGATACGTTTGCAGCATTGTCAGTGACCAAACTGTGTACTAGACATTTGAATTTTTGTTCACATGTTGTTATAGCTTTTACTGCCACTTCTTGTAAGTATTCTGCTGTGTGTGCATTTCCTGACGTATCAGTTGTTTGTGCAAGGAAGACTTTACCTTCTTCTGTTGTTATACAAGCACATACAATAGGATCATTGTGGACATTACTCCACCCATCAATACTTAGGTTAACAATTCTACCCTCCAGAGCTGTTGCACATTTCCATTTCTCTGTCATACACTTGATCCCGCAGTTTCCCTGCAACATCAGCTCTGCTGGGTGGACTGTATCCTGGTCTCAGTGACTGAACCATATTAATGAAATGTGGGTTCTCAGTCAGACGGAAAGAAGAGTTGTTGCATAAATAAACTGGGCAATTTTTTCATCAATCAATCTTTTTCTAATCTGCTAGTTCTTATCACAAACCTATCTATGGTGGTTCCAGGAGGTAAAGGTTTTTTCTTCCTTTTGGGTATGGTGATATGTGGCTGTGGGTGTCTGATGATGATGCTGCTGCTAATGAAGCACTATCCTGGATGGATAACTCTGAAACTGTAGAACAGGATGATGGTGATCTTGGAGGTGGATAGTTTCCAGAATCCATGAATTCCCCTAAACAAAAAAAGTCAATGCTGTTATTTTATTGTTTATACAATTTCTGCTTATTGTACACAACACAGCACTGCCCCAAAAGGAATATTTGTTTTTCTTCATAACTGTACCAAATGACAGTAACATGCAGTAATAATAAGAAATATAATTTTTCTCACACATGACAGTTCAGTCTTTAGAAATAGGATTCAATAAAAATGTTTACCAACCTGAAGATCCTGCCTGTTCAGAAGTGTTTCTTTGGTCATCTTCATCACCGCACTTCTCATGATGTTGCCTCATTCGCGCCACCAGGCCTTGCATCTCTTTGTTGCATCGTTTGCATTTTGCACGCATGCCTGCCTTACCGATAGGCGAAGGAGCTTCATTAAAATATTCCCAAACTGGGTCTCTTTTATGGCCTGCTGCCATTATAAGGAAAGAATGTAATAAACCTCAGACCGTACACACAAACAGATCCAGACTTGTCTGTCTGTGGCTATGCTGCAGTATTGTGCTCAAAGTTTCACTTTCATTTTCTTGTCTGCTTGCCCTTCCTCCTCCTCACACTTAGATTCACATTCTTCTTGTGTTGTGCAGATCTATTCCACTCCAAACAATCAGAAACATATTGTCTAACTTCTTGGACTTGGCACTGAAGGGGTTGATTCTGTATTCATATAGGTTTGTAGAACAATAGGATTAAGGTCTTTTTCTCAACTCTGTTCATGTTGTAACATTTTTGCCGTGAAGAAGAGGCTGGGACCTCTGCGGAGTCAAATTCAGTTTTGAGAACTGCGTAAGTAAAGCGAGCGTCTGTGATAATATAGGAGAGAAACTGCCCACTAATCCTACAGAAACCTCTGGAAGAGCATGGCATTGTGAATGTTACACATATACAGCCTTTATTCTACTGAGTTAAACAACTCAGCTTTATCTCATGATGGAAGAACCTTTGGATGGTAAAATATTTTCCTCAAAAAGCAGTTTATTGAAAAAAATCCGATTTAAATCCAAAAAATCCGATTTAAATCAAAAAAATCCGATTTTTTGATTTTTTTTAAAAAATCATTGATTTTTATCCACCTTGGTCCAAAGCATCGGCAGGATCCAAGCACAGGAGAGTGAAGTCTGATCTGCGCATACGTCCTCAGAGTGCTGTCAATCAGTGAAAGGTCGGCGGTCCAAAGCATCAGCAGGATCCAAGCAGAGGAGAGTGAAGTCTATGATCTGCGCATACTTCCTCAGAGTACTGTCAATCACTGAAAGGTCGGCGGTCCAAAGCATCAGCAGGATCCAAGCAGAGGAGAGTGAAGTCTGTGATCTGCGCATACTTCCTCAGAGTACTGTCAATCACTGAAAGGTCGGCGGTCCAAAGCATCGGCAGGATCCGAGCAGAGAGTGATGTCTGATTTGCGCATACGTCCTCAGAGTGCTGTCAATCAGTGAAAGGTCGGCGGTCCAAAGCATCAGCAGGATCCAAGCAGAGGAGAGTGAAGTCTATGATCTGCGCATACTTCCTCAGAGTACTGTCAATCACTGAAAGGTCGGCGGTCCAAAGCATCAGCAGGATCCAAGCAGAGGAGAGTGAAGTCTGTGATCTGCGCATACTTCCTCAGAGTACTGTCAATCACTGAAAGGTCGGCGGTCCAAAGCATCGGCAGGATCCGAGCAGAGAGTGATGTCTGATCTGCGCATACGTCCTCAGAGTGCTGTCAATCAGTGAAAGGTCGGCGGTCCAAAGCATCAGCAGGATCCAAGCAGAGGAGAGTGAAATCTGTGATCTGCGCATACGTCTCAGAGTGCTGTCAATCAGTGAAAGGTCGGCGGTCCAAAGCATCAGCAGGATCCAAGCAGAGGAGAGTGAAGTCTATGATCTGCGCATACTTCCTCAGAGTACTGTCAATCACTGAAAGGTCGCGGTCCAAAGCATCAGCAGGATCCAAGCAGAGGAGAGTGAAGTCTGTGATCTGCGCATACTTCCTCAGAGTACTGTCAATCACTGAAAGGTCGGCGGTCCAAAGCATCGGCAGGATCCGAGCAGAGAGTGATGTCTGATCTGCGCATACGTCCTCAGAGTGCTGTCAATCAGTGAAAGGTCGGCGGTCCAAAGCATCAGCAGGATCCAAGCAGAGGAGAGTGAAGTCTATGATCTGCGCATACTTCCTCAGAGTACTGTCAATCACTGAAAGGTCGGCGGTCCAAAGCATCAGCAGGATCCAAGCAGAGGAGAGTGAAGTCTGTGATCTGCGCATACTTCCTCAGAGTACTGTCAATCACTGAAAGGTCGGCGGTCCAAAGCATCGGCAGGATCCGAGCAGAGAGTGATGTCTGATCTGCGCATACGTCCTCAGAGTGCTGTCAATCAGTGAAAGGTCGGCGGTCCAAAGCATCAGCAGGATCCAAGCAGAGGAGAGTGAAGTCTGTGATCTGCGCATACTTCCTCAGAGTACTGTCAATCACTGAAAGGTCGGCGGTCCAAAGCATCGGCAGGATCCGAGCAGAGAGTGATGTCTGTGATCTGCGCATACGTGCTCAGTCATGTCAATCACTGAAAGGTCGGCGGTCCAAAGCATTGGCACGATCCGAGTATATGAGAAAATTGGTCCGATTATGTTAATCACACTGATCATAGTCTGATCCAATTTTCTAGGATGTAGAGCATTAAAAAAAAAAAAATTCTTCATTTTTTTAGCCTGTCCGAGAAAATCAAGTCAAAACAATGGCTATCACTAGTCTGATTTTTACAGTCATGTGCACGAGCACTTTAAAGAAGGTGTCCACTACTTTTATATTAATATCCTATTCTTAGGAGAGGGCATCAATGTCTGATTGGCTGGGGTCCGGTACTCGGCATCCCCGCCGATCAGCTGTTATCGATGCCAGCTCCTTTAAGATGATTTTTGGCCACAGACAACATTAAAGTTGAACATGCAGGGAAAAAAATTAAAGCCAAACTGTGCAACATTTTTAATGGAACACAATTGCAAAAATTATTTATAGGCTCCAATATATGTATTTAAATTAAAAAAAAACAAAAAAAAAAAAACATTTAACCCCTTAACACCCCCCTCCTCCTCCCCAAGGTGGTTTGCACGTTAATGACCGGGCCAATTTTCACAATTCTGACCACTGTCCCTTTATGAGGTTATAACTCTGGAACGCTTCAACGGATCTTGGTGATTCTGTGATTGCTTTTTCGTGACATATTGTACTTCACGTTAGTGGTAAATTTTCTTCGATATAATTTGCGTTTGTGAAAAAATGGAAATTTGGCAAAAGTTTTGCAATTTTTCAACTTTTTATGCCCTTAAATCACAAACTTGTATCGTACAAAATAGTTAATAACATTTCCCACATGTCTACTTTACATCAGCACAATTTTGGAACCAAATTTTTTTTTGTTAGGAAGTTATAAGGGTTAAAAGTTGACCAGTGATTTGAAGTCACTTTGAGAAGACTATATGATAGAAAATACCCCAAAGTGACACCATTCTAAAAACTGCACCCCTCAAGGTGCTCAAAACCACGTTCAAGAAGTTTATTAACCCTCTAGGTGCTTCACAGGAATTTTTGGAACATTTAAAAAAAAATGAACATTAAACTTTTTTTTTACAAAAAATTTACTTCAGATCCAATTTGTTTTATTTTACCAAAGGAAAAACAGGAGAAATTGGACCCCAAAAGTTGTTGTACAATTTGTCCTGAGAACACTGATACCCCATATGTGGGGGTAAACCACTGTTTGGGCGCATGGCAGAACTTGGAAGGGAAGGAGCGCCGTTTGACTTTTTCAACGCAGAATTGGCTGGAATTAAGATAGGACACCATGTCACGTTTGGAGAGCCCGATGTGCCTAAACAGTGGAAACCACCCACAAGTGACACCATTTTGGAAACTAGACCCCTCAAGGAACTTATTGAGATGTGTGGTGAGCATTTTCAACCCCAAGTGCTTCACAGAAGCTTATAATGTAGAGCCGTAAAAATAAAAAATCATTTTTTTTTTTTTTCACAAAAATGATCTTTTCGCCCCCAATTTTTTATTTTCCCAAGGGTAACAGGAGAAATTGGACCCCAAGAGTTGTTGTACAATTTGTCCTGAGTATGCTGATAACACATATGTGGGAGTAAACCACTGTTTGGGCACATGGCAGAGCTCGGAAGGAAAGGATCGCCGTTTAACTTTTTCAATGCAGAATTGGCTGAAATTGAGATCAGATGCCATGTCGCATTTGGAGAGCCCCTGATGTGCCTAAACAGTGGAAACTCCCCCAATTCTAACTTCAACCCTAACCCCAACACACCCTTAATCCCAACCCTAACCCCAACCCTAATCTCAACGCTAATGCCAACCCCAACCCTAACACAAACCCTAACTTTAGCCCCAACCCTAACGGGAAAATGGAAATTTTTTATTTTATTATTTTTCCTTAACTAAAGGAGTGATAAAGGGGGTTTGATTTACTATTTATAGCGGGTTTTTATATTGGATTTTTATGTTTGGCTGCTGTCACACACTAAAAGATGCTTTTTATTGCAAAAAATATTTTTTGCATCACCACATTTTGAGAGCTATAATTTTTCCACATTGTTTCCATATTTTGGCCCACAGAGTCATATGAGGTCTTGTTTTTTGAGGGATGAGCTGACGTTTTTATTGGTACCATTTTCGTGCACATGTCATTTTTTGATCGCTTTCTATTCTGATTTTTGGGAGACAGAGTGAGCAAAAACCAGCAGTTCATTAATTTCTTTTGGGGGGGGTGGCGGCGCAGGCGATTACACCGTTCCATGTGTGCTAAAATTGATAAAGCAGTTTTATTCTTCGGGTCAGTATGATTACAGCAATACCTCATTTATATTTTTTTAGGTTTTGGCGCTTTTACACAATAAACACTATTTTATAGAAAAAAAATTATTTTAGCATTGCTTTATTCTGCGAGCTATAACTTTTTATTTTTTCGCTGATGATGGTGTATGGCAGCTCGTTTTTTTGCGGGACAAGATGACGTTTTCAGCGGTACCATGTTTATTTATATCCGTCTTTTTGATTGCGTGTTATTCCACTTTTTGTTCGGCGGTATGATGAAGCATTTTTTTATGGTGTTTACTAAAGGGGTTAAATAGTGGGACCATTTTATAAGCTGGGTCATTAAGGATGCGGCAATACCAAATATGTGCGTACTTTTGTTTAGATTTATTTTAATTCAAATATTGATTTAGTGATAGAATAAATATTTATTTTTTTTTTAAATATTTTTACAATTATTAAATTTTTTTTTTTTTTTTTATTTCATTCTTACTTTTACACTGTGTCCCACTATGCAACACTCATTTTGTGCAGGCTGATCGCTTCTATAGCATGCAGATGAAGCAGCATCATGACATCGGGTTACCATGGGAGTGATCGGGACCCCGCGTCATGCCACGGGGTCTCTGATCCAAAGGCAGAGGGACCGTCAGCCCCTCTGCCGGCACTGGAACACTGCGATCATGTTTGATCGCAGTGTTCTGGGGGTTAAAGTGCCGGCAGCGGTCCGTGACCGCTCCTGGCACTTAGTGCCGGGTATCAGCTGTGAGAATCAGCTGAATCCCGGCCGCGATCGGCCGCGCACCCCGTGTGCGCGGCCGATTGGCATCATGTACTATTCCATCTAAGACCATTAAGTCCCAGGTCACATGGACGGAATAGTACGTCTGGGGTCAGAAAGGAGTTAAATACAGTTTTTTTCGCTGATTTTTTGTGCAGAAAAAATCTGTTACATTTAACAATCCATGCAAAGTGAATGTGATTTCATAAATACTCATACCCATTATGGACTTAAAGATGCTATAGAACTGTGGCTGTTTGGTTACTGTTTCCTTCACAGGCTTCTTTGGGGCGCTTGTAAAAAAAAACGCATAAAAAGAGGGAAAATTAAAAAAAAAAAAAAAAAATGCAAAACCAACCCACTATAATGTGAGAATATTGTTATTGCATATTATGGTCCAGTCACCTGCAAAAGCATACAGATAAAATGCAGCAGAAAAAAACGCAGCATTTCACGCCACTTGTGAATGTGGTCTAAAGAGGATCTGTCACCTCTCCAGATATTATATGTTTTACTAATGCTTAAGATTTTCCATTAAATACAAAGTCTGGGAATACAAAGGTCGTAGGGGGTCAACTTCTCTGCGCCCTTTCCAGAGTGGCCCCCGCTGTCGAGCTCATGGCCTGGATGGCAGTTTCCTCAGTGGTGTCAGTGACCAGACCCATAAACTGACCACTGGGACCACCTTGAATCGTACATATGGTTGTCTTCATTCAAAAAAAAAACGTTTAAGTGACCAAAAATGACATCATACCAATAAATTATACTGGGAAATCCTACAGGGAAATCCTAAGCTCTCACCCCAGACTTGAGAAATTCAGATAAAACCTAAACTCAGCAAAATGTGGTGGGTGAGAGATGATAACGCTTTCACTACCAGATGCTGATCAAGATAACTAGGACACTTTAGGAAGATATAGGGCAGTATGTAGTAGACGCTATTTTGGCGCGGTCACTCTGGCTTTCTTATACTATGTACTTACTAATACTTGTTTGGCGAATCATCTGAAACTTCTCTAGAGAAAGGAAGGAACATCAGAATACGCCAGGCATTGGCAGTCGCTACTGTTCCTAACACCACGTATTGGGTCGAGATACACTTTCAATACAACGTGGGCACTGCCTTGTTGGACATCTCACAAGATGGGCACCCTCTTTCTATTGTTTTATGTGGCTGTTTGATACTTATGTATTTAGCCGGATTCCATCATCCATACAGAGCTTCTAATGACAAAGCCATCAAAAAGCAGAGTAAGGTCTGATTTTCACATACATGTATTGTGTTGGGCTTTTTTTACGGACGGCACATGGACACATTATAGCCTATGGTTGCATTCACATGCCTTTTCTTGTATTTGCAGACCAATGGGGACAAGTCTTAATTTGGTCCGATTCAGTTCAAATATGAAACAAAATGCGTGCTGGCATCTGTGTGCTGTCTGTTAATGTGCATCGTGGACGTCATCACCCCACAGGTGATCGCAATTTTATACAAAAAACTGAGTTTCCGAGAAGCACACCGCGTTCTCTGAGCAGTGGAGAGAGATAGGGCAAGCACTGGCTCTTGTTAACGAGATTGCTGTGCATGGAATCTTAAGGGTATGCCACACTAAGCGAGATCGTAAACGAGATCGCTAACGAGATCACTAAAACGTCACTATTTAGCGATCTCGTTAGCGACCTCGTTGTGTGTGGCATGTAGCAACGATGTGGCCCCTGCTGTGATGTCGCCGATCGTTCACTAGCGTTCTGGACCGTTTTTTGATCGTTGGCGTCCCGCTGGTGAGCCTATATCGCTGTGTTTGGCACCTTTTGCGAACGACGAGCGACCTCGTTTGTGACGCATATGGTGTTTACCGTCACGGAGTGGATCGCAATATCTGTAAGTTCTCTTTTGCGTCACAGAGAGGATCGCAGAAGTTGCAAAGCAGGCTAGCAGGACGCAGAGAGCAGGAGTGATGCTGGAAATTCCTATGAATCAGAAGCGCTCAGTACATGCTAATGACAGATCCTAACGACCGCCAAAGTCGTTAAAGAGATCGCTGACCGCTGATGAGTCGTTTATGAGATCTCCTGTTTGGCAGCTACTAGCGACCTAAAAGAGATCACACCAACGATCTCGTTAGCTTGCGTCGTTATCGAGATCGCTAACGAGATCGCTAAGTGTGGCAGTACCTTTAGGCTGTTTCCACAGTCAGGAAACATTCAGGATTAGCTGCGGACTGGACGCTGCATCCTGCCGCAGTGTCCAGATGTTACAGCATGGGGGAGGGGATTTTATAAAATCTCGTCTTCACTATACGTGCAGGGCCGCATCCGACGGCCCTGTGTATCCAGACATGTGGCGCGTCTTTCTAGACTGCAGCATGTCTATTTATCTTGCGGAGACGCTCCATCTCCGCAACATAAATAACCCAGTCTATGGATAGGATGCGGTGATTCCGTATGTGTTCAATGAACACATCTGGAATCACAGCGCGTACAAAAGGGGGCAGCGTCCAAAGTGCTGCCAGTACGCAGTGTGGACACATACCCTTAGGCTAGGAGTACACCTCTACTTAGGCTGTGACAGCCTTTACACAACTGAAGTTCACTCAATGCCTTGACAAGCAAGTCACAAAAACCCAACTCGGTTTGATTTTTTCCAACTTGCTTGTCGTGGTAGCGTAGGTGTCACAAACCAACCCCATTCACTCCTATAGTGCCGCAATGTAGCAGCGATACTGGATGAACTTTGGACGTGCAACGGCTGTCAAGGGCATATTAGCCATAGCCTCATGGGCTAAGCTGTATCAAGAGCAACTTGTTCTGAAAAACCACAAAGAAAAAATGATCATCTCACCCATCATCGAGTGCACAGAATCCCACAATCCAGGGGGAAGCAGTCCATGTAGAAGAAGAAATGGATCTAGCACTTCAGCTAAAAACCCAGGCTTTATTTCATGCTTTAAAAACAGTGTCAGAGTAAAGTTCACACTTGACATGGATTATGTATCATATCCGAGGAGACAGTCCCACGAGAAATTAATTAACAAGGTTGACGCGTTTCGAAGCAATTCTTCTTAATCATAACCTGATTTCAAAGGTGCAACTCAAAATATAGAAAACTCACTATGCTCTAAGAGGCACAATGGTTGTCTGGCTTAGCTAGTATCCCTCATCATGTTAGTAGGCTAGTTAAAGGGTATGACACGGATATCATAGCGACAAAAACAAAAAAAAGACATCTCAAGAGAGGGGACATATCACCCTCACATTGAACATATGGAACTAATTATAATTAGGGAAGAGAGAAACTAATTAAAACAGGGGAAATGAGAGAGACAGACATAAAATGCCAACCTCCATTGAAGCAGGGGCATCCTGCAGTGACCAGGTAATTACAGCAGAGATATTTGCTGGGAAGACAAATTCTGAGATTAATTTATGCAGAGGTGAGGAAGCACGCTTCCAAACCAAAGAGCTTCTTCTCATCAAAGAATCTTTCTAGAACTTTTTGAGCCAGTGGTCAGTGATGAATATTGTGTTGCAGCAAATGGTCATACATAAACAATGCCTACCTTTCTGGACCAAATATATAAAATGTAATTACTCCTCACACCCCTGAAAACATATGCTACCTGTAACGGGTGTGCCTGTATAACTGATATGTGGTGGCAGCTAGTAATGTTCTTTTTGTTATTTTGGAGTTGGCAGTGACTGTACTGGGATATAGATAGATAGATATATCTATCTCTCTCTATATATATTCCATGCATTGGAATCAGAGATGTATATACCATATACTCACTGCAAGTTCCCCGATAAATGGCATAGTAGTGGAAGCAGCTGCGACCTCGTCCATCATTCATCAGCCAATTGCTTAATTGTCCTGACAGCAGAGTTGCGTCCTCTGATAAAAAAGTGACAGCGGTGGGATCTGTGTGATCTCCTCATTATTATCTGTGATAAACCGGGGACAGCGGTGGATCTGCATGACCCCTGGCTGTTATCCTTGACAACAGACCTATAGATTAGCTAATGGACAAGAAAAATATCTTAAATGGATACTGTTAGGGTGATTTCACTTCTGAAACTAGCAGTATGACTGTATAGTTGCCCTAGTACAAATAACAAATGATAGTAGTGTTGTAGTAACCTGATATGCCATTGTGGAGAAATCAAGCCTTGTGGCCTTGAAGAGAACCTGGCAATACGCGCTTGTAATGGAAAGACATGGCTGTAATACCGATTACACCGATACCTTTGGTGAAGAAATCCTCTTTCGTTGTTCTTCTTAAATCACCACCTGCTAATTAGATTTTGGTGCACAGGGGCCGGACTGTACACAGGGTCTTCTACTTGCTGTCTGTGATTCCCTGGCCCCTCGGTCTGCCTCTGTTCTTTGTGTGACAGGTCACTGTTGAGATTGCAGAGGAGGCCGATTATTCACAGACCACAGGCAGGCGGAGGGGCTGGAAATCACAGACACCGAGGAGAAGACCCCGTGTACAGTCCGGCCCAAGTGCACCAAAATCTAATTAGCAGATGGGGATTAAAGAAGAACAAAGCGAATTCTTCACAAAAAGTATCAATTTAATCTGTATTACAGCGTTAATACAGCAATGTTTTTACATTACAAACTTGTGCCGACAGGTTCCCTTTAACCCCTTTACCCCCGAGGGTGGTTTTCACGTTAATGACCGGGCCAATTTTTTACAATTCTGACCACTGTCTCTTTATGAGGTTATAACTCTGGAACGCTTCAATGGATCTTGGCGATTCTGAAATTGTTTTCTCGTGACATATTGTACATCATGTTAGTGGTAAAATTTCTTCGATATAACTTGCGTCTGTTTATGAAAAAAAGAAATATGGCAAAAATTTTGAAAACTTTGAATTTTTATGCCCTTAAAACAGAAAAATGTCACACAAAATAGTTAATAAATAACATTTCCCACATGTCTACTTTACATCAGCACAATTTTGGAAACAAATTTTTTTTTTTTTGTTAGGAAGTTATAAGGGTTAAAAGTTGACCAGCGATTTCTCATTCTTACACCACCATTTTTTTGGGGGAACCACATCACATTTGAAGTCACTTTGGGGGGTCTATATGATAGAAAATACCCAAAAGTGACACCATTCTAAAAACTGCACCCCTCAAGGTGCTCAAAACCACATTCAAGAAGTTTATTGACCCTTCAGGTGCTTCACAGGAATTTTTGGAATGTTTAAAAAAAAAAATGAACATTTAACCTTTTCTCACAAAATATTTACTTCAGATCCAATTTTTTTTTATTTTACCAAGGGTAACAGGAGAAATTGGACCCCAAAAGTTGTTGTGCAATTTGTCCTCAGTATGCTCATACCCCATATGTGGGGGGAACCATTGTTTGGGCGTACGGCAGAGCTCGGAAGAGAAGGAAGCCGTTTGACTTTTCAATGCAAAATTGGCTGGAATTGAGATCGGACGCCATGTTGAGTTTGAAGAGCCCCTGATGCACCTAAACAGTGGAAACCCCTCACAAGTGACATTATTTTGGAAAGTAGACCCCCTAAGGAACTTATCTAGATCTGTGGTGAGCACTTTGAATCCCCAAGGGCTTCACAGAAGTTTATAACGTAGAGCTGTATAAATAAAAAAAATCATAATTTTTTCACAAAAATTATCTTCTCGCCCCCAATTTTTTATTTTCCCAAGAGTAACAGGAGAAATTGGACCCAAAAGTTGCTGTGTAATTTGTTCTGAGTACGCTGATACCCAATATGTGGGAGTAAACCACTATTTGGGTGCATGGCAGAGCTCGGAAGGGAAGGAGAGCCGTTTGACTTTTTCAACGCAGAATTGGCTGGACGCCATGTCGCATTTGGAGAGCCCCTGATGTGCCTAAACAGTGGAAATCCCCCAATTCTAACTCCAACCCTAACCCCAACAAACCCCTAACTCTAATCCCAACCCTAACCCTAAAGGTACTGTCACACTAGGCGAGATCGCTAGCGATATCGCTTAAGCGACACCGATTTTATGACGCAGCAGCGACATCGTTAGTGATGTCGCTGTGTGTGACATGTAGCAGCGATGTGGCCCCTGCTGCGATGTCACTTATCGTGCACGAACGTTCTGGGCCGTATTTTGATCATTGGCGTCCCGCTGGTGAGCCTGAATCGCTGAGTTTGACACCCTTTATGAACGACGAGCGACCTCGTTGGCGACTCATATGTCAGCGGCGCAGGCAGGACTAGGTTTTCTTTAGTAATGCCCCTCAGCTCCGATTGGTGGCCACAACATCACCTCAGCAATAGATGAAAACGGAAAACTGCGCCCCCATCCATTGTTCCAGAGCGCTTTGTGGATTACTCCAACGGTCTAGTCCTTTGTGCGTTGTTGCAAGGATACTATGTATACTTGCGCTCGAGAACAATGGAAGGGAGCGCTAATACGTCGTCTTTTATGACACGGTCGTCCAATCACAAAGCGAGAGCTGTGACTAACAGTCATGACATACAGTGACCACTAATCTGTGCTGAGGGGCGTGGAAAAGGTTGCGCTCAATCATGCCTATCGAGGTCGGGATCTTTAACAATACATGCTGTGTGACAGGTCACAACGACCGCCGAGGTCGTTATACAGATCGCTGATTTGTCGTTTATGAGATCTTCCTGTTTGGAAGCTATTAGCGACCATATAGCGATGTACAAACGATCTCTGCCAGGTCGTGTCATTGTCGTGATCACTGGTGCGATCGCTTAGGCCTCTTTCACACTTCAGTCGTGTGACGTCCGCCCAAGTGTGAAAATGGCAGATCCGTCAGAAAAGTGTAAAAACGGATGTAAAACGGATCAGTTTTCTGACGGATCCGCCAATAATTTTTCACCCGGAAATGATGAAATTTTCGTGAGAGAGAGAGAACGAGAGAGAGAGACCCCGGACAGTTTTGGCAGCATTTTGGTTTTCTATGGAGGCGACGGATCCGCTGGCAGATTCCGTCAAAGACGGATGCCAGCGGATCCGCCGCCCATAGGCAGCCATTATACAAAATGGCGGATGCGGCGGATCCGCCACACTCCGCCATTTTGGCGGACCGAAAAAACGTTGCATTGGACGTTTTTCTGAAATGACGGACGCCAATTTTTGACGGATTTTGACTGACGTCGCAAGACTGAAGTGTGAAAGATGCCTTAGTGTGACAGTACCTTAACACACCTCTAACCCTATTCCCAACCCTAACCGGAAAATGGAAATAAATACAATTTTATTATTTTTCCCTAACTAAGTGGGTGATAAAGGGGGTTTGATTTACAATTTATAGCGAGTTTTTATGATTGGCAGCTGTCACACGCTAAAAGACGCTTTTTATTGCAAAAAATAGTTTTTGCATCACCACATTTTGAGAGCTATAATTTTTCCATATTTTGGCCCACAGAGTCATGTGAGGTCTTATTTTTTGCGGGACGAGTTGACATTTTTATTTGGTACCATTATTGGGCACATGACATTTTTTGTCCGCTTTTTATTACGATTTTTGGGAGGCAGAACAAAGACCAGCAATTCATTAATTTCTTTTGGGGGTGGGGGGGCGTTTATACCGTTCCGCGTGTGGTAAAATTGATGAAGCAGTTTTATTCTTTGGGTCAGTACGATTACGGCAATACCTCATTTGTATTTTTTTATGCTTTTGCGCTTTTATACAATAAAATCTATTTTATATAAAAATAATTATTTTTGCATCGCTTTAAAACTGCGAGCAATAACTATTATTTTTTCACTAATGATGCTGTGTGACGGGTTGTTTTTTTGTGGGACAAGATGACGTTTTCAGCGGTACCATGTTTATTTATATCCGTCTTTTTGATCGCGTGTTATTCCACTTTTTGTTCGGCGGTATGATAAAGAATTTTGTTTTGCCTTTTTTTTTTAAGGAGTTCACTAAAGGGGTTAACTAGTGGACAGTTTTATAGAGCGGGTCGTTACGGACGTGGCAATACTAAATATGTGCACTTTTATTGTTTTTTTTATTTACATAATGTGTTTATTGGGGAACTTTTTTTTTTTTTTTTTGAGATTTTTTAAAAAATATTTTTACTTTTTTTTTTTTTTTAATTTTTACATTGTCCCACCATTGACATGCCACCTTCCTGCAGGACCCAGAAGGACCCTGCAGCCATCTTGGATCCGGGGCCTGCAGGGAGGAGGTCCTCGAAACAACGCGATTACATCGTGTTGCTCTGAGGGTCTCAGGGAAGCACACAGTGAGCCCCCTCCCTGCGTGATGCTTCCCTATGCTACTGGAATGCTGCAATCATGTTTGATCGCAGTGTGCCGGGGGCTAAAGTGCCGGGAGCGGTCCGTGCCGGTGTCAGCTGACACCCGGCCGCGCTCCCCTCGCGAGCGTGGCCGATCGCATATGATGTACTATCCCGTCCAGGGTCAATAAGGCCCAGGTCACATGGACGGGATAGTTCGTCTAAGGTCAGAGAGGGGTTAAAGTTTGATTTCCTAAGACACAGACCAAGGACTGAGGGGAATCAATAGTCAGTGCTCCAGAACATGAAGGGGCTCCACAAATAATGGACAGCATGGGAGAAAGAAGAGGAGCAGGAGGGACATTTTAATGTTAATAGAAAAGGCTTTTCATTGGATGTTACAGCCATTTAGTACAACACATCCTGGACAGCTGGAATAACCATTTTAATGGAACCTGTCACAAACAAAGAAAGGAGTTGGTGTGTTGTGGGCTGAACTAATATGCATCACAATGTTACCAATCAATCGCCTAGAAACCATTACTTTCCGGATAAAAGGAAAACCTCAGTGAGGCTTTGGTGCCTAACAAAGTGACAGGCTATGTATAAACACACATACATATTTTTATTATATATAATATATATATATATATATATATATATATATTATATATATATATACGTGTATATATATATACACATATATATGTGTATATATATATACACTATATATATATATATATATATATATATATATATATATATATATATATATATATATATACATACATATACACACACACACATATATATATTTGTTGAGGGAGAAAGAAAATTACTTCCACTGCCCAATGTGCAAGACTAAATGTTCCAATTCAATGTGCTGGACAGCAGCAGTGAGGGGGGAATATTTATATCAATAGCAGCATTTTACCATTGACTGAGTTCCTATGAAATTGGTGCACAAAAAGAAAAAAATAAATAGAACCTCTAAGGTTGCTCATACCAGTCGTTGTACACTGCCAATAGATCAACCTTCCATGCAGCCCCTTGACCTGTGATTTAGCTGGGGTCTCACTACAGGCGATCTCAGCAGCCACTCCATTAAGAGGCTTTGTGAATTTGGATAAAAGCATTTCTATCCAAGGGGTTTTATTGATCTGAGTGTCCCTCTCCAACAATGCACATGTTCAAAAATAAAATACTACGCTAATGTCCTCTCCTAGGAGAAAATCATTGGCAGCAATATAAGAGTAGTCACAGCCTGAGCCAAATATTGTATGCGGGATTTATACAGCTGGGCTCTAGGCTGGGTTCACATAAACGTATACAAAATCATCTATTTTTTTTCTGGACTTAAAAGGGAATTAGACTTACCGGTAATTCGGTTTCTAGGAACTGACAGCATATGGAGGTTGTCTCCACTCCCTAATGGGGGACAGAAAGCACAAAGAGGTTAAAAGTCCTACTCACCAGTGACTTATAACGAACACCATAGCACCGGTTACCTTTCAGCTCCCAGGGATTATCCAAGGAATATAGGGAGGGAATTAGTGCTGTCGTGGAAGGTTCCTAGAAACTGAATTACCGGTAAGTCTAATTCTATTTTCTCTAGTCACCTTCCATGACAGCATATGGAGGAATGACAACTAATTCTGCACTGGGGGAGGGTGGGTGGGGGAACAATAGCCTGGAGTACTTTCCAGCCAAAGACTAGATCCCTATTGGGCATTAAGTCCAATCTGTAGTGTTTGGTGAAGGTATGAAGTGAAGACCACATTGCAGCCCTGCAGATCTGCCCGGTGGATGCACTTGTTTTTTCTGCCCAGGAGACTGAGGTAGATTTCCTAGAGTGGGCCTTGACCCCGGCCGGGGGTGTCCTGTCCTGGGCCCCATGTTTCCGATATGGCCCTCCTGATCCAATTTGAGATGGTACTTTTTGTCACCTTCCTTCATTTCGGCCTGATGGATGAACAAATAGGTTTTGGTTAATTCTCGAGGAGCTGGTTTGTTCCAGGTAGTGTAAAATAGTACGCCAAACATCAAGCATATGGAATTCCTCCTCCTTTGGATTTGCTGGATTCTGGCAGAAGAAAGGGAGGACAATTTCCTGAGAACGGAAAAAAGGACGGATCAAGACGGAGGACTATAGAGTCGTCTCTAACTATTAAGTAGGGCTCTCTTATTGACAAAGCTTGTAATTCCCCTACACGCCTTGCTGTGGTTATAGCTACCAGAAAGGCTGCTTTGTATGAGAAGTTGTGGAGTACACGAAGCCAGGGGTTCAAACGGTGGGCGTATTAGCCTTCTGAGGACTAGACTTAAGTCCCAGGAGGGGACAACAGTGTTTTCTGGGATGCAATCTGAGAGATGATATCATAAATCTCTTAATCCAACTGTGGTTGGCTAGGTCCTGATCAAATACAGAGCTCAGAGCGGAGACCTGAACTTTCAGAGTACTGGGTTTAAGTCCTAATTCCAGTTCTTTTTATCGAAAATCCAATATGTGGGAAACATTCAGGTGGAATGGATCAGGAAGATTAGGGAGGCAGAAGGATGAAAACTTTTTCCACACCTTATTATAGATAGCGTTAGTAACTGGCTTCCTGGCAAAGTAGCAATTACTGTGTCCGAAAGTCCTTTAGCCCTTAGCACCTGGGCCTCAGTAACCAGGCAGCTAGATTCAACTCCTGAGGATTTGGATGATGACGGGGCCCTTGTGACAGGAGGTCGGTTTCTTTCGGTAAATGGACTGGTCTGTCTATCTGTAACTCGATAAGCAGGTTGAACCAACTTCTCCTCGGCCAGACCGGAGCTACTAGGATGGTTGGAACTTGATACTCTCGGATTATCCGAAGAACTTTTGCTAGTATTGGGATCGGCGGGAATGCATAAGCCAACCGAAAGCCCCATTTCTGAGCAAAGGCATCTACTCCCCTGGAGATGTCCCTGGGATTCAGGGAAAAAAAAGGCTTTGACCTGTGTGTTTTGACTTGAAGCAAACAGATTGAATTCTCAGTAGGCCCCATCTGTCTACCAGCATTTTGAAGACTGTTCTGTTTAGGCTCCATTCCCCAGGCTGTATATCCTGGCGACTCAGGAAATCCACCTGAAGGTTTTAAGAGCCTTTCAGATGGACCGCTGTCAGGGAGAGGTGCTTTTGGGCCCAACAGAATATTCGATTTGAAATGCTCTTTAGGTTGTTGAATCTTGTGCTCCCCTGATGTTTGAGGTGAGCAACTGTAGTCATGTTGTCCGAATAGACTTGGACGTGACATCCAGAGATTAGACTGCTCGCTGCCAGAAGAGCTTCCTCCACCGCCTTCAGTTCTCTGAAGTTGGACGACCTGGTGCTTGTCGCCCGATCCCATCTTCCCTGGAAAGGAGTATGGGATACTATGGCCCCACAGCCCCGCTTGCTGGTGTCAGATGTAATCGTGACCAGAGGGGATTGTGACCAGTTTACACCTCCGAGAAGATTCCTGGGATTCAACCACCACGCCAGGGAGGCCCTTACACGTCCTGGAGTGTGCACTCTCCTGTTCAGAGAGCTGGTATTCCCGTTCCAATTCTCGAGGATGTGGGTTTGAAGAACTCTGGAGTGGGCCTCCTTCGCCCAGGACACTGACTGCATACAGGACGTCATGGAGCCTAGGACCGACATGCCTTCCTGAATGGTAGGGGACCTCTGGTCTCTGAAGCTTGAGACTTTTGTCATCATGGCCAGGCAATGATCTTCCAGAAGAAAAGACATCTGTTTGGCAGAATCTAGAAAAACGACCAAAACCTTCTTGTTTGGGAGCGCTGTAGCGGAGATTTCTTTTGATTGGGAAGCCATCCCAGAGATTTCAGAATATCGAGAGATCTTGATACATGACTCCTGAGTATTAGAGCGGAGGATCCCACGATTAGCAGGTCGTCCAGATAAGGTATGATGCAGATGCCCTGTCTCCGCATATATGACACTGCTTCTGCCATTATCTTGGAGAAGACTCTTGGCGCTGAAGAGATGCCGAAGGGGAGCACGATGAACTGGTAGTGCTCGACCTGCTGGTTCTGCTGTGCCGCGAACCTTAGATACTTCTTGTGACGAGGATGGATCAGCACATAGAAGTAAGCATCTTTCAGGTCGATGGTCACCATGAAGAAGTGCGGGCCTATCAGGGAAATGGCCGAATTAAGCAATTTCCCTCCTCCTCCCCGGGTCAATGAGCAGGCCTCTGGTAATTTTGCGTGTTCTGAACGCCATTCGGCCGATCCGGAGGCCCAGGGGCGAAACCGGAAGTGTATGCGTTCCAGGGTGGAACGCAAGGCCCGGAAGTGACACGCGCGCCCGATGACGTCACTCCCGGGACGCCGAACAACATGAGAAAAGAGAGAAGACCGGAGGGCTCAGGGTGGCCTCTGGTTGGTTTAACTGGCCCGATTTACCCCTTTTACAGGTGGGCCAGGATGGTCCCGAGGCCGCCAGATAAGGGGGGGCGACGGGAGCGGCACGGAAGAGGAGGGGCGAACCTACGACCACCACTGCCCGGCTAACAGGCTCTGCAAGTGCAGGAGGTAAGCTGCAGTCACCGGCCACCACAGCCAAAGAAGTAACCTCTCCCTGCCCCATGGGGGACAGGAAAGACACTGGCGAGTATGAGGTGGGAGGGACTTTTAACATCTTTGTGCTTCCTGTCCCCCATTAGGGAGTGGAGACAACATCCATATGCTGTTGTGGAAGGTGACTAGAGAAAACACGGATTTTGGTAAGAACTTACCTGTAAAATCCTTTTCAGCGAAGGAAGGAAGAGAGACACAGTAATCATTACTGATGGGTAGGCGGAGCCCCAGATCAGGATGTTACCTCAGATCAAAAGAGTGATGACTGGCTGGCCCCTCCAGCTCGGGCTCCTCCTACTCAGCTCCAGTCGTACCAAAGCTTTTAGGAAAAGAGCCAAGATCACCAGCGGAGCAACATAACCCCTTCTGAAGGAACTTCAGAGAAAAAACACAAGGATACAGGTTATGCATGCAAAGAAAGCCAAAAACCACAGAGTTCCAGGTACTACTCACGGAACCTGACTACTGCGATGAGCTGGCGATGCTGGAACAGAGCCTTAGCGCGCTGACCTCAGCCCAGATAATCGCTATCAGATAAGGGTCGCGCTGCATCTGAAAACATCAACACACTTCTGCCTTGGGAGGGTGCTGTGTCTCTCTTCCTTCCTTCGCTGAAAAGGATTTTACAGGTAAGTTCTTACCAAAATCCGTGTTTCAGCTGCAGATGGAAGGAAGAGAGCCACAGTAATCATTACTGATGGGACGTCCCAAAGCAGTTCAAAAATAAGGGTGGGAAAAACCAATAAAAGGCAGAAACCCAACAACCTTAACAACAAAGCGCAACCAGCGCTAAACACAAGTTCATCCAGAACTTTAAACTACAGCTGCCTGCAGGACCCTACGTCCGAGGGCTGCATCAGCGGAAGCACTGACGTCCACTTTATAAAACTTTGTAAACGTGTGGACAGAGCGCCAAGTTGCCGCTCGGCAGAGCTGCACTGCCGAGGCACCTTGATGAAAAGCCCACGATGAGGCCACAGCTCTCGTAGAATGGGCTCGAATCTTAATCGGGCAAGATTCACCCCGAAGACGGTAAGCTTCCAAAATAGCTGACCGGATCCAACGAGCTATAGAATCCTTGGAAGCTCGTTGACCACGCCGACGACCTGCTGGAACCACAAACAGGGAGTCCGTCTTACGAAAACCTTGAGTAATAGATAAATAAAACTTCAAGGCCCGCACTAAATCCAATGTGTGTAAAGCTCGCTCTTTCACATTCTTCGGATCCGGGCAGAATGAAGGCAACACAATATCCTGGTTGACATGAAATTGTGACACCACTTTAGGCAAAAAATCACCCCGAGTGCGAAGCACTACACGATCCGGAAAAAACTCCAGAAAAGGAGGCGAACAAGAAAGAGCTGCCAACTCAGAAACTCTCCTCAAGGAAGTGACTGCAACAAGGAAAGCCACCTTCCAAGAAAGTAAAGAAAGGCTAGCAGAAACCATAGGCTCAAAAGGTTTATGCTGAAGAGCCTCCAAAACAAGGTTGAGCCGCCAAGGAGACACGGGTGCCTTCCGCGGCGGAAACTTACGAGATATACCTCGGAAAAAGGAAAGCACGTCTCTATTTGAAGCAATGGTTCTCCGAAACAATAAGGACAGAGCAGAAATCTGACCTTTCAGAGTGCTTACTGCCAAACCCTTGTCTAGCCCATGCTGTAGAAAAGCCAACAGGTTGGGAATGGAAAATTTTCTCGGGTTCCGAGAGGACCCCAAACACCACGAAAAGAAGGTTTCCCAAATCTTGTGGTAAATCCTAGTAGTAGCCGGACATCTTGCAGCACGAAGGGTAGCAATGACCTCGGCTGAGAAACCTCTACGGGTCAAGATTTCGGTCTCAAGAGCCACGCCGTCAAACGCAGGGACATCAAGTCCGGATGACAAACGGGCCCCTGAGTCAACAAGTCCGTTTGAAGAGGGAGTGGAAAAGGAGGTGCCGCCAACAGCGACATTATTGTCGAGAACCACACCCTTCTTGGCCAGTCTGGAGCTATCAAAATAGCTGGAATTCTCTCTAGTCTGATCCGACGCAGTACTAGAGGAAGTAAGGATATCGGCGGGAATACATAGATCAGCTCGAACTGATCCCACTGAGCCACTAGAGCATCCACCGCCACCGCCTTCGGATCCTTGTACCTGGACATGAATGTCGGTAACTTGGCATTGAACCTGGATGCCATCAAATCCACTTGGGGGGTTCCCCAGCGAGAGCACAGTAGTGCAAACACATCCGGATGGAGGCTCCATTCCCCGGAATCCATCCTTCTGCGACTGAGAAAGTCCGCTGTAACATTCTGAACCCCTGGAATGTGAATCGCCGAAATGGCTGGTACATTGGCCTCTGCCCAAATCAGAATTCGGGACACCTCTACCATGAGTCTGGAACTCCTTGTCCCACCTTGGTGATTGATATACGCGACAGCCGTCGCATTGTCTGTCTGCACACGGACTGGCAGACCGCTCAAAGGGACCGTCCAATGTTGGAGGCAAAGGAAAATCGCCCTCAATTCCAGGATGTTGATCGGAAGCACAGACTCTTCCGATGACCATACCCCCTGAATCCAGAGATTGTTCCAAACACCCCCCCAGCCCGTCAGGCTGGCATCGGTGGTTATGACTGACCACTTCAGAGGGAGGAAAGACTTCCCCAGGGAGAATGCCCCTGGACGTAACCACCATTCTAGAGAATCCCGCACCGCGCGAGAAATGGTAACACTGCAATCCAGCGATTGCGACTGATTCCATCGACTCAAGATGAACCTTTGAAGAGTCCTGGAGTGGAACTGGGCAAAAGGAATTGCCTCCATGGACGCCACCATCAGTCCTAGAAGACGCATACACTTCCGTAGAGACATTGCCGTTGAGGATCTCATAATCTGTACATGTCGAAGAAGACATGACTGTTTGTCTGGTGGTAGGGAAACTACCGACCGAAACGTGTCGAGATGCATTCCCAAAAAGAGGATTGTCCTCGATGGTTCCAGGGACGACTTCTCCCAATTGACCAGCCAACCGAAGTCCTTCAGAAACTGAAGAGACAAATCCCGAGCCGTCAACGCCTCCTCCTCCGAGGAAGCCATGATCAAAAGATCGTCCAGATAAGGGAGAATCGTAATCCCCTGTTTTCTAAGGATTGCCATGAGAGGCGCCAGAATTTTTGTAAAGACCCTTGGCGCTGAGGCTAAGCCGAACGGCAGAGCCACGAACTGGTAATGATTCTGACCTATGGCAAATCGAAGAAAGCGCTGATGAGCCTTTCCGATGGGAATATGCAAATAGGCGTCGCGAATGTCGATTGACATCAGAAAATCGTTCTGTGACAGAGCTGTCACAACGGAACGAAGCGACTCCATGCGAAATTTCCGGGCATGGACATGCCGGTTTAATCGCTTGAGATCCAGAATCGGGCGAAATTTGTTCTCCTTTTTGGGAACTATAAAAAGGTTGGAATAAAAACCTTTCCCTCGGTCCTCTGACGGAACCGGTATCACTACACCCTTTTGTAGTAGCGATTCGACCTCTCGCTGTAGAGCGACAACAAGCTCGGGTTCCGACGGAACGCGAGATTGACAAAAAACATTTGGGGGTTGAGAAGCAAACTCTATGAAATAGCCTGCCGACACTATCCGCGTTACCCAGGAATCTGGAACGCGAGCCATCCAAGTCTCCTTGAAAAGAAGCAGGCGACCCCCCACTCGAGAATCCTCGAGTGGACCCCTGGCGTCAATCCGACTTTGCGGGTTTCTTGTCAAGTTCCCGCTTGTTCTGGCGGAAACTCTGCTTCCAGGGAGTACGAGTTTTCTGAGAGGATTTCTTTCCTGAGAAAGAAGGACGACCCGATCCCCACGAGGAGTGACTAGATCGTCCTCGGCCCCGAAAGGACCGCCGACCACTATAAACACCAGGCTTACTGGACACCGAGGCCATGGCCCTTCGCTGTGGTAATGCTGATTCCTTCGCCTTAGCCTTGGAAATCAGCTCTGTGAGGTCGGATCCAAAAAGATGGCCACCCTTGTAAGGTAAGGCCAACAACCCTTGTTTGGAAACTGCGTCCCCGGCCCACTGTCTGAGCCATAAAGCTCTTCTGACTGTGACCGCTGAAGCTTGCGCTTTGGCCAGCAGAGATGCCGTATCCAGACCGGCATCAAAGATATAACAGGCTGCCGTTTCTAACCATTCACAAGTTTCCCGTATCTCAGATAACGGAGATTCATTTTGCAACTCCGTCTTCAGACGTGCCAACCAGCTTAGAGAAGCTCTAGCAGCACACATGGATCCTAGCACTGCTCGAAATCCATGACCCGCAGCCTCATAGCTTGCTTTTGCCGCCAATTCTGCCTTTCTATCCAAAGGCTCCTGTAAGCTCGCTTTTCCCTTAATAGGGAGTAGAGAGGATTTACTAAGCTGAGACAAAGACACATCCACTTCAGGAGCAGAAGTCCAATTAGCCTTTAACTCCGTAGAGCAAGGATAAAGTGTATCAAAGAAATGCGTTCCATGAAAACGCTTATCTGGACATAGACGTTCCTCCTCTATTACACCATTAAGCTCATCCAGAGTTGGCAATGTTGTGCGCGAAGCACGGGACTCCTGGAACATGCGTGCTGATTTACCAGGACGACTAGTTACCTCCTCCGGTAACTGTAGTATATCTCTCATGGCTTCAATTAATGCCTCCGTACGCTTCGTCATAGAGGAACGCCCCTGCGGCTCGTCCGCATCTGAATTGGATATTTCTCCATCCGAATTTAAAGGGGAACTCTGCCCAATATCAGATACATCTGACTCGCTCCGTGTAGAGGCCGGTAACGGCCTGCGTCGCTTCCTCTGAGAGGAATTAGCAGACACATATTGACCTAAAAGGTCAGACAAGTTATTAATCGATCGAGCGATATCATCCAATTTTCCACCGCTGTCGACCGCAGCGCTAGACGCTGTGGAGGTCTGCGTATCTGATTGCCGCAATGGCACTGGGACGTGATCCGCGGCATCTGAACTCTGTTCAGACATGTCTCACCTGTATGAGCAGGTCAAAGCGGTAATACCAGCAAAAAACTATGCGGTTTTTTTTTTTTTTTTTTTCAAACGCTGAAGGGTTAACGCTCCACCAAGCAGGGTTACCCCAGCGGTATTCAGTCAGCAAATTTAGCTGGTAGAAATAACCCTCAGAGGGGTTAATATTGCAAACTCACCAAAATATATATATATTTGTGAGCCCCAGCCAATTTTTATGTCTCTGATGAGACTGCAGCTGCAGGATAGCGATCGCTGCGCTGCGGGGTGAGGAATCCGCACTCACCCAGCTGGCCGTGGTGTCTTATGAGGAGAGGAGCGGTCCGAGGAGCCCAGGAGCCTGAGTAATGGCCGCCACAGTGAGGGGGTCGCAGGAGAAACGCCAGAGCGCGCGTCTTCCTGCTCAAAAGACCGGGATAGATAGGCCACGCCCCCGCCAGCTCAAATAATGAGCGCGAACTCTCCCCGCTCCTGCTCCCTCTCTGTCCTGCAGCTATCTGCCTGCGGACAAAAAATCACCACATCTACTTGTAACAGCGCTGTCACAGCAGCGCTGAAGCATACTGACATTACATGTAGTAGCGCTGTCACAGCAGCGCTGAAGCATACTGACATTACATGTAGTAGCGCTGTCACAGCAGCGCTGAAGCATACTGACATACATGTAGTAGCGCCGTCACAGCAGCGCTGAAGCATACTGACATTACATGTAGTAGCGCTGTCACAGCAGCGCTGAAGCATACTGACATACATGTAGTAGCGCCGTCACAGCAGCGCTGAAGCATACTGACATTACATGTAGTAGCGCTGTCACAGCAGCGCTGAAGCATACTGACATTACATGTAGTAGCGCTGTCACAGCAGCGCTGAAGCATACTGACATACATGTAGTAACGCTGTCACAGCAGCGCTGAAGCATACTGACATTAGTAATAGCGCTGCTCATTCAGACGCTAAAGCACTCACACATAATTATTATTAAAATTTGTGTGGAGTACTCACCAGCCAAGGCGCCACAGGGACCCTCAGGGGTTTCTGGCGCAGTGCCCATGCTTCCCCCCAGGGCGAAGAACGCAGTGACCGCACGTGAGGTTTGCGTTCCCGCCAGAGAAGCTCTCCTCATCCCCCAGGGCCGGCAAGGATTCTGCAGGGACTTTGAGTAAATACAGATCCGCCAAGGGAGAGGTTGGGGTACAGCAGCGCTGGTACCCCTGAGACCTCTAGACCAACTAGTGATCCAAGTCTCCTGTCCGAATATTAAAATAATAAAATCTTCTGAGGAGCTGCATTAGCAGCGACCATCCTCTGGACCTCAAATCTTAGACTGGAGCTGAGTAGGAGGAGCCCGAGCTGGAGGGGCCAGCCAGTCATCACTCTTTTGATCTGAGGTAACATCCTGATCTGGGGCTCCGCCTACCCATCAGTAATGATTACTGTGGCTCTCTTCCTTCCATCTGCAGCTGAAATAATGATTTTTCATCTGTATGCAATCCGTATGTCCATTTTGTCCACCTGCATGACATCCACTTTTTTTTACATAAACTACACTACATCTGTACATTTCACTTCCCTAAAACACAAGTTAATTATCAGTTGGTTCACTGGTAATCCATTTGTAGCTGATAAGTTTGCATTATTATACACAAATGTATAAGCCAAAAATTAAAAAAAAAAAAAATTGTTCCAATGTTTCATGTATATGGACCCATTTGCCGGACAGAACTACCATTTTTGTTTGTACTTTGGTCACTATATTTATCTGATGTCACATTTTTATATCACTAATTTCCTGTCAATATTCTATATGATCGGAATATTTCTGTTAATCTGATCTATTTAATAAGGCTTCACATCTGGGGGACGATCTGCCTATTTTTTGCAGGGTTATATACATTTCTATTTATTGTGAGATGTGCATTTTTCTCTTATTCCACATTAATCATGTGCCAACACATTAGTGTAGCCACCAGAAATATATATTTACAATAATCCATGCAGTAAAATTCAAGCGGTCTCCAAACACTTCTACCATTCTTGCATATTAATGCACTTTTTTAGCTCACTATTTGCGAACCAAATAAAGAGTAGTCGGGGAACAGGCTCTCTATTGTGCGCTGTGGGGGAGTAATCCTTGACAGAGCACATAAGAAGGAGGCAGGGGTAACCCTTTAAATTGAAGTTATGCTAACATTCTCACTTCCTCTTAAAAGAGAATAGTGGCTTAACCCATCAATGGCTGACAGGTTTTTTTTTGTTCTTCTGGAAGCTCAGAGCCTGTCCCAGGCCACAGTTACAGAATCTCAGGCCATCTGTTTGGGACGTGCATTCATTATATAGGAGGGATTTCCAAATGCCTTTTTTTGGATGCCTACTGTGATCCCATCTGCTGAGAGGCATAATCTATTGATAAATAATACACAGTGTATCCTTTATTTATGCGACAATTAGGATAATATGTCTTCCATAATGTATAAATGTGTATATTTCAACCAACTTAGGCCCCTGTCTCACATAGCGACACACCAGCGATCCCGACAACGATCAGGATTGCTGGTGTGTCGCTACATGATCGCTGCTGAGCTGCCAAACAGGCAGCAATCAGGACAGCGACACTGCGGGTAACAAGCGACACACGTCGCCTAGTTACCCGCAGTGTACGTTGGATACCAGCGCACTGATGGAGGGAGCTGGTAACCAAGGTACACGTCGGGTTTCCAGGCACAGCCCCACGCCTGGAAACCCGATGTTTACCTTGGTTACCAGTAGATCGCTGGTCTCCTGCCTGTCACACGCAGCGATGCGTGCTGGCCAGCGGGAGACCAGCAATCAAAAATAAGTCCTGACATTTCTGACACGACCAGCGATTCACAGCAGGGGCCTGATCGCTGGTACGTGTCAGACATAGCGAGATCGCTGCTGAGATCGCTGTTCAACAGCGATCTCGGTAGCGATCTCACTATGTGAGACGGGGCCTTTAGAGGAAGTTGGGTCTGCACTTTCTTTATTAGCTTTAGTAAATAATGCAGACTTAAAGCGGTTTTCCCACAAACAGACATTTTTAATTAATAGATCTTGGAATAAAATTAGGTTTCACAATTGGATTTGTTAAAAAAAAAATGTTCCTGTGCTGAGATAATCTTATAAATGTGCCCCTGCTGTGTACTGTGTAATGTTTGTGTCTGATTGTACAGGGACAAGGTCTGATCATACCACAGCTCCTGGGCAGGAGAGGAAGCAAAAGAGAGAATACAGACATTACAGCATGGGATCATAGCAGATTCTTTTGTGAACAAAATATTTCCCAGCCTGTTTTTAAGCAATGTTTCACCTAAAAGAAAGAATCATTTGCAATCCCATGCTGTCCTGTCTGTATACTCGCTTTTGCTTAGTCCCCTGCCTAGGAGCTGTGGTATGATCAGACCATGTTCCTGTACGGTCAGACACAAACATTACACAGTACACAGCAGGGGCACATTTATAAGATTATATCAGCACAGGAACATTTATTTTTTTTAACACATCCAATTGTGGATTTTATTATTATTCAAAGATCTATGGATTAAAATTAACTTTGTTCCTGGGGAAACCCCTTTAAATAAGCCATCCTTGAGCTTAGGACAAAGGAATCCCCATAAAAAAAATAAATACAAGACTACACTAATGCTTATATATTATGTATACACATATATACACACACGCATCATCTTCATCGGACTCGTTTACAGCCCTATCTAAGAGTCATGATCCCTTTTGTATACTGTTCAAATGTAAATGGCAACAAATCCCAGGGCAGAAGACTGGGCACACCTTACCCACTGCTTAGGTAAAATGAATGAACCGGCCAGATAGCCTCTTACCAGTCTCCATTCTGTGGGCTGTGTCATGTGACCGGGTAATAGCTACAGTAGTCACCCACCGGGGCTCAATGCAGAAGTGCCCCATTTTACAGGAGCGTCAAGAACATTTTGACAGCACAGGATGTCACCAATAATTTACCATCACCCCACACACAGGAAAAGGATGTGTAAGTAGGAGTTAAACCCTCGAAATCTAAAGTACTGTACAGCAGTAATGGTACTAAATAGTACAGAAAGACTTTACAGTAATGAATTGGTTACAGCAACCCTGAATGAGAAATACATACAGCATCATTTCTAAAAGTCGCCATTCTTGAGATTGTTAAAAAAAAAAAAAAAAAATTCTCAAAATATTCAAAGGAATAGGAGCAGAGTTGCAGTACCCATGATCAGCCTCTACACAGTGTTGGAGCTATTGAGCTCAGCTCCGTACACAGCTTACAACGGACCACCGCTGAAGCGGATAACAGCTGATCACTGGGGTATGTATGGGTATCGAACCCCCTCCGATCTGATATTGATGAGCTACGCCAGGATCAATTTCATAAGGCAGCATGGTGGCTCAGTGATTAGCATTATAGCCTTGCAGGAATGGGTTCAAATCCTACCAAGCACAACATCTGCAAGGAGTCTGTATGTTCTCCAAGTGTTTGCGTGGGATTCCTCCAACACTCCAAATACATAATAGGGAATTTAGATTGTCAGCCCCAATTTGGATAGGAATGTCCATTTCTGTAAAGCACAGGGGAAATTAATGGCGCTACATAATTAAGTAAAATAAATAGTAGTGAAAATCCCCTTTAAGGAGTGGTTCCTGTTCTAGCAGACTTAGGTTTTCCATGCAATACACAATTGGCAAATTTTCTGAAGGGTTACCATATAATACTACATTGCCACTAAATGGAAATAGTCTGGTCGGCCGGTCTTTCCTCTGCTATACCAGCTAGACTACCCCTTTACTGATAAAGGGAGAACGAAATGCATCATTGCATATGTAGGGACATGTGCCTCTCAGGACTTGGGGTGAAATCTGCGAAAGATTTGTGACAACCTGATAAAAATAAAACAACAAGGGGTAAACCCATCTCTATGAATAAACCATGCTCCCTAAGCTGACATATTTACTGTCTATTCTTTTAAAAAAAAAAAAAAAAAAGAATATTCCACAAATTTTTTGATATATACAATATCTTGCAGGAAACCACATATTTCATACTGAAAAAACACCGACATGACATGAGCTGCATCTGTCGTTCTTGCAAACTATGAAGTATAGCAGGTGATGACCCCTCATGTGCATCTGTCGCCATGAAGACATCACACTGATCATGGGCGACATATGACCATCCTTCTCCATCCTCACACTCCTTAAGCTCCTTCCTCTCATGGCATTTGGCAAAAAGGAGAGAGATTGCTTAGTTTTCTTTGCAATATGTCAATTAATTGGGACGACCATTAACATAAATATCTGTATGATCAGAGTGAATTTGCTCGCTTGACATATACTGAATCTTTCACAATTGCCTAACACTGCAAAGAAAACTTGTAAATCTAGCCTTGGGTGGTATCACACACAGCATTCAGAAAGACACCGCTGCAGATTTAGGAGCTTAAGTGAGAAGTCTCTCTAGCTGGGAGAACTATTCGTCCTTCCCTTACAGTTCCCATTCTTTTACAAACCATTTCTGACTTTAGCTAAAAAAAATATATGGTACATTAAAAACTGCAATGACGTTTTCAGTAAAGAAGCTGTATGCAAAATCACTCTAAAAGGATTTCATCCCGAAATAAACAAATGTAGAATCGTCCTCTTCCATCGAGAATTTTTTTGCTTCATCAGTTACTTCGAGTACAGCATGGTATACTGTAAGACTGCCTAGATGGCAGCCTGAATGGACTACCTAGATGGCAGCCTACCTTGTCATCCCATGAAAACTAAAAACTGCATAGTTATAGCAATAAGTCCTCCTTCCTGTTCTGCTGCAAAAGTTGCAAGATTCACTACTCATATTAAGGAAAGACAGGACGTTGACGTCGTACTGGCGGCCATACTGGATTCACCAAGCAACCAGCGCTGTAACAGAGAAATTCCTCCGTTGAATGTCACTGAAAGGCCAAGTGTGCCTGAGGCTAGAACAGTCACATCTGCAGACATATTACTTGTCTCATCAGGTGAATCTGCAAAAATGTAACCAAACTCTACAGTGCTAGCCATCACTTCACAATTCTGTCTTATGGGGCTTCCAAAGGATCTTGCCCTGCTAACAGCCTCAGGACTAGCATTCTGCACGAATTAGAAGAACTGACATACTTGACTTCATGTGATCTCCATCCTTATTTACATGAGAGGGGTCATCATGATGTTAGGCCAAAGCTTACAAATGGGAGAAACACTTGCTAGATGTATGTATACTATGCCACCACCGTGTCTGGGAGTAGTGATCCAAGTACAGGCTTCTGCTAAAAAAATCTCCCACATCCCATATAACATGACACGTCTGTTGGATGTCGCTGGACTCCTCTCTGGTAACCCAACATTCAGCAGGAGCTCTTGGCAAAGGCTTGTGTTTAGATTGTTCTTCCCAATAGTATAGATATAGTGGTGGCTATAGGCCACGTGCACACTATCAGTATTTGGTGATTTTTTTCACCTCAGTATCTGTCAGCCAAGACCAGGAGTGGGTGATAAATCCAGAAGTGCTGACGTGTTTCTACTTTTCCTCTGACTGTTCCTCTCCTGGTTTTGGCTTACACATACTGAGGTAAAATACTGACCAAATACTCAATGTTTGGATGTGGCTTTAGTGTTTAAAAATGTAGGTTGTCTTCAATTTGAAAGCTTCAGTCATATAATATTGCGACCTCTCTCACATGAAGAGAGATGGAGATAAGATGGCAGTAGATGAGCTCTCCCAATTCCACCGACCTACCAAGTCCTAAGAAATGGCCACCGGCACCCTGCGCATGCGCAATAAAACGAGCTGTGCTGGCACACACAACATCTAAACAGACTTTTAGCTGAAGTATGTTAGGACAATATATTTCAGCAATGTCACAGCATACTGGTGTTGTTGGTGGCAGGACTGTGGAGTCGGTAAGCCAAACCTCCTACTCCAACTCTGACTCCTCAATTTCCATGACTCAGACTCCACAGCCCTGGTTGTTGGCACAAAACCTCTCTGAAGATTCGTGTTGCCCAAACCATCACAGGAACAGGCTTTGTTTTACACTAAGAGGACGCAGTTTAACAAAAGTAAGCCCAGAAAAAGGGAGAAGAGGCAAGGGAGTGGTTCCCCACAAGGCTAAGGCTACATTCACACATCAGTGTCAACTTCTACATCCATGAGAAGCAGACCATTCTTCATTCTTACGTTATCCATTTTTTTCTCCCACTGAAGCAGGGAGAACTTTGACTTAACCACTTACTTTTTAACAATCTATATCAGTGAAAAACGGACTGAACACTGAAGTACAAAGTTCTCAGTGTGTCATCCATTTTACATGGAGTCCCATTGACTTCCACCCCTTCAGAATCAGTACATTTTAATTTTTGCGCTTTCGTTTTTTCCTCTTTTTTTGTGCTGGACCATCTATAGCAGGGGTCTCAAACTGCATTCCTCAAGGGCCACAAACCGGTCATATTTTCAGGATTTCTTTGTATTGCACAGGTGATAATTTAATCACCTGCACAGATAATTATTCCAGCACCTAGTGCAATGCTATGGAAATCTTGAAAACATGAACGGTTTGCGGCCCTCGAGGAATGCAGTTTGAGACCCCTGATCTATAGTTTGAATGACATTATTAATTTTACTATGTAATGTACTGAAAAATTGCAAATGAGGTGAAATGGTGAAAACATGCAATTCCAACTTTATTTTTAGTTTTGTTTTCATGGCGCTCATTGTGTGGTAAAATGACCTGGAACCTGATTCTCCAAGTCAGGATGATTACAGTGAGACCGAACTTGCACTTTTTTTTCCAGTAAAAAAAACCCCCAGATTTACACTTACCGGTAAGTAGGTTTCTAAGACCCTCCACGACAGCACACAGGAGGTTGCCTCCCCATCCTGATTAGGAACAGGAAACAAGAGGTTTAAATAGCCCTCCCCTTCCCCCAATTCCCAGTGTTTTCCAAGGACCACATGGACTGAATGCTTGAATTATTTTTTTTACATTAAGTAATCAAATGATCATAATTTTATTAGGGGGGGATTACCCATGCTGTCGTGGATGGTCTTAGAAACCTAATTGCCGGTAAGTGTAATTCTATTTTCTCTAATCCCCTCCACGACAGCACACAGGAGATATACCAAAGAATAATGGTTAGGGAGGGACAACAGCTAGCAGGACTTTTCTGCCAAAGGCTAGATCTCTTATTGACATTAGATCTATTCTATAGTACTTAGTGAAGGTATGGACCAGGACCAGGTAGCAGCTTTGCAAATCTGCTCGATGGACGCATTGGCCCTTTCGGCCCAGGAGACGGAGACAGCACTAGTTGAGTGGGCTTTCAAAGATTCAGGAGAAGGTAGATCCTGATTTTTTGTAAGTGTCCATGATCGCTTTCTTGAACCAGTTTGCTAAAGAACTTTTGGAAACTTTCTTCCCTTTGTTTGGTCCACCATACTGAACAAAAAGATTTTGATCTTTCCTCCGAGGCTTTGTTTCATTCAAATAGACGAGGACTGCCCGCCGAACGTCCAGAGAATGGAATCATGCTTCTCTCTCATCTTTTGGATTGTCACAGGAGGGCAGACTTAATTCCTGAGACCTGTGTAAAGGGTATGCCACACTAAGCGAGATCGCTAGCGAGATCGCATCTGCGTCACCATTTATGACGCAGTAGCGATCTAGTTAGCGACTTAGCTGTGTGATTCCAAACACATCTCATCAGCGATCTGTGATTCCAAACACATCTCATCAGCGATCTGTATAACGACCTCAGCGGTCGTTGGGAAAACCTAGTCCCACCTGCGATGCTGGTGAAGTCGTTCATAAAGGGTGTCACACTCAGCGATTCAGGCTCACCAGCGGGACACCAACGACCAAAAAACGGCTCAGAACGTTCATGAGCGATCAACGACATCTCAGCAGGGGCCACATCGCTGCTACATGTCACACACAGCTAAAGTCGCTAACGAGATCGCTACTGCGTCATAAATGGTGACGCAGGTGCGATCTCGTTAGCGATCTCGCTTAGTGTGGCATACCCTTAAGTCAGATGATACTTTTGGTACAAAGGACGGTCTAGACAAAATATTATTCTGTCGTCCAGGATTCTTAGATAAGGCTCTCTGATGGACAGAGCTTGAATCTCGCGCACCCTTCTTGCCATTGTAATGGCTACGAGGAGTGCTGTTTTCCAGGATAATCTGGATCTGGTCTATAGGCTCAAATGGTGGGATAGTTAGACCATTTAGCACTACGTTCAAAATCCCAAGATGGGACCATGTTGGATTTCTTTGGACAGATTCTGGAACCAGCTGACATGAACCTCCTTATCTATCGATGGTCTGCTAGATTTTGGTCGAAGTAGGAACTCAGAGCAGACACCTGGACTTTCAGGGTACTTGGTCTTGGTCGCTTAGATAAGCCGTCCTGTAGGAAATCTAAGATTTTTGCTATGTCCGGGTGGAAAGGATCGATAGGAGTGGATCCATACCATGCCGAGAAGGTTTTCCATACTTTGGAATATATGGCATTGCTGATCGGCTTCCTACTTTGTTGTAAAGTGGATATAACCGCATCTGAGAGGCCTCTGGCTTTCAGGATTGTGGTTTCAGAAGCCAAGCTTAGGCTGTGGGGAGCCGTGTGAAAGATGGGACCTTGATGTAGAAGGTCGTGGTTTAGAGGCAGGATCAGAGGTTCCTCTGCGCTCATTAGTTTTAGGGCTCCAAACCTGCTCCTTTTTGGCCAGAAAGGGGCGATCAGGATAGTTCTGACCCCGTCTGTCCTGACCTTTTGATGAGTACTTGGTAGTAATGGAATTGGTAGAAATGCGTATGCCAGTCTGAAGATCCATGGGTGAGCGAATACATCCACCCTTGATTGGGCTTCGTTTGGACCTAAGGAAAAGTACTGCTCTGTTTTGGAATTCTCTCGGTTCGCAAAAAGGTCCACTTCTGGAAGACCCCATTTTTTGGTTATGGCCTGGAATATTCTCATATTGAGGCTCCATTCCCCTGGATCTATATCTTTTCAAAAAGTCTGCTTCAACGTTGTCGGAGCCTTTCAGGTGGAGAGCAGATAAGGACAGAGATGATGTTCTGCCCAACAACAAAATATCCTTGCCAAGATCTGTTGCAGACTTTCGCATTTTGTGCTGCCTTGGTGATGTAGATGGTCTACGGTAGTCATGTTGTCGGAGTAAACATGTTTTTTTTTTTGGATCAATGGTTCTGCTTCCCTCAGGGCCTCTTCTACAGCTCTTAATTCTCTGAAATTGGAAGAATGGTTGGTCATCTTTTTGGGCCAGACTCCCTGAAAGACTCCCTGAGACGTCACTGCTCCCCAACTGAGTTTGCTGGAGTCCGTAGTAATCGACGTCATAGGATATTGTATCCAGGGTATCCCTTTTGCCAGGTTTTCTTGGCTGAGCCACCAGTTGAGGTATAACTTTACATGCTGAGGCAGAGAGATTCTTGTATTGAGAGTCTTTGTTCCAGCAGGAGAGGATAAACTTCTGGAGTATTCTTGAGTGGGCCTGGGCCCATGGGACTGCTTGGATGCAAGAAGTCATTGACCCTAATACTAACATGGCAAACCTTATGGCCACCCTCTTTTGTATTTTTAGCTTCCGAACTTTTGATCTCACGCATAACTGCTTGGTGACCGGGAGAAACGATTTTAGGTTCTGGGAAGCTAGGAGGATTCCTAGAAAGACTTTTTTGGTTGACGGATTCAGATCTGATTTTTCCCGATTTACCATCCAGCCTAAGGATGCCAGGGTATGCAGGACTGATCGGAGATGCTCTTTTAGAATGGTGCTGGAGGGAGCTATGACGAGAAGGTCGTCCAAGTAGGGGACGATACAGATGTCTTGCTTTCCGAAGAAGGCAACTACTTCTGCCATAATCTTTGTAAATGTTCAGGGCGCCGATGATATTGAAAAAGGAAGAACCTTGAACTGGAAGTGATATACTTCTTCTTCTAGAGCAGGGGTGGGGAATCTCTTTTCTGCCAAGGGCCATTTGGATATTTATACCATTCTTCGGGGGCCATACAAACTCCGCCCACAAAGTACATCCTGACTCTGGCACTGGTGTCAGGACGTAATCTTTCATTGCATGCCCTTCAGTCTTCAGTAGTGAACACTACATGTGTACTTACAGAGCAAGAAGAAATTAATGAGCTGTTGGCAATCAAAATACAGCTCCCTGCCAGGGCACTGCAGTCCCTGAGAATCTGCCCGGGGGCCGAATAAAAGGTCATCGAGGGCCGTAAATGGCCCTGGGGCCTGAGGTTCCCCACCCCTGTTCTAGAGTAACCGCGAATCTCAGATACCGATGGTAGGATGGATGAATGGGTACGTGGGAACATGCCTCTTTGAGGTCTTTGGTGGCCATGGCAAAATCTTTCCCGAACAATGGTACTGTAGACTTTATGGATTCCATTTTGAAGCGCCAGTACACGTGTTGGTTCAGCTTCTTTAGGTTGATGATGACCTGGTATTTCCCACTTGGCTTTTTTACTGGAAACAGCCGGGAGTAGTGGCCTTGGCCTTGCTCCGCTTCTGGAACTGGTGATATTACCTACGAGGATAGCATCTGTTGGAGTTCTGTATACAGAATTTTCTGAAGCTTTGCCGATGGAAGATGTGTTACTTCTAATCTTTGTGGGGGACAGGAGGAAAATTCTATTTTTACTCCCCTTCTGACTGCATCCAGGATTTTCTGGTCTGAAGTTATTTCTTGCCAGTTTGTGAAGTGGTTTGAAATCCTGCTCCCCCGCTTGCTTGGTGTCATTTTCTGTCTGAACGAGAGCTCTGAAAAATATTTCTCCCTTTACCACCTTTAGGGTAACTCCATCGCCCCGTTTTACCTTTCCTCTTGTATTGAGGGGTCTGGGGTGGGTGATATGGCTTCTTCCTGGGTGGTTTTGCTTCGGGAAGATTTTTCTTCTTGTCTGTTACTTTCTCCAGTATCTCATCCAGTGCAGGGGCAAACACGTATTTGCCCCTGAAGGGAATAGAGCATAGCTTAGATTTTGATAAAATATCTCCGCTCCACATCTTCAATCACAGAGCTCTTTGGGTAGTGTTGGAAAGTACCGATGTTAATGCCGCAATGCGAATCGATTCCGCGGAGGCGTCTGCCAGAAAGCCTGCCGCCTTCTGAAGGAGGGGTAGAGATGTGAGAAGATCCTCCCTCTGAGTACCACTTCTTATATGGTCCTCCAGTTGTTGCAGCCAGTTTTTATGAGGCTGCTGATGACTCCCAGGACTTCCTCAGTAAGCTATCCATTTTGCGGTCAAGAGGGACCTTGAGTTGAGAGGAGTCTTCAAAGGGTAGCGTAGTTTTTTTGGCTACCTTGGCTACTTGGATATCCACTTTAGGGACTTCAGTCCAACACTTTGAGTTGTTTTCATCTAGGGGAAACCAATCCTTCATCTCGCTTGGGATATTCAGCTTCCTTTCTGGAAATTCCCATTCTTCCAGGATTAGATTCTGGACATTATCATGGATAGCAAAGACCATCTTTCTTCTCGATTTTAGACCCCCAAATAGATCTTCCTGGACTGAGCGGGATGGTTTCTCCTCCTCAACCCCCATCATGTTTCTGACTGCCGAAAGTAGCTCCTCCATATCCTCTGAGGAAAAGAACAGCTTCCTATCATCCTCTGTAGGGCTGGGAGTAAGTTCACCCTCCAATCCCCAGAGACTGAAGATTCAGGTTCTGAGTCTGAGATGTCTTCAGGGCGTATTTTCTCTTTTTTGACACTGTGGGCCCCCCTGTGAATGACTGGGAAAAGGAAGCCAGGGATGACTATCTCCTGTTGTACCATCCCTCTTACTTCATCCATCAGGGATGGTTGCTCCTCCTAAACAATTTTCTCTGTGAATAGCCGGCACAAGGCTTTTTTGTAATTGGAGGAGTTTTTGTTTTTTTTTTACTGCAGATGGCACACTTGCGGCTTGCAGGCTTTTCCCTTGCTTTTGGTGCAGGATCCTTGTCTCCCTTAAAGAGAGAAGGGGGGTTCCCATGAGGATGGGTCCTGAACCAAAGACGGGTACCCCTTTACCAGGTATACTCACTGGCCAGGGTTTGCTATGGGCTCTGCAGATGCAGCTCTCAGGGAAGACATCCATCATTCGGACCTTAGTCCTACCTTATGAAGTCTTCCATCAGGGTCCTTACATAGGAACCGAGATCCAGCGTTTTTTCCCTCATCCACTCGGATGAGATCTCTCTCCCTCAGTGATAGGATGCTTCCTGGCGCCATTCCCCTTTATTTTTTTAATCTCCCGCCAAAATGGAGGTGCGTTCTATCGTGGAGCGCAGGGCGGAAGTCACGCCTTCTGCCTCGGCGGTGTCGTCACTTCCTCCACATGCCCCGGGATGCTTGAAGTGCGTGCCGGCATACAGGCGCGAGGGGGAGAGCGATTCATGAAGCTGGGGGACTATGGGAGGATGGTGCCTTCCCGCCGCGGCAGGAGCAGCATCAGGGAGGAAGGTCTGGGACGATCGACCCAGGCAGCCCGGCTAAAGGTAAAGCCCCCAGGATGTCGCCGTCTCATCCACGGAACACACAAGAAAAACCTCTTCATCCCATTAGGGACAGGAAAACACTGGGGATAAGGAGAAGGGGAGGGCTATACCTCTTGTTTCCTGTCCCTAATTAAGATGGGGAGGCAGCCTCCTGTGGGTTGTGGTGGAGGGGATAAGAGAAAAAAAACCATCAAATTTTTAATAAAAAAAATTGTTCTGTGTCCTGGAAAATGGCAACACATTTTTTACTCATGTAGCAATGGAGCTGTGTGGGGGCTTGTTTTATTGCGTGCTGAGCTGATGTTTTCACTGATACCATTTTGGGGTACATATGATTTTTTTTTTTTTTTTTTTAATCTTTATATATTGAATATATAAAGAGAAAAACTTACAATCACAACACACTAACCGTGGCGAGCTATATACAAAGAAACAAGCAATTATTAGGAGGTAGAAGTATCAACTGTAACAAAATACTGGATTACTGAAGTACTGAGGTTTATACAGGATGCAAAAGACACCATTTAAAACCCAGGATATGAAAAAAAATAGTCAAAATTGCTAAAGCCGATTGCAACGGACCAGACAAATGTAAGCAAAGAAGAAAAAAAGAGAAAAGCAGAAAAGAAAGATAATACGAAGAAAAGAAGGTGGCATAAGGGAAGAGGGGTACAGCGGTACATTCGATGCTTCAATCACTTGGCATTGTATTTTTAGGGAGGTAATTACCAAAAAAAGTAATTTTGTTTCGATCTTTTTTCTTCAAACAGCATTTACTGATTGAGTTACATATATTTTGGCAAGTCGGACATTTACAGACGCAGAGATCCCAATCCCAAATATGAATTTTGAATAAAGGACAATTCAGATATTTTAATTTATATTTTAAAACAATTATTTTACTTTGGTCCTCTTAGGGGACTTGAACCTGCGATCGTCTGATCGCTTTTATTATATAATTTGATATATTGCAGTACTAAGTGGACCAACAACGACAGATGTGTGAATGTAGGCTTATTGACAGCTCTCTGGCTACCTGCCTACATGGAGAGCTGGGTCACATATGCAGAGTCAGGAGGGCAGACATCCTCTCCCTATTTCCTCACAATTCGGGTAAATCACAGCTGTAATGAGGAAGTGGGTCCCTGTTCTGGTCAGACCGGGTTTCCAGCATGATGATCCTTCTGACAAGGAAAAGAGCAGACCAAGCCAATAACCTCCCTCTCAGTTGACGTGCGAATCTCTATAATGTCCATGCAGCTTAGATTGAAGGCATATCTTGCCAATTCAGTGGGATCCACTAATCATCTGTATTTACAAATTATTATGTGCACCTAGAATAGAAAATTATACACTTGCAATATACGGTACATATAATAAATTCTGCCTAGATAGCGTTCTTACACCAGTGTGGTGTAGTCTGTATCTAAAAAAAAAAATGGCATGGCCCAGCTTCATTCTGTGCAATGCATCCATATAATAGATTAGGACTAACCCCTAGGATGCAGGTAAAGGACCTTATATGCACGAGACAAAAGTCAAACAAATTCACCGATAACACCAGGATCAGCACCCAGTCTAATGTGTATGTAGGCCTCTCCACTTCCACTCCTAATGGGCATGAAAGCCTTAAAAAGGGGCTCTCCACTTTTAGATAAATCAACCAGTCAGAAAATAAAAGATCATACATGCCCTCAATCGGTCCAGTGCCGGCTCGCCAATGTAGCTCTGATGTCTATGTTTGGGCTGCAGCAATGATGTCATAACTACAGCATGCATCACCAGCCCAGGCACTTACTGAGCCCTGCAGCTCTGCTTTTGATGACACCATGAGCTGTGGAGCTCAGTGACTGGATGCAGTAGTGATGTCATAACTACAGCATGCAGCACCAGCCCAGGCACTTACTGAGCCCTGTAGTTCTGCTTTTGGTGAAGCCATGAGCCGTGGAGTTCAGTGATTGGCTGCAGCAGTGATGTCATAACTACAGCATGCAGCACCAGCCCAGGCACTTACTGAGGCCTGCAGCTCTGCTTTTGGTGACACCATGAGCTGTGGAGCTCAGTGACTGGATGCAGTAGTGATGTCATAACTGCAGCATGCAGCACCAGCCCAGGCACTTACTGAGCCCTGCAGCTCTGCTTTTGGTGACACCATGAGCTGTGGAGCTCAGTGACTGGATGCAGTAGTGATGTCATAACTACAGCATGCATCACCACCCCAGCCACTTACAGAGCCCTGCAGCTCTGCTTTTGGTGACACCATGAGCTGTGGAGCTCAGTGACTGGATGCAGTAGTGATGTCATAACTACAGCATGCAGCACCAGCCCAGGCACTTACTGAGCCCTGCAGCTCTGCTTTTGGTGACACCATGAGGTGTAGAGCTCAGTGACTGGATGCAGTAGTGATGTCATAACTGCAGCATGCATCACCACCCCAGCCACTCACTGAGCTCAGCAGCTCTGCTTTTCGTGACACCACTAGCCATGGAGCTCAGTGATTGGCTGCAGTAGTGAGGTCATAACTACAGCATGCAGCACCAGCCCAGGCACTTACTGAGCCCTGGAGCTCTGCTTTTGGTGAAGCCATGGAGCTCAGTGATTGGCTGCAGTAGTGATTAGTGCTGCAGTCATGAGCTCACCATTGCAGCTAATACACAGAAACAGAGGCAGTGGCAGAAACACATTGCTGGACTGAGAGGGCAAGTACTATCGTCATTTGCATTTTTTTTTTACTTCTATCTGATCAATTGATTTCCATTTTTCTAAAAGTGGAAAACCCCTGTAAGACAGTTCAGTTATTAACAGGTGGACAGTCATTTATTGAGGAACAGGATTTGCACATTCCATCAACGTCACCATCAAGTCTCATCTGTACCATTGTTCTCCCCGTGTTTCCTCGTGCAGTTTACTTACAGGTAACTTTACTAACAATACAACATTACCTAGAGACCATGTGTACATGGGAAAAACATGTCATCAGAATGCTAACACCTTAATGTCCAATGATGGACAAATCTGTCACAGATGGGTGCCGATTCCCAAACTATGATGCTCTGGTATGCACTGACTAATGTAGATTGTAATGCGAGGTTACCACTGCTGCCGGCAGTTTACCCCTTAGATGCAGCAGTCAATATGAATCACATCATCTAAGGTGGTTGGCAGCGGGATCACCATGTTTGAACCACAGCACCATGCAAACAGATTGTGAGGTGCCCAAAGAGGCTTCGCTAGAACCATTTTATGAATGCTGTCCTATATATCAACATGTATTATCAAAAAATGACATAAGATGGGACTACCGCTTGGGCTATGCCATCACTTTGGGAGTCCAAACTGAAGAACCCCACCAATCCTGAGAACTAAGGGGATGCAGCAATTGTTCCCTACACTTTTACTGCTCAATGGCGCTACCAGCCACCCAACTGCATCCAGCCCCAATATGCTGGATTTTTCACAGCAGATTTTTGCAAATCATGAAATCTGTGATAAAATTGACTTGCTTGCAATAATATGCACCAAAACTATGCTACCTCTGTACGTGGCCACATTGTACATCGCATCCAGCCAAGAAGTACTGTAATCTGGGGGATTGGGGGAGCCTTGTCTTCAAGCACTTAGGGCCCACGTTCTAATCTTTAGTTGCACCTTTTAAACATTATTGATTAGTGTGTCTGCAATTCATGTCAGTGTAGCTGTGAATATGACCAACAAGGAAACCATTATCTAGTCTAGGTAAAAAAAAAAAAAAAACCACCAAAAAATAAGGTCTATTAGCAAAATGACAATCACACCTCAGATTAACCATGCATGTAGAAATATGTTATCTCTATAATTAGTGCACATATATCACATGGCTAGTTACCAGGTGTACCGAGGTTTTCTAAAATTCCATTATCAGCGATTTCAGAACATGAAAAGTGCTGCATTAGCAGATCTTTCAGATTATGACGCCAGGACGCGAAATCTCAGGGCTTCTACTCCTAATTACATATAGGGCTATTCCCACCATAGCCTTTCATGGATGAGATGGGAATATCAGTCCTGCTCGCATTACTGGATCTGGAGCTACCCTGGGTGCCTTACTCCCATGGAAATAATTGGGAATCACAAAAAAAAGCCATTGTCAGCCTGTGGGAAAGGTACAAGGTCCACCACCGGTGGCGTTACCGTCTCAGCCATGAAATAAACCACTGGTGCAGCTTTAGCCTTGAGGTATCATTACAGCATGCTTGGGGGATGGGTTGCTCTGTAGTGAAAGCTGGCTAATGAATCAAGATGACATGTCTAAGAGACACAACCCTAATGGTCAGGTCACTGTAACCGCAATCTTCTCGGATATTTGTGTGATTCTTCACTGGTAACTTGGACCTCCACAATAACAGCAATTATATCCACAACAAGTGCTTAACGATGTGGTTCCATCTTGTGTGGACAATCCCTTAGGTCATGTGTACATGGACTGATGAGTAAAAAACTGCCACAAAGCCGCCAGCAAATTTGACATTATCAGCCGGTGTGCTGTGGACTGTGCTGCACATTTGGGGGATGAATCTACCAGAAACCTTAAAATATAAGAGCAGACCCTGAAATGTTGTGGATTCTGACCACCGCCCCACAGGCCCATCTCCACGTGGAGAGATTCCACAATATGTGGCTGACAACTGTTACCATCTTGGCTTGTACCGTAATCAGTTGCAGATATTGTTCGCACAAATGGAAAATGTGCAGCAGAAAGGACCAAGATGAACGGTATAGTGTATATCTAGTAACAAGCCGTTACGTAAGCTCCCCCGCTCACCACAACGCCGGATTCCTGTAACTCCAACAAGCAGAATGTCGCCTGTAGCACAAACCCCATAACCCCACAGCCAGATCTTCCTCTTTTTCGTCATTGGGAGATTTCCTCATCGGTGACAGCCGCCTGGTCTGTAACTATTACATAGGTGCTGGCTCTGGCGGGCAGAAGAAGCCCAGGTGCAAGAACAGTTGTTTTTTTTAGGTAGATGTGGGCCCCCTGACCTCTTGAGCCCCTGTACGGCTGCCCAGGCTGCACCAATGGTATGTGTGCCCCTGGGTGCTAGGTCATTAATGGGGAGCCCATGTACCTACTGACATGCCGTAAAGACAGCAGAAGAGGACATCCGAGGGGGTGTCAATGTGGATTACCAGCATCTTACCTAACACAAGAGACAGAAGTCACATGTAAAGGCCAATGGTGTCCTGGGATCGGACGCTGCAGATGGCAGGGATGGGATCCGGACGGGGCAGGGATGGGGATCCGGACGGGGCAGGGATGGGGATCCGGACGGGGCAGGGATGGGGATCCGGACGGGGCAGGGATGGGGATCCGGACGGGCAGGGATGGGGATCCGGACGGGGCAGGGATGGGGATCCGGACGGGGCAGGGATGGGGATCCGGACGGGGCAGGGATGGGGATCCGGACGGGGCAGGGATGGGGATCCGGACGGGCAGGGATGGGATCCGGACGGGGCAGGGATGGGGATCCGGACGGGGCAGGGATGGGGATCCGGACGGGGCAGGGATGCGGATCCGGACGGGGCAGGGATGCGGATCCGGACGGGGCAGGGATGCGGATCCGGACGGGGCAGGGATGCGGATCCGGACGGGGCAGGGATGCGGATCCGGACGGGGCAGGGATGCGGATCCGGACGGGGCAGGGATGCGGATCCGGACGGGGCAGGGATGCGGATCCGGACGGGGCAGGGATGCGGATCCGGACGGGGCAGGGATGCGGATCCGGACGGGGCAGGGATGCGGATCCGGACGGGGCAGGGATGCGGATCCGGACGGGGCAGGGATGCGGATCTGGACGGGGCAGGGATGCGGATCTGGACAGGGCAGGGATCTGGACAGGGCAGGGATGGGGCACTGGAGCGGATCAGAAGCTGTGGGGTCAGGGGGCTGGAGCCAGGCTGTGATGTGCATGTGTCCCACCCCGCTGATCGCTCAGTACATCGGTGGCGGGTGTCTGCGGTCCAGCTGAGGACATCGCCCCATGACTTCTCTGACACTTCCCACACTCCATCCTCCCGTGCACTGATGTCACGCAGGACCAGCATCCACAACTTCCATGTACTGTCCTCCTCTCCCGATGAGGCGTCAGCTGGAGGCTGCACTCAGCGCTCCCCGTGTTACTCCACCCAGAAGCAGGATGACAGCCCGCAGCCGTGCCTGCCTGGCCGCTATGGCCGCTCACTTCCTCCTGCCTCGCAGGGGTTGTCAGTCTGACCAATCCTCATCCTCCCGTCAGTAACAATACCAAACCCCACAACACAATGGCGAAAATCCCCGGTGCGCCGGTCTCACCGTTCTCCGCGGAGCCGCCTCACTCCTCTCTCTTTCTGGCCGCTTCCGCTCCGCCCCGGGGCAGATCCTCCCGCGAGACTTCCGGGGCCGCGTCAGATCCCGCGGTCGTAAACGCAACTGCGTCATTGCACCGCCGCAAGGGAAGCAGACGAGTGACGTGCGGCCAGTACGCAATCTGTTCAGTCGTGGGCACTTTACGTAACCTGCCCTGTTCACGACACTCTGCGCTCTAATTACGGTGTTACCGTGGTAACGGAGCCACGGTACATAGTTTCCTGGAATTTATAACACAATAACCATAAGCAACACAGGAGGGAATACAAAGTGATTCCCCTGCAGCTCTCGTGCTAGTCGCCTGTCCTCCAGAGCTTATGTGCCTTATATAATTCATGTGACCGCTGGTGACCACAGAGGCCAATGATTGGCTACAGCGGTCAGTGAATGGTGTTCGGCAAGTGACGGCTGAAGCCAATCGCTGACATCAGTAGTGACATTTGCAATATAGTATGTGACCACAGAGGCCAATGATTGGCTGCAGCGGTCAGTGAATGATGTTAGGCACGTGACGGCTGAAGCCAATCGGAGGTCTCAGTGAAGTTTTTCAGCATATTGTGTGATGATCACTGAGGTCAATGATTTCCTGCAGCGGTCAGTGAATGTTAGGCACGTGACTGCTGCAGGAGGCAAGAGGACAGGCAACGGTGTAGTGACAGGAGATCACCCCATTGCGTTTGCTGCCAATTTTCATTTTTAATGTTTGCATTTAGTCGCCTCTCCTTCCAAGAGCCATAACTTTTTTGCTTCTCTCCTACGGGATACCCCAACAGAAGACCGCGGTGTATGGTTTTCACGAACTTCTGCACTGGTTAGAAGAACTTCAACATCATATAAGCTGTGCCATTTTTTACTTTGCTAGCAGTGCAAGAGTTAATCTGTTCATTTGAAGCATTTTGCAAATTTATAAAAAAAAATGAAATATCACATGGTCATAAGGTATAAAGAATAAGAGAAATGGAGGGCACCATTCAATAATATAAAGCAAGAGAGTTCACCATGGGCCAAATGAACAATGAATCAAACAAAATAAAAAGGCACGCCCATATATAGAGGGAACATCTCAATTGCATATAGAGTAAAAATATTCAATTTTATTCACAGGTATCAAACAATGTGTATATACATACAAGGCAAGACATACTTAAAAACATTTAAAATACAAACACCAAGACATGCACGCAAAGAATGAGGACCTATAGTCGGTCATAGCCGCATAATATAGGCAATGACCATCCACACAATTTCAAGAATAACAATGAATATAAATACAAATATGATAACTTCAACTGCCGAGGCCACAGGAAAAACACAGACCTGTGTAATAATTTATATATCAAGCATACAATAAACTATGTTGGACACCACAAGTAATTGAATAGTTCAAAAAATAATTAAAAAAATAAATAAACCTATAATAGTAGACAATACCATATGGGCCCAAGAGGCGAACTCATACTATACCGTGAGGTGGGTGTGCGTGAAAAATGCAAGGTCATGTCGCCAAAAAATCAGCTGTTTGGAAAATTTTGCTCATAAGAATCAGACCCTTTGCTCAGTACTGAGTAGAAGCACCTTTGAGCTAGTACAGCCATGAGTCTTCTAGGGAATGATGCAACAAGTTTTTTCATGCCTGGATTTGGGGATCCTCTGCCATTCTTCCTTGCAGATCCTCTCCAGTTCCATCAGGTTGGATGGTGAACGTTTGGAGGACAGCCATTTTCAGGTCTCTTCAGAGATGCTCAATTGGGTTTAAGTCAGGGCTTTGGCTGGGCCAGTCAAGAATAGTCACAGAGTTGTTCTGAAGCCACTCCTTTGTTATTTTAGCAGTGTGCTTGGGTCATTGTCTTGTGGAAGGTGAACCATCGGCCAAGTCTGAGGTCCAGAGCACTCTGGAAGAGGTTTTCATCCAGGATATCTCTGTACTTGGCCACATTCATGTTTCCTTCAATTGCAACCAGTTGTTGCTGCAGCTGAAAAACACCCCATAGCATGATGCGCCACCACCATGTTTCACTGTTGGGACTGTATTGTGCAGGTGATGAGCAGTGCCTGGTTTTCTCCATTCATACCACTACAATTATCACCAAAAAGTTCTATCTTCGTCTCGGGCCACTCTGCCATAAAGGCCCAACTGGTGGAGGGCTGCAGTGATAGTTGACTTTGTGAAACTTTCTCTCATCTCCCTACTGCTTCTGTGGAGCTCAGCCACAGTGATCTTGGGTTCTTCTTTACCTCTTGCACCAACGCTCTTCTCCCACGATTGCTCAGTTTGGCTGGACGACCAGGTCTAGGAAGACTTCTGGTGGTCCCAAACTTCTTCCATTAACGGATTATGGAGGCCACTGTGCTGTTAGGAACCTTGAGTACTGCAGGAATTTTTTTGTAACCTTGGCCAGATGTGTGCTGTTGTGAATGGGTTTGAGATGAGTTCTGAGCAGAGGCTCCCTCTGGTGGTTACAAGCGGTACTAGTGAGGATTGTGAGGACTGGGAATCAGGTGTTACTGATTGGTCTTATTTAAGGGAATCATTTTCCCATCAGGGTTGCCGGTGACCAATTGTTCTGGTCTGAATCCTTCTTTCCAGTTTCCCTTGTAGCCTGCTGTGTCGTGTCTGCATCTCCTGCTATCAGATAAGACAATTTCTTATTTTGTGTTTTTGCTATATTTTTGCATTTGGTCCTGCACTTCTGTGGGGGCCTTCTTGGTCCCCTCCGGGGGCTTTTGCCCTCTCAGTTTAGTTCAGCCACTGTGTTTTGTACTTTTGCTTTTTCCAGTTTTTTCAGTGGCTGCTGTTTTTGTTAACACCAGAGAACTAATTTAGGTGGTAGAGGTCGTGTGATCTCAGGTGATTTTGAAATTAGTAGAGTTGGTGTTTTTCAGGGTTTTCTGGGATTGCAGTAAGTACCCTTCCTGACCTTTTCTATTTAGATAGTTTGGGCCCCAGCGTTTGCTCATACTATTTTCTTTCTGTGTCAGTATTTCCTCTTGTCTAACCGCCATTACATGTTTGGGGGCTTTCTATTATCTTTGGGGTTCTGCTACGGGCAGATAGCTTTCCTATTTCTATCTTTAGGTGTAGTTAGTTTCTCAGGCTGTGACGAGGCGTCTAGGACCAACGTAGGAACGCTCCCACGGCTGCCTCTAGTTGTGGTGGTTAGTCAGGGTACTGCAATCCCATAGATTCCAACTGCTCTGGTGTATTGCCTTTTTTACCTGCACTCCTCAGCTACCGTAACATAACAGTATCACCGGCCTAAAAATTGTATGGTACTCACAGAAGGGAAAAATATTTTGAAGGAAGAAAAGTTGTCAGAGATATTTTCTGTTTGTTTCATTTTTTTTTTTTTTTTTTTTTTTTTTTCCCTCTGTATCTCTGGGTGCTGGGGGGATCTTTTCTCCCAATGGAGTTTGCACAGTTGTCTGGCCGTGTGGATACAGCTTGCCACTGAGGTTTGGAGTATTGCTATCTATCTTGCTGGGTTGCCTGTTGTGGAACCTAGGATCCCCATGCCAGATTTGTTTTTAGGGGATCAAGCTAAGTTTCAGAATTTCAAAAATAATTGTAAATTGTTTTCTTGCCTTAAAATCTAAGTCCTCAGGAAACGCAGCGCAGCAGGTTCAAATTATCATCTCTCTCCTG